>JALIGW010000019.1:4032500-4695000 GCA_023053685.1 Diadophis punctatus similis | reverse complement strand
AAGGAACCCACCCCGAGAAAACCCAATATACATTTTATTCAAATAGAATAGATATGATGTGGACATCAGCAGAGTTAATATCTGATATACCAGAAATAAATATTGAAACAAGTATCTGGGCAGACCATAATCCGATAAAAGTCATATGGAGGGGACAAAAAAAGAAGTCAAGATGGACAATGAATCAATCAATATTAAAAGAAAAGGAATTTATTCAATTTATGGAAAGAGAACTGGACTTTTTCTTTAAAGAGAATAGAAAAGAAGAAACTTCATTACAGAATGTATGGGATACAGCAAAGGCATACATTAGAGGATTAACCATAACATTGCAAGTCTTAGTCCACCGTTATGGGAAGAGTTTGGGCCTGTTTCTCCTGAAGATGTGGACAAAGCTGTGGGGGCGATGGGTACCTCCACCTGTTTATTGGACCCGTGCCCCTCCTGGTTGGTCTCGGCCAGCAGGGTGGTGGCACGCGGCTGGATCCAGGCGGTGGTCACCGCTTCTTTGAGGGAGGGATCCGTACCGCAGTCATTAAAAGCTGCGGTGGTGAGACCCCTCCTGAAGAAGCCTTCCCTGGATCCAGCCGATTTGAGGAACTATCGTCCGGTCTCCAACTTACCCTTCTTGGGGAAAGTTGTGGAGAAGGTGGTGGTTACTGAGCTCCTGCAGCTTCTGGATGAAACAGATCATCTAGATCCTTATCAGTCGGGCTTCAGGCACGGCTACAGTACAGAAACTGCCTTGGTCGCCCTGATGGATGATCTCTGGCGGGCCCGGGATGGTGGAAATTCCTCCATCCTGGTGCTACTTGACCTCTCAGCGGCTTTCGATACCATCGACCATGGTATCCTTCTGCATCGTCTCGGTGAGTTGGGGGTGGGAGGCACCGTTTTGCGGTGGTTCTCCTCTTATCTCGCCGATAGGATGCAGTCGGTGTTAGCAGGAGGGCAGAGATCGTCCCCTAGGCCCCTATCATGTGGGGTGCCTCAGGGGTCGGTTCTCTCGCCCATCCTGTTTAACATTTACATGAAACCACTGGGGGAGATCATCCGCAGACATGGGGTGTGTTTCCACCAGTATGCTGATGACACCCAGCTGTACATCACCACCCCGTCTGACTTCAGTGAGGCAGTTGATGTAATGTGCCGGTGCCTGGACGACATTAAGATCTGGATGGGGAGGAACAGACTCAGACTTAATCCCGACAAGACTGCGTGGCTTTGGATACTGCCTCCTAAGGACTATGACAACTGTCCCTCGTTGGTGTTCGAGGGAGCGAAACTGACCCCCTCGGATCAGGTCCGCAACTTGGGGGTCCTCCTAGATCCACAGCTAAAATTGGATCACCATCTTTCTGCTGTGGCTAGGGGGGCCTTTGCACAGGTTCGCCTGGTGCACCAGTTGCGGCCATACTTGGAGAAGGAGGCTCTACTCACGGTCACTCATGCCCTTGTCACCTCGTGCTTGGACTACTGCAACGCGCTCTACATGGGGCTACCCTTGAAGAGTATCCGGAGACTTCAGCTGGTGCAAAATGCGGCTGCGCGTGCTGTGGTGGGTGTGCCAAGGTACACCCACGTGACACCTATACTCCGCCAGCTGCATTGGTTGCCCATCGGTCTCCGGGTCCAATTCAAGGTGTTGATCACCATCTTTAAAGCCCTTCATGGCTTAGGACCAGGTTAACTCCGGGACCGCATTCTGCCTCACACTTCCCTTTGACCGGTTAGGGCCCACAGAGTTGGCCTCCTCCAGGTCCCGTCGGCCAAGCAATGCCACCTGGCGGGCCCTAGGGGGAGAGCCTTCTCTGTGGCAGGCCCCGCGCTCTGGAACCAACTTCCCCCAGAGACCCGAACTATCCCCACTCTGCTGGCCTTCCGAAAAGCTGTTAAGACATGGCTTTTCCTGCAGGCTGGGGGTAGAGCTTAATCCACTCGAGCTCACCCGAAGTATGTATGGTTGTTGAATGGGTATTGGACTATTTTAAATATTGTGTTTTTAATTTTTATATCTGTTTTTAATGTAATATTTATGAATTGGTTTCTTGTATTTTCTCTGTTGTACGCCGCCCTGAGTCCTTCGGGAGTTGGGCGGCATATAAGAAAACCAAAATAAATAAATAAACATATGTGGGAAAGAGAAATAAAAAGAAGAGACAAGCTCAAAAGAAATTAGAAGAGGAATATAGGAGGTTAGAGATGGAATTACAAAAAGATCCTCAAAAAAATAATATAAAAAATTAAATGGATTTAAAAAAACATAAGTTGAATTTAATTGCCTAAATTCCAATTAGGCAAGAAAGTCAAGGACTTAGGTGCGCAAATAGTTTTCTCATCCATACTACCAACGAGAGGGCAACATCCGGCAAGAGAGCAAAGAATTCTTGAAGTGAACCACTGGCTAAAGGGTTGGTGTCGCCAAAAAAACTTCGGCTACCTGGACCATGGAATGCACTTCCTCCAAGATGGGCTTTTGGCAAGAGACGGGTTGCATCTCACAAAGACTGGGAAAAATGTCTTTGGAAAAAGGCTGGCTCATCTTATCAGGAGGGCTTTAAATTAAAACCGAACGGGGAGGGTGACCAATCTACAAGTTCCACAAGACCTAATTCCAAGCAAGGACCCTCAGTAAACAAGGAAAATAATGAATTAAAAAGGGATGGGAAGGAAGACAAACTCAAACAACAAACAGGAGATGCAGAAAGCACACCCAGAATCAGGCACAAAGATCTCAAATGCCTCTACACAAATGCACAAAGCCTGGGGAATAAACAGGGTGAACTTGAAATATTAATGCATGAAGGAAACCATGACATAGTTGGAATAACAGGAACTTGGTGGGATGAAACACACGATTGGAACATACAGATAAAAGGATACAAACTCTTCAAAAAAGTCAGATCACACAAAAAAGGAGGTGGAGGTGCACTGTACATAAAGGACCGCTATGTAGCTACAGAGCTACATGTAACCAAAGAAGAAAACCCCTTAGAATGCATATGGGTCAACACAAAAGAAAAAAAGAATGACATAACAATAGGAGTATACTATAGGCCACCAAATCAAACAGAAATAATGGACAACCTTTTTAACAACCAGCTAACAAACATATGTAGGAAACACAATGCAGTAATAATGGAAGACTTCAATTATCCGGACATCAACTGGAAAACTAGCTCTGCACCAAGTGTGAAATCAAACAGATTCCTAACCAGCCTTGCCGACAACTTCGTTGTCCAAAAAGTGGAGGAGGGAACTAGAGGAGCAGCTATACTGGATCTAATACTCACAAACAGAGAAGAAATGATAGAAGGAGTCGAAACTGCAGGAACGTTGGGTGAGAGTGACCATGTCATACTAAAATTCACCATAGCGCAAACACAAACAATTGAACACAACCACACCAAAACCCTTGATTTTAGAAAAGCCGACTTCAATAAACTCAGAGAAAACCTGGGAAAGATCCCTTGGATGAAAGTCCTTAAGGATAAAACAACTCAAGATGCTTGGGAGACTCTGAAAAACATGATCAAAGAAGCCCAGAAGAGCACAATCCCGATGAGAAAGAAAAATAAGAAATCCAAAAGAAAACCAGCATGGCTACACAAAGACCTCATTGACAAATTGAATGAAAAAAAGGACAAGTACAAAAAATGGAAAGAGGGACACATAACTAAGGCAGAGTACCAACAGACAGCCAGAATCTGCAAAGAAAATAGGACAGCAAAGGCCCAGAATGAACAAAGACTTGCAACAAAAGTCAAAGATAATAAAAAAAGCTTCTTCCAACACATAAACAACAAGAAAAAAATCAAGGAAACAGTCGGTCCACTAAAGAGAGAAGATGGCAAAGAAGTAACACAGACAAAGCAGAGCTACTTAACACATTCTTTGCATCAGTCTTCACACGAAAAGAAACTGCAGCTCAACTAACCAGTAACACAACTGCAAAAAACAGATTTGAAACAAACTTCAATATAAGCAAAAATACAGTAAGAGACCACCTGTCTGAACTTAATGAATACAAATCACCAGGACCAGACGGACTACACCCCAGAGTCTTAAAGGAACTTGCAGATGTCATTTCAGAACCACTGCAACACATCTTCCAAAAATCCTGGAATACAGGGGAACTACCTGAAGACTGGAAACGAGCTGACGTGGTCCCCATCTACAAAAAAGGTATAAAAACAGACCCAGGTAACTACAGACCAATCAGCTTAACATTGATACCTGGGAAAATACTGGAAAAAATAATTAAAAAACAAATCTGCCACCACTTAGAAACAAACAAAGTAATAACCAGCAGCCAACACGGGTTTGTTAAGAACAAATCATGCCAAACCAATCTCATTTCATTCTTCAACACTGTGACCAAATTAATAGACCAGCGAAATACAGTGGATATAATATATTTGGACTTCAGCAAAGCATTTGACAAAGTAGGCCACAACCTACTTCTCCGTAAGCTAGAAAAAAGTGGGATAGACAGCTACACAACCAGATTTATTTATTTATTTATTTATTTTGGTATTCTTATATGCCGCCCAACTCCCGAAGGACTCAGGGCGGCGTACAACAGAGAAAAATACAAGAATGACCAAAGATTAAATATTAATTAAAAACAAATATAAAAATTTAAAAAACACAATATAAAAGAACATCGAACAACCATTCAACAACCATACATACTTGGGGGTGAGCTCGAGTGGATTAAGCTCTACCCCCAGCCTGCAGGAAAAGCCATGTCTTAACGGCTTTTCGGAAGGCCAGCAGAGTGGGGATAGTTCGGGTCTCTGGGGGAAGTTGGTTCCAGAGCGCGGGGCCGGCCACAGAGAAGGCTCTCCCCCTAGGGCCCGCCAGGCGGCATTGCTTGGCCGACGGGACCTGGAGGAGGCCAACTCTGTGGGCCCTAACCGGTCGAAGGGAAGTATGAGGCAGAATGCGATCCTGGAGAAAACCTGTTCCTAAGCCATGAAGGGCTTTAAAGATGGTGATCAACACCTTGAATTGGACCCGGAGACCGATGGGCAACCAATGCAGCTGGCGGAGTATAGGTGTCACGTGGGTGTACCTTGGCATCAACAACTGGCTGACTAACCGCACCCAACGAGTAGTCCTCAACGGGTCTAAGTCCACATGGAGAGAAGTAAGCAGTGGGGTACCACAAGGTTCCGTCCTAGGCTCAGTACTCTTTAACATCTTCATAAACGACCTAGATGAGGGAATAGAAGTGGAACTAACCAAATTCGCAGATGATACCAAGCTGGCAGGAGTAGCTAATACCCCAGAGGACAGGCTCAGGATCCAGATGGATCTCGACAGACTTGAACACTGGGCCCAATCAAACAAAATGAAATTCAATGCAGAGAAAAGTAAAATCCTACACCTAGGTAAGAAAAACCAAAGATACACGTATAAACTGGGTGAAACCACACTCAATAGCAGCAACTGCGAGAGGAATCTAGGAGTCTTGGTGGACAACCAACTAGATATGAGCCAGCAATGTGCAGTGGCAGCCAAAAAAGCCAATGCAATCCTAAGTTGCATTAACAGAGGGATACAATCTAGAACTAGGGAGGTACTAATACCACTCTATAAAGCCTTAGTTAGACCACAACTAGAGTACTGCATCCAGTTCTGGTCACCACACTATAAAAAAGACATCGAAGCTCTAGAGAAAGTGCAGAGGAGAGCAACAAAGATGATAAGGGGACTGGAAACTAAAATGTACGAAGAGCGGTTGCAGGAACTGAGCTTGGCCAGTCTGGCGAAGAGAAGGACCAGGGGTGACATGATAACAGTGTTCCAATACTTGAGGGGCTGCCACAGAGAGGAGGGGATTAGGCTGTTTTCCAAAGCACCAGAAGGCCAGACAAGCAATAATGGATGGAAACTGACCAAAGAGAGATTCAACCTGGAAATAAGGAGAAACTTTCTGACGGTGAGCGCGATCAACCAGTGGAACAGCTTGCCTGTGGAGGTTGTGAGAGCTCCAACACTTGAGACTTTCAAAAGGAGATTGGACTGCCATTTATCCGAAATGGTGTAGGGACTCCTGCTTGAGCGGGGGGTTGGACTAGATGACCTACAAGGTCCCTTCCAACTCTAACAATAATCTAATCTAATAGATAAAGAAGAGCTAGCACGAAAAATTAAAAGATCTAAACATTTTTTTAAAATCGCAAACAAGCCAGGAAGATGGTTGGCATATAGATTGAATAAGGAGAAAGAAAAGAAACTGATTTATCAATTAATAGATGATGAAGGGACTTCTTGCTATTAAAACGACGATAAAAAGGAAATAATTCATGATTATTATGAAAAACTATATGATCAAGAGACAATTCCAGAAACAGTTAAAGTAACATTAGAAGAAAGAATAACAATAATGGAATTAACAGAAGCAATTAAAAGACAAAAGAATGGCAAAACACCAGGACGGACTACCAGCAGAGCTATATAAAACCTTACAAAACTCTATAGGCAACTCAATGTTGGAAGTATTTAATGAATTATTGTTAGAGGTGAAAGTACCGAATTCTTGGATGGAAGCATACATTACTCTCATACCGAAAGAAGACTCAGACTTGCAATGGATAAAAAATTATAGACCAATATCTTTATTGAATGCTGACTATAAAATATTTGCTTCAATAATTGCAGAAAGACTAAAGAGATTTTAAAATCAATTTATACACGAAGATCAAAATGGCTTTTTACCTAAGACAAATTAAAGATAACATGAGAATAATCTTGAACACGCTGGAATATTACGAAGCACACCCAGAGAAGCAAATGGCGCTGATCTTTCTTGATGCAGAGAAGGCATTTGATAATGTGAACTGGCAATTCATGCTGACACAACTAAAAGTTATGGACTTTGGGGAGAGATTTATTAAGATGATTAAGGCAATATACTATAAATAAACCGCAAAGCAGGGGTGGGTTCTACTTACCTTCCCCACCGGTTTGCATCGTGACGGAACTGCACGTTTTGCGTGTGTCACTTCCTGGAAATGACCCTCTGCACATGTGCAGTACTAAAAAAAGCTTCTGTGCATGTGCAGAAGCAAAAAACAAGATGCCGAGAGAACCAGCTCGGGGGCTTGGCAGGCCTGGGTCGCTGCCGGTTCTAACGACCCAGGCCGCCATGTTACTACCGGTTCTATAGAACTGGTGCGAACCGGGAGGAACCCACCTCTGCCGCAAAGGTGATGGTAAATGGAGATATGACTGAAAAGGTTAACATCAGGAAGGGTACAAGGCAGGGGTGTCCCCTGTAGCCTTTATTATTTGTATTGACACTGGAAGTATTAAATAGAAATATTAGACAGGATAAGGAGATAAAATGTATGGAAATAAAAAAGGAAGAATACAAATTACAGGCATTTGCAGATTATTTGGTTTTTATTTTAGAAGCTCCACAAGAAACAGGGCCAAAATTAATAAAAAGAATAGAAGAGTATGGCAAAGTGGCAGGATTGAAAATAAATAAAGAAAAAACTAAGATTTTAATGAAAAATATTACAGAGAAACAGAAAAAAGAGTTAATGAAGAGATTAGATATTCAGATTACTAAGAAAGTTAAATACTTAGGGATTCAATTAACAGCAAGATGTGTAACGATTAAGGAAGTTAACTATTATAAGCTGATGCAACAAATCAAGACAGATTTAGAAAAATGGAAAAGTTTGCAATTATCATTAACAGGAAGAATAGCCACAATTAAAATGAATATATTACCGAGATTATTGTACTTGTTTCAAACAATTCCAATAAGATTGGAGAAAAAATACTTTGAGGATCTTAATAAAATAGTAATAAAATATATTTGGCAGGGGGAAAAAGCAAGGATTAATTTAAAAATGTTACAGGATACAAGAACTAGAGGTGGTTTTGGATTACCAAATTGGGAACTATACTACCAGGCCGCGGTGTTAACATGGATGAAAGAATGGATTGTACTGAGAA
Source organism: Diadophis punctatus similis (assembly GCA_023053685.1). NCBI lineage: Eukaryota > Metazoa > Chordata > Lepidosauria > Squamata > Dipsadidae > Diadophis > Diadophis punctatus. Next base: position 4,687,023 of record JALIGW010000019.1, on the reverse strand, counting down.
ATACAAGATTATTGACATTGGAGGGACATGATCTGCAACTGGGTTGGCATGCCTTCTTATGGTATGGGAAAAGTAAGATACACGGTTACTTTGAAAGACACTATATAAGAAATGCTTTATTGTTAGTTTGGGATAAAGTTAGAGAACAGCATTATTTGAAGATACCGGTTTGGCTTTCGACAATGGAAGCACTTATTCATCCAAATATCATTAATATGGGAAATATTGTTAGATATAAAGACATTTTGAATGAAAAGGGTGAGCTCAAAACTAAACAAGAATTGAAAGAGCAAGGGATTGATATGGTTTGGTATACACAACTGCAAATACAATCTAGATATGAAAAAGATGCTAAATTATATGGGTTCTGTATGGAATTGACAGAACTGGATAAGATATTAACAGGAACAGAAGAGAGGGTGATAAAAAAAACTATAGCTATCTATTGAGTATCAAATTAGAAGAAGAACAAGTAAAAGGAGACAATGATAGCATGGGCAAAAAAAAATTGGTTATACAATAGAATTAGAAAAATGGCAGCAACTATGGGATAGAAATTACAAATTAACAATGTCAACTGCATATAAAGAAAACTTGTATAAGATGTTTTATAGATGGCATTTTCCGCTGGCAAGATTGGCAAAGATGTTTAAAGACAAATCAGCTAAATGTTGGAAATGCCACCAGACACCTACGTCGTATTATCATATTTTAATTTAATTTAATTTAATTTATTGTTCTTATAGGCTGCCCAATCCCGTAGGACTCAGGGCGGCGTACAACAGAGAAAAGAACAATAAAAATATACAATAAAAACAATTTAAAAAATTACAAAAGTTAAAAAAAACCCAGTCATCCATGGGGTAATTAAAATCTCTTTCACCCCACCTGCAGGAAGAGCCATGTCTTCACGGCTTTACGGAAGGCCAGCAGGGTGGGGATAATCCGGATCTCTGGTGGGAGTTGGTTCCAGAGAGACGGAGCTCCCACAGAGAAGGCTCTCCCCCGTGGTCCCACCAACCGGCATTGCTTGGTTGATGAGACCTGGAGGAGACCAACTCTGTGGGACCTAACCGGTCGTAGGGAGGTATGTGGTAGGATGCGGTCCCGGAGGTAACCTGGCCCTGAGCCATGTAGGGCTTTAGTGGTCAAAACCAACACCTTAAATTGCATCCTGAGACTAATGGGCAGCCAATGCAGCTGGCGGAGAATGGGTGTTACCTGGGTGTATCTAGGAACACCCACCACAGCTCGCGCAGCTGCATTTTGCACCAATTGCAGTCTCCGGATACTCTTTGAGGGTAGCCCCATGTAGAGCGCATTACAGTAGTGCAGCCGTGAGGTGATGAGGGCATGAGTGACTGTGAGTAAGGCCTCCCTCTCCAAGTAGGGTCGCAATTGGTGCACCAAGCAAACCTGTGCAAAGGTCCCCCTAGCCACAGCTGAAAGATGTTGCTCCAATTTTAGCTGTGGATCTAGGAGAACACCCAAATTGCGAACCCATTCCGAGGGAGTTAATTTCTCTCCCCCAAGAACCAAGGAGCGGCAGTCGACATAATCCCTAGGGGGCAATATCCACAGCCATTCGGTCTTGTCAGGATTGAGCTTGAGCCTATTCATTCCCATCCAGACCCTAACATCGTCCAGGCCCTAACATCGTCCACATTACATCAACTGCTTCCCTGAACTGAGACGGGGTGGAGATGTACAACTGGGTATCGTCAGCATATTGCTGGTACCTCACCCCGTGTCGTTGGATGATCTCACCCAGCGGTTTCATGTAGATGTTAAACAGGATAGGCGAGAGGACCGAGCCCTAAGGCACCCCGCAAATCAGGGGCCTAGGGGCCGACCTCTGACCCCCTGTCAACACCGACTGCGTCCTATTGGAGAGGTAGGAGGAGAACCACCGTAAAACAGTGCCTCTCACTCCCATCTCACCGAGATGGCGCAGAAGGATACCATGATCAATGGTATCGAAAGCCACTGAGAGGTCAAGTAGCACCAGGATGGAGGAATGACCTCCATCCCGGGCTCGCCAGAGATCATCCATCAGGGTGACCAAAGCAGTTTCCGTGCTGTAGCTGGGCCTGAAACCCGATTGAAAGGGATCTAGATAATCAGTGTCATCCAATAACTGTAGGAGTTGGAGCGTCACCACTTTCTCTACAACCTTACCCACAAAGGGTAGGTTGGAGACTGGGCGGAAGTTCTTTAAATCCGCCGGGTCCAGGGAAGGCTTCTTGAGGAGGGGCCTCACCACCGCAGCTTTTAAGGGCTGTGGGATGGATCCATCTCTCAGAGAAGCGTTCACAACTGCCTGGAGCCAGCCACGTGACACCTCCCTGCTGGCCGAAACCAGCCAGGAGGGGCACGGGTCCAACAAACAAGTGGTGTAACTCATTGCTCCTATGGCTTTGTCAACATCATCAGGAGTGATAGGCTCAAATTCATCCCATATAACAGGACTAAGACCAGACCCTGTCATCTCTGCTTGCCCTGTCCAATCGGAGTCCAGGTCACTCTAAACAGGGAGGCTGGGCGTGAATCGGCAGATGCAAGAAGAGCAGAAAAATGCGAACATTTTGCTGCCCGTATCGCCACTAAATAAGACTTAATAAAAGTTCTTAATAGTGTTCGGTCAGATTCAGCTTTACTGGCCCTCCATATGTGGTGGAAAGGCGCAGAAGCCAAAAAATATTGGGCAAAAATACATACGTGGTTGCAGAAAATGATACCACAACATATTGATTTGAAACCCAAAATATTTTTGCTGGGGATTTTACCAGAAACTTATAGTAAAGAGAATGTATATCTGATTATCCATGTAATAACTGCAGCTAGAATTGTATTTGCACAAAATTGGAAAAGTGAGATTCCTACGGATGAAAATGTGATTAGGAAAATATTAGAATGTGCAGAAATGAATAGGTTAACACTTGCAATCAAAGAGAAGGAACAAACTGAATATTATAGTATATGGGAACTATTTTATCGATGGCTAGAGAATAAATATGAAAGTTAGAAATAAAAGTAGATTAGTGAAATATACAAAATATATTAACAGAATTAAATAAGTTAAGAAGAGGATTGTCACAGTATTAGATATGTTATGTACATTAGTATTAAGTTAGACAAATAATGAATATGGCTGTAAATTTTAATTGTTATTGCACAAGACATTTGTACCCAGACGACACACTGTTTAATGGAAGATGGATTGTTTGCATTAAAATAAAATAAAACTTTTATATATAAAAAAGAATTTCATCACTGATTTACTTACTAGGACCAGATGGAAAAATAATTTCTCGGCTTTATAATTTTCTGATAGAATATAAACTCTTTGAAGAAGTGGTGAAAGGAAACATGATAGCTTGGGCACAAAACTTTGGCTATCCAATTACACTTTCAGAATGGGACAAAGTTTGGGAATTAAATTATAAACTTACATTAGCGGCCTCATACAAAGAAAATTTATATAAAATGTTCTACCGCTGGCACCTCCCCCCTGCCCGCTTGGCAAAAATGTTCCCAACAACCTCTCCAAAATGTTGGAAATGCAAAAAGGAGAGAGGAACATACTACCACCAATGGTGGACTTGCCCTAAAGCTAGAAATTTCTGGAACAAAATTAGAGCCTGGTTGGGAGAAATATTACAGAGAGAAATTGCATTAAAGCCTGAATTGTTTTTATTGGGGATACTGCGCACGAGATACTCAAAAGAAGAAAGATACCTAATTTTACACATAGCCACAGCAGCTAGATTATCATACGCCCAGAATTGGAAATTAGAACACGTGCCCACTGCTTCGATGGTCATCAGAAAAATACTCGATTGCGCAGAAATGTGCAAACTAACAATGCAGATTCACGGAAAAGACGACACGGATTTCTACGAAATATGGAATAAGGTATATAATTGGATTAAACAAAACTCAAAATTAAAAATTTGGCAGATGAATTGAGATATATTTATAAATGCTTTCTTTACAAGCTGTAATTAAAAAAACCAATTTACGGATGATAATCACCGATACTCACGACATGGAATGTACTTAAAATGTATATATAGATTTTGATACGAAACAAACACCTTAATAATGCTGTTAAAGCATTGGACTATTTCGTGTTGTTGTTTGTAAATATGTGTACTTGTTTGTGTGTTTGTGTGTTTTGTTTGTGTGTTTGTGTGTTTTGTTTGTGTCTTTTTTCCTAAATAAAGACTATTAAAAAAAAACTTTTATATATAAAAAAGAATTTCATCACTGATTTACCTCCTGTCCAAGGCTTCACTACCATTTTAGTGGTGGTAGACCTTTCTCCATTATGGGTGGAGCTAGCCTCCAAGAATGGGAAAAACCTGCCCTCTAGCCAATCAGGACTGAGTCTGTAATCTATAAATATAACCTCTCTACTTGAACACCCCCTCTTTTAACTCGGTCCTTAGCCATAAGGACAAGTGCTATTCCCATCCTTGAAAGTGATTGTCATCGACAGAACATCCAGAAAAATTCCATTCATCAGCTGTGAGTTTTTCTCTTAATACCTGCCTCCCCAAGTGACAGCTGTCATCTAGCCTTGGGTCGAGGGCGGCTACGGACGTTTGCCCAGCCGCGAGCGGCACCTCCAGCCGAAGGCCCGAACTTGTCATCAGTGCCCTATTCTGGCTGTGGGAGGTAGCCCGGACTGGTCTCACCTGTTTTCGCATCAATTCGTCAGACCAGATCCATTATTGTGCTGCTTGCTAAGGGAGAGAGGTTCTGTTAGAATGAGAGGAGAAGCCACAGAAGTCTTGCGCTTGAGCAGCTACTGTTCCTCTCCCTCCGGCTGGAGTTCGTACTCCTTAGCCGGTCAGGCACTGTTATTTTAAAAAGGACTTAAATCCGATCGCCGTGCGCCCAGGGCGAGGGGCGCTAAGCTCAAAGGCAAGCAGCAGGGCCGATTCGGTAGTGTGTTTGGCGGAAAAAGCCATTGGAGGCTTTGACAGGTGGCTGACGTCACCGCGGCCATCTTTTTCACCCCACCAAGCCTCAAAGCGACTGACAGCGTTCCTCAGGCCACGTGACCATCTGCCATGCTACAAACCAGCTAAAGCCTTGCAGCCCGATCAGAGTCACCTCACTTAAACTGCTATGGCCGATAAGGCCCATAAACAGGGGAAGGCAAAGTCAAAGTCTGTCAGGCCGACCCCTGCCGATGTGCTGCCTCCTGGGGAATCTCGCCAGGCTCCAGCCTCCATGGTCCGGGATCGATCCCCATTGGCGTGCAGCCCCCCCCATCCTGGCCGATCACCAGCAAGCCATCGCAGCTGACAGAAAGCCATAAGGCCTCAGCAAGGGGGAAACACGCGGCACAGGCCCAGGAGCCTCCTCAGCACACGATGCCAAACCCCAGGGCGACGGCCGGCATGACGGTGGCCGCTCCAGCCAACAAGCGCGTGTCTGCTGCCTCAGCAGACAGCCTCTCCTTAGATAATTTGGAGGTCTGCCTACGTGAAGGAGACATCTGGGGGGTCTCAGGCTCTGCGGGGGGCCCAAGGTCAAGGGGCGATTTGGCTCCACAGTCCGGGGACCCTCTGGAGGACGTGGCAGTGCAGGCAAGGATTGATGCGGCTATCCGTAAGGCGATTGAAGCCGGCATCAAAACCATGGCCAGCTCCCCCCACCCCCACCTGGGCCCTAGCTCCTCCTCGCCCGCTCTTCTTCATCAGGACACTGGGTTTGTGGCTCCTGAGGGTTATGATGACGGGGGCTATTCTCCCAGAGGCTCTGTTGCCTCACTGGAAGACATTGGTTGGATCAGCTGGAGGAGGGGCTGCTGGGGGAGGATCTCTTAGACTCTAAGATGTCTGACGATGAGGATCTGGCCCCAGAAGCGCCTGTCTCCACGGGGCTTTTTCACCCTAGCCTATTTCAGTCTGTCCTCCATAAACCCAGAACGACTGCTAATTTACCCTCACCTACACCTGATCCTCAGGCAACTAGTGCAAAGGGGGACCCCATCTTTGAGGAGGCCACCACCTCGCAGAATGAGGTGATCCCCACTCCAAACATTTTTGTTGAGTCCATCTTAAAACAGTGGCAGTCTCCGGCCTCTGGTCCGATTCCAAATGCACAGGATAAGAGGTATTTTAATGTGGCCTCACAACTAACCCAGCATCTGCCTGTTCCACCTGTGGATGGTCCTGTGCTAGCCTTATATTCAAATACGCAGATGCCAGGTGATTCGGAGGAGCTCCTCAAGCCGGAGGACCATAGTACCGAATTGGTTTTGCAGAGATCACACCAGGCGGCCGCCTGGGCAGTGAGGGCATCCATGACAGCCTCATTCTTCTGCCGAGCCTCGCTGAAGTGGCTTCATGTCCTGCAGGAGCACATTCTGGCGGCTGACACCTGGGCGCACCAAGACCTCAACAAGCTCCTGACGGTGGCACAATTTACATCAGACGCCACCCTCCAAGCCGCCTGGTTTGAAGCCCGGTCAATGGGGTCAGCGGTAGTTGCCCGGCGGATGCATTGGCTCCGTAGCTGGCCGGCTGATGCCCGCCATAAATGGAAACTGGCAGCCGCTCCCATTGCTGGTCAGTCCCTTTTTGGCCCTGCACTAGACCCCATAGTCATAGAAACTAGGGAAAAGCACAAGGTACTCCCCTCTGCTACCAAAAAATCCACCAATAGGTCTTCCTCCTATTTCAGGAGGGGCTCCAGGGCTCCGGACCACTCCTACGGCCGATATCAGGGGCAGTCTCAGGGGTATCAGGGGCAGTCTCAGGGGCAGTACGGGGCTTGACAACATTCAGCCTTCGACCGGCCCTACCGGGGCTCCCAGTTTAAATGGCCCTTTAGAGGGGCCAGTGGTCGCCCCTTCCGCCGGTACAAGTAATTTGGAACCGGATCCTCCCATTGGGGGTTGCCTGGCCTTGTTTGCCAGTCGATGGGAGGAAATCACCAACGACACATGGGTTTTAGAGACCCTATCGTCTGGGCTATCACTTGAATTTCTCTCCACCCCCACCCCGAGGTTTTTTCTGCACTGCCCCTTGTCTTCCAACTCCAATAAACGGGTCCTCATGAATCTGGCCATCCAGCACCTGCTGGACATTCAAGCAATCCAGCAGGTACCTGAGGACCAGCAGGGGCAGGGGTTCTATTCCATCTTGTTCGTAGTGCCAAAATCCTCGGGCGGGTGGAGAGCCATTCTGGATCTAAAACGCCTAAATAAGTATATAGTGTACAAAAAATTCAAGATGCACACCCTGCAATCAATTCTGGCGGGTATTAGGGAGGGAGATTTTCTCACATCAATTGACCTCTCGGAGGCTTACCTCATTCCAATTTGGCCATCACATTGCCAATACCTCCGGTTATGCTATGCAGGGGTGCATTACGAATACACGGCATTACCCTTCGGCCTGTCTTCAGCACCGCGGGTATTTACCAAGATCCTGGCCGCCCTGACCGTCCACCTGAGGTCCCTACCCGTGCGTGTCCAGTGTTACCTGGACAACATCCTCATTCAATCTTCTTCTCTGCCCCAGGCAGAGAGGGATGTCCAGGTAACTCTTACCACCCTTGGGCACCACGGGTTCCTAGTGAATCTGGGAAAGAGCCAATTGTCCCCTTCCACCAGGGAGACTCATCTGGGGGCCATTATCGACTCTCTGGAGTGCAGGGTGTAGTGCAGGGTGTACCTGTCCCAGGAGCAGAGGAACGATTTGTCGGAATTTGTCCAGCAAGTTCTGGCCCAAACAGTGGTTCCCCTGAACCTATTGTCCTCCCTCCTGGGCAAGGTGATATCTGCCATCCACGTGACCCCTTGGGCTCACCTGCACTCCAGAGACCTTCAATGGTTTCTTCTGCCTTTCCAGCAGTCCGGACACAGAGCCTCTCCGGCCAAGGTCCGACTTCCAGCAGCTGTACGCAGGTCCCTTCTCTGGTGGATGTCAGCCGCCCTCGACAAGGGGACCTACTTCCTGGAGCCCCACAGGCTGACGGTGACGACCGACACCAGTACTGTCGGGTGGGGGGGGCATGTACAGTCACAGGTGGCCCAGGGCACCTGGTCCATCGTGGAGAAGAGCCTCAGCATGAACCTGTTGGAGATGAGGGCGGTCCTCCTGGCTCTCAATTGCTTCAAGGGCCTCTTGTCTGGCCAGCATGTGCTGGTTCTGATGGACAACATCACAACAAAGGCCCATATAAACAGGCAGGGGGGGACTATGTCCAAGGCCCTCATGGCAGAGGCTATGAAACTGGGACTCTGGGCGGAGAGGCACTTGCTGTCCATCACGTCTCAGCATATCTCCGGGGTGAGCAACACGATGGCAGACTGGCTCAGCCGCCATTATGTCGATCCGGGGGAGTGGAGTCTGCATCCGGACTTGTTCCAGCAGCTGGTGTGCCGCTTCGGTCTGCCCGTCATCGATCTCTTCGCCACCCCGGGGAATGCCAAACTGCCCAGGTTCCTCACCAGGTACCAGATGCATGGGGCGGAGGGAACAGATGCTCTTCACTGTGACTGGCCGCCAGGTCTCCTGTACGCCTTCCCTCCCCTGCCGCTAATCCCCAAGGTCATCAGGCGAATCCTGCAGGAGAGGGTGGAAGTGGTGCTCCTGGCCCCCCATTGGCCCAGGAGAGCCTGGTTCGTGGACCTTATGTCCCTATCTGTGTCACCTCCGTGGCAGATCCTGCCGACAGAGTGGTCGCTTGCCCAGAGGTCAGTCCAGCATCCAGAGCCGCACTGGCTGCAGCTGACCACCTGGCACTTGAGCGGCTCACTCTGAGGCATCGCCTGGTCCCCGAGAATATTGTACAGATCATGTTGGCCTCTAGCAGGATGTCCACAGAATGTATTTACTCTGCTACCTGGAAAGCCTTTCGTAACTGGTGCACGCAGGTGGAGTATTGCCCTGTGGATTTGTCCATAATCAATGTTCTCCAGTTCCTGTGCCAGGGGCTCGCCAAGGGCCTCTCCCCAATACCCTCCACCGTCAGGTGGCAGCCCTGTCCACGGTACTCTCATGCTGGCCTTTGGACTCTCTGGCAGCCCACCCCCTCATTCGGCAGTTCCTCAAGGGGGTGGTTTACCTGTGTCCCCCAGTTGTCCATCGCTACCCGACCTGGGACTTAACTGTGGTACTTAACGCTCTGACTGGGGGGCCCTTTGAACCATTACAATCAGCTTCTCTATGTCACTTGACCTACAAGGTACTTTTCTTGGTGGCGGTCACTTCGGCCCACAGGATATCCGAACTCGCTGCCCTGTCCATGAGGGGGGACCTGTGCGTCTTCCACTCCGACAGGGTGGTCCTGCGGTTGGACCCCACCTTCGTCCCTAAGGTAAATACTTACTACCATAGGGCACAGGAGATAGTTCTCCCTACCTTTTACCCATGTCCAGTCACTGACATTGAACGCAAGTGGCACCTGCTGGATGTCAGGCGCGCTCTGGACATTTACATTAAATGCACCGCAGACTGCCGGCGGATGGAGGCATTGTTTGTGTTGTTTCAGGTTGCCTCCATGGGCTGGAAGGCTTCTTCCTCCATGGTGGGTCATTGGCTTCGAGCAACTATTTCTCTGACTTATGAACTGGCATCATTGCCACGGCCTTCCGCGATCACTGCTCATTCGACTCGCAGCGCGGCCACCACCACTGCGTGGCAGGGCCGGGTGTCTATCGAGGAGGTTTGCCGTGCGGCCACCTGGTCTTCCCCGACACCGTTCGTCCGCCACTATAAACTTGACACCTTCGCCTCGGATGAGGTGGCCTTTGGACGGCAGGTGTTGCACCAAGCGGTGCAGGACTGTGGGGGTTCCAGCCAGACATAGGTGGCCCGCCCAAGGGACATGGTTACTTTGCTATGTCCCATTCTTGGAGGCTAGCTCCACCCATGATGGAGAAGGGGCATTGGTACTTACCTGATACGCCCTTTCTCGTCAGGTGGAGCTAGCCTCCAAGTCCCTCCCCTGTCTATTGGGGTCTGGCTGAAGTGAGGTACTGTTTCTTGTATGTATGTTAATAAATTACCTTGATGGGTTTTTTGTCGGGAATGCACGTGGAGTCTGTCTTTCGTCCCTCGTTAAAAGAGGGGGTGTTCAAGTAGAGAGGTTATATTTATAGATTACAGACTCGGTCCTGATTGGCTAGAGGGCAGGTTTTTTTCCATTCTTGGAGGCTAGCTCCAGCCGATGAGAAAGGGTGTATCAGGTGAGTACCAACGCCCCTTTCCTCAAGATAACCCATTTCATACCCTACAAGGGATTGCCCAATGCCAAAGACACAGCCCAACTTTTTCTGGACCATGTCTTTTGCTACCATGGCATGGTCTCAGTACAGTTGCAATCCAGGTTTTGGAAAGCACTTTTCCAGCTCCTAAATGTCAAGGTCAACCTCTCTTCAGCCTATTACCCTGCCATGAATGGAGAGGATAAGAAGATGAACCAGCTCCTCCAACAGCATTTGAGGTGCTACTGCACCTACAACAAAGACAACTACCCATCATTAAGAAAACCAAATAAATAAATAAATAAATAAATAAATAAATAAATTATTGTCCCTTGCAGAATTTTCTTACAACAATTTGCTGCACTCATCGACTTCAATGACACCATTTCAAGCCACGTATGGCACATGCCCCAAAGTGTTGCCAGACCACCCCACACTGCACTTAACCATCCCAGGGGCAGTTGACTTCTTACAGAAGCAACTCACAGCCCAAGACCTCTTGAAGCAGCAGCTCGACCAAAAAAGCTGTCTTATAAGAAAGCAGCATATGCCCACCAACAGGAAGGGCCACCCATAGCAGTAGGGGACAAGGTCTGGCTCTCTACCAAGTTCTTAGCATCTTCAAGACTTTCCAAGAAGCTAGATGCTAAATTTGTGGAGCCATTCATGGTTGTCTGACAAAACAACCCTGTAGCCTTCCACCTCCAATTGCCTCCATCAATGAAGGTGCATCCAGTCTTTCATCAAGGCTTACTCTCCAATGATGCCCCTGTCACTGCGTTTTTTGTATTTGCCAGCTGAGCTTCCATTCTGAACATTACGGTAGCTGGCCTGAGAACTTATCTCAACATATAGATAACAATGTCTTGTGATTTATGAGTTACTGCACATGTCTTCATTATTCTCTACTTTGTTTTTCTTTTGTCCGTCTCTGAAATATTACTGCCGGTAAGATGTAGTCAGCTAGGTTTTGTTACTTTTATAATAAAAGTGTTTATTAGAATATATACTTCGGGTTTGTTTTTCTTTAAGAGTATACGTCATGGAAAACAAGATCCATTCTCCTCTAATTATTTACAGTCTCCCCAGGAAGGGGGAGCAAAGCTGTCACGTTTCGACAGATGGTAGCAGAGGATGGTTTAAAGAGATTTATATCATTTTCCTTGGCTGTTGCTCATCAGACAAGCGTATAGGCTATTAAGGCAGATTTATTGGCGACTGAGGAACGCTGATTAATCGCTGCAAATATGCCAAGAAAGAAATGGAGGAAGAAAAAGGAACCAAACAGGGCACAGTTCGTTGAGGACATAACTCTCTCTGAAGATGAAAGCAAAAGAATGCAGCCAAACAGGTTTTCTGTTCTTCGTACACCGCCCGTTTCTGCAAGTAGACCGGAGCAAGGTGAAGTTTATTTATTTATTTATTTATTTATTAAAATTTCTATGCCGCCCAACTCCCGGGGGACTCTGGGCGGCTCACAGCAGATATAGAAACACATAAAAAACAATTTTTAAAAGGAGCCATATTAAAATACTATCCATTAAAAAACAAACTTTCATTCATACCCTGCCTGCCGGAAGAGCCAAGTTTTTATTGCTTTACGGAAGGCCAGTAGGGTGGGGATGGTCCTGATCTCTGGAGGGAGCTGGTTCCAAAGGGAGGGGGCTCCCACAGAGAAGGCCCTCCCCCTAGGTCCCGCTAGCCGACATTGTTTGGTCGACAGGACCTGGAGGAGGCCGACTCTGTGGGCTCTAACCGGTCGTAGGGAGGTATGCGGCAGGATGCGGTCCCGAAGATAACCTGGCCCTGAGCCATGTAGGGCTTTAAAGGTAACGACCAACACCTTAAATTGGATCCGGAGACTAATGGGCAGCCAATGCAGCTGGCGGAGGATAGGTGTTACGTGGGTGCATCTAGGTACACCCACCACAGCTCGCGCAGCTGCATTTTGCACCAATTGCAGTCGCCGGACACTCTTCAAGGGTAGCCCCATGTAGAGCGCATTGCAGTAATCCAGCCGTGAGGTGATAAGGGCATGAGCGACTGTAAGAAGTGCCTCCTTCTCCAAGTAGGGTCGCAATTGGTGCACAAGACGTACTTGTGCAAAGGTCCCCCTAGCCACAGCTGAAAGATGTTGTTCCAATTTTAGCTGTGGGTCTAGGAGGACACCCAAATTGCAGACCCGTTCTGAGGGGGCTAATTTCTCCCCCCCAAGAATCAAGGAGGGACAGTTGGTCGAGTCCTTAGGAGGCAATATCCACAGCCACTCAGTCTTGTCAGGGTTAAGCTTTAGCCGGTTCTTCCCCATCCAGACCCTAACATCGGCCAGGCAGCGGTCCATTACGTCTACGGCTTCCCCAAATTGAGACGGGGTGGAGATGTACAACTGGGTATCATCAGCATATTGCTGATACCTCACCCCGTGTCGTCGGATGATCTCACCCAGCGGCTTCATGTAGATATTAAACAGGATGGGCGAGAGGACCGAGCCCTGTGGCACCCCACATAGTAGGGGCCTAGGGCTCGACCTCTGCCCCCCTGTCAACACCGACTGCGTCCTGTCAGAGAGGAAGGAGGAGAACCACTGCAAAACAGTGCCGCCCACCCCCACCTCTCCGAGACGACGCAGAAGGATACCATGGTCAATGGTATCGAAGGCCGCTGAGAGGTCAAGTAGCACCAGGATAGAGGAATAACCCCCATCCCGGGCTCGCCGGAAGTTGAAGGTGCGGCTGGAATAGCTTATCCAGAAGAAGACATAATGAGGTCAGTGACTCCTTCATATGTTTCTCCAAGCACCCAGTTATTTACTAAAGAATGCTATACAGGGGCCCAGGAATATGAAAGACTTGGTGCCAAACCTAAATTTTCACAAGTGGCTGAGCAGTTTCTTCCCAGAGAGAGAAATGAGATGCATTATTGTCCTTTAAGCCCTGAATCTATGCAGGATGCAGCAATACGAAGTTATTGTGATCAAATTAAGTTTATGGAGCATGAGCTGCAAAAAGCAAAAGCGTTTGTTTCTATTCTTAAGCCAGATAAGAGGGACTCTTGTTATGTTCAAATTCCCAAGTCCTCCATCTTGCCTTCTCCTTCGAGGCCAAAGCCACACCCTCAGGAGGGTTTTGTGTCAGGCAAATCAGAACAGAGAGCTGTATTCACGTCACATATGACTAGTCATGATGATGTTCCTTCTCGGATTGCACATGTATCTAGAGAAGAAAGATTTTCTACAATGCCTGAAACTAATGTTGCAGCACCATCTGCTGGTGAAAGTAATTTACAAAATAAAATGAAACTGCATTCTACAATGCAACAGCAGTTAGGAACATTGCATCGAGTTTTTTCAAACATGTCCCTAACTCAATCAAGTCTGCAGGCTGCAACGTCACACGTGTCTCCACAGGCTCAATCATTAGCACCCCCTGGTGGTGCTGATGGCTATTTTGTCCAGAGTCCTAATTTAGATGAGACACAACGACGCTTACTGCCGCAAAGAAAAGTGCCAGTCCCTGCAGCAGGCCAGATTCATATGGCAGCTCATGCACAAGTGGCAGACAGAGTGCAGCAACCACAGGTTCACGTACAGCAACCTCAGCCTCATGCACAAGTGCAGCAACCACAAGTGCCTTTACTTCCACAACCACTACCTCAGGTGTACATTCCTCAACAGGCACCGTCCATTGTTCCACTAGCTGGTGATTCAAAATTAAAGCGTTCAGGACAGAATTATAAAGCATGGGTCAGTGAGATTGGTCTTTTACTTCGTAGAGAAGGTACCCATTGCATGGTGTTTAATCCGCCTGGCCAGCCATGGACTCCTGCAATAAGAGACTTAGATACTAAAACATGCACAACATTATTGATGTCCATGGATACTGAACTGCAGGTTACATTTCCACCTGATGCAACTGCCCAACAAATTTGGGCTCAATTGGAAACATGCTACCGGCCTGTTTCAATTGAATCTACATGTTTGCTGTTGTCTGAGTTCCATGGTTCGAAATTAAAACCTGGTGAATATATTGGAGAACATTTAACTAAAATGAAAGGAATGAGGAAGGATTTGGGTGAAAGAGGCTATAATATTGATGATTTTCAAATGATCAGCATCATTATTAACTCATTGAATTATGAATGGAAAGATGGCATTACAAAGATTAATCAAGTGCCAATTGCTCAATGCACAGTAGATCATGTGTGCAAAATTTTAACTGAAGAAGAGGCATTTATGCTAGCCACACCACATTTGAGAGGACCACCCGCATCAAGAGCTCCAGCGAGGCGCCCCTTCCGAGGAAGAGCCTACGTTCCAAGGATGCCAAGATGCTACATCTGTAATCGTGTGGGACATGCCACCCGGGATTGTACCCAACGGTTTCCAGCTCCCGTCACATACCAGCCCAGAGGAACAGACTCCAGAGGAGGCAGAGGAAGAGGCAGAAGACAAGGTCGTTGTGGTCCCAGGCGTGATCCGCAAGCTCCACTCGCAACATTGGCTTTAACCAATGATCCACAACCTTGTCCAGAATACGACAGACAACTCCTGTGGACTCTAGATAGTGGTGCAGCATTGCATGTTGCCTACAGAAAAGAACTGTTTACAGAGATGCACGAGCCTGAACCTGAACTACATGAACTTTATTCTTTTTCCAATCATCCTTGTCAGGTCAGAGGAAAAGGAACTGTCTATATCAAAGAGCTCGATGCATTCATCCCTGATGTGTATTATATACCAACAGCTAATAGCAGTTTGCTTAGTCAGGGTCATTTATCTACAGTATTAAAGTACCAGGTTCACCACCTTGAAAAAGCAAGTTATATAGTTAACGATGGAGATATTGTTGCTGAAACCATGTTAATTGGTGGTGTTTATTACCTAAAGCCAAAGTCTAAACCGCAAGCACAGGCAAGTATACAAACTCCAAAACAGGAGAGCACAGGCCCAGAGAGAGATGTCCCAGTGAGAGATCCTGTTGCTACTCTAAAGGCTCCTAAAGCCAACAAAAAGAAAGTTATGAAACAGGTTGCTCAGAGCAAGCCTGAGGTTCCTCATAAAACTGTTAATGCTGAAATTTCACTAACTGGTAAACCTTTGCATTACAGGTGTATCCATAAGTGGCATAGAAGATAGGGGCATGCCAGTTTTCGTGTTCTTCGGAAAATGCCGGAGTTCGCAAAAGGTTTGGATCTAAAGGAGTGTAAGGTGTTTTTGGATTGTGCTGTCTGCAAAAAGGCCAAATCCAAAGCAGCAGCTGTTCCAAAACATGCTACAGGCCTGTCAACACGCATTTTTGATTTGGTACACACTGACATAGTAGGTCCTTTCAAGCCAACACTAGGTGGTAGAAAATATTTTCTAACAATTGTTGATAATTACTCTAGATATGGATATGTATATCCTATGAAAAAAAAATCTGAGACCTTTCAGATCTTTAAAGACTTTGCCGCTCTTGTTTATAACCAACATGGAGTAAGCATCGCCAGAATTCAAAGTGATCGTGGTGCTGAATTCATGTCTCAGTGGTTCCAGGACTGGATGCGTAAGAATGGAATTCTTCATCAGACCTCAGCCCCTTATACACCAGCACAGAATGGAGTGGTAGAAAGACGACAAGGGGTCCTGCAAACCATGATGCGTTGTCTCCATGATACTGGGGTGAAGCTATTAAATATGCAAATTATATTGTCAACTGTACTTGGAGTAGTGTAATAAATCAGACTCCTTTTGTCATGTTGTATGGTTACAAACCCGACCTCAAGAATCTCCATATTTTTGGTTCATATGCTATGGTGAACATTCCCTTAGCTCAAAGAAGGAAAGGAGGTCCAGTAGCAAAAAGAATGAGATTTATGGGTATTGATGACAATTCAAAATGGAGCAAATTTATTGACTCTAATCATGTAATAGTGATTTCCCAATCCGCCAATTTTGAGGAAGATTCTGACTGGTCCAGGATTCATTCCAATGATCCTGGAGTTTATTTTCCTAGAGATGATGTTGTTGATGCCGCGCAGCCTGATGACCAAGATTCACAGGCAGATGTTCCATCCACTAGTTCTTCTCAACCTGATGTTCCGTTTTCGTAAGCCACGGATGCTGACGCTAGCGACGATGATGAAGACGAGGACAACACGGAAGAAGAATGGACAACTGTTCTGAGGCATTCCAAGAGGGCCACAAAAGGGATCCCTCCACAGTGATATTCGTGGCAACTGACAAAAGCACCCTTGCCTTTGATTTGTAATGTTACACTTCCTCCTGATAAGTTCACACAAATCAAGCATCTTCCTGAATCAGAGCAAGAGAAGTGGTATGAGGCAATGCAGGCTGAAATGGACAGTCTAAAGAAACTTAAGGTGTTTACACCTTCAAAACCTCCAGCGAACAAAAGAACCATTGGCACTCGATGGGTCTACAGAATCAAAAAGAAGCCAAATGGTGAGTCATTGTACAAGGCCAGACTTGTAGCTCAGGGTTTCACTCAACGTTATCCTGAGGACTACACAAATACCTACTCACCGACAGTCCGGACTGAAAGTGTAAAAATTGCTTTCGCTACTGCTACTATCCTTGGTTTAGAAGCTTTCCAGTTCGATGTTGACATGGCTTATCTACATGCTGACCTAGATGAGGAGATATACGTAAAAGGTCCTCCAGGGTTCCGACAGTAAGAAGGGGATACCTGGTTTCTACACAAAAGTCTTTATGGTCTGAAACAGTCTGGTTTAATGTGGTACTTATGTCTTATTGACAAACTAAATTCGATGGGCTTTATTAAGTCCGAAACTGATGAATGTGTGTTTACAAAAAGATCTGATAATACATATGAAATAGTTCTTGTTTATGTTGATGATACTGTTTATATTGGTCCAAATAAGCAGAGGAGTGAGTATTTTGCTAAAGGCTTACAGAAATATTTCACATTGAAATCTTTAGGTCATATTAACACTTATCTAGGTGTTCAGATTGTCAAAACACAGAAGGGGTTTAGTCTTTCACAAGAGGATAAAATTGAACAACTTTTGCATCATTGCAACATGAAGGATGCTAACACAGGACGCATACCTATGCAAACAGATTTTCACAACTTGACACATGAAGAAGGTCCTGAGTTCGAGGATCAGACACTTTACCGTTCAGTTATTGGGTCACTGTTATACATTAGTAGTTGGACCAGACCCGACATTGCACTTAGTGTTAATCTCTTGTCTCGACACGTAGGTAAGGCAAAACAGTTTCATTGGACATGTGTTAAGAAGTTATTGAAGTATTTAAAGCACACACAGCCCATGAAGTTATTGTTAGAACCAACACATACTAATCATGCAGAATTATGTTGTTATGCTGATTCTGATTGGGCAAGTGATAAAAAATCATGTAAAAGCACTTCAGGTTATATGATGTTCTTAAATGGATGTCCTGTTTACTGGCAAGTGCGTAAACAGAATTTTGTTTCTTGTTCATCCAATGAAGCTGAATATGCTTGTGTTTCAGATGCATGTAATTCTCTAACGTGGTTTGATGCTTTAGTCACAGATATCTGGACCAACTCGATCCGACCGATCACAGTGATGGAAGACAATGAATCTGTGGTTTATATTTCTAACTCACATTTCACGGGTTCTAGGTCCAGTCGCATTGACATTCGTTATAAACATATCAAACAATTAGTCAAACAAGGTTTTGTGAAATTGCAGTATGTGCCTACACGTGACCAGATTGCTGATATGCTCAACAAACTGCTTCCAGCAGATCAGCACGAGTATCTGCAAAGAAGATGTGCCTTAAGTGATGACTGATGTCCGCTCAACTGACAAAGAAGGGGTTTGTCACTGCGTTTTTTGTATTTGCCAGCTGAGCTTCCATTCTGAACATTACGGTAGCTGGCCTGAGAACTTATCTCAACATATAGATAACAATGTCTTGTGATTTATGAGTTACTGCACATGTCTTCATTATTCTCTACTTTGTTTTTCTTTTGTCCGTCTCTGAAATATTACTGCCGGTAAGATGTAGTCAGCTAGGTTTTGTTACTTTTATAATAAAAGTGTTTATTAGAATATATACTTCGGGTTTGTTTTTCTTTAAGAGTATACGTCATGGAAAACAAGATCCATTCTCCTCTAATTATTTACAGTCTCCCCAGAAAGGGGGAGCGAAGCTGTCATGTTTTGACAGCCCCCCCCCAACGCACTAAGATCCCAGTGCCCCCCTCCACCACCAGTCATAGTGGAGGGAGGAACAGAATACAAAGTGAAAAAGATACTAGACTCTAGGAAAAGAGGCAAAGGCATTCAGTATTTGATTCATCAGAAAGGCTACCCTGTTGCAGATCACTCCTGGGACAACGCATGGTATGTTCATACCCCTGATTTGGTTCGTCGCCTTCACCAGGGCTTCCTGGACAAGCCATGGCTGACCAAGCTTCCAGCCCCCCACCCAGTTTGCCTGAGGAACCTGTCAAGGAAGAGGTTAACCAGCCCTTCTGTATTGCTCTGTGGGGAGGCAGGGCACTCAAAATGGGCCTTCAACCTCTGACCTTCAACTCACAGACAGGGTAGGGAAGAGACCCTCTAACAATGTTTTTGTGTTTAAGCAACCACCACCTGGCTAGCCAGCTCCTTCAGATGAGGGGGAGATAGATTCATTTGGAACTGCTTCCCTTCCAATTTTCTATGAAAACGTGGACTTCAAAGAATTGATGCAGGAGGAGGAAAGCAGCATCAAAGAACCCATGGAAGAGAAGGGAGGCCAAGGTAGAGGAGTGGGTGCAGTGGTGGGTTCCTACTGGTGCAGTCCACTCTATAGCACCGGTAGCGGCCCGCTGGTGACGTCACAGTACTGGTGCGGTCAGTTGCCGGTGCCTGGGTGCCGCCATTTTTAAAAAAAAATTTTAAAAAATTTTATTTTAAATTTTCTTCTGCGCATGCCCAGAAGCTGAGCTTCCGGCACTGCGCATGCACTGCCTTCCTACCCCACAGTGAGTCCAAACAGGGGAGGATGGCTGAGGGAGCGTGTGAGACGCTGAAAGAATGGGTGGCAGGAGCTATCTCCATTCCCCTCCCTTCAGCAGTCTGAGAAGCCACGAACGCGCGGTGATGATCCTAGGCATTTTTGCACATTTGAGGCTTCTCGAGCTGCTGAGGGAAGGGGGAATGGGCAGCAGGAGCCTAGGATCATCAAATGGGGAGAAGCATTCAGGCCGGATGGAGCCTCCTAGAAGAACTGCTGCCGCGGTCTTGCTGCTCCCGCTGCGGGGGGCTGCGTTGCGGGTAGGCAATGCCCCCTCGCTTCTCCAGCCGCTGCCAAGCTCCCGAGGCCCACGCCCACCCGGTCACATGACTGGCAAGCCACACCCACAAAATAAGCCATGCCCACAGAGCGGTAGTAAAAAAATTAGGAACCCGCCCCTGGGTGGGTGATGTAGGAGATGACCAGGGTGAAATCTGAGGGAGGGTTCAAACATGTCATCAATTTTGAGTCCATTCTCGCCCACAAAAGATCTAAGTCTAGCCCACCTTGAATTCTGTTGACTCTTGTCTACTGCCAATTTGCCTTGACTGTTAGTAGTTCAGATTCTTGTAGAGAGCATTAGCATACAATAAACCTATATTCATTTGAACTGACTGGGCTCCTGATTTCCTGCACTTGACAATAACATCTTTTGGGCATAGTCTATCCCTAGAAGTAGACATCACTCCTGACAATGTTGATATTGTGGCTACTACAGGTGTTTCCCCGAAAATAAGACAGGGGCTTATATTTTTGACACCCCCCCCAAATATGACCTTGGACTTATTATCGGGGGGTTATTATTTTAGGGGTGCAGGAGGCGCGAGTATGGGACTGGATGTCCCATCACTGCCGCCTCCCCTCCCTGTTCTTGGTGCCGGCCGAACAGCTGGCCCGCCGCCACCACCTCGTGGAGCAGGACTCTGCAAGGCTTGTTGTGCCATTGTATGCATGAACTGCAGGACTGCCGCGAGCTTCACCATACAGCACAGCTGGGGTCCTGCTGCCATTCGTGCATGCAATGGCACAAGCCTTGCAGAGTCCTGCTCCACAAGGCAGCAACGGTGGCATGACGAGTCTCACAGAGACTCATTTCTGGCAGGTGGGATGTGTTCGGCCGCGAGACGCGCATCCTACCTGGGACTTGTAGCTCCATCGGGTTTCTCAGCTTTGTGTCCAGAGAAGCTCATTGTAAAAGAAAACTTCTCGCGAGTTCAATCAAACTTCTCGAACTCGTGAGAAGTTTTCTTTTACAATGGGCTTCTCTGGACACAAAGCTGAGGAATGCGACGGAGCTACAAGTCCCAGGTAGGACGGGCATCTCATGGTGGGGCGCAATTTGGGGGTGGCAGGTCGGGCAGGGCAGGCCAGGCCATGAGACACGCGTCTTACTGGATTTTGGCTGGTCTGTTTAGGGAAAAAACCTTGCATAATACAGAAACTCTTCTCACGAGGGTGAGCAATTAACAACTTCTTGCAGTGAGAAGAGTTTCTGTACAGTGCAAGGTTTTTTTCCCTAAACAGACCAGCCGAGAGAAACCACGGAGCTGCCAAACTCCAGTAAGACGCGCATCTCGCGGTGGGGCACAGTTTGGGGGTTTTGGGCGAGGCGGGCCGCGAGACGTGCATCCTACCTGGGATTTGTAGCTCCGTCGCATTCCTCGGTGTTGTGTCCACTGAACCTCCCCCACCTCTGGCTCTTGAGCAAAGCGGGAGGGGGAAGAAACTCTCACGGGCTGCCTGAGGAAGCCGAGCTGACAGCTAAACTTCTAGCCGGGCTCAGCGGCAGAAGCAGCCGGGCATGCATTTCCTCGTCTCTTCCAAATGAGCCCCTCTCTCTCTCTCGGAAGGTGGGGGGGAAGAGTGCACTTAAGACACAGCACGAGGAGAAGGAACCATTTGGCTGCCCGCTGCCCGCAAATCTTTCTCTTCCAAACTCCACCAGAAATGAGTCTTCGTGAGACTCATCGCGCCTGCGCAACCTCTTGGAGCTAAAGGGGAGAAAGATTCGGCTTTCTCAGGCAGCCCGCGAGAGTTTCTTCCCCCTCCCACTTCGCTCGAGACCCTGAGGCGGTGGACACAACACCGAGGAACAGGTGGTTGTTCCTGCAAGGGATTCCCACGCACCGCTCTCTCCTTCTTGAAGGACGCGGGGAGGGCTGGTGGAGGATGAGCGGCCCCAGGCAGCGAGCGAACGAGGGAGGCAGCGGCGGGAGGCAGAGCCAATGGGGTGGCGACAGGGATGGGCTGGATGCGCCCGTCTGCTGCTCAAGCCCTGCGCTTGTGGGCTCGCTGTACCCGACTGGCCTTGCCCCGCCTCCTCACAGGCAAAAGCACATTTCAAATTGCCGTAGGCAGAGCCCAGAGGAGCTGAGCTTGTCCCGCGGAGTGTGTGCAGGAGCCGCTCTTTCTTCGGCGGGCACTCTTTTGGCTGGGAGAGAGAGAGCAAGCAAGAGGTGGCTATGTGCACACCCCGCAGGACTGGCTCGGCTGCTCTGGGCTGCCTACGGCAGCGTTTTGAAACACTCTCCTGCCTGCACGGAGGCAGGGATCGATGCTCGCCTCCTCTTCCTCGCAGGCAGAACCGCATTTCAAATTGCCATAGGCAGAGCCCAGAGGAGCCGAGCTAGTCCTGCGGTGTGTGTTCGCACTCACCTCTCGCTTGTTCTCGCTCTCACTCTCACTCTCGCTCTCGCTCTCCCGGCCAAAAGAGTGCCTGCCGCAAAAAGAGCGGCTCCCGGCATGTCCCCCACTTTCCCCGGAAAGTAGTTGGGGGGGTTTATTTTGAGGGGGGCTTATTTCAATGCATGTCCTGAAAAGCCCTGTGGGGCTTATTATCAGGACATGTCTTATTTTCGGGGAAACACGGTATTTTCTACTTCCATACTTCAAAAGTCTCCTTCAGTATTTTTATTGTTATAAATTTTTGCATCATTTTACAGGCTTGTAAATCTTTCCTCTACCTAAAATCTTTAGTCCCCTCCAGTGTCCAGTTTTTGAAATCATGTTCAAGTTTCAATATTCCAATTTTATCTGGACCCTTAGTGCATATATCACTAAGATCAAAATGTTATTTAGCTTTTTGCTGTTTATTTCAGTTTTTTTGAATTCTTATTCATATCATTAACATTTTCTTTCATTTAGGATTGAAGGCAGAGTCACCTGGCATTTTCCAGCTTGTTATTCCAAAAGTCTCTAATAGCTTAACAATAGTTACTGAGCAATTTTTGAAAGTGATTAGAAAGTGAGCTTTGTGAACTGAGCGTCCTTTAAAAGTCTATACCACTGTTGAGAGCAAGACGGCTAATCCCATCATCTCCTGGCACTCAAAAGTGCAGAAAACCTCTGTCCTGTGGTCAGGAACACATGTGGGCAATCTTCCATTCTCTCATTATCTAGAGATGTTCCCTTGTCACAATAGAAAATATATTAAATAGCAAGGGTGACAGGATGCAGCCCTGTCTAACTGCTCTGTGGATTGGAATTTCTCTGGGGTAATATCACTGCACTAGAGTTTTAATCTGGAATGTTCAGTAAGTTTACACATTAGCAGGTGTAAGTGTCCATTTACATGAGCTAATGCTCTTTGTCAAAAAGAGAAAGATGAGGGTAATCATTCTCCATAGCAGCCATTACTCCATAGTAATGGTGTATTGCTGCTGCCTGGTACACTGTACACATTCAAGTGGAAGGAAGTATCATTCAATAGCAGCTGCAACATTTACATTGTGGAAGGAGTACAAAAAACAATATAAATATACAAGCAGGAAATGACCTATGGAGAAAAACATAAAGTTTATATTATATCATGAAAGCTTAGTTGTGTGTGAAATAAAAACTATGTCTAGCACATGCATTTATTTGCTTTTTACTACTCAGAAAACTTCCAACCCAAAAACCCCTTTATTCAGGGGTGAAATCCTCCCGGTTCGCCCTGGCCCGTCCTTCGGCGTATAGCCGATGGAACTGGTGGCGGTTGCGGCGCGGAGCTTCTCCCGCCCGCTTTCCCGGCCCGGCTGAACTCCGCCATTCGGGTTATTTTTCCCTCTGTGCATGCGCGCGCATGCACAGAGGGAAAAATAACCCGAATGATTGTGGTCAGCCGGGCCGGGAAAGCGGTGATTGTGTTCAGCCGGGCCGGGAAAGCGGGCAGGAGAAGCTCCGCGCCGCGACCGCCGCCAGTTCCATCGGCTATACGCCGAAGGACTGGCCCGGGCGAACCGGGAGGATTTCACCCCTGCCTTTATTGTTAGAGTCTTGTAACATTTTCAATCTTATTCTTGCTTTTTTTCCTTGCCAAATTTATTTTGACATCATCCTTGAAGTATTTTTTTCTAACTTTATCGGAATTGTTTGGAACAAAAATAATAACCTCGGTAAGATATTCATTTTTATTGTAGCTATTCTTCCTATCATCGATAATTGCAGGTTTTTCCATTTCTCCAGATCTAGTTTAATTTGTCGCAACAGCTTAGTATAATTATCTTCTTTAATAGTTGCACATCTTGCTGTTAAATGAATTCCTAAGTATTTTACTTTCTTAACTATCTGAATGTCTGTCTTCTTCATCAATTCTTTTTTTTTTTATCTGTAACATTTTTGACTAATACGAGGGTGAGTCAAAAAGTAATGCCATTTTCTTTATTTCAGGTGAGGTTTTTGATAAAAATGCCTGAAATTTTTCCCAGTTATAAATGATTATATCATTTACATTCTGAAATATTTTGTTTCTTACTTTTCAGGTTTTTAGACTCGCAAGGAAAATTCAAAATGGCTGCCCCCTTAGAGTTGCGTCAAAAACAAAGAGCAGTGATTGAATTCCTTGTTGCTGAGGGGGAAACCCCTGTGTACATTCACAGACGATTACAAAATGTGTTTGAGGACAATACTTTAGATTATAGCAATGTATGCAGGTGGGTCCATCATCTGAATGATGAAAAGGTGGGAACTGTGAGCGTAGCCGATAAACCCCATTCTGGCCGGCTGGCCTCTTCTGTGAATCCTGCCAATAAAGCAAAAGCAGATGCTCTGATCAGAGAAGACAGAGAAGACAGAGAAGACATAACTCTTGATGAGTTGGCAGAAAACCTTGGAGTGAGCCATGGAAGTGCTTACAACTTTGTCGAATCACTTGGCTTTTCAACAGTGTGTGCCTGTTGGGTACCGAGACAGCTGACTACCGAACACAAGACTGACAGGGTCAATGCCTGCACTGAACTTCTCGAACAAAGTCAAAGAGACAACACCTTCTTTCGAAGGCTCGTAACAGGTGATGAAACCTGGGTTCATCATTATGAACCGGAATCAAAGAGGCAGTCAATGGAATGGCGCCACTCTGTGTCACCACAACCGAAAAAGTTCAAGACGCAAAAGTCAGCTGGAAAAATCATGGTGACTGTCTTTTGGGATGCTCAAGGTGTCATTCTGGTTGCTTTCTTGCCAAGAGGAGAAACAATAAACTCTGAGGCCTATATTGAGACCCTGATGAGGCTCAGAGCAAGAATCTGACGAGTGAGACCCAACTTGCCAATCGACAAAGTCCTCCTTCTGCACGACAATGCTCGACCACACACAAGCATCAGGACAAGGGAGACAATCGCCTCATTCAGGTGGACAACTTTACCGCATCCTCCATACTCACCAGATTTAGAGCCTTCAGACTATCATCTCTTCGGCCCCATGAAAGAGGGTTTGAGAGGCAAACATTATTCCAGTGACGAGGAAGTGAAAACTGCAGTGAAGAAGTGGCTCAAAGAATAGTCAACAAAATTTTACGAGGCAGGGATACATGCTCTCATTCGAAGGTGGAACATTGCTATTGAGAGAAACGGTGACTATGTTGAGAAGTAGGGATGTGATCCACAGAGGACCAGCTTCATTTTGATGTATGCTACATGTTCCTGTGTTGGTAATTATACCTGTCCTAAAGACAATGGCATTACTTTCTGACTCACCCTCGTATCTTAGTTTTCTCTTTATTTATTTTCAATCCTGCAACTTCTCCATATTCTTCTATTTTTTTTAATTAATTTGGGTCCAGTTTCTTGCGGTTCTTCTAGAATAAATACCAGATCATCTGCAAACACCTGTAATTTGTATTTTTCTTTTCTTTATTTCCATACCTTTTATTTCTGAGTCTTGTCTAGTGTTTCTGTTTAGCACTTCCAATGTTAATATGAAGAGTAAAGGGGACAAAGGACATCCTTGTCTTGTGCCTTTCCTTATATTAAAGTTCTCTGTCATGTCCCCATTAACCATCACCTTTGCAGTTTGTTCAGAATATATTGCCTTGATCTTATTAGTACTTTTTTCACCAAAGTCCATATATTTTAATTGTAGTAACATAAATTGCCAATTCACATTGTCAAATGCTTTCTGTGCGTAAAAAAATTGCCATTTTTTTGGAATGTACTTCATAATACTCCAACGTATTCAAGATAATTCTCATATTATTTTTAATTTGTCTTTTAGGTAAAAATCCATTCTGGTCTGGATGTATAAATTCATTCAAGAATCTTTTTAGTCTGCTATTATTGAAGCATATATTTTATAGGTGCCCAATTCAGCCATTTCACTCTATTAAGCTGCTGCTCTATCAGCCCCCTCTACCATAAAGATCCTGCAGGAGAAGGGCAGTATGGACAACCATGGGATCTGGCAGGGTGAGAGCTATGAACCATAAACACAAAGCTTTTGCTGTGTCCCAGCATAACAGATATAGTGCCCTTGCTGACCTTAATAGGACTCAGATTGTTGGGGGCAATATGCTGAACTCTGTAAACCGCTTAAAGAGGGCTGTAAAGCACTATGAAGTGGTATATAAGTCTAAGTGCTATTGCTATTGCTATTGCTAATAGGGACACTAAAGCGACAGGTCAAGGTAGTTGTGATAATGATAACTCAAATAAGCAGGGGATCATGGTCTGAGATGAAGAACTTATTTTGGAAAGGGGAAAGTGTGAATCAGGTATTACACATCAGTCACACAAGAGCAGCAAGGTATCCAAAAAGAGAAGCCACCTTCTGGTTGGTGATTCAATTGTAAGGGATGTAAATTTAGGAAAGGATATGGAGGTTTTGAAAGAGGTCAGGTGTCTGCCAGGTGCTACTGCCAAGCAGAGACAAGAAGCGTATTCTTAAGATAGTCAAGAATGCCAGTAAGGACTGTGATGTTTTTTTTCCCCAAAAAGTTTTTTATTTTTTCCTCCACCACTTTTACAATTCAAGAAACATATACCTTAAATTATTACAATAAAAAACACAGTTTTACATTTATACTCCATCATTCAAAAGTCAATATCTTATACATACGCTTATATAATCAATCATCAGTCTATTCTACTTTTTTTTCCATTGCACTCCCCCTCTCTACCTCCATCATCTCCTCCTACTTTCTTACTCCTTCACTCCTCCTCTACTCTCTCTACTCCTTCTCTTCCTCCCCTTCTACTTCCTCTTACACCCTCTTAGCCTTCCCCTGAGTACTCTTTTATCCACTTATGTTTAACAGACTGATGAGACAATCTCAAATTTAGACTCTTCATATCCCTTCTAAGAAAAATTTATTTATTTTTATATCATTTCTTTATATATAATACTTTGTTTCTAGGTATATGCTGCTAACTTCATTTCACCTCCACAAAAAAAAAAGAAAAAAAAGAAAAAAAAAAGAAAAGAAAGAAAAAAAGAAAAAAGAAAAAAAAGAAAATCTAGTTTTGTCATCTGTGATATTCACCAATTATTTTTCCAATTCTACTCCTAAATTCTCCACTGTTAATTTGTTTCCAAATTAGTTATTATTCTCCTACTTCTTAATTTTAGGCCAAATTGCTTCCTCCACTTTTTTGTCTCTTTATTCATTGTTTATGGTTTTTTTTATCCTCTATTTTATCACGAACTAAGTGCCCAATTATACATTCCAATTTCTTATATTAGTCATAAAATTTCTTCTTTGGTTATTTACACTCAAATTAAAT
This sequence comes from Diadophis punctatus similis, assembly GCA_023053685.1. NCBI lineage: Eukaryota > Metazoa > Chordata > Lepidosauria > Squamata > Dipsadidae > Diadophis > Diadophis punctatus. The sequence goes on along the minus strand of JALIGW010000019.1, from coordinate 4,659,800 downwards.
ATTTAACACTTGAAATATATGGTTTTTAAATTTTACATTTGAACATATCTCATGTCTAAAATAATGATACACAATCATAATATGCTTTTTCGCTTACTGATCATCAAAATTCTTTCTAAATTGTTCAATTAAGTATTCAACTCTTAAAATAATACATTTTTCCCTTTTAAAGCTTTTCATTTGAACAAATTTCATATGTAAAAAAAGAGTACACAATCATAATATATCTTTTGAGCTCTAATATTCTTATTTATCATTCATACTTCTCATATTGATTAACATTATTTTGTCTGAAATATCAAATATTTTAATTCATTGAACAATATTAATCTATATATAAAAGGACAGAATTTTTTTTCCAACTCTTTAAAAAAACTCTAAATAAGATGAAAAAACATTTCCATAATATTTCAATGTCATCATCCATTCCCTTTTAATTTCTTGACTAATTCATTTATATATATATATATATATTTCCTCCACCCCATCTGATTAAATTCTTTTTCCTCTCTCTTTTAATTTTATACCAATAAGTTCTCTTTCCCCACGCTCTTTTCCTCCCTCTTAAATTTACTTTATGTATATATCTAATTTTCTCCATTCTTTTTTCCATTTTATGTATCTCAAAATAGCAATAGCACTTTTCTTATATACCGCTTCATAGTGCTTTACAGCACTCTCTAAGCGGTTTACAGAGTTCAGCATATTGCCCCCAACAATCTGGGTCCTCTGATCCTTATCATCAATCTGAACATAGGTATTCTTAACATCATCATCTCTATTATCCTTATAACTGTTATCTTTATCTCTATTTTCTTTTCTTTTTTTCAAAAAGTTTTTTATTTTTTCCTCCACCACTTTTACATTTCAATAAACATATACCTTAAATTATTACAATAAAATTCACAATTTTACATTTATACTCCATCGTTCAAAAATCAATATCTTATACATACGCTTATATCATCAATCATCAGTCTATTCTGCTTTTTTCCCCGTTGCACTCCCCCTCTCTACCTCCATCATCTCCTCCTACTTTCTTACTCCTTCACTCCTCCTCTACTCTCTCTACTCCTTCTCTTCCTCCCCTTCTACTTCCTCTTACACCCTCTTAGCCTTTCCCTGAGTACTCTTTTATCCTCTTATGTTTAACAGACTGATGATACAATCTCAAATTTAGACTCTTCACATCCCTTCTAAGAAAAAATTTTTTTGTTGTTGTTATATCATTTCTTTATATATAATACTTTGTTTCTAGGTATATGCTGCTAATTTCATCTTACCTCCACAAAAAAAAAAGGAAAGAAAAAAAAGAAAAAAAAGGAAAATCTAGTTTTATCATCTGGGATATTCACCAATTATTTTTCCAATTTCTACTCCTAGATTCTCCGCTGTTCATTAATTTCCAAATTAGTTATTATTCTCCTACTTCTTAATTTTAGACCAAATTGCTTCCTCCACTTTTTTGTCTCTTTATTCATTGTTTATGTCCCCCCCCTCTATTTTATCACGAACTAAATGCCCAATTATACAGTTCAATTTCTTATATTAATCATAAAATTTCTTCTTTGGTTATTGACACTCAAATTAAACAATTAACACTTGGAATATATGATTTTTTAAAATTTTCTTTTAAACATCTCTCATTTCTAAAAAAGAAAAATGATACACAATCATAACATGCTTTTTCACTTACTAATCATCAAAAATCTTTCTGAATTATTCAATTAAATATTCAACTCTTAAAATAATATGATTTTCCCTTTTAAAGTTTTTCATTTGAACAAATTCATATGCAACCAAAAAAGGTACACAATCATAATATATCTTTTAAATTCTAATATTCATATTTATCATTCATACTTCTCATATTGATTAACATTATTTTATCTGAAATATCAAATCTTTTAATTCATTGAGCAATATTAATCTATATATAAAAAGACAGAAAAAAATTTCAACTCTTAATAAAATGATAACTCTACATTAGAAGAAGAAGAAAAACATTTCCATAATATTTCAATGTCTTCATCCATTCCCTTTTAATTTCTTGACTAATTCATTTTTATATATATATATATATATTTCCTCCACCCCATCTAATTAAATTCTCTTCCCTCTGTCTTTTAATTTTATACCAATAAGTTCTCTTTCCCCACGCTCTTTTCCTCCCTCTTAAATTTACTTTCTGAGTATATTTACTTTTCCCCATTCTTTTTTCCATTTTATGTATCTCAAAATCCTTATCATCAATCTGAACATAGTTATTCTTAATATCATCATCTCTATTATCATTATAACTGGTATCTTTATCTCTATTTTCACTGTTAAACCCAGTGGAATATTTATCATTATCATAATCATTAGTCAACGTTGCATTTTCAAAATTATTTCCCTTTTCATCATTATTTATAATATCTTCTTCTCTCTTCTTTTCTTCTTCTGTTCTCTTATCCAGTTTTTTTTCCATTTGTACTTCATTTTTTCCTGTCTCGAATGGTCCAAATACAGATCTTCTAAAATTTTCAAAAAGATCCTTCATAAACTCAGCCAATTCTTCATAGTCAATTTTCTCCATCTTTAAAGTCTCAGTTCTTAATTTTTAAATCCAAAGCTTAATTAAGTTCAGTCTTTAAACAATTTCCTCCATTTCCTCAAATTCACCAATTTCAAATCCACAAATTCAGCAAAGTCAAACTGTTTCAAAGTCACAAATTATTAATTTTACAGTCCATCCAGCTGCTAAAAAAGATGTAATCCACAGCCCTCTTCAATTGTAAATTTCCATTTTGTAGTAGAAAGCCAAGTCCTCCTGCTCCTTTATTATCAATCATTGTTCAAATTCAGTCTTATCCAAATAGTCCAAACAGTCTTTCCACTCCTTTATTTGTTGTTAAAAATTTCAGTCCAGTTTTTGTTCTTCTCCATCTCAATCCAAATGTTATCTTCCATACAATAACAACTGCTCTATTCAAAGTCCACAGCTGTTCTTTGTTCAAGGCCACTGCTGTCCAAACACCATGAAAGTATTTCCACAACAACAATTCTTCCAACCACCAGATGGCACTCTCCAGTTTACTTTCTTTGCTCTGTCCTTCCTATTAAAATTTTCCATTTTCAATCAGTTCCAATTTTCCAATTATTCCTTCAAAGTTATTTCCCAAATTTCTTACATCTTTATCAAGTCTTTAAGGCAAAGATTCCAAATCTTTAAAGCAAAATATTCCAAGTCTTTAATAGTTGGGACTTCCGGTTGGCTCCGCGAGCTTCGAAGATGCTCCTTGTTGGGTGCCTGTTCCTGGGTTCTGTCAAGCCGCCAGATCAGCTGTCTAGCAGCTTGGAAAATCTCCCCTGGCGTAGGGGAGAGATGAGAGCCGGCAGGCGAGGGTAGAGCCCCCCTAGTGCCCCAGGAGACAATCTGGGGCGCGAAGGGTGAGGGCTCCCCAGGCAGCCTGTCATCTGCTCCGGGACCCGGGATGCCTCCGCTTTTGCGGAGCAAGAAGCCGCGTCCAATTTCTGCTCCCAACATGCGATTCTAACTTCAGGATTTACAGCAGAGAGCAGACAGAAAAAGCCAGGAGACACAGTTGGCAAGTATTCAAACTTAACTCCAATTTACACTTCGGAAGTGACAAACTAAATGAGTTAATGAGCTACAAAATGGCGATTGAAGTTTCAAAGGGCGTGAAAGTGAAAGTTAAAAGAAAGCTTTGCTTTGCTAGCAGCCCTTTGTATGAAAACGTCTGACTTTGATGAACTTTCTCTTTTCTTTCTGACTTCGGAGTAAAACACAAAGTTTAATCCTTAAATTCTAAATGGCTTCAAAATCTGGAAAGATTGTTTCTAACAAAGGATTTTATGGTCCTCCTGCTTATATTTCAAGTATGCAATCTAATGTTTATTCAACACCCCAACAGACTTTAATGCTTGAAAAGTTACAAGAATTTTTAAAAGCTAGGAAAGATGAATTGGTTATGGAGTTTACTTCAAAAATTAATGATCTTAATGAAAAAATACAGGCTGTTTCAGAAGAGATTGTAATTAGGAACCAGCAATTAAGGGAAGATACATTTATGGCATTTAAAGGACTGGTAGGAAATATGGAAATTTTGGAAGAGGAGGTGGCAGAAATTAAGCAATCTGTGACAACTTTGAGTGATAACATAGAAGAGGTTCAAAATAGAATTGAAAAGTATGAAATTGAGACATTAATGATCCAATATAGAAATATGGAGTTTGCTTTAAGAATAAGAGGAGTACAGGAGAACAGACAAGAAAACCTAAAACCAATGATGGTGGAGGCATTTGTGCAAATGCTGGGGGTGTCAAAAGAGGAACTGGATATGCAGATTGACAAGATATATCGGGCCAATTCTTGGGTGGCTAAACAGAAACATCTGCCACGAGATATAGTAATATATTTTACTACAAGGACATTACGTAATAAAATCCTACAGGCGACTTTCAAGAACAAGCTCCAGATAAATGGACACGAGGTGATGACAATGAAATAAATTCCCCCCAGAATGTTGAGAGCTAGAAAGGATTATGCCTTTTTGGTGGAAGAAATGAAAAAAACAGCAAATACAGTACAGATGGGAAGCCCCAGTTGGTTTATCATTAATATACTTGGGAAAGAGATATCGGCTCAATACGATATGGAAAGCAAGAGATTTTTATGAAAAAGTGCTAGAGGCCAAGATATCTAAAATACCAGAAGGAAGAAGAATGGGGGATTTACAGAACCAGAGTGATATTTGCAATTTGGATTCATTTGTGATACAAGGAGAGATAAAGGATCAGAGTCAGACCAGAGCAGCAGCTATATTTAAGGATGAATCAACACAACAAAAAATCAAGTTGACAACTCAAGAAATTATCAAATCACAAGCAGGTGGAAGAGTTGGATTTAAAGGTCGAATGAGAAGACGGAACAACTAGAATTTGGCTTTAGTATGGGTAATCGTAGGCCAGATGGAGAGAAGACTTAAAATTGTATCTAGCACTAAGAGGACAATTTGATAATAGAAATAAAAGATAATAGTTAAATGCATATAGAAAGGTTGTATAAAGTGCTAATGGAGTTATTTTGAGAAAATGAGTTTAAGGATTGTATGAAAATTGGGTTAAAATACTGGAGAAATTATAAGGATGGTAATATGGGGAAAGACCAAATTTATAATCTAAATGTGGGTAATATGAAGATGTTATGTATTTTTGTATATGATGGTTATATTAGGGGGAAAAAAGAAAAGAAAACCTAGGCCTTTTGGATAAAAATATGGTGGACCATTTAAAATATGCTACAGAAAATATTAAGTTTATAACATAATTTTTCCTGTTGAGAACAACTATGGACTGTACTGTAATTAAGCAAGATGACTCTAAATGCCAGGTATGGCATGCCACCACGGAGGTTTAGTGCTGAAAGAAGGATCATTTATTATTGAGGAATTGATGTTGACGGTCGCGCATCTGGCTGGATGGTGAAGAAAAATTTCCCTTTTCTTTTTTTGTATTATCATATTATATTCTAAGGACTACTTAAATGAAAGATATATAGTTACAATTTCATATATTGGAATGTTAGATTACCAATGCTATACACTTAATTTTTAGATTATGTTTTAAAAGTTTTGAGTAATCAGGAGTTAAAGAATTAGAGAAAATTTGAAATTAACAATTTGTTAGTATATTTTAATATTATGCTTATTGTATACTATACCCTGTGCTTTTTCTGGGAAGTCGGGGGGGCGGGTGGGTGAAAGGGGGGAGGGTAAGGGGGGTGGAGGGGTGGGCGTTGGGGGGAAGGGGGAAAAAAGAGAAAAATGTTTGTACTTTGTACTAATAAAACTTTTTGAATTAAAAAAAAATAGTTGGGCTTTAGTTACAAATCCCTTTAATTTTGTTCCACCATTGTATCCACATATTACCAGCCGCTCCTTAAAACCAAGCATTTAATAGTGAGTGCCATACCATGTGCACTAATCAAACTGGTGGCAAGAAATTATTTAAAAGAAATACACCAAACAATAGAGGAGGTGGAGTTGCACTATATATAAGAAATAACGACATCTCTACAGAAATAGAGCACAACAATAATGAAAATTATCTTTAATGCATTTGGGTCAATATTAAAGGGGGGGGGGAATGACATTGCCATAGGTCTATACTATAGGCCACCCAACCAAACAGAGGAAGTAGATGAACTTTTTGCTAGTCAGCTAACTAAGGTATGTAGGAAGCACATCACAATAGTAATGGGGGATTTTAACTACCCTGACATCGACTGGGAGACAAACTCTGCACCAAGTGGAAGATCCAACAGGTTCCTAACAAACCTAGCAGACAACTTTGTTACCCAAAAAGTAGAGAAGGGAACAAGGGGATCAGCCATATTGGACTTAATTCTCACTAACAGAGATGAAATGATAGAAGGTGTTGCGATCGGGAAACCCGTAGAGGTGGTGGAGTTGCCATCTTCTACAGAAAATCACTTAACCTTAAAAATATCCAAGTTAGACACGAACTAGATCTTCCAGAAACCATCATCTGTGATCTGTCCTTAAATACCACACTTCGCTTCCTACTATGCTACAGAGCCCCTGATTACATCTCACATGCGAACAAGCTAACCTCACTACTAACGTGGGCAGCCTCCTACCCACACCCTCTTATTTTTCTTGGCGACCTAAACCTACCTCATATTAACTGGACCTTAAATGAATGTTCAACCGAACCCATACACTCAACCCTTTACAATGCTATTACTAATCTAGGGCTTGAACAACTAGTAACAAACAATACTAGACTCAGCAACTGTCTAGATCTCATCTTCTGCAACAGTTTACACTCAATTTATGGACTACAAATAATTGAACCCTTTTCCAGCAGTGATCATAGCATGATTGACTTTCGTCTCAATATACGTCCCGACAATAACGACCACAATAAAAGTATAACCAATTACAACTTCAAAAAAGCCAACTATGATATCATTGATGCTGATCTCTCATCTCTTGATTGGCAAACATTATTCTCTGACTGAAATACTGCCGAAGACTACTACAATATCTTTTTATTCGAAATGCAAAGAGTCATTAAATTATATGTACCACTAATTATCACCAAAACCAAGAAAAACAAATTACCCATAAAAATAAGGAAGCTCCAATCCAAAAAAGATCCCTTTGGCGGAAGAACAAAACTGGCTACGTTGCTAACTTCAAAAGCCGCTACAAAAATCTATGCAGCCAATTAAAGACTGAATGTAACAATTACTACATCATTCAAGAAGAAAACCTTAGGTAAGATGAAGTTAGCAGTATATACCTAGAAACAAAGTATTATATATAAAGAAATGATATAAAAATAAATAAACTTTTCTTAGAAGGGATATGAAGAGTCTAAATTTGAGATTGTATCATCAGTCTGTTAAATATAAGAGGATAAAAGAGTACTCAGGGGAAGGCTAAGAGGGTGTAAGAGGAAGTAGAAGGGGAGGAAGAGAAGGAGTAGAGAGAGTAGAGGAGGAGTGAAGGAGTAAGAAAGTAGGAGGAGATGATGATGGTAGAGAGGGGGAGTGCAACGGAAAAAAAAGCAGAATAGACTGATGATTGATGATATAAGCGTATGTATAAGATATTGATAATTTTTACAACCATGTATACTTTTTACAACTATGTACACTTTTTACAAACTTCAAACTTGACAGCTTTAAGACTTGTGGACTTCAACTCCCAGAATTCTTCCTCCAGTCATGCTAGCTCAGGAATGGGAGTTGAAGTCCACAAGTCTTAAACTTGCCCGGTTTGAAGACCCTTGCACCCCTAACCCCTAACTCAGGGGTCTTCAAACTTGGAAGTTGGTCTTCAAAGCTGTGGGCTCGCTTTGGGCAGCAGCGGTGGCGGCGGCTCCTTAGCTGCCTCGGGAGCAGGTGCAACGTTTGCACTTCGATGCAACGTTGCACTTCTGGTGGGCCGCCCATGTAACCAAATAGAAGGAAAAAACACCGGACAGTTTTTCCTCGGGATGAATGGCCCCAAGTGATACTTGGGTCGGTTCTTTTATTAGGTTCCAACAAAGGAAGGATGGACATGATTACATCAAAACAAACATGGTAAACTTTACCCAATAATAAAGTTACAGCATGGCAAACTCAACCCCTTTACAGGGGGGTATGAGTGGGAGACAGGTACAGAGGGGGGGGTGATTTATGGGTGCTGATTAACTGGTATCTGTCAGGCACAGCTCCCATTCCAATGTCCGTTGGAGCTGTTTATCAGTTGATAATCTCCAGACACGGAGAGGGCTGTGCTGGCCTCTTTGCACGTTGACAAAGGTCAGGATGTGAGGTCTTGAGGAATGTCACGTATCTTTCCCTGACCCTAAAACAGTGTGTTAGCTTACAGCAAACAAGCTAATGCATCTTTTTTCACATGTGAATCAAAAAGGGCAATTACAATGCATTTTGTTACAAGGATATATTATACATATAAAACAATATTGCAACATCTCCTCTATTTTTATTTTTTAAATGAGGAGAGAGCTAACCTAAGTAGAAAACAAACATATCAAAGCACAAAGTTTTTTCCATTGTCCATACAAAAAGGATGCTTCACAGGTGACTGTCCAGAGTCCATACGATCACTGTTGTCCTCTGCATCCAGAAGGCACTTGCTTTCTCTGACATGAACGTCCTTCCTAGCAGAGGGAAAAAAGGCTTTGCATAGCTGAAATAGAGAAGGTATGCACTGGATGAAACAACAGAGTGACACAAATAGGATAATGATACATATGATGGATGAAGAAATGCTCCTTAACCAAGAGCTATCCGGTAGCCAGGACCACAGACCATCCCACCAGGCTGGCAATCTGAGAAGCCAGCTTCTTTAAGGAGGCGATCTGATGTTTGACCAACTGAGAAGTGTCTGACAGGTTGAAACAACACATTTTTTTGACAGATTAGCAGGTATATAGTTGAAAGTTTTTTGACCACATGTGAAATACATGGGAGGCAACAGGAAGCATACATGAGCCCAATTGTAGGAAATGTTCTCATAAGAGGAACAGTTACCAGGAAAAATTCCCGTGGGCAAACAATTTTGCGTGAGAGAAGCAGTACAGTTTTCAATGCGTGCACATTGAAAGTTGTGTCAGCTGGCTACAAAGGGTGTGGTAAGAGACATGGCATTGACTGGAAGCTTCCTTGTGATAGGGCCCCAATGTGGAGAGTCGCCATAATCAATTTTCTCCCCTTTTGTAAACATAGCCAGCTGGGTGTCATTTAATATGGCAGATAAAGGCGTGCAAACTGGTATTAAACAACTCGCTAATAATGTATGCATATCCAGGGTTTCACTTAAACAAAAACTTGAAACGTTTACCTGTTCTGCTAACCGCATCCACAGGTTGTATGTCAAACGAGTGTGCAAATCATGGGAAGGAGCTGACCTTCCTACCCTATGTGTAATAATCTCTCTGTCTTTAATCCAATGGGAATATGGCAAATGTGCAATGCCCCTTATGTCTGTGCACATAAGTGTCAAAGGTGTGTTTTCATGTTGCTCAGCCTTTTTGGGGCTTTGCAAAATGTGCGGGCCATCTTCTATGGGGGAAGCTTCACAGCATATTAAAAAGATAAACAATATTAATATTATACCAAACAATAGGAAAATAACATCATGATAGGAAAAAGTTCTACGATCTACAGGTTTCATGAACTCCTGCCAACACGACAGGGGATAATCTGGAGGGTTTCTTCGAAATAAAAGACATCCTTCTGGTGGTGCATACGGTGGAAGGTGGCCTGCCCTGTTCTCCAGGTCAGGGCAGGAAACAGTCTCTTTGAGCTCTTCCTCAGTCGGAAGTTGATTGATGCTTGGCATCTCTGGGCGTGTATGGTGGTAATTTGGAAAGAAAAGGTCTTAGGTGTCTTCCGGGAACCCAAAGAACTCGATCAGGAAGTTGGATTGCCGCGTATCCTCTTCCCCAGGTAATAAGGTCAGCAGGACCTCGCCAAGTCAGGTCCGGAAGGCAGCGATAATAAACAGGAGGTCGAGGTGAAGCAACTGGAGCAGCTGCAAAATGGCGAGTCGCAGCTGAGGATGGTGGGCTGCCAGTAAGATTCAAGAAGTTCAGAATATAAAGACAAAGATTAAGCGTGTTTTGCAATGCCAGGAGACCAGGGGGCATTTTCCCCCTTTTGCCAACATACCTGTCCAGGGTGTGTTTTAAGGTTAGGTATGCCAAATTTATGTACAATGTCCCATTGGTTGCAAAAGGCAGCAAATGCTGCACTAGTGTAAGCAGGACCATTGTCAGTATTTAGTTCTTTTGGGTGTTCCAGCGATGCAAAAGTCCGAATACAATGATTGATAACATGTTTGGTGGCTTCGCCCCTCTGGGGGGGATGCCATGATATAGCCTGAACATGTATCAATGGAAACATGCAAATATTTCCAGAGGCAAACGGAGGATATTGAGTAACATCCATTTGCCAAATTTGGCAACACTCTGTACCCCTGGGGTTAACCCCCATGGGAAGAGAGTTTGCCTGTTGGCTACAAGTAGGGCACTGCTGAACAATGGCAGAGGCCTCATTTGCAGTGATGCCAAATTTGTTTCATGAGCGCTTTTTTATTTTGATGAAAATAAGAGTGGCTAGTCCATGGAGTAATGGGTGACAAGGAAAGAATAGAAAGATCAGGGGGGGGAAGAAGGGCAGCAGCTGCAATAGCGTCTGCCCATTCCCCTCCTGGATGACACCAGGAAAGGGTTGGTGACTTCTGATATGGGCCAGGAAAAAAGAAGGCAAAGTCCTAGCATGAAGGAGAGATTGTAAGGTTAAAAAATAAGCTGAGAAGATTATCATCAAGAGATGGGGAAACTTGAGTCGAGAGGAATGGAAAAGCCTAGTAAACATCTATAAGATTAGCATTAATCCCAGATGCTAAATAAACTTCCAGGGAGAATCATGAACTAATTTACAGACATTATGAAAATCAGAAATAATTGCAAAGGTGCAGAAACAGTTAAAGTAAGACAAAGATCTTTAGGAAGATTAAAAGTAAATTTCCCTACAAAATCTGAAGCTTTTTAATCAAATTAAAATTCAATAGTGAAAAAAGCAAAGTTGTATATTTTCAGTTTCAATTGCTACGATGCAAAAAGAATGTTGAGAGACTAGAAAGAATGCAGAAAAGAGCAACAACGATAATTAGGGAACTGGAGGCTAAAACATATGAAGAACAGTTGCAGGAACTGGGCATCTCCAGTTCAATGAAAAATAAGGACTAGGGGACACATGATAGCAGTTTTCCAATATCTCTGGAGTTGCCATAAAAAAAAGAGAGACAAACTATTCCCCAAAGCTTCTGAGGGCAAAAGCAATGGGTGGAAACTAATCAAGGAGAGAAGCAACTTAAAACTACAGAGAAATTTCCTCACAGTTAAAACAATCAGTCAGTAAAAAAGTTTGTCTTCAGAAGGTGTGAATGCTCCAACACTGAAAATTTTTAAGAAGACAACCATTTGTCTGAATGGATTTCCATTTGCCTGAAGCAATTTAAGCTTTCCTGTCTAGGCAGGGGGTTGGACTAGAAAACCTTTAAGGTTCCTTCCAACTCTGTTATTCTATTCCACTCTATGGCTATTTGTAAAAGCAAAACTCAATTTGTTGCAAGGACAACACAGCCAATGTCTCCTGTAGGAATTTGAGCTGTTGGCAAAAACAATTAAACCTTGCATTTTTGAAAATATCCATGAAAATATTTATGAGGAAAAACAAAGGAACACAATTTCATGGAAAAAAATCACAAAACATTAAAATCTGCAAAGAGAAGTAAAATTACTTAAAGTAAAAAGTAAAAATCAGCTTCCTGAGGGAGGAGATCAGATCACTGGGATGTTTGACTTTAGTTATAATGTAAATTAGGTGCTTCCTCGCTAGGAGCCGAAGCTTCAAGAGACACAGCAATCAACGTCTCTTTTATTGGGGATAATTTGTCACCAAATAGATAAGGGGGGGGTCCGGTTCCCCCTTCAAAGCATTCCATGACAACCCGCCAAGTAGAAAGAACTTTTGGAGGAGCCTCACAAAAATACTTTCCCAATTTTTTCCATGTGGAAATGCTAATTGATCCCTTCTCTGGGTAAGCCTGACAATTTAGATAAGTAAATTTCAGAAGGGATGTTAAATCAGATTTGGTTGGGATGGGAAGATTTCTACCATTATTTTTAATAGAGGACTTGGACAATTCCCTAAGTTTGTGGAGGTCTGCTACCTGAGGCATAGGGAATTCTGTTTCCATACTCACGAATCTGGGAGGGTGCTCCGTCCACGACGGCCGGCCCTGGTATGCAAGAGGCGTTCCTTCGCCGGTGAGTGTGGAAATGCCAAGCGATGAGACAGATGAAGCCATGTGCTTGATCAGCCTCACACGGGGCACCAGATGCAACGTTTGCACTTTGATGCAACGTTGCACTTCTGGTGGGCCGCCCATGTAACCAAATAGAAGGAAAAAACACCGGACAGTTTTTCCTCGGGATGAACGGCCCCAAGTGATACTTGGGTCGGTTCTTTTATTAGGTTCCAACAAAGGAAGGATGGACATGATTACATCAAAACACACATGGTAAACTTTACCCAATAATAAAGTTACAGCATGGCAAACTCAACCCCTTTACAGGGGGGTATGAGTGGGAGACAGGTACAGAGGGGGGGTGATTTATGGGTGCTAATTAACTGGTATCTGTCAGGCACAGCTCCCATTCCAATGTCCGTTGGAGCTGTTTATCAGTTGATAATCTCCAGACACGGAGAGGGCTGTGCTGGCCTCTTTGCACGTTGACAAAGGTCAGGATGTGAGGTCTTGAGGAATGTCACGTATCTTTCCCTGACCCTAAAACAGTGTGTTAGCTTACAGCAAACAAGCTAATGCATCTTTTTTCACATGTGAATCAAAAAGGGCAATTACAATGCATTTTGTTACAAGGATATATTATACATATAAAACAATATTGCAACAAGCAGGCTTTGGCCAGCAACGGCGGCAGGGGCTTTCCCATGGTCCGGCGGCGGCAGCAGCGGCGGCTTTCCCTTGGTCCGGCGGCAGCGGTGGCGGGCAGCGGCGGCTTTACCTTGGTCCGGCGGCAGCGGCGGCAGGGAGCGGTGGCGGGCAGCAGTGGCGGCGGCTTTCCCTTGGTCCGGCGCCGGCGGCGGACAGCGCCGGCGGGCAGCGGTGGTGGGCAGCAGCGGCGGCAGTGGCTTTGCCATGGTCCGGCAGTGGCAGGGGCTTTCCCATGGTCCGGCGGTGGCAGTGGCGGCAGCGGCTTTCCCTTGGTCCGGCGGCAGCAGCGGTGGGCAGCGGTGGTGGGCAGCAGCGGCGGTGGCGACTTTACCTTTGTCCGGCGGCAGCGGTGGTGGGGAGCAGTGGCGGGCAGCGACAGCGGACAGCGGTGGTGGGCAGCAGCGGTGGCAGCGGCTTTGCCATGGTCCGGCGGCGACAGGGGCTTTCCCATGGTCCCGCGGCAGCAGCGGTGGTGGCGGCAGCAGCTTTTCCTTGGTCTGGCGGCAGCGGCGCTGGGCAGCAGTGGCAGGCAGCAGCGGCGGCGGCGGCTTTTTCCTTGGTCCGGCGGCAGCGGCGGCGGGCAGTGGCTGTGGGCAGCAGCGGCGGCAGCGGCTTTGGCATGGTCCGGCGGCGGCGGCATTCCCTTGGTCCGGCAGCAGCAACGGCGGGCAGCGGCGGCAGGCAGCGGTGGTGGGCAGCAGTGGCGGCGGTGGCTTTGCCATGGTCCACCGGCGGTGGTGGCTTTCCCTTGGTCTGGCGGTAGTGGCGGCGGCGGCAGCTTTGATTGGCAGTTGGAACAGTCTCATGGAATACCGTCAATCAGCTGTCTGTTGCCACCCATTGTCACCGTTGCCGCCGTGGCTGCCATTGCCACCATTGCCACCATTGCACCAACTCCCTCCCCCTCCCCCTAATGCAACAGCCAGAGTATAAGACGCACCCAGTTTTTGACCCTCTTTTGGGGGGTAAAAAGGTGCGTCTTATACTCCGAAAAATACGGTATTTGTTTATGGGATTGTAAAAGTGGTGGAGGAAAAAATAAAAAACTTTTTTGAAAAAAAAAGAAGAAAACCTTCTGCGCACAAAATCCGCACGTGCCTTCTACAACTTTGTAAACAACAAACTCAAAGACTCGAGATCCATCCCACTCCTCAAAGGACCAAATGGTAAAGAATATAATGATGAAGCTATTAAAGCCAACCTCTTTAACACATTCTTCAGCTCCGTCTTTGTTAACAGCAATGGCTCATGCCCAATATTTCCTAGTCACACGTCAAACAATAGCAACGATCTGACACAAATCGATTTTTCAGAAGATAATGTTAGAAAAGCATTACGCAACCTAAAACCATCTCTATCCATTGGACCTGACGGACTATGTGCATATTTCTTAAAAAAGCTCTCCACAACCATTGCTGAACCTCTAAGCATAATTTTTGAAAAATCCTTCAGGACTAGCTCCTTACCCAACTTATGGTCACTAGCCACAGTCATCCCTATCTTCAAAAAAGGAGATCCAAGTAACGTTGAAAATTACAGACCAATCTCTTTATGTTGCGTCACCTGCAAAGTCATGGAATCAATCATAAATCAATCCATCACCCTTCACCTAGAAACTAACAACCTACTCTCTAACAAACAATTTGGTTTCAGGAAAAAATTATCCTGTAACCTGCAACTTCTACACTGCAAAAACATATGGACTTCTCAACTGGATCAAGGTAAATCAATAGATGCAATTTACATAGACTTTTGCAAAGCCTTTGATTCAGTAGTACACGACAAACTACTCTGGAAACTAAAATCTTATGGCATCTCTGGTCCCCTTCATGATTGGATAACTGCGTTCTTGTCAAACAGGCAACAAATGGTTAAAATAGGGAATGCCCTATCAAATCCTGCACCTGTCAACAGTGGTGTCCCTCAAGGCAGCATTCTAGGACCAACACTATTTATTCTTTACATCAACGACCTTTGTGATCATATTATAAGCAACTGCGTTCTCTTTGCTGACGATGTTAAGCTATTCAACACCACCGACAATACTTCTACCCTTCAAAAAGACCTTGACCATGTATCACAATGGTCTGATAACTGGCAACTACAAATCTCAACAAACAAATGCTCTGTCTTACACATTGGCAAAAAGAATCCGTACACAAAATACAAACTTGGAGGACACAAACTTGTAGATGATCCTCACTCTGTTAAAGACCTTGGAGTACTCATATCCAATGACCTAAGTGCCAGAGCCCATTGTAACAACATTGCCAAAAAGGCACTAAGAGTTGTCAACCTAATCTTGCGTAGCTTCTTCTCTGGCAATATTACTCTGCTAACCAGAGCATACAAAACATTTGCCAGACCAATCCTCAAATACAGCTCACCTGTCTGGAACCCGCACTACATATCAGACATTAATACAATTGAGAGAGTCCAGAAATACTTCACAAGAAGTGTCCTCACTCCTCTGCTCGCAACAGAATTCCTTATTCCACCAGACTTGAAATTTTCGGCTTAGACAACTTAGACCTATGTCGCCTTCGATCTGATCTAAATGTAGTTCATAAAATCATCTGCCAGGAGGAAGGTGTGGCCAACACCGCAGCGCCACGGAGTTTCCCTGCCTCCGCAGGAAAACCCCGAATCCGCGCCGTTAGGAGACCCGGTTCAGTCGGAATCGGGTCAGAACCACCCGGGAAAAGGGTGGGGAAGAAGAGGGGTTCCAGCTGGTGGACTGGGGGGGGTGGCAAACACCCCCAGGGAGCCGGCTCAGTCCCCTCGGCCTGCGGTGTACGGAAGGCGACATAAAATGTCACCCTAGTCGTGGCGGCCACAACAAAATGATTGATAAAAGCGGATTGGAGCCATCTGGGAAAGAAAAATTTAAAGCGATGTGCTGGTGAGTGTGAAAATGACAGAAGAAGCTGGTGAGTGATATTGCCGGAGAAAGCTTTAAAAATTGTACTTGGACATTTTAAAAGGGAACAAAAGGAGCGGAAATTAAGGAGCGGCTGTTTGGCAAATGGAGACTATGGAGTGAAAAACTTTTTTTTCTAATTGGAATTATAACTAAAGCCCAATTGATTGAGGATTTGGAGTTTTGCTTTTAAAAGATCTGGAAATTTGAAGGAAAATAATTTGTTTAGTGGAATTGACTTAAACAATGAAAGAATTGAATAATAATAACGACAACAACAACAAAAAAAGACAGAGTTGGGAGATGGAGATGGAAAGAGCCATCTACTGGTTGGATGAATTATGGCAAGGGTGGAATATTACTAGGGATGTTTTTGATATCTGTCGACCTTGAAGAGAACAGCTTGTTATTGCATAAGAGATAACATATCAAAAGGATTTAGACTAGAGGATAATTTAAAAAGCTGTGAGATATATTACTATTAACAGCTGGAAGGACTACAAAACTTGGTGAGCTGTGATTTCGCTGACAATGAAGTAAGTAACTATTAAAAACTGTTGGAATTTTTTGAATAACTTTATATTTTGATGTAGACAGATTTTTGTCAATAGTTGGAGCTCATATACAAGACTTTGGATTTGGAAAATATAATTTTCAAAATATGGCATAAAAGATAACATTTGGATTGAGTTGGAGAAGGATTAAATTGGACTGAACCTACAATACACGAACAAAGAGATTTGGATCTTTAATGACTAAATGGAAATTAAAAGCTTTTAATCGTGACTCTTAATTATTAAAATGAAAACTTGCAAATCATAAAAGGCTGTGGAATACATCTTTGTTAACAGCTGGACAGATTAAAGACATGGAGGAAATTGATTGTGAAGGATTGGTTGGACTTTTGAAAGGTCTCTTTAAGGATCTCAGAAGATCTCTTGGAATTGAAATACTTGAGAAAGGAAAGAATGAAGTACAAATAAAAAATGGAAAAGATAACAGATGAAGAAAAGAAGATTGATGAAAATACTATAAATAATGATGAAAAGGGAAAGGATATTGAAAATGAAATGCTGATTAATGATTATATTGATGAATATATTGAAACTTATAACGATTCCACTGGGGTTAACAGTGAAAAAAGAGATAAAGATACTAAAAATGATTATGTTCAGATTGATGATGATGATTTTGAGATACATAAGGTTTATTTTTATTTATTTTATTTATCGTTTTTATAGGCCGCCCAACTCCCGCAGGTTAAAAAAATAATGGAAAAAACTAGCTATATACAGACAGCAGATTTATGAACAAGAAAAAGAGTGTGGGGAAAGAGAATATATTCTTATAAATAATAATAATAATAATAATAATAATAATAATAATAATAATAATAATAATAATAATAATAATAATAATAATAATAATAATAATAATAATAATAATAATAATAATAACAACAAAGTTGGAAGGGACCTTGGAGGTCTTCTAGTCCAACCCCCTGCCTAGGCAGGAAACCCTACACTACTTCAGACAAATGGTTATCCAACATCTTCTTAAAAACTTCCAGTGTTGGAGCATTCACAACTTCTGGAGGCAAGCTGTTCCACTGATTAATTGTCCTAACTGTCAGGAAATTTCTCCTTAGTTCTAAGTTACTTCTCTCCTTGTTTAGTTTCCACCCATTACTTCTTGTTCTACCTTCAGGTGCTTTGGAGAATAGTTTGACTCCCTCTTCTTTGTGGCAACCCCTGAGATATTGGAACACTGCTATCATGTCTCCCCTGATCCTTCTTTTCATTAAACTAGACATACCCAGTTCCTGCAACCGTTCTTCATATGTTTTAGCCTCCAGTCCCCTAATCATCTTTGTTGCTCTTCTCTGCACTCTTTCTAGAGTCTCAACATCCTTTTTACATCGTGGCGACCAAAACTGAATGCAGTATTCCAAGTGTGGCCTTACCAAGGCATTATAAAGTGGTATTAACACTTCGCGTGATCTTGATTCTATCCCTCTGTTAATGCAGCCTAGAACTGTGTTGGCTTTTTTGGCAGCTGCTGCACACTGCTGGCTCATATTTAAATGGTTGTCCACTAGGACTCCAAGATCCCTCTCACAGTTACTACTGTTGAGCAAGTTACCACATATACTGTACCTGTGCATTTTGTTTTTCTTGCCTAAATGTAGAACCTTACTTTTTTCACCATTGAATTTCATTTTGTTTGATAGCGCCCAATGTTCAAGTCTGTCAAGATCCTTCTGTATCTTGAGCCTATCTTCTGGAGAGTTGGCTATTCCTGCCAGTTTGGTGTCATCTGCAAATTTGATGAGTTCCCCATCTATCCCCTCGTCCAAGTCATTGATAAAGATGTTGAAGAGTACTGGGCCTAAAACAGAGCCTTGGGGTACTCCACTGCAAACTTCCCTCCATGTAGATGCAGTTCCATTGAGCACTACACATTGAGTGCGGTTGGTTAGCCAGTTTTGAATCCATCTGATGGTGTTGCTGTCCATCCCACATTTTTCTACTTTATCTAGAAGTAGGTTATGGTCTACTTTATCAAATGCCTTACTGAAGTCCAAGTAAACCACATCGACAGCATTCCTCTGGTCCACTAATTTTGTCACTTTGTCAAAGAATGTAATAAGATTAGTCTGGCATGATCTGTTTTTGACAAACCCATGTTGGCTTTTGGTTATTACTTTGTTTGCTTCTAGGTGTTCATTGATTCGTTGCTTGATTATCTTTTCCAGAATCTTCCCTGGTATTGAGGTCAGGCTGATAGGTCTGTAGTTTCCTGGATCTGTTTTTTTCCCTTTTTTGAAGATGGGAACTACATCAGCTCTTTTCCAGTCCTCTGGCAGTTCCCCGGTGCTCCAGGATCTTTGAAAGATATAGTTCAGTGGTTCTGAGATCTCATCTGCCAGTTCCTTCAGAACCTTGGGGTGTAATCCATCTGATCCTGGTGATTTGAATTCGTCTAGGGTAGACAGGTGTTCCTTTACCATTTTCTTCCCTATTTTAACTTGTGTTCCTAATATGTTTTTTGTGATGCTGTTTTTGATAGGTTGGACTGTTTTTTCCCTTTGTGTAAAGACAGATGCAAAATACGTGTTAAGTAGCTCTGCTTTCTCCCTGTTGCTTGTCACCTTCTTGCCACTTTCTCCCTGCAATGGACCAATTGTTTCCTTGACTTTTTTCTTGTTTTTAATATGTTGGAAGAAGCTTTTTTTGTTACTTTTTACTTTTGTCGCAAGCCTTTGTTCATTGTGAGCCTTAGCTTTCCTCACTTCATCTTTACAGGCTCGGGCTATTTGCTGGTATTCTACCTTCGTTATTTCCCCTTCTTTCCACTTTTTATACTTGTCCTGTTTGTCTTTCAATTTGTCAGAGAGTTCTTTATGCAGCCATGCTGGTTTTTTTTTGAGACCTATTATTTTTCTTCTTCATTGGTATTGTGCTAGTCTGGGCTTTTATAATCTCACTTTTCAAAATTTCCCAAGCTTCTTGAGTTGTTTTCCCCTTGAGGATTCTCATCCATGGAATCTTTCCCAAGTTCTCTCTAAGTTTATTGAAATTAGCTCTCTTAAAGTCCAAGACTCTAGTTTGATTTTGTTCTACTGCTTGTGCTTGCATAATGTTGAATTCCAATATTACATGATCACTTGCCCCCAAGGTTCCTTTAGCTTCAACACCTTCTATAATTTCGTCTCTGTTAGTGAGAATTAAGTCCAATATAACTGATCCCCTTGTTCCCTTCTCTACTTTTTGGGAAACAAAATTGTCTGCTAGGTTTGTTAGGAACCTGTTGGATCTTCTACTTGGAGCAGAGTTTGTCTCCCAGTTGATGTCAGGGTAGTTAAAATCCCCCATTACTATTGTGATGTGCTTCCTACATACCTTAGTTAGCTGACTAGCAAAAACTTCATCTACTTCCTCTGTTTGGTTGGGTGGCCTGTAGTATAGACCTATGGCAATGTCATTTCGCTCCCCTTTAATATTGACCCAAATGCATTCAAGATGATTTTCATTATTGTTGTGCTCTATTTTTGTAGAGATGTAGTTATTTCTTATATATAGTGCAACTCCACCTCCTCTTTTATTTGGTCTGTTTCTTTTAAATAATTTAAATCCCTCTAGCTGTATATTCCATTTGTCAGTTTCATCCCACCAAGTTTCCGTTATGGCAACTATATCATATCTTCCCTCATTTACTTGAATTTCTAATTCTCCCTGTTTATTCCTCATACTCTGTGCATTGGTGTATAGACATTTAAGTCCATTTTGATTGACCCTGTGTTTATTGTCTACATAACCTGTGTTGTGCCTGACTGCCCCTACTTTCTTGCCACCTGTTTGATTAGTGCACATGGTATGGCACTCACTATTAAATGCTTGGCTTTGCTTGACAGCAGAGCTGATAAACTTACCCGCACACACATCTATGTTGTGTACACTGTTAACCCTATTAATTTTAGATTGCTGGGGACAGAAATGATCTGTATCAATTAATTCTCTGTCCCCGCTGTTCAGTTTAAATGTTTATCCAGGAAATCTCTGAATTTAATACCAAGTAGCTCAGTCCCTTTCTTTGATGGATGCAAACCATCTCTTTTGTACAGTTTTTCATTGGACCAGCTGCAGACATCATGACTAATAAAACCAAAGCTTTCCCTTTTACACCACTCCTTTAGCCACACATTAAACTCTGCTACACATTGGCCTTTCCCTTTTTGTTCCTTATATACTGGTAAAACCTCTGAAAAGTTAAGCCTACAACCTATACTACTAAGTTCATACCCCAAGCTCTGGAAGTCATTCTGCACAGAAAGTACATCTTTTTGGGACAGATCATTTGTGCCAAGATGTATAATAGCATCAACATCACAGTCCTTACTGGCATTCTTGACTATCTTAAGAATACGCCTCTTGTCTCTGTTGGCAGTAGCACCTGGCAGACACCTGACCTCTTTCAAAACCTCGATATCCTTTCCTAAATTTACATCCCTTACAATTGAATCACCAACCAGAAGGTGGCTTCTCTTTTTGGATACCTTGCTGCTCTTGTGTGTCTGATGTGTAATACCTGATTCACACTTTCCACTTTCCAAAATAAGTTCTTCATCTCGGGCCACGATCCCCTTCTTATTTGAGTTATCATTATCACAACTACCTTGACCTGTCGCTTTAGTGTCTTTATTCAGGTCAGCAAGGGCACTATATCTGTTATGCTGGGACAGAGCAAAAGCTTTGTGTTTATGGTGCACAGCTCTCACCCTGCCAGATCCCACAGTTGTCCATACTGCCCTTCTCCTGCGGGATCTTTGTGGTAGAGGGGGCTGATAGTGCGGCAGCTCATTAGTGAGGAATGGCTGAGTTTGGCACTTAATTTCTGCTTGCAGAGCACAGATTAAAGATTCTAGATAGGTAATATGTCCACGTAGACTAGTAATTTGTTTACAAAGAGGACAGTATCCAAATTTGAAAAGAGTACTTCGAAACACAGCTGTAAAACAATTATTACACTGAACTAAGCCAGTCATTTTGAAATAAAATAAAATCACAATCTTAAGCACACTAACCCTGAATGTATTATTACTATTTTTGGTTTATAGTTATATGATTCGCGCGCCGTTAGGCGCGCGGGTTGCTACTTTTTTCCTCTTTCTCTCAGTCAGATTCACAAGTTTCAGCCAGGAGCCCCACCCCCTGCTTCTGTGAATTTAAACTGTAATAGAAGAAGTAGTTTACCTGCTTTTTTTTCTCTTTCAGTCAGTCAGATTCACAAGTTTCAGCCAGGAGCCCCACCCCCTGCTTCTGTGAATTTAAACTGTAATAGAAGAAGTAGTTTACCTGCTTTTTTTTCTCTTTCAGTCAGATTCACAAGTTTCAGCCAGGAGCCCCACCCCCTGCTTCTGTGAATTTAAACTGTAATAGAAGAAGTAGTTTACCTGCTTTTTTTTCTCTTTCAGTCAGATTCACAAGTTTCAGCCAGGAGCCCCACCCCCTGCTTCTGTGAATTTAAACTGTAATGGAAGAAGTAGTTTACCTGCTTTTTTTTTCTCTTTCAGTCAGATTCACAAGTTTCAGCCAGGAGCCCCACCCCCTGCTTCTGTGAATTTAAACTGTAATAGAAGAAGTAGTTTACCTGCTTTTTTTTCTCTTTCAGTCAGTCAGATTCACAAGTTTCAGCCAGGAGCCCCACCCCCTGCTTCTGTGAATTTAAACTGTAATAGAAGAAGTAGTTTACCTGCTTTTTTTTCTCTTTCAGTCAGATTCACAAGTTTCAGCCAGGAGCCCCACCCCCTGCTTCTGTGAATTTAAACTGTAATAGAAGAAGTAGTTTACCTGCTTTTTTTTCTCTTTCAGTCAGATTCACAAGTTTCAGCCAGGAGCCCCACCCCCTGCTTCTGTGAATTTAAACTGTAATGGAAGAAGTAGTTTACCTGCTTTTTTTTTCTCTTTCAGTCAGATTCACAAGTTTCAGCCAGGAGCCCCACCCCCTGCTTCTGTGAATTTAAACTGTAATAGAAGAAGTAGTTTACCTGCTTTTTTTTCTCTTTCAGTCAGTCAGATTCACAAGTTTCAGCCAGGAGCCCCACCCCCTGCTTCTGTGAATTTAAACTGTAATAGAAGAAGTAGTTTACCTGCTTTTTTTTCTCTTTCAGTCAGATTCACAAGTTTCAGCCAGGAGCCCCACCCCCTGCTTCTGTGAATTTAAACTGTAATAGAAGAAGTAGTTTACCTGCTTTTTTTTCTCTTTCAGTCAGTCAGATTCACAAGTTTCAGCCAGGAGCCCCACCCCCTGCTTCTGTGAATTTAAACTGTAATAGAAGAAGTAGTTTACCTGCTTTTTTTTCTCTTTCAGTCAGATTCACAAGTTTCAGCCAGGAGCCCCACCCCCTGCTTCTGTGAATTTAAACTGTAATAGAAGAAGTAGTTTACCTGCTTTTTTTTCTCTTTCAGTCAGATTCACAAGTTTCAGCCAGGAGCCCCACCCCCTGCTTCTGTGAATTTAAACTGTAATGGAAGAAGTAGTTTACCTGCTTTTTTTTTCTCTTTCAGTCAGATTCACAAGTTTCAGCCAGGAGCCCCACCCCCTGCTTCTGTGAATTTAAACTGTAATAGAAGAAGTAGTTTACCTGCTTTTTTTTCTCTTTCAGTCAGTCAGATTCACAAGTTTCAGCCAGGAGCCCCACCCCCTGCTTCTGTGAATTTAAACTGTAATAGAAGAAGTAGTTTACCTGCTTTTTTTTCTCTTTCAGTCAGATTCACAAGTTTCAGCCAGGAGCCCCACCCCCTGCTTCTGTGAATTTAAACTGTAATAGAAGAAGTAGTTTACCTGCTTTTTTTTCTCTTTCAGTCAGATTCACAAGTTTCAGCCAGGAGCCCCACCCCCTGCTTCTGTGAATTTAAACTGTAATGGAAGAAGTAGTTTACCTGCTTTTTTTTTCTCTTTCAGTCAGATTCACAAGTTTCAGCCAGGAGCCCCACCCCCTGCTTCTGTGAATTTAAACTGTAATAGAAGAAGTAGTTTACCTGCTTTTTTTTCTCTTTCAGTCAGTCAGATTCACAAGTTTCAGCCAGGAGCCCCACCCCCTGCTTCTGTGAATTTAAACTGTAATAGAAGAAGTAGTTTACCTGCTTTTTTTTCTCTTTCAGTCAGATTCACAAGTTTCAGCCAGGAGCCCCACCCCCTGCTTCTGTGAATTTAAACTGTAATAGAAGAAGTAGTTTACCTGCTTTTTTTTCTCTTTCAGTCAGATTCACAAGTTTCAGCCAGGAGCCCCACCCCCTGCTTCTGTGAATTTAAACTGTAATGGAAGAAGTAGTTTACCTGCTTTTTTTTTCTCTTTCAGTCAGATTCACAAGTTTCAGCCAGGAGCCCCACCCCCTGCTTCTGTGAATTTAAACTGTAATAGAAGAAGTAGTTTACCTGCTTTTTTTTCTCTTTCAGTCAGTCAGATTCACAAGTTTCAGCCAGGAGCCCCACCCCCTGCTTCTGTGAATTTAAACTGTAATAGAAGAAGTAGTTTACCTGCTTTTTTTTCTCTTTCAGTCAGATTCACAAGTTTCAGCCAGGAGCCCCACCCCCTGCTTCTGTGAATTTAAACTGTAATAGAAGAAGTAGTTTACCTGCTTTTTTTTCTCTTTCAGTCAGATTCACAAGTTTCAGCCAGGAGCCCCACCCCCTGCTTCTGTGAATTTAAACTGTAATGGAAGAAGTAGTTTACCTGCTTTTTTTTTCTCTTTCAGTCAGATTCACAAGTTTCAGCCAGGAGCCCCACCCCCTGCTTCTGTGAATTTAAACTGTAATAGAAGAAGTAGTTTACCTGCTTTTTTTTTCTCTTTCAGTCAGATTCACAAGTTTCAGCCAGGAGCCCCACCCCCTGCTTCTGTGAATTTAAACTGTAATAGAAGAAGTAGTTTACCTGCTTTTTTTTCTCTTTCAGTCAGATTCACAAGTTTCAGCCAGGAGCCCCACCCCCTGCTTCTGTGAATTTAAACTGTAATAGAAGAAGTAGTTTACCTGCTTTTTTTTCTCTTTCAGTCAGATTCACAAGTTTCAGCCAGGAGCCCCACCCCCTGCTTCTGTGAATTTAAACTGTAATGGAAGAAGTAGTTTACCTGCTTTTTTTTTCTCTTTCAGTCAGATTCACAAGTTTCAGCCAGGAGCCCCACCCCCTGCTTCTGTGAATTTAAACTGTAATAGAAGAAGTAGTTTACCTGCTTTTTTTTCTCTTTCAGTCAGATTCACAAGTTTCAGCCAGGAGCCCCACCCCCTGCTTCTGTGAATTTAAACTGTAATAGAAGAAGTAGTTTACCTGCTTTTTTTTCTCTTTCAGTCAGATTCACAAGTTTCAGCCAGGAGCCCCACCCCCTGCTTCTGTGAATTTAAACTGTAATAGAAGAAGTAGTTTACCTGCTTTTTTTTCTCTTTCAGTCAGATTCACAAGTTTCAGCCAGGAGCCCCACCCCCTGCTTCTGTGAATTTAAACTGTAATGGAAGAAGTAGTTTACCTGCTTTTTTTTTCTCTTTCAGTCAGATTCACAAGTTTCAGCCAGGAGCCCCACCCCCTGCTTCTGTGAATTTAAACTGTAATGGAAGAAGTAGTTTACCTGCTTTTTTTTCTCTTTCAGTCAGATTCACAAGTTTCAGCCAGGAGCCCCACCCCCTGCTTCTGTGAATTTAAACTGTAATGGAAGAAGTAGTTTACCTGCTTTTTTTCTCTTTCAGTCAGATTCACAAGTTTCAGCCAGGAGCCCCACCCCCTGCTTCTGTGAATTTAAACTGTAATGGAAGAAGTAGTTTACCTGCTTTTTTTCTCTTTCAGTCAGATTCACAAGTTTCAGCCAGGAGCCCCACCCCCTGCTTCTGTGAATTTAAACTGTAATGGAAGAAGTAGTTTACCTGCTTTTTTTCTCTTTCAGTCAGATTCACAAGTTTCAGCCAGGAGCCCCACCCCCTGCTTCTGTGAATTTAAACTGTAATGGAAGAAGTAGTTTACCTGCTTTTTTTTAGGTAAAATAAAGGTAAAATAAATATAAAATAAAATAAAATAAAATAAAATAAAGGTAAAATAAAGGTAAAATAAAGAAGGGGACGAAGTCAAGGAAATGGGGATGGAAGAAATATATATACAAAAAGGAAGTAGTTGAGAAATTAAAAGGAAATGGATGATGGGTGTTGAAATCTTATAGAAATGTCTTTTTCTTCCTTTTTTCCTTTTTACAATTACTATATTAGATTTAATTGTGATAAGAATGTTAATTGCTAAGAACTTTGATATATATAATCAAAATAATTACTATATTAAGAATTAAGAGGTTTTTTTGTTCTTTTTATATAGGTTAATATTGTATATTAGATGGATGAATAGATAATGGTGAGAGATTAATTTTTTGATTCAATATAATTAACTATTTGTAGAGATGTGGAAATCAAGAACTTGAGAGAGTGGAAATAGATTAAAAGAAAAAAGGTATATTATGATTGCTTATTATCTTATATATGAGACTGGTCTTTTTTTAATGTATTTGAAAAATCTACTATGCTGAGATTTGAAGTTTTAAATGATTTGAAATAACGTAGATAAAAAAATGATGACCAATATGAGAAGTATGATTGATAAACATGATTGTGATAGCTTAAGGAACACTATTTAAATGTTAAAAATGAAAAAGGAATATTATGATTGTTTATTATTTTTATATATGAGATCTGCTTAAATGTAAACTTTGGAAATTTATTATATTAAGATTTGAATTTTTAATTGAGTTGGAAAATATGGATAGAATTTTGATGACTAATATGAAAAGTTGAAATGTACAATTGGGTATTTAGATATGATAAAATAGGGGATAAGAAAAACAAATAATTGAATAAAGAGATTAAAGAAGGGAAAAAAGCAATACGGCTTAAAATTAAGAAGCAGGAGGGATAATAATTATGTTGGGAAGTTAAGCTAATAGCGTTTATTTTGGAAGGAAAATTTGAAATTAATTGGTGAAGATCACAGAAGACAAAATTAGATTTTTTTTTCTTTTTTTTTCTTTTTTTTAAATTTAGCAGCATATGCCTAGAAAGAAGTATATATATATATACAAAGAAGAGAGGATTCCCCCATGTATGAATGGTTTTTAAACGTAATGTAATGTTTTAAAAATTTTTATTGTATTGTTCTTATCTCTGTTGTACGCCGCCCTGAGTCCTATGGGATTGGGCGGCCTATAAGAACTTTAAATTAAATTAAATTAAATTAAGAAATGATATGATATTAATGATTGATTAAAATGTATAACTATGTATTTTATTGTAATATTTTAAGGTATATGTGTATTGTGTTGAATATGAAGCTGCGGAGAAAAATAAAAAAACTTTTTTGGGAAAAAAAATAAAATCATCTGCCACAATGTCCTACCTGTCAATGAATACTTCAGCTTCAACCACAACAATACACGAGCACACAATAGATTCAAACTCAATGTAAACTGCTCAAAACTCGACTGCAGAAAATACGACTTCAGCAACAGCGTAATCAATGCCTGGACTGCACTACCTGACTCTGTGGTTTCGTCCGCAAACCCCAAAAACTTTAACCTTAGACTGTCTACAGTTGACCTCACCCCATTCCTAAGAGGTCTGTAAGGGGCATGCATAAGTGCACCATTGTGCCTACCGTCCCTCTCCTTCTGTCCTATTGTCTAAATTTACCTATACATATTTTACTTTTGTTTATGTTTATATCATACCTGTTATCTTGTACACGTGTTGACAAAATAAATAAAAAAAATAAAAAAATAAAAATAAAAATAAAACACTGCTAAACGAAATAAACAAAGACGAGAAACTCAGAAGAAAATAGAAGAATATAAAGGTTTAGAAAAGAAGCTTCAAAAAGATACACAAAATAACAAGATTAAAATAATGATGGATTTGGGAAAACATAAATTAAACATGATTGAGAATGAAGACGTTGCAAGAAAAACAAAAAGTGCTAAACAATTTTTTTTTGAACATGCCAATAAGCCAGGGAGATGGTTAGCCTATATTAAGATAAAAAAAGAGAAAGAAAAAAAATGGATAAAACAATTGGAAGACATGGATGGGAACATTAGATATAGTGATGAAGAAAAAAAAAGATAGCATGGACATATTATAAAGAACTATATGAACAAGAGAAAATAGAAAGTAAAAAAATAGATCAATACCTGGAAGATATGGACTTACCAAAAATATCAGAAAAATACAAGAATTTATTAGAAGAAAAAATTACAATGTTGGAACGGTCAGTGGCAATTAAAAAACAGAAAAATGGCAAGGCTCCGGGTCCAGACGGAATACCGGCAGAAAACTACAAAATCTTTGAGGAAACATTTGGAATTGTAATGTTAGAAGTATATAATGAACTAATGATGGAAAATAAAATACCTAATTCTTGGACAGAAGCATTTATTACTTTGATTCCAAAAGAAGAAATTTATCTGCAAAAAATTAAGAACTATAGGCCGATTTCGCTGTTAAATGTGGACTATAAGATATTTGCTTCGATAATAGCAAACAGATTTAAGAAATTTTTAAATGACTTTATTCATTCTGATCAAAATGGTATTTTACCTAAAAGACAAATTAAAGACAATATGCGCATGATTTTAAATGCTTTAGAATATTATGAACAGCATCCTGGTAAACAAGCAGCTTTAATGTTTCTAGACGCACAGAAAGCTTTTGATAATGTGAATTAGCAATTTATGATAAAACAACTACACACTATGGGTTTTGGACAAAAATTTATAGGGGTAATCAAATCAATATATACTAAGCAATCTGACAAAATAATATTAAATGGTGAAATGACAGAGAAGGTTGATATAATGAAAGGAACCAGACAAGGCTGCCCTCTATCACCACTATTATTTATATTAACTTTGGAAGTTCTAACCAGGCTTGTAAGACAAGATAAAGATATAAAAGGAATAACTATTAAAAATGAAGAATATAAATTACAAGCTTTTGCTGATGATTTGGTGTTTATACTGGAAGAGCCACTAGAAACAGGTTCAAAACTATTACATCAAATAGAACGATATGGAGAGGTGGCTGGACTAAAAATTAACAAAGATAAAACAAAACTTTTAGTCAAAAACATGACAGATAAACAAAAGAAGAAACTGTCTGAAACTTTAAAGATACAAATTGTAAAGAAAGTTAGATATTTGGGGATCCAATTATCTGCAAGATGTTTAACTATTAAAGAAGATAATTATATAAAATTAAAAAAACAAATTGAAATAGATTTGGATAAATGGAAAAATCTTCAATTATCACTCATGGGCAGAATTGCATTGGTTAAGATGAATATATTACCTCGTTTACTATTTTTGTTTTCGACAATTCCAATAAGAATAGAGAAAACATATTTTAGGGAGATAAATGCAATGATCTTGAAATTTATCTGGCAGGGGAAAAGATCAAGAATAAATTTAA
The DNA here is from genome assembly GCA_023053685.1 of Diadophis punctatus similis. Lineage (NCBI taxonomy): Eukaryota > Metazoa > Chordata > Lepidosauria > Squamata > Dipsadidae > Diadophis > Diadophis punctatus. Next base: position 4,630,820 of record JALIGW010000019.1, on the reverse strand, counting down.
AAATGCTGCAAGATGCCAGGACTCGAGGTGGCTTTGGACTTCTGAATTGGGAACTTTATTACCAGGCAGCGACGTTGACGTGGATGAGAGAATGGATCTTATTAAGAAATTGGAGATTGTTATTATTAGAAGGACATGAGTCCGGGTCCCGTCGGCCAAGCAATGCCGGCTGGCGGGCCCCAGGGGGAGGGCCTTCTCTGTGGCTGGCCCCGTGCTCTGGAACCAACTCCCCCCGGAGACCCGAACCATCCCCACTCTGCTGGCCTTCCGAAAGGCCGTTAAAACATGGCTCTTCCTGCAGGTGGGGGGGACAGCTTAACCCATTCGAGCTTACCCCCCAAGTATGTATGTGGTTGAATGGATGGATGTTGTTGTTGCTTTTATATTGTTTTTTTAAATTTTGTACTGTTTTTAAATTTTTTGGAATTTTGTTTATTCTTGTATCTCTTATGTTGTACGCCGCCCTGAGTCCTTCGGGAGTTGGGCGGCATATAAGAATAACAAAATAAATAAATAAATAATAAATAAATAAATGATATGCATATAGGTCGGCACGCAATTATATGGTATGGAAGAAACAAAATACACAGCTATTTCCAAAGGTATTACATAAGGAACTCTTTATATTTAGTATGGGAAAAGATAAAAGCTAAACATTATATGAGTGTACCGAATTGGATATCGATAATAGAAGCATTAATACATCCAAGCAGAGTGAACTGGCAAAATATACCAAGGTATAAAGATATTTTGACAGATGAAGGGAAATTGAAATCGACTCAAGAACTAGAGGACCAAAGAATTAAAATGGATTGGTTCATGAGATCGCAAATACAGACAAGATACAAAAAAGACAATAAGATGGAAGGTATTATGTTAGAGAACACAGAATTAGATGCAATACTTACAGGATCAGATGAAAAATTAATCAAGAATATATATATAATTATTTACTTTATGTGGACTTAGAGTTTGAACAAGTCAAAGAAACAATGATAAAATGGGCTCAGAACTTTGGCTATACAATAGAATTAGAAAAATGGAATCAACTCTGGGAAAGGAACTATAAATTGACTATGGCAACAGCATATAAAGAAAACATGTATAAAATGTTCTATAGATGGCACTTGTCTCCGGAAAGATTAGCTAAAACGTTTAAGAACATGACTATGAAATGTTGGAAGTGTCAACAAATACCAGGTTCTTATTATCACATGTGGTGGACTTGTGCAGAAGCAAAAATTTATTGGACTCGAGTTAAGACTTGGTTAGAAAAAATGGTGAAACAAAATATAGAGTTGAGACCTGAAACTTTTTTATTGGGGATCATACCGACTAAATTTAGTAAAGAAGACACTTATTTGATTATGCACGTGTTGACAGCAGCTAGAATTACCTTTGCACAAAAATGGAAAGGAACCAAGGTTCCATCTGAAGAAGATTTAATTAAGAAAATTTTGGACTGCACTGAGATGAACAGAGTGACAATGAACATTAAAGATAAGGAGGACTCAGAATATTATAATGTTTGGATGAAGTTTTACAGTTGGTTAGAGAATGAATATAGTTGAAAGTTAAGATAGAACAGTTATTGTATTTAAAAGATAAGGAAATGAACATGGATAACCCAGATGACAAAATTATATAGATAAGGAGGTAGCAGTATAATACTATAAAAATATACCTAGAAATAATAAATTTGAAATAGATCTTTAGCACAGAAAATATTTGAAAATAGCAATTTAAAATGTAAGCTAAGGAGATGGATTGCTTGTCTGTCTTTTAAAATAGATAAAAAATGAATACACTCAGGAAAGGAGAAGAAGGAGGAAGAGGAAGTAGTAGAGAGGAGGAAAGAAGGAAGAGTGTAGGTAGGGAAGGAGAAGGAAGGTAGAAGAGTGAGAAGGAGATAGATGGAAGAAGGGGAAGGAGGAAGAAAGGAAGTAGGAAGAAAGTAGAAGAAGGGGAGAAGGATAGAGGGAAGGGAGTGATTGGATTTGATATAGTAGGACAGATAGGCAATTTAGTAATGATAGATGTTAGAATATTATATTTGAATATTGAATACTGGATATATAATATAAAACTTATGTACATTTTTGATAATACACTATGGTATGTGTATTGATGCTTATATGAAGAATGTTAAAAAATAAAAAACTTTTTTGGGGAAAAAAAGAAGCTTGGGAAATTTTGAAAAATGAGATTATAAAAGCCCAGTCTAGCACAATACCAATGAAAAAGAAAAATAATAGGTCTCAAAAGAAACCAGCATGGCTGCATAAAGAACTCTCAAATAGACCTCAATACCAGGGAAGATTCTGGAAAAGATAATCAAGCAACGAATCAGCGAACACCTAGAAGTGTGGGATTAAATTGGGAACAAAGAACTTTACTTCAGTCTGTATAATGGATACTTCATTAACTATTAAGCACTAACCAAGACAGGAAAAGCAGGATGTAACAAACCTCATCTGAAATCTCCTAACCCCAGTGCTTACGTGACCTGAAAGCTTACGTGACATTATCCACAAGATACCTAAAGGATGTGTATTCAGGAATAGATTAACAATCCACAAGATACCTAAAGGATGTGTATTCAGGAATAGATTAACAATCCACAAGATACCTAAAGGATGTGTATTCAGAAATAGATTAACAACATGACCATATATGGTAGTAACAGTTGTATTTACCCACCCCTTACTAACTTTGTCATGAGAATGTAACTGGATATGGGATGAATTGTAATAAAAGGGGGTGACAGAAGAGATTCTGGGCTCCCATCCCAGGACACCTGCCTGCGTGTCTCATTTCTCATGGGAGACCACCACATTTGGTGACCCCTCGATGTGATTCCACATGGGAATACGTCCCTGCCGACCCCCTACTTATCGCCTGGAATAGGCACGGTGCACCCGACGACGTCGCTGGTGACTGACTCCTTCTCGTAAGTATGGGGGGTGGTATGTCTGCAGCTCAGAAATCTCACGTGGAAGAGCTGAGACAATTGGGCAGGAAAAAATACCTTTCCCCTCAAGAACAAAAATTTACCCGATCCCTTTCTAAAACTGAGGCTGTTAAATTACTTACCTATGTGTGGGCTCAATGTCCGTCCTATCCAGAGGGCGGATCTCTAAAAACGGAGACGTGGAAGAAAATTGGTGATATCTTCCACCAACCTCCTCGGGCGCCACCTGACATTTTGTGTTTATGGAAAACAGCTTATACCATGATTCAAAATCATGCTGACTCGCCTCACCAGCTTTTATTAGATCCGCCACCATACCAGCCACCCTCGGTCATGGTGACTACCCCGCTACCCTCAGTCGTGAGTTCTTTTTCACCCACGGCTCCCGAAACCCCTGTTTCTTCTACTTCCAACCCTGCTTCTGCTTTTCACCCTGGTCTTATCCGCGGGGCATACCAAAGGGCTTTAAAATCTGGCTCTTTGGATGCTGCTGACCTAGCCGACATGGAGTTGTTCCCGGTTACTTTCCAACAGGGTCCCACCGGCGTTCTTGTTGATTGGGAACCTTTGCCTATGCCAGTAATAAAATAATTAAAAAGGGCAACCATGGAGTATGGCATAACCAGTCCTTACACCAGAGGCTTATTGAATGCCATTGCTGGTAATTATCAAATGCTGCCTCAGGACTGGAAGGATTTGCTTAGAATGCTATTAAATGGCACACAATATGTTGTTTTTGAATCGGAATTCAAAAGGGAACTTCAAACCAGAGCCCTTCGCCCAGGGTTTCAGTGGACCGTTGATCAACTCTTTGGGGAAGGTGCTTTTGCTACACTTAACGCTCAGGCTCGAAATCTAACCCCCCCCCCCGCATTTCCTTTTATCAGCTCTGCTGTCCTTTCTGCCTTGAGTCGTGTTGACGATCAATCTTTTTCTGCTATTCGCCAGGGAGCAACAGAGTCCTATGCCGACTTTGTTAACCGCTTACAGCTTGCGGTAACCCGCCAAATTTCTAACCAAGAAGCGGCAAAAGAAATTTTGATGAAACTCGCATATGAGCATGCGAATGCGGATTGCCAATCCGTTCTTAAATCTTTAGTTTCTAACCCGGCTTCCACTCTGGCAGATTTTCTTAAAGCTTGCCGTGTTATCGGCACTCAAACCTACCAGATGGATGCATTGGCTGCAGCCATACAAAAGGGGAACCAACCTCCAGGTACTTGTTTTAATTGTGGAAAACCTGGCCATTTCAAAACACAGTGCCGAGTTCCAGGTGGTGGTGCTGCCCGCCCCCCACCCAATTTTCAACCAAAACCGAAGACGGTATGTCCAAAATGCAAGAAGGGTTTTCATTGGGCCAATCAATGCCGATCCGTTCCCCAGAATCAGGGAAACTGAGAGGGGGGCTTGCAGCTAGCCCCCTCCCAAAGGCTGTACCTTTTTCTCCCTCTGGCTATGTTTCTTTTCCTTCTGTTGTTCCCCCTCCGTCCTTTGCCCCGCCTTGCTGCCGAGGCACGGACCTGAAACTTCTTGCTGATACTTCTGTTGACTTTCCTAATCTCCTTATTGTTGCTGATGCCCAATTGCCCGGCCCGCTCCCACCGAATGTTACTGCAACTGTTCTTCCGGTGGCAGCGGCCCGTAAAAGGGGTATTTTTGTCCTTCCTTCTGTGCTTGACCCACTGCCCCAAAATTGTGTTCAGGTTCAATTCTACACCAATATCCCCGTATTGGCTAAAAAAGGGGATACCATTGCTCGGTTGGTATTATTACCTAAGGATGTGTCAGCTTCCTCTGTGGAGCCTTCACTCACCGAGCTTCTGGCTCTTACAAAACCAATTACTTCCGAGAAGCCGATCATGCCGTTCCTGATTAACGGCACCCTTTTTTCTGGCCTTTTAGATTCTGGCGCCGACGTTTCAGTTATACGAACGGCGGAATGGCCCTCTCAATGGCCACTTGAATCTTCTCCAGCAGTACGGGGAGTGGGCGGCACGCAGCAGGCAAGTTCTAGTAAAAATTGGCTTACAGTACAACGTGTGACAAAAGGTATTACGGCACAAATTAAGCCAGTTGTCCTGCCCCTTCACATTAACTTATGGGGTAGGGATCTTATTTCTCAATTTGATGCAAAACTTATTTTGGAGGATTAAAATATGTCTTTGATTCCCCTAAAACTTACTTTGCTTTCCCCTACACCTGTATGGATAGATCAATGGCCCCTTACCAGTGAAAAATTGACTGCATTACAGCAGCTAGTGGATGATCAACTGTGTTCTGGACATCTGGAACCCACCACTAGCCCATATAATACCCCAGTATTTGTAGTTAAAAAGAAGTCTGGGAAATGGAGATTAATTCAGGATCTCCGGGCTGTCAATGCTATCGTTAAACCAATGGGACCGCTTCAATGCGGCATGCCAAATCCAAATATGATTCCCAGAGAATATGATTTAGTGGTCATTGATCTTAAAGATGCTTTTTTCACTATTCCTTTGCATGATGATGATAGGGAACTTTTTGCCTTTTCGGTCCCTCAGATCAATATGTCTCGCCCCACCCCACGATACCAATGGACTGTTTTGCCTCAAGGGATGTTGAATAGTCCCACAATGTGTCAATTTTATGTTGACACAGTTCTTTCACCTTTTCGTATTCTTTACCCTCATTTGTTGCTTTATCATTATATGGATGATATCCTCATGGCCGCCCCGGGTCCTCCCGGCACGGTCCAACCTTTTCTTCCTGAACTGATTCAACACCTATCCTCTCATGGGTTTCAGGTGGCTCCAGAAAAAGTTCAGACCCACCCGCCTTTTTCTTATTTGGGTCATAAGGTTTTGACCTCTTCTTCTTCACCCACCTTGCCTCATATTGTTCTCCCAACTCCTCTTACTCTTGTGGCCCTTCAGCAGATTCTGGGTGCAATAAATTTTGTTCGCCCGTTTCTTGCACTAACTACAGCTCAACTTTCCCCCCTTTTCTTGGCCCTCAAAGGCCCTTTGTCTCCCTCATCAGTCATTATCTTGACTGATTCTCAAAAGCATGTGCTGACCCTCATTGATTCCGCAATGGCTACTCGCTGGGTGGATCGAGCAATCCCTAATGAACCTATATCCCTTGTTCTTTTTAACACCCCCTCCATTCCAACAGCTGCCCTGATTCAACATAAAAAGGGCACTGTTGCTATCCTTGAATGGATTCATCTTCCTAACACTCCACGTAAATCTATTAACCCCTTGCATTTTATGTTTGCTTTGCTCATTACCAAAGGCCGATTTCGAGCAAAGTGTCTCATTGGCTTTGATGTTGTTTCTTTGTTTGTTCCCATGTCTCTCACCACATGGGAACCCTTATTTGCTACCTCTGATTCTTTGCAACTTTCTTTAGCGGATTGGGCGGGCAATGTCTCCTGTCATGTCCCGTCTGACCCTCATTTTCAAATCTTTCATAATGTTCCAGTACTTTTTCATTCTACCCTTTCCTCATCTCCCATTCCCAACGCTGTCACTGTGTATGTAGATGGCAGTAAAACTTACGGTGCATGTGTATGGAAAGAGGGGGGTCAGTGGCAGACCAAAATTACCCCTCCTCAAACTTCTGCTCAGCGTGCTGAATTAGCCGCTGCTGTCTTGGCTTTTCAGATCTTTCCCACCTCTCCTTTTAATCTTATTCTTGATAGCCTTTATGTTTACAAGGTTCTTACATCTCTTTTGGATTCTTATGTTTCCCCATCTCTTGATGATAATCTTCTCAGCTTATTTTTAACTTTACAATCTTTTCTTCATGATAGGACTTTGCCTTTTTTTCCGGCTCATATCAGAAGTCACCAACCATTTCCTGGTATTATCCAGGAGGGAAATTCTCGGGCAGCCGCTGCTGCAGCCGCTGCCTTCCATGCCCCCCCTGATTTTTCTATTCTTTCTTTGTCACCCATTACTCCATGGACTAGCCACTCTTATTTTCATCAAAACCGAAAGGCCTTGATGAAACAATTTTCTCTTTCTGCAGCGGAGGCTTCCGCTATTATTCAGCAATGTCCTACTTGCAGTCTGCAAGCTCACTCTGTCCCCCTTGGGGTTAATCCCCGGGGTACGGAGAGTTGTCAATTATGGCAAATGGATGTCACCTTGTATCCATCATTTGCTCCTTGGAAATATATTCATGTTTCTATTGATACCTACTCAGGGTTTATTATGGCTTCCCCACAGAGGGGTGAAGCCACTAAACATGTTATAAATCATTGTATTCGGACCTTCTGTATTCTAGGCAATCCCAAACAATTGAAAACAGATAATGGCCCCGCTTATATTAGTGCTGCTTTTGCACAGTTTTGCCATCGCTGGTCCATTGCTCATAAATTTGGAATTCCTTACAATTCTACTGGCCAGGCGATTATTGAAAGAGCTCATCAAACTTTAAAAAAGGCCCTTGATGTGCAAATAAAACAGAAAGGGGAAAATCACCCCGGCTTGCCTGGAATACAAAATACTTTGAACCTTGTCCTGTTTACCCTCAATTTTCTCAATGTTTCTGGCACCCCTGGTTCAACCGCCGCAAGTCAGCATTTTTCTGCTTCTCCTATAGACTCCCCGCGACCGCAAGTCTATTATCGCCGCCTTCCTGATCCTACGTGGAAAGGCCCGGCCTCCCTTGTCACTTGGGGTCGAGGCTACGCTGCCGTCAATGACAATGGTGATATCATCTGGACTCCTGCTCGCTGCGTTCGCCCTTATTTTGTCACCCCATCAACACGTAAAGACCAGTGATCCAGGGGCCTGGGAAACCAATGCGTTCGTAAGAGACCTGAATAAGGAGGCTCAGCTGTTGAATAAAACAGATTGTTGGATTTGTATGCACATTCCATCAGACAGCAAATCAGGACTGGCACTTCATGCTGTACCTTTTAATGAATCTGGATGGAAGCAGAAATGGAATTCCACCCCAGTCATGCTGGATTTTACATATGCAGTTTCTACCAGAATTTTAGAACCTGCTCGCTTTTGTTTCCAAAGCACAGGCTTGTTAGCAAATGCCTTGGAAATGGGCAATTACACTACTTGCCAACAAACCATTGTATGGGATTCAGCAAAACGATGTGCACATATAAAACGCAATCTTACAACTGTAAATGGTATCAGCACGTCTAATCAGTGGACAAACGTTTCCACGTATGCAGCATGTTCAGAAATGGAGACTATGATTATGTTTGCTAATTCTTCTGATTCAGGACATTATGAGTTAACACAATTTTGGCTTCTTTGTGGCCGGCGAGCCTATCGGCTGGTCCCAAGGGATTGGAAGGGTATTTGCACCCTGGGTCTTTTGGTGCCTGCTACTTACCCTGTTTCAACATTACCAACAGGTCGTTTGCGGAACAAAAGAGCTGGCATTGAAGATCAACCCTTAACCTTGGGGGGTTCCCTGACTACTCAAATATCTCGGGGAATTCTGCCTAATCTTGGGGTTGCGATGAACTATAGAGACTTACATTTACTCAATAACTAGACTGTGGTTATGTTTAATGACACTATTAAAGCTATGAAATTTATTAACAAAGAATTAGGAGAAATTCGAGAAGTGGTCTTGCAGAATAGATATGCTTTAGATATTGTATTGGCTGCTAAAGGAGGTGTTTGTGCTTTAATTCATTCACATTGTTGTGCTTATGTATCTGACTATAAATATAACATCACACACACAATTGAGCATATGGAGAACATGGTCAAGAATAACCCCCTGGTCGGAGACAGAAGTGGCATCATTGACATTTGGGATGCCCTATGGTCCTGGCTACCTGATGGGAGTTGGCTGAGGTCACTCATACCAACAGTTTTATTTATTGTGGTATTATTAATATTGTTGTGTTGTTGTATACAATGTCTCCCCTCTCTCCTGCAGATGTGCAAAAACTTGCTTTTCTCCAACAGGAAGGACGTTCTAATCAGCGAAACCAAAGCCCTTCTGGAATTGGAGGATGGACCGCTTGATAAAACAAAAAAGGGGGAGATGTGGGATTAAATTGGGAACAAAGAACTTTACTTCAGTCTGTATAATGGATACTTCATTAACTATTAAGCACTAACCAAGACAGGAAAAGCAGGATGTGACAAACCTCATCTGAAATCTCCTAACCCCAGTGCTTACGTGACCTGAAAGCTTACGTGACATTATCCACAAGATACCTAAAGGATGTGTATTCAGGAATAGATTAACAATCCACAAGATACCTAAAGGATGTGTATTCAGGAATAGATTAACAATCCACAAGATACCTAAAGGATGTGTATTCAGAAATAGATTAACAACATGACCATATATGGTAGTAACAGTTGTATTTACCCACCCCTTACTAACTTTGTCATGAGAATGCAACTGGATATGGGATGAATTGTAATAAAAGGGGGTGACAGAAGAGATTCTGGGCTCCCATCCCAGGACACCTGCCTGCGTGTCTCATTTCTCATGGGAGACCACCACATAGAAGCAAAGAAAGTAATAACCAAAAGCCAACATGGGTTTGTCATAAACAGATCATGCCAGACTAATCTTATTGCATTCTTTGACAAAGTGACAAAATTAGTGGACCAGAGGAATGCTGTCGATATAATTTACTTGGACTTCAGTAAGGCATTTGATAAAGTAGACCATAACCTACTACTAGGTAAAGTAGAAAAAATGTGGGTTAGACAGCAACACCACCAGATGGATTCGTAACTGGCTGACCAACTACACTCAACGTGTAGTGCTCAATGGAACTGCATCTACACGGAGGGAAGTATGCAGTGGAGTACCCCAAGGCTCTGTTTTAGGCCCAGTACTCTTCAACATCTTCATCAATGACTTGGACGAGGGGATAGATGGGGAACTCATCAAATTTGCAGATGACACCAAACTGGCAGGAATAGCCAACTCTCCAGAAGATAGGCTCAAGATACAGAAGGATCTTGACAGACTTGAACATTGGGCGCTATCAAACAAAATGAAATTCAATGGTGAAAAAAGTAAGGTTCTACATTTAGGCAAGAAAAACAAAATGCACAGGTACAGCATATGTGGTACCTTGCTCAACAGTAGTAACTGTGAGAGGGATCTTGGAGTCCTAGTGGACAACCATTTAAATATGAGCCAGCAGTGTGCAGCAGCTGCCAAAAAAGCCAACACAGTTCTAGGCTGCATTAACAGAGGGATAGAATCAAGATCACGCGAAGTGTTAATACCACTTTATAATGCCTTGGTAAGGTCACACTTGGAATACTGCATTCAGTTTTGGTCGCCACGATGTAAAAAGGATGTTGAGACTCTAGAAAGAGTGCAGAGAAGAGCAACAAAGATGATTAGCGGACTGGAGGCTAAAACATATGAAGAACGGTATGTCTAGTTTAATGAAAAGAAGGATCAGGGGAGACATGATAGCAGTGTTCCAATATCTCAGGGGTTGCCACAAAGAAGAGGGAGTCAAACTATTCTACAAAGCACCTGAAGGTAGAACAAGAAGTAATGGGTGGAAACTAAACAAGGAGAGAAGTAACTTAGAACTAAGGAGAAATTTCCTGACAGTTAGAACAATTAATCTGTGGAACAGCTTGCCTCCAGAAGTTGTGAATGCTCCAACACTGGAAGTTTTTAAGAAGATGTTGGACAACCATTTGTCTGAAGCAGTGTAGGGTTTCCTGCCTAAGCAGGGGGTTGGACTAGAAGACCTCCAAGGTCCCTTCCAACTCTGTTATTCTATGTATTCTATAGTCTACATTTAATAATGATATTGGCCTATAATTTTTTATCTGTGTTAAATCTGAATCTTCTTTCGGTATTAAAGTGATATTTGCTTCCATCCAAGTATTTGGTATTTTGGCTTCTAACAATACTTCATTGTAAATCTCCATTGACAAGCCTAAAGTGTCTTGTAAATATTTATAAAGTTCTGCCGGTAATCCATCTGGTCCTGGTGTTTTATTATTTTTTTGTCTCTTAATCGCCTCTGTTAATTCCATCATTGTTATCTTTCATTTAACATAGCCTTCACTATTTCAGGCACTTTAGGTAATTCAGCTCTCCAAATATTGTTTTATTTTTTCTTTTGAGATCTTCTCTTGATCATATAGTTTTTCATAGAAATCCTGAGTTATTTTCTTTTTAGATTCATTTTGACAGTGAAGAGTTCCCTTTTCATCTAACAAACTATGTATCAGTTTCTTCTCTTTCTCCTTTTTCAACCTGTATGCTAGCCATCTTCCTGGTTTATTAGCATTTTTAAAAAAAATTTGTTTTGCTCTTTTAATTTTTTGTGCTAATTCTTCTTTTTCCATTAGATTTAACTTATGTTTTATTGATTCCATTTGATTTTTTTAGATTTCTTTTTTGTGGTTCTTTCTGTAACTCTGTTTCAAGTCTTTTGTATTCTTCTTCTAGCATCTTTTGATATTGTATCTTTTTTTTTTGCTATATGTTATAGCTAGTCCCTGGATATATGCTTTTGCTATGTCCCATACATTTTGTAGTGAAGTCTCTTCTTTTCTATTCTCTTTAAAAAAGAAGTCAATTTCTTTTTCCGTTGTTTGTATAAATTCTTTATCCTTTAATATAGATTGATACAACATCCATCTCAATTTTTTCTTTTGTCCCTTCCTTTTAACTTTTATTGGATTGTGGTCCGCCCATGTATTTGTTTCTATTTCTATCTCTTGTACATTTGCTCTTAATCCCAGGGACATCGATATCATATCTATTCTTGACCATGATTGATGTCTATCTGAGTAGAATATGTATTGATTTTTCTTTGGATTTATTTCTCTCCATGTGTCTTGAAGACATGTTTCTTCTGTCATTTAAAAAAAAGTCCTTGGTAGAGTTTTCAGTGCTTTTTTGCCCATTTATCTACTTCTATAGTCCAATTTTGCATCTACAATTGCATTGAAATCTCCTACCACACAAATATTTTCATAGTCCATTTCAGTTATTTTCATATGAAGTTTTTTTAAATAAAATTCTTCTTGTTTATTATTTGGTGCATATATTGCTATCAGAAGTATTTGTTTTTGGTTTATTATTACCTCCACCATCAATATTCTCCCTTCTTCAACTATATAAATTTGTTTAGCATTTATTGTTTCTTTTAGCCACCTCCTTTTCTTTTGTTGTGCTAATGAAGAATATAATTTCCCAATTTTGGGGTATTCCAGTAATTTACTATGTTGTTTTTTAATATGAACTTCTTGAAGACAAATTAAGTTTACCGTATTTTTCGGAGTATAGGACGCACCGGAGTATAGGACGCACCTAGATTTTAGAGGAGGAAAACAAGGAAAAAAGTATTCTGAACCAAATGGTGTAGTAATATATTATTTAATAAAATACCAGTGTAGCAGAATACTTTTTACAACCATGTATACTTTTTACAACCATGTACACTTTTTACAAACTTCAAACTTGACAGCTTTAAGACTTGTGGACTTCAACTCCCAGAATTCCTTCTCCAGTCATGCTAGCTCAGGAATGGGAGTTGAAGTCCACAAGTCTTAAAGCTGTCAAGTTTGAAGTTTGTAAAAAGTGTACATGGTTGTAAAAAGTCTTGCCAAGTTTGAAGACCCTTGCATCCCTAACCCAGGGGTCTTCAAACTTGACAGCTTTAAGACTTGTGGACTTCAACTCCAATTCCTGAGCTAGCATGACTGGAGGAGGAATTCTGGGAGTTGAAGTCCACAAGTTTGAAGACCCTTGCACCCCCTTGGCAAGTTTAAGACTTGTGGACTTCAACTCCCAGAATTCCTCCTCCAGTCATGCTAGCTAGAGTTGAAGTCCACAAGTCCTCCCGGTCTCGCAGCCAGTTCCCTCCTGAAGTTCAAGGGCTGCAACTTGAGCTGAGCAGATCTGCGGCGAAAGCAGCGGCTCCTGGTTTTCCCGGCCAAAGAGCGCTCGCTAGAGAAGAGCAGCTGAGGAAGCAGGCGAAGCGCGGTGGCAGGCAGGTGTTTTGGAAGCGCCGAGGGCAGCACGCGTGTCCGGGATGCCACTCTGTGCTTTTTGCTTAGCCGGCAGCAGCGGGCGCAGCGAGTCCCGTCCTCACGCGCGTCCCCGGCGCTTGCTGTGGTGACGCTGTTTTCTCCAAGACCTTTGGGGGGGGTACTTGTACTTGTGAGGACGGGACTCGCTGCGCCCGCTGCTGCCGGCTAAGCAAAAAGCACAGAGTGGCATCCCGGACGCGCGTGCTGCCCTCGGCGCTTCCAAAACACCTGCCTGCCGCCGCGCTTCGCCTGCTCGCACGCCCGCTCGCTCGCAAGCGGGCAGCGGTGGGGATCGAAGCGGAGCGGTGGCACCTCGAAAGGACTGGGGTGCTAGATTTTATGCTAGCTCAGGAATGGGTGGCGGGGGCAAGCAGCGGTGGTGGCGGCGGCAAGCAACAGCGGGGACGGCGGGGGCAAGCAGCGGGGGGGGCATTCGGTGTATAAGACGCACCCACTTTTTGACCCCCTTTTTGGGAGTAAAAAGGTGCGTCCTATACTCCGAAAAATACGGTAATTTTAATTTTTGTAATTTTGTAAAAGTTTTTTTTCCTTTTCATGGGAGAATTCAGTCCATTTATGTTTAATTTAATTTAATTTAATTTAATTTAATAGACGCTGTTATAGGCCTCCCAATCCCGTGGGACTCAGGGCGGCGTACAACATGGATAAGAAATGTACAGTAGAAAACAATGATCATAGTTCAAAAATTAAAAAAGCATAATTAAAAACATTATAAAAACAACATTCATGGGGGAATCTGATCTTCCTATTCACTCCGCCTGCCGGAAGAGCCATGTTTTTATGGCTTTACGGAAGACCAGCAGGGTGGGGATAGTCCGGATCTCTGGTGGGAGTTGGTTCCAGAGGGACGGGGCTCCCACAGAGAAGGCCCTCCCCCGTGGCCCCGCCAACCGACATTGTTTGGCCGATGGGACCCGGAGGAGGCCCTCTCTGTGGGACCTAACCGGTCGTAGGGAGGTATGTGGTAGGATGCGGTCCCGAAGGTATGTTGATTGACAACATATTTAATTCTTCTTCCATCATTTCACTTGTATATGGGTCTTATTGTCCTAGTTGATCTTATTTCTCTCTGTTCCTTTGCTTTTGCTCCTTCTCGCTCTGCTCATTCTATTTTCTTGGCATCACTTTCTTCTTGTTGCATGTTCTTTTCCACTCTTGCTGGTTCCTCTTGTCTTTTACGTTCTACTTCCTCTCCTCTTTCCTGTTCCTCATTTGTACCAAAGTGATGATCATAGAATTCATATGCTTTGTCTAGTGAATCCAATCTATCTCTCTTTTCATTCCAAGTACAGTAACTAGTATTCCCGCAGGTGTCAACCATCTGAAGTTTACATTGTATTTAATCAGCTGACCTGTCAAGAATTGATATTGTTTCCGTAAATTTCTTACTCTTCTTGGCACCTGTTTCAGGACCATAATTTCTTTCCCTTTGTGTTGCAATGGTTCATCTCTTGCTTTTTAAAGTATTTCAGCTCTTATCATCTTCTTAACAAATCTCACATGTACTTCTCTTGGGAGGTTATGTCTTCTCGCATAGCTTGTATGTATTCTAAATATTTCATCCATCTCTGCCTGCATCTTGTGCTTGTTTATCTGTAGAGCATCTGCCAACAACTTTGTCATTATGTCAGGAAGGTCTTCCCCTTTTTCCTCTTCAATGTTTTGGAATCTCAAGAAGTAAGAGGCCTTTTCCATTTCCAATGAGATCATGGTTTCCTCCAGCTTCTTGTTTGCTTGTGTCAATCTTTGATTTATCTCATCTACTTTTTTCTATGCTTGTTCTGATTTCTCTTCTGTTATCTGGATCCTTTGTTCATTTTTTTACTATCATTTGTTGAAAATTCTCTATTCTTTCATCCATATTCTGTATTGTTTCTTTTACCTCTCCCATCTCATTTTTCATCTCATTGTGATTTTTTGTTATAGCCTCTTGTATAGATTGAAACATCATCTGCATTTCTTTTTGAAATGTATTCAATTTTTCTTATTGCAACATACTTTGTATTGATCCTTGGTTTGATGAACTTGATGCTGCTGCTGATGGTGCAGATGATGTTTTCTTTCCTAATTCAGTTAAATTTGGATTGCTTGCCATTGTCAGGCCAAAGCCATTTTATTTGGGATCTTTATTTATTTATTTATTATTTATTATTCATATTTGTATGCCGCTCAACTCAGCAGGGACTCTGAGTGGCTAACAACAGTATAAACGGTATATAAACAATATAGTATAAAACAATTTAAAAAACATAGTTAAAACACAATAAAAATATTAAAAGCACTCAGTCACTCACATACTCATGGGCCTACATCTATCAACTATTAGGCCCAGGCTTGCCGGAAAAGCCAGGTTTTCTGAAGGCCAATAGGGTGGGGATAGTCCAGATCTCGGGGGGGTAGCTGATTCCACAAAGTAGGGGATGCCACAGAGAAGGCCCTCGCCCGACTCGGATTTACTGGCCCTCCAGCGTCGCTCTAGATGTCTCTTCTGGCATTTCATACCCCGGAGCTCCTCGGTAAACCAGGGAGCTCTCCGGGATCCACTGCCTCAGAGAGGTTGAGCAGGCGCAATCCTATCCAATGCTCCTGCTGCCACCTGATTCCAAGCGGCCACTAGAACTTCAGACAGATTGTGTACGAGGGATTCAGGTATCTCCCCAAGCTCCTTCTGAAACCCCTCTGGGTCCATTAGGCACCTGGGGCGGAACCACTTAATCAGTCCTGCCTCCCTGCGGTGGAGGAGTGGTGCCGCAAGGTCTAACCTTAGTAGGAAATGATCTGACCATGACAAGGGAGAGATGGCTAAACTCCTTAATTTCAGATCATCTCTCCACTGCCCCGAGAGAAATACCAGGTCAAGCGTGTGACCACCCCTATGATTTGGGCCCTGAAATACTTGGGTCAGGTCCATGGTTGTCATAGAAGCCATGAACTCCTGGACTGCATCAGAGGACTTGCCCAATGATGGCAAATTAAAGTCCCCCAAGACCATCAATCTAGGGAACTCCATTGCCAGGTCGGCTACCGCCTCAAGCAGTGCAGGCAGGGCGCTAGTGACGCAGCTAGGAGGCAAGTACATCAACAATAGGCCCACCTGAACCCCTAAGTCCAAGTTCACAAGGAGAGACTCATACCCAACAATCTCCGGGGCAGGGCTCCTATGAGGAAGAAGACTCTTATGGACAATCATTGCCACTCCTCCACCCCTTCCCTGGGGTCGCGGCTGATGCAGCTCCTGAAACCCATCTGGGCAGATCTCGGAGAGGGGAACCCCCCCTCTGGTCCCAGCCAGGTTTCGGTTACACATGCCAGGTCAGCACCCTCCTCCAGAAGAAGATCCCGCAGGAGGGGGGCTTTGTTCACAATGGACCTGGCATTCAACAGCAGCAGCTTAAGCCCAGGGCCCTGAACACCCACGTCACCATGTACTCAGGTTGAACTCGAGGGGCTAGAACAAGGAACCGCTGTAAGGTAGCGAGACCTTGTTCCCCGAGGGCGGTCTGCCCCCCGGTTCCCGCCGTACCTACCCCTCCCAGTTATGACCGTGATTCTGTGACCCCCTAAACCACCCGAGATCCCATCCCCCATCCCATCAGCCTCCATCCGCTCTGGCAAGCCTACCTTCGCATCCCACACATTCATATCAGGCCAGGGCTCAAAGGGGCGCCCCCCCGCTTCTGTTAAAACATTCAGCAAGGGGGATGTAATCCCTCGTCCCTGGTCCCTCCATTCATCCAATTTATCCTATTAATACTCACACGTTCAATCCATCCAACCACAAGCATGCTCACAGGCACTCACACACACCCCGAGGTAGAGAGTAAATACAGTGCAATAAAAAAGCAATAGGGGTCAAAATAGATAAATATACATAGCAAACTCAGTCTCAGAACCACTAGAATAGTCTCTTTTTTGTTTCAGTTCTTGGTCACATCCCCCTCTCCAGATATACATTCTGAGAGGGTGGTGCCCATTGATCTTATACTGGCTTTCACAGTCAGTTGGCTCACGGCCTTGTCTTAATATCAGATCTTCCAGAGCCAGAGAAGAGCCTCGGGGGAGCCAGTAAAGTAGAGACCCCTGGTGCCTTCCCCTGCCAAAATAATCTTGAGACAGCAGAGGCCCCCTCCCTGAGGATACATCGATGTTCCCTTAATAAACAGTCAACCAAATGGAATAACAACAGTCCCAGGTTTTTGCACCCGTGTCCTGATTTTGTCTGCTGCTAATAATCGCCCTTTTAACATTAGTACAGATGATGAAAATAATAAGGACGTTAAGGGTCGACAGAATAAATAATGTCGCATTAGAAAGTGAGACCAGGTCCAGTGAAGTGGGTCTCACAATGGCATCTGTCACATTCCTCACGGCAAAGATGGTAAACGCCGTAATGGAGACGCCCCCCACAACAGTAGCAGCAATGTTCGTATCCAGTTTCAAGACTGTAAAAGTTCCCCAAGCCAGAAACAAAAAGTCATAAGCAGATTGCTGAGGGAGGTGCCCTGAGCAGTAGATCAGATGGAGCTGCTTGCCCGAAAGTTGTTTCTTGCGCTGTTTCGGGCACGACATACCGAGTTGATACTGCGGAATCCGTCACATCCTACAGGCAGTTTACTCTTACTGAGTCAATCACTCCAGCCACACTCCAGCCACGCTCCAAATTCGGGCAATATCTACCACACCATGTTGCCACCCTTCAAATCAGCAACTGAGAAATAGTCCATTCACTCACACGGCGCTCGCACGACGATCACATGGCATTCCAGTCGCCTCAAAAAGGGCGACCTCCTTCCTTCCCGCTTCGAGCCGGAGATGTCCAGGCTCCCCAATCCACTTATCTAGTAAGTCTCAGCGTGGTTCGATGTTCCTTGGGTGCCTTGTTAAAGCGGGTAAAACCCCATATTAACAGTACCTTCATAAAGTCCCACGGTTATCTCGAAAAAAGCGGTGAGGGTTAATTTTGGGGTGGACAGAGCAAGCTGGCCGCCCGTCCACCGTGGCTCCACCCCGGAAGTGAGGTGGCCTGCCACACTTTATACTATTTATACATCTTTGGCCTGCCACACTTTATACTATTCTACTATGCATTTTCTACTGTGGGAAAATGGGAGGGGGATTGTATGAGGTTGTTAGTATGTAGCCATAACAAATTCTTTCTAGAAAGCCAAGGTCATCCTTTGTCTCTGCACCTCTGCACCTGCACAGAAGGAGGTGGGTGGACCCTGCCAGCATGGCAAGTGAAGTTTGGACAACATGATGGATTTGTGGGTGTGGGGGCAAGGACTTGAACTTTCAACTGGGTGGTCAAACCCAGAGGACTTAAGATTTGGGTTTCACCCAGATGTACCAACATGGCTCTAATAATAAATTGGGACTTTGAGGAATACTTTGACTCGGACTCTGATTTAATTTTGGATGCTATTTGGAACCTGACAGCCATTTCCACCTATATCTGTAAATTAAGTTAATTTAGAAGAGCTAACAACAATAATCTCAATTTCCCCAGTCAAATCCTCTCCCCACTATTTTAGTATGTTGCCAAAAAGAAAAGAAAACAGACTTTTCTTTTTCTTTCCAATCACCAAGCAGCTTCACAGATCTGTATTTTGTAATCCACAAGGTCAGTCCATAAAATAGTCCCGTAGCCAAATAGAAAGCTTCTTTGGAGACAGTTATTGTTTATTCTTCCTTTAGCAATTAAAATTTATAATCCAATGGAGTATCAGATGTTATAAAAGACAAGAAGGGCCCTAAGCAAAATATTTTTTCAAGAGCAAAATTGCCCAAACCGTTTTTTGAGATGATGGAGGATTGGGAGTTGAGAGATATTTGGCGAGAAAGAAATACAGAAGAAAAGGATTTTACTTTTTTTTCTGATCGACATCAATCCTTTTCAAGGATTGACTTTATTTTGATTACTAATAATCTCTTTTCTAGGGTAAAGAAGACGAAGATATGCTCAAGAGTATTGACAGATCATAGTCCGGTTTGGATGGATTTAGAAGATCAAAACGGACTTAGAAGATCATGGAGGTTAAATGACAATTTATTTAGATATGAGGAAAATGTGAAGGAGTGTAAAAAATTAATGAAAGAATTTTTTGTTAACAATATGCAGAAGGGCACGTCTTTAGAAATGGTTTGGGATGCAAGTAAAGCCTATATGAGGGGTATTTTGATATATTTGAATAATAAATATAGAAGGAAAAAGGGGGGAAAAAGGAAAGAACTAGAGGAGGAGATTAAGAGACAGGAAAGGGCTTTAATTTCTAATCCAACGGATAAAAAAATTAAAGAAATGATTAATTTATTAAAGGGACAATTTAATATGTTAATGGCAGATCAAGTAGCAACAAATTTACAATATGCCAAATTTAATACCTTTAGCAATGCTAATAAACCAGGAAGATGGTTGGCATACATTTTAAGAAAGAAGCAAAAATCAAGAACTATTGAAAAAATAAGATATAAGGGCAAAGAAGTTTATGAACATGAACTTATTAAAAAGTCATTTTTAGAATTTTATTCAGATTTATATAGTGGGGATAAAGTTAAAGAAGAGGATATAGATAGTTATTTGCAGAAACAGAATATTTATATAACTTCCAAGGCCCAGAGGGATATTTTAAATCAATTGATAACTTCAGAAGAGATCTTAATGGTAATTAAACAGTTAAAAGTGGGTAAAGCCCCAGGGACAGATGGTTTAACTGCTGTCTATTATAAAAAATTACAGGAAGAAATGGTGGAACCACTTAAAGAATTATTTAACAATATTCAAAATGGAGGTAATGTACCTCCAACATGGAAGACATCTTTTATCTCTCTGATCCCAAAAGAGGGTTTAGATTATACAGATCCCAAAAATTATAGGCCGATCTCACTTTTAAATATAGACTACAAAATCTTTATTAAAATTTTAGCGAACAGATTAATGATAGTTATGCAAGAAATGATACATCATGATCAAACAGGGTTCCTAACAGGCAGACAAATGAAAACTAATGTTAGACAAATTGTTAATTTATTAGAGTATTTGAGAAGTAATAACCAGGTCCCCGCAGCATTAGTATTCTTGGATGCTGAGAAAGCTTTTGATAGGTTGAATTGGCGGTTTTTACTAAAGTTAATAGAAAAGTTACAATTGGGAGATCATTTTGTACAATCCATTGGGGCAATATATCAAAAACAAACAGCGCAAATAATAATCAATGGTGGAGTGACAGATACTTTTAATATAGAAAAGGGAACTAGACAAGGATGTCCTCTGTCTCCTCTGCTGTTTATTTTGAGCTTGGAAATAGTACTTAGTAAAATAAGAGATCTTGACACAATAAAAGGAATAAAAATTAGACAGGAAGAATATAAGCTTTGAGCGTTTGCTGACGACCTGGTTGTTACTTTAACTCAACCATTACAATCTATTAGAATGTTGATGGATACAATTAATATATATGGACAAGTATCTGGTTTTAAAATAAATATAGCTAAAACAAAAATAATAGTTAAAAATGTGACAAGAAACCAAAAAGAAGAAATAGAAAAGGTATCAGGTTTTGAGATAGTCCAAAAGATTAAATATTTAGGGGTTTATATTATGTCCACAAATACAAAACTATATCAATATAATTATGAACCACTTTGGTTAAAAGTACAGAAGGATATGGAAAGTTGGGAAAAATTACAATTGTCTTTGTTGGGTAGGATAGCTGCTGTTAAAATGAATGTTTTACCAAGGTTTTTATTCCTCTTTCAAATGATACCAATACTTTAAAAAGACGAAGTTTTAAAGCAATGGCAGAAGGGTATAAATAAATTTATTTGGGCGGGGAAGAAGCCAAGGGTAAACCAGAAGATTATGCAGGATACTCATGAAAGAGGTGGTTTAAAAATGCCTAATTTAAAATTGTATTATGAAGCAGCAGTTCTCTCAGCAATTACGGATTGGATAAACTTAACGGAAGAGAGTGTATTAAACATTGAGGGATATGGTTTGGTTTTTGGGTGGCATGCTTATTTAGTATATGATAAAAAAGTAGATAAAACTTTCAAGAGCCATATATTAAGAAATGCTTTATTGCGTGTCTGGAAAAAGTACCAATGTAAATTAAATGATAAGTTACCTTTATGGACAGTACCCAGACACGCGATAGAAAATATAAATTTGGAACAAAAATTTGACAAAATTACATATAAGGAACTTCTTTCCGAAGAGGGAATTTTATTTCAATTAAAACCGTTTGATAAATTAAAAGAAGAAGGTATAACCAGAACATGGTTTCAATATATACAATTACAGGCTAGATGGAGAGACGATCAAAAAATTGGTATTTTGAAAAAAGAGGACAATTTGATTGTACAAATAAAAGATAAGGGCCCAACGCATATTAAGAGATTATATAATATTTTATTGGAATTAGATTCAGAAACAGAACTAGTTAAGGATTGCATGATAAAATGGGCTCAGAATATTGGTGAACCTATAATGATGGATACATGGGAAACGATATGGGTTAGAAATGTTAAATTTACACAGGCACAAAATTTGAGAGAAAATTTTTATAAGATGCTTTATAGATGGCATTTAGACCCAAAAAAACTAGCTTGTATGTACCCAAATTCAGACCCTAAATGTTGGAGATGCAAATGTGAAGATGCTACATATTTTCATATATGGTGGACTTGTAAAAAGATTAAGGCATTCTGGATAAAAATTTGGTGGATTATACAAAATATTTTAAAGAAAAAAATCAAGTTCACACCACAATTTTTTGGGTTGGGTATAATAACGGATTGTTCTGTTATAGAGACTAAGTTGGTTTTGAATTTTATATCTGCTGCCAGATTACTGGTGGCACAATATTGGAAGAAGGAAGATATACCTACAATTGAAGAATGGACAGCAAAAATGACACATTTGGCTGAAATGGCCAAGATTTCATCATACTTAAAGGACCACTCAAATGAGAGAGATATATTGGAATGGAGTAGGTGGACTGTATATATTCAAAAAAAGTATCAGATTAAGATGACTCAAATAGCTTATTAATGCTAGAAATTTGTGACATGTTAGATTATATTTTCAAGGTTTTTGGACTAACAAAGAGTTAAGGATGAAAGGTATTCTTGAATTAATAATTTTTTTTCTTTTCTTTGTTTTTCTTTTTCTTTTAGCATTTTTTTAAATTTTTATGCTTATTTTTTTTTCTTGGAGTTATACCCTGTGATTTTTCTGGGAAGTCCGGGGGTGGGTGGGAAGGGGGATTGGGGGGTGAGGGGTGAGGGGGGTGAGGGGGGGAGAAAAGGGGGAAAATGTTTGTACTTTGTACTTATAAAACTTTTCAATTAAAAAAAAATTATAATCCACAAGGGCCCACCAAATCCCCAATATTTTATAATCCACAATGTCTAGCAGGTCAAAAAAGCCATCCATTTGATCTCAAAACAAATCCAAGCTGTTTCTCAGTTTCTCACTGCCAGGCATATTTGTAACCCACATGTCAGGGTTCCAAATAGCACCCAAAACTAAATCAGAGTCCGAGGCAAAGGATTCCTCAAAGTTCCAATTTATTAACAGAGCCATGTTGGCACATCCGGGAGAAACCCAAATCTGAAGTCCCAGGGGTTTCTCCACCCAGTTGAAAGTTCAAGCCCTTGTCCCCACACCCCCAAGTCCATCACGTTGCCCAATCTTCATCTGCCAACTGGGCAGAAACTCCCATCGGCTTCCGTTCAGGTGTAGAGACAAAGGATGACCTTGACAACCTAGAAGGAATTTGTTATGGCTACATGCAGACATCCCTCATGCAATGGCCCCTCCCAAATTCCCATAGCAAGGAATACATTTTAAAATAGCATAAAGTGTGGCAGGCCAAAGACTCCAAGTAAAATGGCTTCGGCCTGACAGGCGGCCTCCCCTCAGGAAAAGACCATGTCCTACAAGAAAAAAAAGAGAATAACATAGGGGGTTAATACAGCATCCTTAACCACCCCTCCCCCCCAGGGGGACCCTTTGGTTTGTCTGGGTATTTCTCGTGGAATTGTTTAACTAGCTTGTCAGATTTTGCATTCCAACTTTTCACCCAAGTAGCTTCTGACAAAGGGTACCCCTTCCAATGGATTAGATATTGTAATTGACCCCTAAACATTCTGGAGTCTAGAATTTTCTTCACCTCATAGTGTCTCTCTCCTTGTATTACTACAGGGGGAGGTGGTGGTTGGGTTTGTGGTCTTATATTTGACCCAATCACCGGTTTTAATAAGCTGCAATGAAATACAAACTGAATCTGAAAAAAGGCAAGAGAAGATAAACATAATCTCAGAATGGATCGCTCTGAATATTACTTGAGATTTCAGAATGTAATAGAAGAGAAAGATGAAAACTTAGCAGAAATAATGGTGAATATGTTGGCAGAAGCAATAGAAGAAGATAAAGACAGATTGTTGAATGATATCGATGAAATTTACTGTGGGATTTATTTGGGAACAAAGTACTTTACTTCAGCCTGTAATGGTTAACTATTAGGACAATGGCACTAAGCAGGACAGGAAAAGCATGATGTGACTCATCTCATCTGAAATCTCCTGACCCCAGTGCCTACGTGACCCGAATGTATAAGTTACCTGAAGGATGTGTACTCAGGAGTAGACTAACAATATGACCATATATGGTATATACCCACCCCTTACTAACTTTGTCATGAGATTGTAATTGGATATGAACTGAACTATAATAAAAGAGGGTTACACAGAAGATTCTGTGCTCCCGTCCCGAGGTACCTATCTGCGTGTCTCATTTCTCATGGGAGACCACCACATTTGGTGACCCCTCGATGTGATTCCACATGGG
This sequence comes from Diadophis punctatus similis, assembly GCA_023053685.1. Taxonomy (NCBI): domain Eukaryota; kingdom Metazoa; phylum Chordata; class Lepidosauria; order Squamata; family Dipsadidae; genus Diadophis; species Diadophis punctatus. Next base: position 4,606,978 of record JALIGW010000019.1, on the reverse strand, counting down.
AATACGTCCCTGCCGACCCCCTACTTATCGCCTGGAATAGGCACGGTGCACCCGACGACGTCGCTGGCGACTGACTCTTTCTCGTAAGTATGGGGGGTGGAACGTCTACAGCTCAGAACTCACAAGTGGAAGAGCTGAGACAATTGGGCAGGAAAAAATACCTTTCTCCTCAAGAACAAAAATTTACCCCATCCTTTTCTACAAGTGAGGCTTACATCATGATTCAGACTCACGCTGACCCGCCTCACCAGCTTTTATTAGATCCCCCACCTTATCAGATTCCCTCGGTCATGTTGACTACCCCATTACCTTCAGTCGTGCGTTCTTTTTCACCCACGGCTCCCAAAACCCCTGTTTTTTCTGCTTCAAACCCTGCTCCTGTTTTGCAATCTGGCCTTATTCGCGGGGCATACCAAAAGGCTTTAAAATCCGGCACTTTGGATGCTTCTGCTTCCTTATCTATTGTTCCTCCACAGGAGGCATTCAGCGTAGACAGGGCAGAATTTAAGGAAGAACACCAAAAAGGAATGAAACTTGCAAAGGGTTTCCAAGTTTCATCTCATGAGTCTTTTCCAGTAGTAAAAAATACTGGTCTGATTCAAAAAATGCAAGAAGAAAGATTAGAAAAGAATCATGAAATTGTTCAAATGCTTGCTCATGTAAATGTTAAAATTGACCTTCCTACACCAAATTTGCAAGTTTTTTCTGAATGTGCTTTTGAGGATTTTCAGAAACCTGATAAGCCGGCACACACCTTTTCAAGCATTCAACTGAAACCTAATCAAGCATACACTGATTGCGTTAACAAAAAAGCTGCTTCTGAATGCTGGAACATCTTAGCATTAGAAAAAAATCCTGAAATGGCTGAAATGGTTAAAATTTGGCAAGCTATACGTTCATCTAGCCATCAAAATAATTTGTTAATTGCAGCCATGAGACAAAGTAACAAAGCCCAAGGAAATTGTTGCAATTGTGGTAACCAGAACTGTTTTAAGGAAAAGTGCAGAGCGCCTGGCAGAGGTGTTGATTCTCATAGAGCTTTCGTACTTGGAGTAACTTAAATTGGATGTTTTATCTGGTATAGTCTTCTCTCCTATGGATTAAATGTTGCACCAGAGAAAAAAAAAATTAGCTACAAGAAAATTTTGGAATCTAGGACATAAGATATCTCAATCTTATGCTGCATCAGTTATTCCACAATTATTATTTTGATTCAGTTACAATTGTTGGGAACTATTAATTGGGTAGTCCTTTTTTTAAATTATCCACTTTTTTGTTAAGTTCATTATTTACATTATTAACTAAAGTTAAACATTCTATGATCTAATCTCATCCTTCAGAAAGCTAGTCAAAGTTCAAACTGCTACTGCAGCTGATGGGATTACATTTCAAATTACCTATTAACTTTCCTTTCCTTTTGCAACAGTAAGTTTACTTCTGTTTGCAGATTTTAAATTTTTGTGATTTTTTCCATGAAATTATGTTCCATTATTTTTCCTCATAAATATTTTCATAGATATTTTCCAAAATTCAAGGTTTTACACAACATTGTGTGGTGTTGTAGATGCTGTGTTTGCCTGCACCTACTGGAAGTATTGGCTGTGTTGTCCTTGCAACAAATTTATTTTGTAGGATGGCTATATTTATCCTATGTTTTTCAACAAAATATTTATTTTTAGACTTTAGCTGAACTCTTTGCAACTTGCTAGAGTTTGCCAGGATATTTTTAAAATCATTTTTCCTATTTCTAAATTTAAATTTGAATTTGAATTTCAGAGAGTTTTTGTTTTTTCAAATAGCCATAGAGTGGAATGGAACAACAGAGTTGGAAGGAACCTTAACGGTCTTCTAGTCCAACCCCCTGCCTAGACAGGCACGCCTAAATTGCTTCAGGCAAATGGAAATCCATTCAGACAAATTGTTGTCTTCTTAAAAATTTTCAGTGTTGGAGCATTCACACCTTTTGAAGACAAACTTTTTCACTGATTGATTGTTTTAAGTTGCTTCTCTCCTTGATTAGTTTCCACCCATTGCTTTTGTTCTCAGATGTTTTGGAGAATAGTTTGTCTCTTTTTTTTATAGCAACTCCAGAGATATTGGAAACTGCTATCATGTGTCCCCTAGTCCTTCTTTTCATCGAACTGGATATGCCCAGTTCCTGCAACTGTTCTTCATATGTTTTAGCCTCCATTTCCTTAATTATCTTTGTTGCTCTTCTCTGCATTCTTTCTAGTTTCTCAACATTTTTTTTTTGCATGTAGCAACTGAAACTGGATGCAGTGTTTCAGGTGTGGCTTATTAAGGCATTGTAAGCTGGTATTGATATTTCAAGTGATCTTGATTCTCTCCCTCTGTAAATGCAGCCTAGAACTGTGTTATTTTTTTGGCAGCTGCTACACACAGCTGGTTCATATTTAAATGATTGTCCACTACAAATTCCAAGATCCATCTCACAGTTACTACTGTTGAGCACGATACCACATATACTGTGACTGTGCATTTTGTTTTTCTTGCCTAAATATACAACTTTACTTTTTTCACTATTGAATTTTTATTTTGATTAAAAAGCTTCAGATTTTGTAGGAAAATTTACTTTTAATCTTCCTAAAGATTTTTGTCTTACTTTAACTGTTTCTGCACCTTTGCAATTATTTCTGATTTTCATAATGTCTGTAAATTAGTTCATGATTCTCCCTGGAAGTTTATTTAGTCTCTGGGATTAATGCTTATTTTATAGATGTTTACTAGGTTCTTCCATTCCTTTTGGACTCAAGTTTCCCCATCTCTTGATGCTAATCTTCTCAGCTTATTTTTTAACCTTACAAATCTCTCCTTCATGCTAGGACTTTACCCTTTTTTTTCCCCCAGCCCATATCAGAAGTCATCAACCATTTCCTGGTATTATCCAGGAGGGGAATTTTTGGGCAGATGCTGCTGCTGCCCTTCTTGCCCCCCCCCCGATCTTTCTATTCTTTCCTTGTCACCCATTACTCCGTGGACTAGCCACTCTTATTTTCATCAAAACCGAAAGGCCTTGCTGAAACAATTTTCTCTTTCTGCAGCAGAGGCTTCTGCTATTATTCAGCAATGTCCCACTTGCGGTCTGCAAGCTCACTCTGTCCCCCTTGGGGTTAACCCCCGGGGTACGGAGAGTTGTCAATTATGGCTTCCCCACAGAGGGGTGAAGCCACTAAACATGTTATTAATCATTGTATTCGGACTTTCTGTATTCTAGGCAATCCCAAACAATAAAAACAGAAAGGGGAAAACCACCCTGGCTTGCCTGGAATACAATACCTTGAACCTTGTCTTGTTTACCCTCAATTTTCTCAATGTTTCTGGCACCCCTGATTCAACCGCCGCAAGTCGGCAAAATTTTCTGCTTCTCCTATAGACTCCCTGTGACCGCAAGTCTATTATCGCCGTCTTCCTGATCCTACGTGGAAAGGCCCGGCCTCCCTTGTCACTTGGGGTCGAGGCTACGCTGCCGTCAATGACAATGGTGATATCATCTGGACTCCTGCTCGCTGCGTTCACACTTATTTTGTCACCCCATCAACACGTTAAGACCAGCGATCCAGGAGCCTGGAATACCAATGCGTTCGTAAGAGACCTGAATAAGGCAGCTCAGCTGTTGAATAAAACTGATTGTTGGATTTGTATGCACATTCCATCAGACAGCAAGTCAGGACTGGCACTTCATGCTTCATGGAACTCCACTCCAGTCATGCTGGACTTCACATATGCAGTTTCTACCAGAATTTTAGAACCTGCTCGCTTTTGTTTCCAAAGCGCAGGCTTGTTAGCCAATGCCTTGGAAATGGGCAACTACACTACTTGCCAACAAACCATTGTATGGGATTCAGCAAAACGGTGTGAACATATAAAACACAATCTTATAACTGTAAATGGTATCAGCACATCTAATCAGTGGACAAACGTTTCCACGTATGCAGCATGTTCAGACATGGAGACTATGATTATGTTTGCTAATTCTTCTGATTCAGGACATTATGAACTAACACAATTTTGGCTTCTTTGTGTCCGGCGAGCCTATCGGCTGGTCCCAAGGGATTGGAAGGGTATTTGCACCCTGGGTCTCTTGGTGCCTGCTACTTACCCTGTTTCAACATTACCAACAGGTCGTTTGTGGAACAAAAGAGCTGGCATTGAAGATCAACCCTTAACCTTGGGGGGGTTCCCTGACTACGCAAATATCTCGGGGAATTCTCCCTAATCTTGGGGTTGCAATGAATTATAGAGACTTACATTTACTCAGTAACTGGACTGTGGTTATGTTTAATGACACTATTAAAGCAATGAAATTCATTAACAAAGAATTAGGAGAAATTCGAGAAGTGGTCTTATAGAATAGATATGCTTTAGATATTGTATTGGCTGCTAAAGGATGTGTTTGTGTTTTAATTCATTAACATTGTTATGCTTATGTATCTGTCTATAAATATAACATCACACACACAATTGAGCATATGGAGAACATGGTCAACCCCCTGGCCGGAGACGGAAGTGGCATCATTGACATTTGGGATGCCTTATGGTCCTGGCTACCTGATGGGAGTTGGCTGAGGTAACTCATACCAACAGTTTTACTTATTGTTGTATTATTAATATTGTTGTGTTGTTGTATCCAATGTCTCCCCTCTCTCCTGCAGATGTGCAAAAACTTGCTTTTCTCCAACAGGAAGGACGTTCTAATCAGCGAAACCAAAGCCCTTCTGGAATTGGAGGATGGACCGTTTGATAAAACAAAAAAGGAGGAGATGTGGGATTTATTTGGGAACAAAGTACTTTACTTCAGCCTGTAATGGTTAACTATTAGGACAATGGCACTAAGCAGGACAGGAAAAGCATGATGTGACTCATCTCATCTGAAATCTCCTGACCCCAGTGCCTATGTGACCTGAATGTATAAGTTACCTGAAGGATGTGTACTCAGGAGTAGACTAACAATATGACCATATATGGTATATACCAGTGGTGGGTTCCTACTGGTGCGGTCCACTCTATAGCACCTGTAGCGGCCCTCTGGTGACGTCACAGTACCGGTGCAGTTGGTTGCCGGTGCCTGGGCACTGCCATTTTTTTAAAAAATTTTTTTTTTAATTTTTAAAAACATTTTCTTCTGTGCATGCCTAGAAGCTGAGCTTCCAGCACTGCGCATGCACTGCCTTCCTAACCCACAGTGAGTCCAAGCAGGGGAGGTTGGCTGAGGGAGCACATGAGACACTGAAAGAACGGGCGGCAGGACCTATCTCATTCCCCTCCCTTCAGCAGTCTGAGAAGCCACGAACGTGCGGTGATGATCCCAGGCATTTTCGCACGTTCAAGGATTCTCAAGCTGCTGAGGAGAGGGGGAACGGGCAGCAGGAGCCTAGGATCATCGAATGGGGAGAAGCATTCAGGCCAGACAGAGCCTCCTAGAAGAACCGCTGCCGCGGTCTTGCTGCTCCCGCTGCGGGGGGCTGCGTTGCGGGTGGGCAATGCCCCCCCCATTTCTCCGGCTGCTGCCAAGCTCCCGAGGCCCACGCCCACCCAGTCACATGGCTTGCAAGCCACACCCACAAAATAAGCCACGCCCACAGAGTGGTAGTAAAAAAATTAGGAACCCGTCCCTGGGTGTAAAGTACTATGAAGTGGTAGGTAAGTCTAAGTGCTAGTGCTAGTGCCCTCTATCATCTATCCATACATAGATACAAAATAAACAAATATATACAGTATACATACAGTACTCCTAAATTCATTTCTATGTTGATGTATGTATCCAAAGCTTGAACACATATCAGATAATGTTCATTAAAGATTCAGTTCGCTGTACACTATTCTGACTGAATACATTGTGCAAGGAAGTCTGTCACTTCTTAACATTAATTAATAGTTTTTCATCCATCCATCCATCCATCCATCCATTTCATGTATATTTTATCTTTTGTTCAAGAGCTCATGGTAGTATGCATAGTGCTTCCAACTCCTATTTTTCTTCCCAACAAAAATCCTGTGAGATAGGTTGGGTGGGGAAAAAAAAGGTTGGCTCAACATCACCCAGTGAACTTTTCTGGATGAGGAAAAAAACCTAGACTAAAACCTAGAGCCGAGGTGGCGCAGCGGTTAGAGGCAGTACTGCAGGCCACTTTAGCTGACTGTGATCCGCAGGTCAGCGGTTCAAATGTCACCGGCTCAAGGTTGACTCAGCCTTCCATCCTTCCGAGGTAGGTAAAATGAGGACCCAGATTGTTGGGGGCAATATAAATATACATTGCTTACTGGTGTAAACCGCTTAGAGAGTGCTTGCACTGTGAGGCGGTATATAAATCTCACTAATAAATAAATAAATAAACCTGGGTGTTCAATTCATTCCTTGACTAATGGGCAGCTTGCTAACTGGAGGGCAGCCCAGTGGATCAACAAGACTGCTGGAAGAGTGGAAGGGGTCTAGTAGTGCTGCATAGTTATAGTCACTAGAAAAAAGGAAGTCAACTGGGGGGGAGGGAAGAGTACAGGTAGTCCTTGACTTACAACCGGTCACTTAGCAACCATTTGAAGTTATGACAGACCCTCCCCAAAAAGTATTTATGACCCAGTTTCAAAGTTCTGACAGTTGTCAATCATGTGACTGCATTTCAGGTGCACGGCAACCCCACCCACACTTATGGCTGTTTGCAGTATCCTGCAGTTATGTGATCATGGTTATGATGGTTTTGCATTTACTTCTGACTTTCATAAAAAAAAAAGGCCCATGGGTTCATTTAACAACTGCAGATTCACTTAATGACCATAGTGATTCACTTGACAACTGTCACAAAAAAGATAATAAAATTGGGTCAGTCATGTGATGACTCACTTTACAACGGTTAGAACTTAGGACCCTAATGTACAGGTTCCAGTCGCAAATTGAGGACTGTATGTACAGCCTTCTGAGGACTGTTGGCCAGAATATTTTGGGAACTGGACTTTCCTTTTTGGGTCTCTCAAGAAAACATTGTGAAAGGAGTGCCCCATAGATAACGACATAGATAAGGACAGTGGGATTGTCTGTTTTGTGTGTCTTTCTGTGGTGTATCAGATGTGGACAATATATCAGGGGGCTTCATGGCTCACCAACCTCTCTTCTAAAAACCCTCAGTCAGCTTTCTTTTCATTCTAAGGATTTGTGGGGGGGGGGGCATTCAAGGACATCCTATGATTGTGGATTGAGATACCCATCTCATCCCATAAAAAAAAAACTGAAAACCTATTCCCAAATGGGAGCCATTTTGGAATAAGACTGTTCCTATGCCACCCCAAGCTTATTGTTTCATGTTTGATTAATTTGAAAGTAACGTACCTCTTGGTTGTTATTTTTCCTTGTTAAACAACATGTTAACATGGAGAGCAACAGAGGGAAAGATTTCATATATAAAACTCTACACTTCTGGGTTTCTCTGGGAACAGGAATCCTATCTGCAGAAGGTTCTCAGGGGGCTTCCACTCATAGATGTCTCAAAATGTTGCTTTTCTTCCTTCAGTGGCATGTCTACCACCATTCATTTTAGGTCATAATTTCCACTTGTTTAGTTGCACTTTGTTTGTACAGCACATACATAACCATCAAGTATGTGTTTGGTCCATGTGGAGGATGAAAGGAATGAAAGAGTTTTGCAGTGAGTCCCAGAATTTGAGTGTAAGTCTTACACCATCCTTGTTACTTATATACGTTCATGTACTGCATTTAATTGTCATCCAAGCACCAAAAATGAGAGGCTAGCTAAGCTTGGCATTATCCTGACATGTCCCACTGAAGATGCCTATATTACATTAGAGTTATTCTCTCTCTCACTCTCTGTGGGATTAATTTGGGAACAAAGTACTTTACTTCAGTCTGTATAATGGTTACTTCATTAACTAGTAGGACAATGGCACTAAGCAGGACAGGAAAGCATGATGTGACTCATCTCATCTGAAATCTGCTGACCCCAGTGCCTACGTGACCCAAATGCATAAGTTACCTGAAAGATGTGTACTCAGGAGTAGACTAACAATATGACCATATATGGTATATACCCACCCCTTACTAACTTTGTCATAAGAATGTAACTGGATATGAACTGAATTGTAATAAAAGGGGGTTACAGAAGAGATTCTGGGCTCCCATCCCGAGGTACCTGTCTGCGTGTCTCATTTCTCATGGGAGACCACCACATTTGGTGACCCCTCGATGTGATTCCTCATGGGAATACGTCCCTGCCGACCCTCTACTTATCGCCTGGAATAGGCACGGTGCACCCGACGACGTCGCTGGCGACTGACTCTTCTCGTAAGTATGGGGGGTGGAACGTCTACAGCTCAAAACGTGGAAGAGCTGAGACAATTGGGCAGGAAAAAATACCTTTCCCCTCAAGAACAAAAATTTACCCCATCCTTTTCTAAAAGTGAGGCTTATACTATGCTTCAGACTCATGCTGATCCGCCTCGCCAGCTTTTATTAGATCCTCCACCTTATCAGATTCCCTCGGTCATGTTGACTACCCCATTACCTTCAGTCGTGCGTTCTTTTTCACCCACGGCTCCCGAAACCCCTGTTTTTTCTGCTTCAAACCCTGCTCCTGTTTTGCAATCTGGCCTTATTTGCGGGGCATACCAAAAGGCTTTAAAATCCGGCACTTTGGATGCTTCTGCTTCCTTATCTATTGTTCCTCCACAGGAGGCATTCAGGGCAGACAGGGCAGAATGTAAGGAAGAACAGGAAAAAGGAATGAAACTTGCAAAGAGTTTCCAAGTTTCATCTCATGAGTCTTTTCCAGTAGTAAAAAATACTGGTCTGATTCAAACAATGCAAGAAGAAAGATTAGAAAAGAATCATGAAATTGTTCAAATGCTTGCTCATTGTCCAGTTAAAGTAAATGTTCAAATTGACCTTCCTACACCAAATTTGCAAGCTTCTTCTGAATGTGCCTTTGAGGATTTTCAGAAAACTGATAAGCTGGCACACACCTTTTCCAGCATTCAACCGAAATCTAATCAAGCATACACTGATTGCGTTAACAAAAAAGCTGCTTCTGAATGCTGGAAAATCTTAGCATTAGGAAAAAATCCTGAAATGGCTGAAATGGTTAAAATTTGGCAAGCTATACGTTCATCTAGCCATCAAAATAATTTGTTAATTGCAGCCATGAGACAAAGTAACAAAGCCCAAGGAAATTGTTGCAATTGTGGTAACCAGAAATGTTTTAAGGAAAAGTACAGAGCGCCTGGCAGAGGTGTTGATTCTCATACAGGTTTTGTACTTGGAATAACTTAAATTGGATGTTTTATCTGTATAGCCTTCTCTCCTATTGATTAAATGTTGCACCAGAGAGAAAAAATTTGGCTACAAGAAAATTTTGGAATCTAGGACATAAGATGTCTTGATCTTATGCTGCATCAGTTATCCCACAATTATTATTTTAATTCAGTTACAATTGCTGGGAACTATTAATTGGCTAGTCCTTTTTTTTAAATTATCCACTTTTTTGTTAAGTTCATTATTTACATTATTAACTAAAGTTAAACATTCTATGATCTAATCTCATCCCTCAGAAAGCTAGTCAAAGTTAAAATGCTACTGCAGCTGATGGGATTACATTTCAAATTACCTATTAACTGTTCCTTTTGCAACAGTAAGTTTACTTCTGTTTGCAGATTTTTAATTTTTGTGATTTTTTTTCCATGAAATTATGTTCCTTTATTTTTCCTCATAAATATTTTCATAGATATTTTCCAAAAATGCAAGGTTTTACACAACATTGTGTGGTGTTGTAGGTGCTGTGTTTGCCTGCATCTACTGGAAGTATTGGCTGTGTTGTCCTTGCAACAAATTTATTTTGTAGGATGGCTATATTTATCCTATGTTTTTCAACAAAAAAAAATTATTTTTAGGCTTTAGCTGAGCTCTGTGCATGAGCACTTGCTAGAGTTTGCCAGGATATTTTTAAAATCATTTTTCCTATTTTTAAATTTAAATTTGAATTTGAATTTCAGAGAGTTTTTGTTTTTTCAAATAGCCATAGAGTGGAATGGAATAAGAGTTGGAAGGAACCTTAAAGGTCTTCTAGTCCAACCCCCTGCCTAGACAGGCAAGCCTGGATCACTTCAGGCAAATCGAAATCCATTCAGACAAATTGTTGTCTTTTTAAAAATTTTCAGTGTTGGAGCATTCACACCTTTTGAAGACAAACTTTTTCACTGATTGACTGTTTTAACTGTGAGGAAATTTCTTTTTAGTTTTAAGTTGCTTCTCTCCTTGATTAGTTTCCACCCATTGCTTTTTGTTTTGCCCTCAGATGTTTTGAAGAATAGTTTGTTTCTTTTTTTTTATAGCAACTCCAGAGATATTGGAAAACTGCTATCATGTGTCCCCTAGTCCTTCTTTTCATCGAACTGCATATGCCCAGTTCCTGCAACTGTTCTTCATATGTTTTAGCCTCCAGTTCACTAATTATCTTTGTTGCTCTTCTCTGCATTCTTTCTAGTTTCTCAACATTTTTTTTTTGCATCATAGCAACTGAAACTGACTGCAGTGTTTCATTTGTGGCTTACTAAGGCGTAATAAACTGGTATTGATATTTCAAGTGATCTTGATTCTCTCCTTCTGTTAATGCAGCTTAGAACTGTGTTAATTTCTTGGCAGCTGCTACACACAGCTGGCTCATATTTAAGTGGTTGTCCACTAAAACTCCAGGATCCATCTCACAGTTACTATTGTTGAGCAAGATATCACATATACTGTACCTGTGCATTTTGTTTTTGTTTTTTGCCTAAATATACAACTTTGCTTTTTTCACTATTGAATTTTATTTTGATTAAAAAGCCTCAGATTTTGTAGGGAAATTTACTTTTAATCTTCTTCAAGATTTTTGTCTTACTTTAACTGTTTCTGCACCTTTGTAATCATTTCTGATTTTCATAATGTCTGTAAATTAGTTCATGATTCTCCCTGGAAGTTTATTTAGCATCTGGGATTAATGCTAATCTTATAGAAGTTTACTAGGTTTTTCCATTCCTCTCGGACTCAGGTTTCCCCATCTCTTGATGATAATCTTCTCAGTTTATTTTTTAACCTTACAAATCTCTCCTTCATGCTAGGACTTTGCTCTTTTTTCTGGCCCATATCAGAAGTCATCAACCATTTTCTGGTATTATCCAGGAGGGGGATTCTCGGGCAGATGCTGCTGCTGCCCCCCCCCCTGATCTTTCTATTCCTTTCCTTGTCACTCATTACTCCGTGGACTAGCCACTCTTATTTTCATCAAAATCGAAAGGCCTTGCTGAAACAATTTTCTCTTTCTGCAGCAGAGGCTTCTGCTATTATTCAGCAATGTCTTACTTGCAGTCTGCAAGCTCACTCTGTCCCCCTTGGGGTTAACCCCCGGGGTACGGAGAGTTGTCAATTATGGCCTCCCCACAGAGGGGTGAAGCCACTAACCATGTTATTAATCATTGTATTCGGACTTTCTGTATTCTAGGCAATCCCAAACAATAAAAACAGAAAGGGGAAAATCACCCCGGCTTGCCTGGAATACAAAATACCTTGAACCTTGTCCCATTTACCCTCAATTTTCTCAATGTTTCTGGAACCCCTGGTTCAACCGCTGCAAGTCGGCAAAATTTTCTGCTTCTCCTATAGACTCCCCGCGACCGCAAGTCTATTATCGCCGTCTTCCTGATCCTACGTGGAAAGGCCCGGCCTCCCTTGTCACTTGGGGTCGAGGCTACGCTGCCGTCAATGACAATGGCGATATCATCTGGACTCCTGCTCGCTGTGTTCGCCCTTATTTTGTCACCCCATCAACACGTTAAGACCAGTGATCCAGGGGCCTGGGAAACCAATGCGTTCGTAAGAGACCTGAATAAGGCAGCTCAGCTGTTGAATAAAACTGATTGTTGGATTTGTATGCACATTCCATCAGACAGCAAGTCAGGACTGGCACTTCATGCTTCATGGAACTCCACTCCAGTCATGATGGACTTTACATATGCAGTTTCTACCAGAATTTTAGAACCTGCTCGCTTTTGTTTCCAAAGCGCAGGCTTGTTAGCCAATGCCTTGGAAATGGGCAATTACACTAATTGCCAACAAACCATTGTATGGGATTCAGCAAAATGGTGTGCACATATAAAACCCAATCTTACAACTGTAAATGGTATCAGCACGTCTAATCAGTGGACAAACGTTTCCACGTATGCAGCATGTTCAGAAATGGAGACTATGATTATGTTTGCTAATTCTTCTGATTCAGGACATTATGAGTTAACACAATTTTGGCTTCTTTGTGGCCGGCGAGCCTATCGGTTGGTCCCAAGGGATTGGAAGGGTATTTGCACCCTGGGTCTCTTGGTGCCTGCTACTTACCCTGTTTCAACATTACCAACAGGTCGTTTGCGGAACAAAAGAACTGGCATTGAAGATCAACCCTTAACCTTGGGGGGTTCCCTGACTACTCAAATATCTCGGGGAATTCTCCCTAATCTTGGGGTTGCGATGAATTATAGAGACTTACATTTACTCAATAACTGGACTGTGGTTATGTTCAATGACACTATTAAAGCTATGAAATTCATTAACAAAGAATTAGGAGAAATTCGAAAAGTGGTCTTACAGAATAGATATGCTTTAGATATTGTATTGGCTGCTAAAGGATGTGTTTGTGTTTTAGTTCATTCACATTGTTATGCTTATGTATCTGACTATAAATATATCATCACACACACAATTGAGCATATGGAGAACATGGTCAACCCCCTGGCCGGAGACAGAAGTGGCATCATTGACATTTGGGATGCCCTATGGTCCTGGCTACCTGATGGGAGTTGGCTGAGGTCACTCATACCAACAGTTTTATATATTGTGGTATTATTGATATTGTTGTGTTGTTGTATGCAATGTCTCCCCTCTCTCCTGCAGATGTGCAAAAACTTGCTTTTCTCCAACAGGAAGGACGTCCTAATCAGCGAAATGAAAGCCCTTCTGGAATTGGAGGATGGACCGTTTGATAAAACAAAAAAGGAGGAGATGTGGGATTAATTTGGGAACAAAGTACTTTACTTCAGTCTGTATAATGGTTACTTCATTAACTAGTAGGACAATGGCACTAAGCAGGACAGGAAAGCATGATGTGACTCATCTCATCTGAAATCTGCTGACCCCAGTGCCTACGTGACCCAAATGCATAAGTTACCTGAAAGATGTGTACTCAGGAGTAGACTAACAATATGACCATATATGGTATATACCCACCCCTTACTAACTTTGTCATAAGAATGTAACTGGATATGAACTGAATTGTAATAAAAGGGGGTTACAGAAGAGATTCTGGGCTCCCATCCCGAGGTACCTGTCTGCGTGTCTCATTTCTCATGGGAGACCACCACAACTCTCTTCCTCCCTCCTTCCCTCCTTGTACCTCTCCCCCTCCCTCTCATTCTCTCATTCTCTCTCTCACAATTTCTCTCTCAATCTCTCAATCTCAATCTGTTTTTTAGTCTGCTACATTCTGACCCATGGCTTAGGTTCCTTCTTTTGACAATCCTAGGGTTTATACAATGCAACTTTCCAGCAGATTAATAACCAAAGAATTCTTCTCAAAAACCTTCTATATATTCTCTGCCTGAGGTAGCAAGAGCGGTGAAGCTCAGCTGCTGCCTTATTTGCCCATCTTCCCTTCATTACTATTACCCAACACATATGCCAACTGCCCCTTTGCTAAGGAGAAGGAATTTGTCTTGAGGTAAAACCTGTCCCATCTCATTTTGAAATATGTTCTTTTGCTACTGGATCATGTAGGAGGTAACATTCCCATTGGCTTCACTAGCCTTTGGATCAACCCTAACTGTCACAGGAATAGTATGCTTCCTTGAATTATGTGTACATTACAGCTTATGGCACAATGCTGTGCATTTCTTTAAAAAAAACCTACTTCTTGCTGGAATCTAGATCTCTTTTCAATATGGAAAAAGAAATAGCTAGAGATTAAATTTCCATCACCAACCCCTTGAGATGCTCTAACAAACTAATCTAGTGTGTATGATATTGAAAGGAAAATGTACTCACACATATCTATGGCTGAAATTTTACTGCATACGGCGGAAAAGATATAATGAATCTAATTGGCCTAATCTTTTTAAGTTCCTTGAACACAATTCCCTACAAACTCCAGCCCGGTCAACATATCTCTCTGTCTTCTTCACTGAAATACAAAGTAATTTTCTTAGAATATGGACTCTAAAAGCAAAGATAAAATAACTTTGTTCCTTTTCCTTGAAAAGCACAATAGGAGAAAACTTTCCTACACTATCTATGTACTGTTTTTTTATCCTATTTCCATTTATTTATAACCCACCTTTATTATTTTTACAAATAACTCAGGGCAGTGAACATGTCCAACACACCTTCCTCCTCCTATTTTTCCCACAACAACAACCCTGTGAGGTGAGTTTGGCTGAGAGAAAGAGAGTGACTGTCCCAAGGTTACCCAACTAGCTTTCATGGCTAAGGCAGGACTCGACCTCACCATCTCCTGCTTCTAGCCTGCTGCCTTAACCACTCAGCCAAATTATCTCTCTATGAAAAATATGAAAAAGGAGAGCGTGGGGAAAATGGCAGCTGGATCTTCTTCTTAGCTTTGAATATAGTTGAATAATTCATCCTTTGCCTGATTTTTTTATCTTCTGTATCTTGTACCAATTTTCTGGGAAGAAGGTTATTGTAGGAGAAGAGTTGGCAGAGTGTAAAGAGGGATCAGCCTAGAATCCCTATGTAGTCACAGGTGAACTAAGTCCAACCCACCTTTCTTTCTTTCTTTCTTTCTTTCTTTCTTTCTTTCTTTCTTTCTTTCTTTCTTTCTTTCTTTCTTTCTTTCTTTCTTTCTTTCTTTCTTTCTTTCTTTCTTTCTTCATTTATTTATTTATTTATTTATTTATTTATTTTATTTGTCAAACATGTATAGGACAGTAGTAGTTTGTATAAACAAAACATAAGTAAAAAGTAACGATAAACGAGGACAATAGGATAGTAGGACAGGGACGGTAGGCACAGTGGTGCGCTTATGCACGCCCCTTACAGACCTCTTAGAAACAGGGAGAGGTTGACTGTAGACAGTCTAAGGTTAAAGTTAAAGTGCCATTGACCCATAAGCTTCTTGGATGAGAAGCAAAAGAAAAACCAGAAAGTCCAGTTGCCTCTTGAAAAAGCACCTTCGGGACAACCACGACCTGGGATGGCTGAGAATCTCCATAGACATTGACCTGTATCTAACTCTTAGCAGGTGCTGACCATTACTTGAGAAGATTCCTGTGCAGAGGCTTTTAACACTAAATCAATTTGATGCATCAGGTGTGTACTTGGTCTTTTGCCCCTGAAAGTAATGGCTGTTTCCATGGTTATACAGAGTGGTTGAAGACCACATGTGGCCGGCAAGCTATAATTTGGTGATGAAGAGGTAGAAAAAGAAATAGTTATAGATTTATTTTCTGGCTACTTGCTAAAATAGATTCCTGGCAGATTTTGAATAGTTTGGCTTTTACACTGTTGATTAAGCTTCGTAGTGATGCGGGGCTCCATGGTTAGTTTCATAAAGAAATATTTATGTTAAATTCTATAAATTAAATGTATTTGAATAGGCTTGAATAGCATATCCATCTAGGACAGCAGATTAAATGATTAGAATCATCTTGTGGTGAGATGGGTGGCAAATAGATTTAATAAATAAATAATAAATAAAATAAATGATCCTTCCTTCCTAGTCATGATTAATTCATTCCTGGAACTTGGCATCCTTTGGCTAATATCAGGCATGATGTTGCACCTGGTTTAATACTTGATTCTGAATGAGTCGACATATTAGCAACTGACTTCTAGATGTCCAGGGATCTGAGGTTGAACTAAAGAAACTTTGGGATACTTCCTACTTACTCAAACATTTATACCCAAACTTTCTTTCTGAGCAGCTAAGTCCTCCCTTTATCCCTGCACCTCTCTCTCTCTCTCTCCCTCTCTCTCTCCCTCTCCCTCCCTCCCTCCCTCTCTCTCTCTCTCTCTCTCTCTCTCTCTCTCTCTCTCTCTCTCTCTCTCTCTCTCTCTCTTTTATGTCTTTTCCTCTCTGCTAATTTTTCTGCCAAAATCCAACTGTAACAACAAAAGTTTATAAACAATGAAAATTCCGACTGCTTGACATCAGCGATCTAAAGCTTTCACTTCACCCAGATACAAATATTTATCCTGAGTTCTGGCAAAGATTGCCTTGCCCATGTCACCCTTAATCATACATTTTTCTGTGACTGAGTTATGCTTTCCAGTACACGATTTGATCTGGTTTACTTTTTAACACATCACAAAAGCTTCGTAAAAATCGAGGCTATGCAGACCATATCATCTGGTAGCTGCCAAACTTGTTGTTCAGAAGGACATTGGCTGTGTGAATACTCCCACCCCCTCATCACACACACACACAAATGTAAGCACGTATATTATAGAGTAGACAATAGTATTTGCTCTTAGATGGGTAGCAATAGCAATAGCAATAGCACTTAGACTTATATACCACTTCATAGTGCTTTACAGCCCACTCTAAGTGGTTTACAGGGTTCAGCATATTGCCACCAACAATCTGGGTCCTCATTTTACCGACCTCGGCAGGATGGAAGGCTGAGTCAACCTTGAGCCGGTGAGATTTGAACAGCTAAACTGCTGAACTGCAGTGCTGCATTTTAACCACTGCGCCACCTCGGCTCTAGCTAGCTAGATAGATAGTAGCTAGCTAGATATGCAAAATTATTCATACATATGTGTATATAGACACAGATCCCTATTTTTATTACCATTATAGAACAATAGGCTGATTTAGCTGATTTATAATCAGCTAAATGTTGGAAATCTCGTCAGACACCTGGCTTGTATTATCATATGTGGTGGACATGCGTAGAAGCTAAGAAATATTGGACAAAAATACATATGTGGTTGGAAAAGATGATACAACAACATATTGACTTGAAACCTGAAATTTTCCTGTTGGGGATTTTACAAGAAACTTATAGCAAAGAAAATGTACATTTGATTATCCATGTAATAACTGCAGCTAGAATTGTATTTGCACAAAATTGGAAAAGTGAAGAGATCCCTACAGAGGAGAATGTGATTAGGAAAATATTAGAATGTGCAAAAATGAATAGGTTAACACTGTCAATTAAAGAGAAAGAACAAACAAAATATTATATTATATGGGAGTTATTTTATCGATGGTTAGAGAATAAATATAAAAGTTAGAAATAAAAATAGATGAGTGAAATATAGAAAGTGTATTGCTAGAGTTAATAGAGTTAATAGTTAAATAAATTAAGAAGAGGATTGTCATAGTATTAGATATTTAATGTATCGGTATTAAGCTAAGAATAGATTAAATAATGAATATGGCTGTAAACTTTAACTGTTATTGCACAAAACATTTGTACCCAGATGACACACTGTTTAATGAAAGATGGATTGTTTGTATTAAAATAAAATAAAATAAATTCCCCCCAACCCCCCCCCCAAAAAAAAACAATAGACCGAGAATAAAGATGGAGCCACATAACCTTCAGATAATGCTCTGAAAATGCTCACAGACACATTCTCTTAAACTTTGTCCTTACCAGCATGCTTCCAGTTTATAACACTAGCATAACATCCGCAGCTGTGCTCTTTGGTGCACGTCCCCTTACTTTTGATAGCACTTACTATATACCAGCAGATGTCCCAGGATATTATATTATTTAGCTTTTTGTAGCTCCCTCCATTTATAGTTTTATTGGCCCTATCTTAAAAATTTACAGGATTTGTCCATAACCCTGGATAAACAATCAGATCTGGAAAGGGTAACTAATGTATCATTAGGATTGGATTACAATTATGTGTTTCTCTGAGGAACTGTCTGTGAAGTCAGTCCAAAATTCAGCAGCAAAAAATTGGTGGGTCTACGTTTTGGGAGATAATTTTGCATCTTTTCCACAATTTCTCTACAGGTTACCAATTGGATTCAGAGCACAATTTATATTATTAGTTATTATATTACAGTTAGAACTCCAACTACGGTACTGATTTATTTTATGCATTTGGGTCAGTATGGACTTCTGGGGACTATCTGGACCAGTCTGTCTGCATAGTCTGTGGACAAGCCCCTGAAGTTTTCTTGGAATGGTTTTTAGGAAGTCATTGACCATTGCTTCCTTCTTAAGACTGAAAGACAATGACTGGCCCAAGATCACTCAGCTGGCTTTTTGCCTAAGGAGGACTAGAACTTACAATCTCCTGGTTTCTAGCCTGGTTCCCTAAGATGACTACAAGGAAGATACCATCATATCTTACATCATCATTACTTCATCACAGAGTCCAGGACAGAAAACAACTGATACAATGACACAAGCAGACAAATCTAATATGGAGTTAAAAAATATGATGCAAGCTTTATTTGAGGACTTTAAAACGGAGATTACTGGCAAGATGGAAACAAGTATGGGGAAAGTTGAAGGAGAATGGAAGGAAATGAGAGGCTTCCTGGAAAAAAATGAACAATGTTTACAGAAAGCAGAAGAAGAGATTCAAGAAAATAAGAAAAAGATACATGAAGTAGAAACACATCAAATAGAATATGATAAAAGACAAGAGAAGATAAATATAATTTCTGAGAGGGCCATTCTGAATATTACTTGAGATTTCAGAATGTAATAGAAGAGAAAGATGAAAACTTAGCAGAAATAATGGTAAACATGCTGGCAGAAGCAATAGAGGAAGATAAAGAGAGATTGATGAATGATATTGATGAAATTTACAGAGTTAATACTAGATATGCGATAAGAAACAAATTACCAAGAGAGGTCCATATAAGATTTACAAAAAGGGCATGGAGAACAGAGTTCCTACAAAAATTGAGAAATGTGACCCTTAAACACAAAGGGAAAGAGATTACAGCCTTGAAACAAGTACCAAGAAGAGTTAGAGATCTGAGAAGGGATTATCAGTTTCTGACAAAAATTTTGATTGAAAGAGGGATCAATTTTAGATGGCTTACACTGGAAGGGATAATGCTGTGGTGGCAAGGCCAAAAAGTAAGATTGGACACAACTGATAAAGCTGAATTTTTCTATAGACAACATTTTGTATATAGTGAAGAGGAAAGAAGAGAAAAAGAAGCAAGAGAAACAAGACTTCAAAAAGAAGGGACAAATGGAAAGACTAAACAATTGGCTACTCAGCAAGAGGAAGAGATTCAAGAGAAAGAATTGGAAGGAGCAACAGCAATGGAGATAAGGGACCAAAGAGAAATGAGAATGACAAGATCGACTAAGGCATTAAAGTAAAAAGAAAACCATGGAGGACGAAATAAAGATTATTTCAATGAATATAAATGGATTGAATTCGGCTATTAAAAGGAAAAGGATATTTAATAGATTGAAAAAATTGAAGATGGATATTATTTGTCTACAAGAAGTACATATTAAGCAGCAACATAAGAAATTTTTAGAATGTGCGAGATTGGGAGAACTATATACGACATTAATAGAGCAAAGTAAAAAAGGAGTAGCATTATATATACAGAAGAAAATAACCTCAAGGTGCATATACAATGATGAAGCTGGAAGGATTCTTATGGTAGAAATAATAATGAACAATAAATTTTTTTTGTTAGTTGCTATTTATGCCCCGAATGAAAATCAAGAGAAGTTTTATATAAAGTTACACCAGAAGATTGTTGAGTTAGCTTATGAGAATATATGTATACTTGGAGATTTTAATGCCATTGTAAAAGCAGATTTGGATTATAAAACATCAAAAAAGAATAAAATACAAAGGAAAAAACTACCAAAATTGTTTTTTACCATGGTGGAGGAACTAAATTTATTTGACGCTTGGAGACAGAGATTTCCTGAAGATAAACAATTTACTTTTTATTCTTTTAGACATATGTCTTGGTCAAGGATTGATATTATGTGGATGTCCCTGGAAATGTTAAACAATATACAATATATAAACATTGAAGCTAGCACCTGGGCTGACCATAATCCAATAGTAATAACCTGGAAAGGAAAAAGGAAAAGAAATAGGTGGACATAAAATCAAGAAATATTAAATGAAAAAAAATTTCAACAATTTACAGAGAAGGAAATGAAATTTTTCTTTAAAGAAAACTAAAAGAATGATATATCTTTACAAACGGTCTGGGATACAGCTAAAGCATATCTTAGAGGACTAGTGATGACTTACACTGTGAAACGAAATAAACAAAGACTCAGAAAAAAATAGAAGAATATAAAGATTTAGAAAAGAAGCTTCAAAAAGATGCACAAAATAATAATATTAGGATAATGATGGACTTGGGAATTTAACATGATTGTGAATGAAGACGTTGCAAGAAAAACAAAAAGTGCTAAACAAATTTTTTTTGAACACGCCAATAAGCCAGGGAGATGGTTAGCCTATAAGATAAAAAATGAGAAAGAAAAAAAATGGATAAAACAATTGGAAGATATAGATGGGAACATCAGATATAGTGATGGAGGAAAAAAAAAGATTGCATGGACATATTATAAAGAACTATATGAACAAGAAAAAATAGAAAATAAAAAATAGACCAATATTTGGAAGATATGGACTTACCAAAAATATCAGAAAAATACAAGAATTTATTAGAGGAAAAAATTACAATGTCGGAACTGTCAGTGGCAATTAAAAAACAGAAAAATGGCAAGGCTCCGGGTCCAGATAGAATACCAGCAGAAACCTATAAAATTTTTGAGGAAACGTTTGGAATTGTAATGTTAGAAGTATATAATGAATTAATGATGGAAAATAAAATACCTGATTCTTGGACAGAAGCATTCATAACTTTGATTCCAAAAGAAGAAACTGATCTGCAAAAAATTAAGAACTATAGGCCGATTTCGCTGTTAAATGTGGACTATAAGATATTTGCTTCGATAATAGCAAATAGATTTAAGAAATTTTTAAATGACTTTATACATTCTGATCAAAATGGATTTTTACCTAAAAGACAAATGAAAGATAACATGCGCATGATTTTAAATGTCTTAGAACATTACGAGCAGCATCCTGGTAAACGAGTAGCCTTAATGTTTCTAGACATTATATAGTATATAGTATACAGTATATTACTATAAAATATACCTAGAAAAAAATAATTTAAAATAGATTTTTAATTTAGGAAAGATTTGGATATAACAATTTAAAATGTAAGCTAAGGAGATGTATTGCTTATCTGTATTTTAAAATAGATTAAAAATGAATACACTCAGGAAAGGAGAAGAAGGAGGAAGAGGAAGTAGTAGAGAGGAGGGAGGAAAGAAGGAAGAATGTAGGTAGGGGAGGAGAAGGAAGGTAGAAGAGTGAGAAGGAGATAGATGGAAGAAGGGAAAGTAGGAGAGGGGAGAGAAGGAGGAAGAAAGTAGAAGGAGGGGAGAAGGATAGAGGGAAGAGAGTGATTGGATTTGATATGGTAGGACAGATAGGCAATTAAGTAATGATAGATGTTAGAATATTATATTTGAATTTTGAATACTAGATATATAATATAAAATTTATGTAAATTTTTGATAAAACACTATGGTATATGTATTGATGTTTATATGAAGAATGTTTAAAAAAAATGAGAAAAAATATATAATATACCTAATATTACATATATTGACTGCCGCAAGGTTAACTTTCGCTCAAAATTGGAAAAACCAAAATATACCCACAGAGGAAGAAATTTTACACAAAATATTATCATGTGCGGAGATGGACAGGTTAACGTCAGAAATGAAGGGAAAAGACGAAACCGAATACCTTGAAACCTGGAATAAATTATACCATTGGTGGGGAAAAAGGAGAACCAAGACTAAAAATTAAAATGGTGGAGATGAAAAGAAAAACTGTAACTCACTTTTTGCAATTTAAGATAAACAACGATGTATAAATCAGCGGAATGTAAATATGTATACCAGATTAAGATTCGTCATGTACTTGTTTTTTATGTTTAATGTATGTTTTGTCTTTTTATCTGTTTTATAAATAAAAAACTTTTTAAAAATTAAAAAAGAAAAAAAGAAGAGAAGATTGATGAAAATATTACAAATGATGATGAAAAGGGAAAGAATATTGAAAATGCAATGTTGATTATGTTGATGAATATATTGAAACTTATAATGATTCCACTGGGGTTAACAGTGACAATAGAGATAAAGATATTAAAAATGATTATGTTCAGATTGATGATGATGATTTTGAGATATATAAAGTTAAAAAAGGATTGGAAAAAACTAGATACATACAGATAGTAGACTTAAGAAGAAGAAAAAGAGCGTGGGAAAAGAGAACTTATTGGTATAAAGGTAAAAGAAAGAAGGGGAAGAAGTTAAGAAAATGGGTTTGGAGGAAATATATATACAAAAAGGAAGTAGTCGAGAAATTAAAAGGAAATGGATGATGGTGTTGAAATATTATAGAAATGTTTTTTCTATTTTCTTTTCCTTTTTTATAATCATATTAGATTTAATTGTGATAAGAATGTTAATTGTTTAGAATCTTGATATATGTAATCAATATAATTATTTTATTAAGAGTTAAGAATGTTTTGTTCTTCAGGTGCACCTAAAGAAACCTAAAGGTGCACCTAAAGAAACTACCAAAACAGAAGCGGTGGGAGGAGCGAGACCAAAGGAATTAAAGAAGCTAGATCTTCAGACAGTGCTCCAGATGCTTCAGAAGCCTTTAGATGGGAATTAGATTCCTAACTTGGAATGTTAATGGCTTAAACTCTCCACAGAAAAGAAGAAAAATATTTCATTACCTTAAACAATTTAACAATGATTTGGTTTGTCTACAAGAAACACATATTAGAACACAAGACCAAAAATATTTGATAAATACAAGAATAGGAACACATTTTGTAACAGCAGCATCAGAAAAGAAAAATGGCATTGTCATATATGTGAAAAGACATTCGATTGCTAAGTTAATTGAAGCAGATGATCAAGGAAGATTTCTAGCTATTGAACTTTTAATTAAAGGAGAGAAAACACTTGTGATTGGTGTATATGCCCCGAATCAACAACAAGAAAAATTTTACGATCTTCTACATTCAAAGTTGATACAATGGGATTATAAAACCTGCATCCTTTTAGGAGACTGGAACGGTGTACTGGACGTGAAAAAAGACAAGAAGGGCTTCAAGCAAAATTCTTATTCAAGAGCAAGATTGCCTAAATCCTCTTTTGAGATGACGGAGGATTGGGAGTTGAGGGACATTTGGCGTGAAAGAAATGCAGAAGAAAAGGATTTTACTTTTTTCCCCCGATAGACACCAATCCTTTTCAAGGATTGATTTTATACTAATCACTAACAACCTTCTTTCTAGGGTAAAGAAGACGAAGATATGTTCAAGAACATTGACAGATCATAGCCCGGTTTGGTTGGAATTGGAGTATGGAAATGGATCCAGAAGGTCATGGAGGTTAAATGACCATTTGTTTAGATATGAAGACAATGTGAAGGAGTGTAAAAAATTAATGAAAGAATTTTTTGTTAATAATATGCAGAAGGGCACCTCTATGGAGATGGTTTGGGATGCAAGTAAAGCTTACATGAGAGGCATTTTGATATATTTGAATAACAAATATAAAAGGAAAAAAGGTGAAAAAAGGGAACAATTAGAAGAGGAGATCAAAAGACAAGAGCGGGCTTTAATTTCTAATCCAACAGACAGGAAAATTAAGGAGACAATTAATTTATTAAAAGGTCAATTTAATATGTTAATGGCAGATCAAGTGGCAACTAATTTACAATATGCTAAATTTAATACTTTTAGCAATGCTAACAAACCAGGTAGATGGTTGGCATACACGCTAAGAAAGAAGCAGAAATCAAGAATTATTGAAAGAGTTAAATATAAGGGTAAAGAAGTTTTTGAACAAGAACTCATTAAAAAATCCTTTTTAGAATTTTATTCAGGATTATATATTGGTGGCAAAGTTAAAGAAGAGGATATAGATAACTTTTTGCAGAAACAGAATATTTATACAACATCTAAGGAGCAGAGGGATACTTTAAATCAATTGATAACTTCACAGGAGATTTTATTGGTAATTAAACAGTTAAAAGTGGGTCACACCCCAGGGACAGATGGTCTAACAGCTGTTTATTATAAGAAATTGCAGGAAGAGATGGTGGAACTGCTTAAAGAATTGTTTAATAACATTCAACAGGGAGGCAATGTACCTCCAACATGGAAGACTGCTTTTATTTCTCTGATCCCAAAAGAGGGTCAAGATCATACAGATCCAAAAAACTATAGGCCGATCTCACTTTTAAATATAGATTATAAAATTTTTGCTAAAATCTTAGCGAATAGATTAATGATAGTTATGCAACAGATGATTCATCATGATCAAACGGGGTTTTTAATTGGTAGACAAATGAAGACTAATGTTAGACAAATTGTTAATTTATTAGAGTACTTGGGAAACAACAACCAGGTACCTGCAGTACTAGTATTTTTGGACGCTGAGAAAGCTTTCGATAGATTGAATTGGCAGTTTTTATTAAAATTAATAGAAAAGTTACAACTCGGAGATTATTTTGCACAATCCATTAGGGTGATATATCAAAAACAAACAGCGCAAATAATAATTAATGGTGGACTAACAGATACTTTTAATATAGAAAAGGGAACAAGACAAGGTTGTCCCTTGTCTCCCTTATTGTTTATTTTGAGTTTGGAAATATTACTTAGCAAAATAAGAGAGCTTGACACAATAAAGGGAATAAAAATTAGACAGGAAGAATACAGGCTACGAGCGTTTGCGGATGACCTGGTTGTTACGTTAACCCAACCATTACAATCCACTAGAACTCTGATGGACACAATCAATTCATATGGACAAGTATCTGGTTTTAAAATAAATATAGCTAAAACAAAAATAATAGCTAAAAACATGGCAAGAAGTCAAGAAGAAGAAATAGAAAGGGTAACAGGTTTTGAGATAGTCCAAAAGATTAAATACTTAGGGGTTTATATTATGTCCACAAACACAAAATTATATCAACATAACTATGAACCACTATGGCTAAAAATACAGAAAGATATGGAAAATTGGAAAAAATTGCAATTGTCTTTGCTAGGTAGGACAGCTGCAGTCAAAATGAATGTTTTACCAAGATTTTTGTTTCTCTTTCAAATGATACCAATACTTAAAAAAGATGAAAATTTGAAGGAATGGCAAAAGGGTATAAATAAATTTATTTGGGCAGGGAAGAAGCCGAGAGTAAATCAGAAGATAATTAATCAGAACTTGGTTTCAATACGGACAATTACAGGCTAGATGGAGAGATGATCAAAAAACTGGTATTGGGAAGAATGATGATAATTTGATACAACAAATAAAAAATAAGGGCCCAATGCACATAAAAAGATTGTACAATATTTTACTGGAACTAGATTCAGAAACAGAATTAGTTAAGGACTGCATGATAAAATGGGCTCAAAATATTGGAGAACCTATAATGATGGAAACATGGGAAAAGATATGGGTTAGAAATGTTAAATTTACACAGGCTCAAAATTTAAGAGAAAATCTTATATAAAATGTTTTACAGATGGCATTTAGACCCAAAAAAACTAGCTTGTATGTACCCAACCTTACAACCTAAATGTTGGAGATGTGAATGTGAGGATGCTACATATTTCCATATATGGTGGACTTGTAAAAAAATCAAGGCTTTTTGGATTAAAATTTGGTGGATTATACAAAATATTTTAAAGAAAAAGATCAAGTTCACTCCACAGTTTTTTTTGTTGGGAATAATTACGGATTGTTCTGTTATAGAGACTAATTTGATTTTGAACTTTATAACTGCTGCCAGGTTGCTGGTGGCACAATAGTGGAAGAAGGAAGATACGCCTACAATTGAAGAATGGACATTAAAAGTTTCACATTTGGGTGAAATGGCCAAAATTTCATCATACCTTAAGGACCACTCAATTGAAAGATATATATTGGAATGGAGTAGGTGGACTGAATATATTCAAAATAAGTATCAGATTAAGAAGACCCAAATAGTTTATTAATGATAAATATTTAATTTTTAGATTATGTTTTTAGGTTTTTGAGTAATAAGGAGTTAAGAATTAGAAAAATGTTAGAATTAATAATTTTCTAGCATATTTTAGCTTTATGTTTGTTTTTGAAATTATACCTTGTGCTTTTTCTGGGAAGTCGGGGTGGTGGTGGAGGGGAGGGTAAGAGGGGTGGGAAGGGTGGAGGGTGGAAGGGGGGGAGAGATGGAATCATCTGACTATATCGAGATGCTGGGAACCACAGCCACTCCCTCTTGGAAGGGTTGAGCCTGAGTCGGTTTCTCCCCATCCAGATCCGCACGGCTTCCAGGCACTGGGACATCACTTCAAGGGCATCATTGGGGTGGCCTGGGGTGGAAATGTACAGCTGTGTATCATCAGCGTACTGATGGTACTTCACCCCAAAGCCACGGATGATCTCACCCAGCGGCTTCACATAGATGTTGAACAGAAGGGGCGAGACAATCGACCCCTGGGGCACTCCATATGTGAGAGGCCTCGAGGACGACCTCTGCCCCCCTGCCAGCACAAACTGCGACCGGTTGGAGAGAAAGGAGGAGAACCAACGAAAGACGGTGCCCCCTATCCCCAACTCTTCCAACCGGTGCAGCATGATACCATGGTCGATGGTATCAAAAGCAGCTGAGAGATCTAATAGGACCAGGACAGAGGAACAACCCCTGTCCCGAGCCCTCCAGAGATCATCAACCAATGCGACCAATGCCGTTTCCGTGCTGTGCCCGGCCCTGAAACCCGACTGGAACGGATCTAGATATGATGATTCCTCCAAGTACTGGGGAAACTGTCGTGCGACCACACTCTCAACAACCTTCGCCGCAAAGCGAAGGTTGGAGACAGGGCGATAATTAGCTAGAATTGCTGGGTCCAGGGAGGGCTTCTTGAGGAGAGGCCTCACCACCGCTTCTTTCAAGGCCGTGGGGAAGTAACCCTCCCCCAAAGAAGCGTTAATAATTCCCTGGAGCCAGCCTCGTGTAACCTCCCGGGAAGCCAGCACTAACCAGGAGGGACACGGATCCAATAAACATGTGGGCGCACTGAGCCTCCCCAGTATCTTGTCCACATCCTCAGGGGTCACCGAGTCAAACTCTTCCCAGATAACGTTCTCAAGACTATTCCCTGTCACCGCGTCCGTATCCACCCAGTTGGAGTCCAGTTCCCCCTGAATCTGAGCGATTTTGTCATACAGATATCGTCCAAAGTCCTCAGCCCTGCCTTCCAGGGGATCCTCCCACGCTTCTTGATGGAGTAAGGAACAGGTCACCCTGAACAGGGCCGCTGGACGATTCTCTGATGACGCGACAAGAGCGGAAAAATAGTTAGATTTTCCCGCTTTTATCGCCACTAGGTAGGTCTTAATATGCGACCTTACCAGTGTTCGGTCAGATTCAGAGAGACTGGCCCTCCAACCGCTCTCTAGGCGTCTTTTCTGGCGCTTCATCTCCCTCAGCTCCTCAGTAAACCAGGGAGCCGAGCGGGATCGGAGCCGAGTCAGAGGCCGCAAAGGCACAACTCGGTCCAAGGCCCCACCAGCCGCCCTATCCCAGGCGGCAACCAGGTCCTCGGCCGAGTTGAGGGCTAGATCATCAGGAAGTGGCCCAAGCTCCGTCTGGAACCTGTCCAGGTCCATCAGGCACCTGGGGCGGACCCATCTAACTGGTTCCGCCTCCCTGCGGCGTGGGGAAGCGGTATGGAGGTCTAGGTGAAGGAGTGAGTGATCTGACCATGACAAGGGTTTAATGACTACATCCCCTATATCAAGACCACTCAACCACTGGCCAGAGACAAAAATCAGATCTAGAGTGTGTCCTCCCTCATGTGTGGGGCCATGAACTAACTGGGTTAGGTCCATGGCCGTCATGGAAGCCAACTCAGAACTTTTGAGAAGTTGGGGGCTGTGTTGCTTCACAAAGAAGATTTGGAGGGGTGCTTTGCTTCAGTGCTGTCAATACATTTTTCAAAGCACCAAAACCATCATACAATTGCTAAATAGAGATTTTGGTTACATAGACAGAAATCACAATCCACCCTGAAGGTGTGAAAGTGCAGCAACAAAGGATACAAAGCAGAATAATGAAGCTTCTTATGTGGGACGTGTTACAAAACAATCCAGGATGCCATATTTGACAGCTGGAAAAGGGAGGCATGGAGTGCAGTGGAGGGAAGAAATGACTCAATAATTGCAGATGATTTCCCCCTTCAGCACTGATGGGATTGGAATGGACATAATAAGATTTTAAAGAATCTAAGCAGAATCCAGGCATTTAACTGAGATAAGCCAGGCTATGGGGATTATAGATCAGTGCTAAAAGGGATGAGAGAGAAAGAATATATAAAAATGGAACAATCAATCAATCAGAATAGAGCTGGAAGGTACCTTGGAGGTCTTCTAGTCCAACCCCTTGCTCAAGCAGGAGACCCTATACCATTTGAGACAAGTGACTGTCCAGTCTCTTCTAAAAAACCTGCAGTGATGATGATTCCACTTGTCCTGCCCTCTGGTGCTTTGGAAAATAAGTTGACCCCCTCCTTTTTGTGGCAGCCTCTCCAATACTCGAATACTGCTACCAAGTCCCGTTCCGTCCCCGTCCTTCTTTTCTCTAGACTAACCAAACCCAAATCCAGCAACCGTTCTTCATATGTTTTAGCCTCCAGGCCTTTAATCATCTTAGTTGCTCTTCTTTGCACTTTTTCCAAAGTCTAAACATCTTTTTTGCAATGTGGTGACCAAAACTGGATGCAGTATTCCAGGTGTGGTCTTACTAAGGCTTTATAAAGCGGTACTAATACTTCCCCCTTCATGGATCAACTGCCTTGTCATGGCGAAGGGGCTTGCGTAGCTCAATGAAGCTATGATCTATGCCGTGCAGGGCCACCCAAGGCAAACAGGTCATAGCAGAGAGCTCTGACAAAACATGATCCACTGGAGAAGGAAATGGCAACCCACTCCATTATCTTTGCCATGAAAACCCCATGGACAGTACCAAAAGGCAAAAAGATTATGACGCTGGAAGATGAGCCCCTCAGGTTGAAAGGTGTCCACAGGGGCGAGTCTTAGTCCTGTTATTTGGGAAGAATTTGAGTCTATCACTCCTGATGATGTGGACAAGGCCATAGGAGTGATGAGCGCCTCCACTTGTTTATTGGACCCGTGCCCCTCCTGGCTGGTTTCAGCCAGCAGGGAGGTGACACGCGGCTGGCTCCAGGCTGTTGTGATCGCATCCTTGAGAGAGGGGTCCATCCCGCAGCCCTTAAAAGCTGCGGTGGTGAGGCCCCTCATCAAGAAGCCTTCCCTGGACCCAGCGGATTTAAAGAACTTCCGTCCAGTCTCCAACTTACCCTTCGTGGGTAAAGTTGTTGAGAAAGTGGTGTTGCTCCAACTCCTGCGGTTATTGGAGGACACTGATTATCTGGATCCCTTTCAATCGGGTTTCAGGCGCGGCTGCAGTACGGAGACTGCTTTGGTCGCTCTGATGAATGATCTCTGGCGAGCCCGGGATAGAGGTCACTCCTCTATCCTGGTGTTACTTGACCTCTCAGCGGCTTTCGATACCATTGACCATGGTATCCTTCTGCGTCGTCTTGGGGAGGTGGGAGTGGGAGGTGCCATTTTACGGTGGTTCTCCTTCTACCTCTCTGATAGGACGCAGTCGGTGTTGACAGGAGGGCAGAGATTGGCCCCTAGGCCCCTGATTTGCGGGGTGCCACAGGGCTCGGTCCTCTCGCCCATCCTGTTTAATATTTACATGAAACCGCTGGGTGAGATCATCCGACAACACGGGGTGAGGTATCAGCAGTATGCTGATGATACCCAGTTGTACATCTCCACCCCGTGTCAGTTCAGTGAAGCAGTTGATGTAATGTGCCGCTGCCTGGACGATGTGAGGGTCTGGATGGGAGTGAATAGACTCAAGCTCAACCCTGACAAGACTGAGTGGCTGTGGATATTGCCCCCCAGGGATTATGTCGACTGCCCCTCCTTGGTTCTTGGGGGAGAAAAATTGACTCCCTCAGAACGGGTTCGCAATTTGGGTGTTCTCCTAGACCCACAGCTAAAATTGGAGCAACATCTTTCAGCTGTGGCTAGGGGGACCTTTGCACAGATCCGTCTTGTGCACCAATTGCGACCCTACCTGGAGAGGGAGGCTTTGCTCACAGTCACTCATGCCCTTGTCACCTCACGGCTCGACTACTGTAACATGCTCTACATGGGGCTACCCTTAAAGAGCATCCAGAGACTGCAACTGGTACAGAATGCAGCTGCACGAGCTGTGGTGGGTGTGCCAAGATACACCCACGTAACACCTATTCTCCGCCAGCTGCATTGGTTGCCTATTAGTCTCTGGTCGCAATTTAAGGTGTTGGTTTTGACCTTTAAAGCCCTACATGGCTCAGGGCCAGGTTACCTTCGGGACCGCATCCTACCACATACCTCCCTACGACCAGTTAGGTCCCACAGAGTGGGCCTCCTCCGGGTCCCATCAGCCAAACAATGTCGGTTGGCGGGCCCGCGGAGGAGAGCCTTCTCTGTGGGAGCCCCATCCCTCTGGAACCAACTCCCACCAGAGATCCGGACTATCCCCACTCTACTGGCCTTCTGCAAAGCCATAAAAACATGGCTCTTCCGGCAGGCGGGGTGAAGATTGGACTCCCCCAGGAATGAATGTTCTTTTTAAAATTATGATATGTTTTTAAATTTTGTATTTTATACATTGTTTTTATTCTTGTTGCACGCCGCCCTGAGTCCTACGGGATTGGGCGGCTTATAAGAACTTTTAATTAAATTAAATTAAATTAAATTAAAATGCTACTGGGGAAGAGCAGAGGGCTAGTACTAGTAGCGCCAGAAAGAATGAAGAGACTGGGTCAAAGCCCAAAGGACACTCAGCTGTGGATGTATCTGGTGGTGAAAGGAAAGTCCGATGCTGTAAAGATCTATACTCCATAGGAACCTGGAATGTAAGATCCATGAATCAAGGCAAGCTGGACATGGTCAAACAAGAGGTGACAAGACTGAACATCGGCATCTTAGGAATCAGTGAACTAAAATGGACAAGAATGGGTGAATTTAATTCAGATGACCATCAGGTATACTACTGCAGGCAAGAATCCCTCAGAAGAAATGGAGTAGCCTTCATAGTCAATAAAAGAGTAGGAAAATCAGTACTGGGATACAATCCCCAAAATGACAGAATGATCTCAGTTTGAATCCAAGGAAAACCATTCAACATCACAGTAGTCCAAGTCTATGCCCCAACCACTGGTGCTGAAGAGGATGAAGTTGACCGGTTCTATGAAGCCCTACAACACCTTCTAGAATTAACACCAAAAAATGATGTCCTTATCATCATGGGGGATTGGAATGCTAAAGTAGGAAGCCAAAAGATAACCGGAATAACAGGCAAGTTTGGCCTTGGAGTACAAAATGAAGCAGGGCACAGGCTGGTAGAATTTTGTCAAGAGAATACGATTGTCATAGCAAACACTCTTTTCCAACAACCCAAGAGATGACTCTACACATGGACATCACCAGACGGTCAACACAGAAATCAGATTGACTATGTGCTCTGCAGCCAAAGATGGAGAGGCTCTCTATACAGTCAGTAAAAACAAGACCAGAAGCCGACTGTGGCTCAGATCATGAGCGTCTTGTTGCAAAATTTAGGCTTAAATTGAAGAAAGTAGGGAAAAGCACTAGGCCACTCAGGTATGAACTAAATCACATCCCTGATGAATATACAGTAGAGGTGACAAATAGATTTAAGGAATTAGATCTGATAGACAGAGTGCCTGAAGAACTTCCGGGGTGGGGCTAAGGAGAGGCAGCAGGAGCACAGAACTCCGCTCCGGTTGCTGAATTTCTTAGCGAGATAACGCCCCCCCCCGACCTGAATTCTCCGTTCTTTTGGGTCGGGAAATAGCCGAAGATCTCAGGACCCCCCTCCTAGTTCTTAGGAGGAAGGAGACTGCCGATAGAGAGGCAAGAGACCCGAGAGGATCCAGGAGCGTAGGACGCCGATTCTAACATGGCGACCGCGAGACCGTAGATCTTCTCGGAAGGAGGAAACGAAACGAAACGAAAGAACAACTAAGAACACCAAAAAAACCATCGAAGAACGCTTAACAGCTGAGGCAAAGTGACGAGCTACAATCTAAAGGAACCTGGGAAGAGGGTTACCGACTGAGGCAAGGTACGTGCCATCTGAGGACTGACGCTGAGGACGGACGCTGCCATCTGAGGGCTGACGCTGCCGTTGGAAAGATCCTGGGCCGTTGGAAGATCGTGGCCTGATCCCTCAGTAGTCGGTGTTGCTGCTTCAGGGCCGTGGTCTTATTTTGCCGCGGTTTAACAGCTTCGATACCTTGCTCCATTTGGGCCCCCTGGAGATCATCTTACCCAGAGTCTGGTTTGGTTCTGGGGTGAATGCCCAGGTTTGCCGGCCAATAGAAGTCCTGGTTATGCTTTTTACTGCCGGGATTATTGTTGCTACCACCCTCTTCTATGGGGACGGCTGTTTTGACTTTGACTTTAGCTGGTTTTGGCAACAGGAGCGACCTGGCCAGTTGAGAAGGTGCTTGCCTCTCTCCCAACATTGCAGTGAGCTGTCCTGGGCAGCAGTATTCCCATTGCGGCGGAAATTAAGCCTGGGGAGGCCTTTTAAAACTCTTTGCCGGACAGTCTTCCTTCTTCAAGAATGGCGGCGTTCTTATTTAAAACCTATTATGAACGCTGCAGCTGTTGTGGCCGTGAGGCCTCTTTTGACTGACGCAGCCCTGGCCTTTTGCCTGTCTTTTTGGACGAACTTCTACTTAGACAGGCTGTTCTTCTATTACCATCGAAGTGCCAAAGGAGAAGAAGAGTTTATCATCAAGACTGTTATGTTTATGTGTGTTGGGAATACTGCTAGGGGGCTGAAGAAGAAGAAAGTGAAGAAGTGTATTTTTGGGGGGACTTATTAGATCTGAGCCCCATTAGTATTAACCTGAGAAGGGACCCGACCCCGGGAGAGAGTATCGGTGAGCATGTGTATGTATGGATAATATGAATAAATGCTTTGTGGTCTGACTGTAAGAATACATGAGTGAGCTGGGTGGCTGGACCTGGCCCCCCTCTGCTGAGTGTGGAAACAGAAGCGGAGGGGGGTTTTGGCCCACCCCCAGGCTCAGTATGAATGGTGTGTATGGCCTGCCGGGAGAGTGGGGGACCAGCGGGGTGGGGGAGGGGATCTCTGGGGGGGCAGGGAGTAAGAGCATTACGGTCGTAACGGGGAGAGGCAGGTATGGCGGGAGCAGAGGGGTAGGCCGCTCTCGGGGAACGAGAATTCGCTGTTTGCAAGCGATTCCTTGTTCTGGCCCCTCTGGTCTGGTTCCATCTAGCTCAACCCGAGTGCCTGGTAACCAGGGATGTCAGGGCCCTGGGCTCAAGCTGCTGCTGTTAAATGCCAGGTCGATCACCAACAAGGCCCCCCTTATTCGGGATTTAATCCTGGAAGAGGGGGTGGACCTGGCGTGTATCACCGAGACCTGGCTGGGCCAGGAAGGGGGAGTGCCCCTTTCGGAAATATGCCCGGACGGGTTCTCGGTTCAGCATCAGCCGCGACCCCAGGGAAGGGGTGGAGGAGTGGCTATTATAGCTCGCCAGAATCTGTGTCCTCGAAGGAGCCCTGCCCCAGAGATTGTTGGGTGTGAGACGCTCCTTCTGAAGTTGGACTTAGGGGTCCAGGTGGGCCTTTTGCTAACGTACCTGCCTCCTAGCTGTGTTGCAAAGGCCCTGCCTGTTCTGCTCGAGGCGGTTGCAGGGCTGGCGGTTGAGTTCCCCAGGTTGATGGTGCTGGGGGACTTTAATCTGCCATCGCCCGGCGAAGCCTCAGGGGCAGTCCAGGAGTTCATGGCTTCCATGACAACCATGGACCTGACCCAAGTAGTTCAGGGTCCGACTCATGAGGGTGGTCACACACTTGACCTTGTGTTTCTCTCGGGGCAGTGGAGAGATGATCTGAGGCTGAGGGGTTTAGTCACAGTACCCTTGTCGTGGTCAGATCATTTCCTTCTGAGGTTGGATTTCATGGCACCACTCCTCCACCGCAAGGAGGCGGGACCGACTAAATGGTTCCGCCCCAGGCGCCTAATGGAACCGGACGGATTCCAGAGGGAACTTGGGGAAATACCTGAATCCCTGGTACACAGTTCATCCGAGTCTCTGGTCGCAGCCTGGAATCAGGCAGCAACGGGGGCTCTGGATCGGATTGCGCCTTTGCGACCTCTCCGTGGAAGTGGATCCAGGAGGGCTCCTTGGTTTACCGAGGAACTCCGGGAGATGAAACGCCACAAGAGACGTCTAGAGCGACGATGGAGATCTAGTAAAGCTGAATCTGACCGGACACTTTTAAGAACTTTCATTAAGTCTTACTTAGTGGCGATACGGGCGGCAAAATGTTCGCATTTTTCCGCTCTTATTGCGTCTGCTGACTCCCGCCCAGCCGCCCTGTTTAGGGTGACCCGCACCCTTCTGGCTAAGGAGGAAGGCGGAGATCCCTTGCAGGGTAGAGCTGAGGAATTTTCTCGGTTTCTGGCGGATAAAGTCATTCAGATTCGGACAGACCTGGACTCCGATTGGGCAGTACAGGCCGAGATGACCGGGGCAGGTCTTAGTCCGGTTACCTGGGACAGGTTTGAACCGGTGACTCCTGAGGATGTAGACAAGGCCATAGGAGCGATGAGCTCCGCCACCTGTTTATTGGACCCGTGCCC
This sequence comes from Diadophis punctatus similis, assembly GCA_023053685.1. Classification (NCBI taxonomy): domain Eukaryota; kingdom Metazoa; phylum Chordata; class Lepidosauria; order Squamata; family Dipsadidae; genus Diadophis; species Diadophis punctatus. The sequence goes on along the minus strand of JALIGW010000019.1, from coordinate 4,572,074 downwards.
CTCCTGGCTGGTTTCGGCCACCAGGGAGGTGTCACGCGGCTGGCTCCAGGCGTTGGTCAACGCTTCCTTGAGAGAGGGGTCCGTCCCGCAGCCCTTAAAAGCTGCGGTGGTGAGACCCCTCCTCAAGAAGCCTTCCCTGGACCCGGCGGATTTAAAGAACTTCCGTCCAGTCTCCAACCTTCCCTTCGCGGGGAAGGTTGTTGAGAAAGTGGTGGCGCTCCAGCTCCTATGGCTGTTGGATGACATGGATTTTCTGGATCCCTTTCAATCAGGTTTCAGGCGCAGCTACAGTACAGAAACGGCTTTGGTCACCCTGATGGATGATCTCTGGTGAGCCCGGGATGGAGGTCATTCCTCTATCCTGGTGCTACTTGACCTCTCAGCGGCCTTCGATACCATTGACCATGGTATCCTTCTGCGTCGTCTCGGAGAGGTGGGGGTGGGCGGCACTGTTTTGCAGTGGTTCTCCTCCTTCCTCTCTGACAGGACGCAGTCAGTGCTGACAGGGGGGCAGAGGTCGAGCCCTAGGCCCCTACTATGTGGGGTGCCTCAGGGCTCGGTCCTCTCACCCATCCTGTTTAACATCTACATGAAGCCACTGGGTGAGATCATCCGACGACACGGGGTGAGGTATCAGCAATATGCTGATGATACCCAGTTGTACATCTCCACCCCGTCTCAATTCGGGGAAGCCGTAGACGTAATGGGCCGCTGCCTGGATGATGTTAGGGTCTGGATGGGGAAGAACCGGCTAAAACTTAACCCTGACAAGACTGAGTGGTTATGGATACTGCCTCCTAAGGACGTGACCAACTGTCCCTCCTTGGTTCTTGGGGGAGAGAAATTAGCTCCCTCAGAACGGGTCCGCAATTTGGGTGTCCTCCTAGATCCACAGCTTAAATTGGAACATCTTTCAGCTGTGGCTAGGGGGACCTTTGCACAAGTACGTCTTGTGCACCAATTGCGACCCTACTTGGAGAGGGAGGCACTTCTCACAGTCACTCATGCCCTCATCACCTCACGGCTGGATTACTGCAATGCGCTCTACATGGGGCTACCCTTGAAGAGTGTCCGGCGACTGCAACTGGTGCAAAATGCAGCTGCGCGAGCTGTGGTGGGTGCTCCTAGATGCACCCACGTAACACCAATTCTCCGCCAGCTGCATTGGTTGCCCATTAGTCTCCGGATCCAATTCAAGGTGTTGGTCGTTACCTTTAAAGCCCTACATGGCTCAGGGCCAGGTTACCTTCGGGACCGCATCCTGCCGCATACCTCCCTACGACCGGTCAGGGCCCACAGAGTTGGCCTCCTCCAGGTCCCGTCGACCAAACAATGTCGGTTGGCGGGGCCGAGGGGGAGGGCCTTCTCTGTGGGAGCTCCCTCCCTGTGGAACCAGCTCCCCCTGGAGATCAGGACTATCCCCACCCTGCTGGCCTTCCGTAAAGCAATAAAAACTTGGCTGTTCCGGCAGGCGGGGTGAAAGCGTGACGATACTCTTTTAATTTTTATATGTTATATGTTTTTTAACTATTGTATTTTATTGCACTGTATTGTCGAAATGGATCCGAATATGTTGTGAGCCGCCCAGAGTCCCTAGGGAGTTGGGCGGCATACAAATCCATTTAATTAAATTAATTAAATTAAACTATGGACGGAGGTTCACAACATTGTACAAGAGGTAGCAACTAAAACCATCTCAAAGAAAAAGAAATGCAAGAAAGCAAAATGGCTGTCTGAGGAAGCTTTACAAATAGCTGAGGAAAGAAGGGAAGTGAAAGGCAAGGGAGAAAGAGAAATATACACCCAATTGAATGCAGAATTCCAGAGAATAGCTAGAAGAGATAAGAATGCCTTCTTAAAAATGAACAGTGCAAAGAAATAGAAGAAAACAATAGAATAGGGAGGACCAGAGATCTCTTCAAGAAAGTTGGAGATATGAAGGGAACGTTTCATGCAAAGATGGGCATGATAAAGGACCAAAATGGCAGGGACCTAACAGAGGCAGAAGAGATTAAGAAGAGGTGGCAAAATTACACAGAAGAACTATACAAAAACGAGCTTAATGTCCCTGATAACCACGATGGGGTGGTCACTGACCTCGAGCCAGACATCCTGGAATGTGAAGTCAAATGGCCTTAGAAAGTCTGAGCAACAACAAAGCTAGTGGAGGTGACTGTATTCCAGCGGAGCTATTCAAAATCTTAAAAGACGATGCAGTAAAAGTGCTACACTCAATTTGCCAGCAAATTTGGAAAACTCAACAGTGGCCACAGGATTGGAAAAGGTCAGTTTACATTCCAATTCCAAAGAAGGGCAATGCCAAAGAATGTTCAAACTACCGCACCATTGCACTCATTTCACGTACTTGCAAAGTTATGCTCAAAATCCTACAAGCTAGGTGTCAGCTCCGACATATTGGGGCTGCCATTCAGGCAGGAGGAGGAGTTCTCGTCACCTCCGTGCTTACCAGTGGCATCCCAAAGACCTCGCTGGGCTTCCGTCTGCGCTGCCCTGTTTTGGAAACTTCGGCAAAGCCGCTGGAGCATGCTCACATGTTTGCCGCTGCCCAGCTGGGGGGTGGTTATTCGACGGCCTGCGAGACGCTGGAGCATGCACACAATGCACTGGGGGTTGCTGGATCTTGGCTTGTGATATGTGATGTAGCTGGATGGGCCGAGTTGCGGGGTGGGGCGCGTGATGGCTTTAAATAGGTGGCGGGAGCACCGGGTGTTTGCTGCTGACAACCTGTCAGGTTCAGGATAGCTGCTGGAAAGAAAAGCTCGACCACAACGAAGTGAGAATAAATCTTTAATTCCAAGCCTCCGGCACTAGCTAATAATCATTCAAATTCTGGTGTGAATTTCTAACCAGGATTGGATCCTCACAAGGATTGAGCTCCGCTTTCCACCTCTCCACCAACGGCGCGGTTGAACGAACAAATGCCATGGTGGAACAGTATATCTGGTGCTATGTAAAACACCAACAATATAATTGGGCGGATCTACTGTCGTTTGCGAAAGTAGCATATAACAATGCTGTCCACAGTAGCACCGGATATACTCCTTTCCATATTGCTATGGGACTTGAGTTCGTACCAGTCCCTGAATGCCCACAGCCGAAGTCCGATGATGTGGGGGTACAAGAGTGGCTCACAAATATGGCAAAAATATGGGCAGATGTCAGGAAGGCCTTAGAATTGGCTAGACAGAGGTATAAGGTCCAAGCAGATAAGAGACGGCGACCTCAACCTTCCTTTTGCATAGGCCAAAAGGTCTATCTTTCCACAAAGTACCTCAATTTGAAGGTACCGTGTAAAAAACTGGCACCAAAGTTTATTGAGCCTTTCCCAATTGTGAGAATTATAAACCCTGTTACTGTACAGCTCAAGCTCCCACCATTGTTGGGCAAAACACACCCAGTCTTCCATTCTAGTTTGATACGTCCCATCCAGAAATCATCCTTGCAGGGCCCTCCACCGAAGCCGCCTAGGCCCATAAACGTAGGTGGCGACCTACAGTATGAGGTGGAGGAGGTCTTGGATTCCCGACTGCATAGAGGGCATCTCCAATATCTTATCCTTTGGAAGGGATACCCACTAATGGAAGCATCGTGGGTTTCCTGCCAGCACATTATGGCCGATAGCCTCCTTTCCAGGTTCCACCGAAAACACACTAGAAAACCAGGCGCAGTCACGTAATCGGCTTCTTTACTGTCTCTCCTTTCTGTTCCAGGTGACATCATGGTAGAGGGGCTGCATGTCAGCTCCGACATATCAGGGCTGCCATTCGGGCAGGAGGAGGAGTTCTCGTCGTCTCCATGCTTACCAGCGGCATCCAAAAGACCTCACTGGGCTTCCGTCCATGCTGCCCTCTTTTGGAAACTTCGGCAAAGCCGCTGGAGCATGCTCACACGTTCGCCACTGCCCGGCTGGGGGGCGGTTGTTTGACAGCCTGCGGGACGCTGGAGCATGCGCACAATGCACTGGGGGTTGCTGGATCTTGGCTTGTGATATGTGACATAGCTGGATGGGTGGAGTTGCGGGGTGGGGCGTGTGATGGCTTTAAATAGGTGGCGGGAGCACCGGGTGTTTGCTGCTGACAATATACTCGTTCGTGACAACTTTGAATGATTGTTAGCTAGTGCTGGAGGCTTGGAATTAAAGATTTCTTCTCACTTCATTGTGGTTGAGCTTTTCTTTCCAGCAGCTATCCAGAACCTGACACTAGGCTCCAGTGGTATGTGGACCGAGAACTACCAGAAGTACAGGCAGGATTTCGAAGAGGCAGAGGAACTAGAGATCAAATTGCCAACATACGCTGGATCACAGAGAAAGCTAGGGAGTTCCAGAAAAACATCTACTTCTGCTTCATTGACTATGCTAAAGCCTTTGATTATGTGGATCACAACAAATTGTGGCAAATTCTTAAAGAGATGGGAGTACCATACCATCTTATTTGTCTCTTGAGAAACCTATATGCAGGTCAAGAAGCAACAGTGAGAACTGGACACGGAACCACTGATTGGTTCAAAATTGAGAAAGGAGTTCGGCAAGGCTATATACTGTCACACTGCCTATTTAACTTATATGCAGAGCACATCATGAGAAAGGCGGGGCTAGATGAATCACAAGTTGGAATTAAGATTGCTGGGAGAAATATCAATCAACCACTCTAATGGCAGAAAGTGAAGAGGAACTAAAGAGCCTTTTGATGCAGGTGAAGGATGAGATTGCAAAAATTGGCTTGAAACTCAACATTAAGAAAACTAAGATTGGAGACTTCCGGTGGCACCGCGAGCTTCGCTGGCGCTCTTTATGAGCGTCTGATCCCAGGCTTCGTTAAAGCTGCCAGATTAGCCACATCAGCTGTCTGGCGGCTTGGAAACTCCCTCCCCAGGCAAAGGGAAGGGAGAAGAGCAGATGGGCCAAGGTAGAGCCCCCCAAGTACCCCAGAAGAAGTTCTGGGGTGCGAAGGGTGAGGGCTCCCTAGAAGCCTGTCAACAGCTCTGGACCTGGAATGCCTCCGCTTTTTTTTTCTAAGCGGAGCAAGAAGCCGCGACCATCTCTGCTGGTAACAAATGGATTTTAACATGACAATGTAGCAGATGGAACATACCAGGAGAATTCAACTGCAAGTATTTTAACTCAACTCTAACTTAACTCCGGTGCTCTTTGTATTTTTTGGAAGTAACAAAGTAGCTAATATGCAAAAAGATGGCGCTTGGAATCTGAAAGGGCGTGGAAAAGTGAAAGCTAGCGAAAGCTAGTGAGAGTTCTGTTTGCTGATAGACGCTTGTAAGAAACCCTCTTATTTTTTACTTTTTACTTTGATGAACTTTGTTTTTTGGCTTTTTGATAACATATAAAAAATTAATACAAACTGAAGATGGCTTTAAAACTGGCAAAGACTGTTCCTTTTAAAGGAATAGGAAGAGTTGAAAGTCTCCCCACTCATATTCTTAATTTGCAAGATTTTGCCCCTCCAACACAGACTTTAACGCCTGAAAAATGGCAGCAAGCCATGAAAGATATGCAGAAAGAAATTGCTTCTGTGGTTAATGAAAAAATTAAAGAAATTAATGGAAAAATTATCGAAATTCATGAAAAACTACAAGCTGTCTCAGAGGAGTTTTCATCTCAGACTCAACAAACTAGAGACGATCTGGTATCTGTATTTAAAGCTGTGGCAGTTAATATGGAATTATTGGAAAAAGATGTGGCTGAAATTAAACAAACTACGGTGACTTTGGGTGAAAAAGTGGTTGAGATTCAGAATAAAATTGAAGGAACTGAGGCAGATTTAACGATGATCCAGTATAATGATATGGAATTTGCTCTAAGATTAAGAGGGGTAAAAGAAAGAAAACAAGAGAATTTAAAAGAAAAGATATTGGAAGCATTCGTGCAGATCTTGGGGGGAACAAAAGCAGAATTGGGCTGTCAGATTGATTAAATATATCGAGTTAATTTGTGGATTGCCAGACAGAAACATTTGCCAAGAGACATTGTACTATATTTTACCACAAGGACATTGCGAAATCGAATTATACAGGCGGCTTTTAAAAACAAACTTAAGGTGGATGAACAAGAGGTTTTGACATTTAAGGAAATTCCTTCAAAAATACTGAAAGCACGCAAGGATTATGCCTTTCTGGTGGCAGAATTGAAAGACCAACAGATAAGATATAAATGGGAAATCCCAGCTGGATTAGTGGTTACTTACATGGGAGAAAGATACAGACTCAATACGATTTGTAAAGCAAAAGATTTTTTTGCCAACGTGTTAAAGGCTGGGAGACCAAAATCACCAGAAGGAAAAAGAAATGAGGAGGTTAAAAAAGAGGAAAAATAAGTTTTGTGGATTGTAGATCAGAGAGGAAATCTGAACAGTCAAGAAGAAACAAAGGACCCAAGACAGAGAGAAGTAATTGTTGAAAGTGAAGAAGAATTAAATCAACAACTTCAGTTGTTAACTTTTCAAAGCGAAGAAGAATTAGATCAACATAATTTCAGATGCCAACTTAAATAATTATTGACGGCTCTAGGTTTGAAGGAGAGAGAAATTAAAAACTGATGTTTTAGTAATAGTAGGATAATTTAAAACAAATAAGATATAAAAGTCAAGTGCATATATAAAGGCAGCATAAGGTTAGAGAAATTAGATTTTAAGATTAAGTTTGTATTATAGAGATTTTTTTTCTTTCTATTTTCCTCTTTACTTGTGGGGAATAAATATAGACTGTAATGTAATGTAATAGAGATTAAATTGGTTTTAAAGAATAAGATTAAATTAATATTACAGGTTGGGGAATAAGTATAGAAGGTAAAGTAATGATATAGAGATTAAATTGGTTTTAAAGAATAAGATTAAATTTATGTTACAGGTTGGGAATAAGTATAGATTGTACTGTAATGTAACAGAGATTAAGTGAAGGTGAAGATGTTATGTATTTTTATATATGGTGCAAGTTGGTTTTGAATTTAACAATTGCTGCCAGGTTGCTGGTGGCATAATACCGGAAGAGGAAGATTCATCTATTATTCAAAAGTGAACATTAAGAGATGCGCATTTGGGGACTTCCAGTTGGCTCCGCCTTCTCCGAAGACGCTCCTTGTCGAGCGCCGGTCCCCGGTACTGTTTAAGCCACCAGAACAGCCGACAAACAGCTGACTGGCGGCCGAAAACCCCCTCCCCAGGCAAAGGGGAGGGTGAAGAGCAGGCAGGCACAGGTAGAGTCCCCCAAGTGCCCCAGGATAAATTCCTGGGGCGCGAAGGGTGAGGGCTCCCTGGAATCCTGCCAGTTGCTCCGGACTTGGGACACCTCCGCTTTTTAGCGGAGCAAGAAGATCGCGACCAACCCTGCTTTAAATGATTGCTTCCAATTATTGAATAGTAGCAGCAGAAAAAGCCAGGAGACAAGCTGGGCAAGTAACTATACTTAACTCTTGTTGACTCTTATTTCGGAAGTTATAAAGTAGCAAGTGGCTTTAAAATGGCGATTGAAGCTTGAAAGGGCGTGGAAAAGTGAAAGTGAGAAGAAAGAAAGAAAGTTTCGATTTTCTGGCAGGCTTACATAAGAGAGCCTTTGACTTTAATTTGGACTGGAACTTTGATTTTGATTTTGAGATTCTTCTTTTTGGTACAAGATTAATGTAATTTTGAATACTATAAAGATCTGTTTAAATCCAAATGGCTTCTAAATCTGTGAAGACGGTTCCTTCTAAAGGAGCTGGAAGCACTGAGACCTCACCCATTCACACCTCTAAACTGCAATCTCTCTCAGCACAAGCCCAGCCTCTAACTCTGGGGATGTTACAAGAAAGTCTTAAAGCTATGCAGGCTGAAATGACCATTACCTTCAATGCAAAAATTGATGAATCCAATGATAAAATTAATGATAAAATACAAGACGTTTCTGATCAAATTGAAGTCTGCAACAGTGAAATTAGGGCAGATATTTTGGAGGCACTTAAAGGTTTGGCAAACAATGTGGAACTCCTGGAACAGCAAATAGAACAAATTAGACAGACTCCAGTAGCTTTAAGTGGAAAAATAGAAGATGTTGAGAATAAAAGGGAAAAGGATGCAGACGAAATTACAATGATTCACTACAGAAACATGGAATTTGCAATCAGAGTTAGAGGTGTAAAAGAGGATAAAAGTGAAAATCTGAGAGATTTGATGTCGGAGGCACTTGCTCAAGCGGTGGGGATAAAGAAGGAAGAGTTGGTATGGCAGTTGGACAAGATATATCGAGTCAACTCTTGGGTGGCCAGACAGAGAAACCTTCCAAGAGATATTGTAATATATTTTACTAACAGAATATTGCATAATGATATCTTACAAACAACTTATCAAAATAAGCTACAAGTTGGTGGACAAGAAGTGATGACAATGAAAGAGATTCCTCCCAAAATTTTGAGAGCCAGAAAGGAATATTCCTTTCTGGTGGAAGAACTTAAAAGAAAACAACTACAATTCAGGTGGGAGGTCCCAGCTGGAATATCACTGATCTATGCTGGAGAAAGACATCGGCTTAACACGGTACAGAAAGCAAGAGATTTTTATACATATGTTTTAAAGGCTGGGACACCAAGATCACCAGAAGTGAGGAGAAAGGAGGATGACAGAGCAAGACAAAGAGAGGAAGTGTTGAAAGAAGTCCAGCAAGAAGGAGCCCTGTCTGGTCTAAGTGATCTGACTACAACTCATTTGGATCAAAATTTGGATTTATTTGGAGAAGAACGGATAAAAGAACAAAGACAGACTAGAGCGACAACCAAGCGTATACAAGAGATGACACAACAGCAACTCCAGCTGGTACCTATAGAAGCTACTAAAACAGAAGCAGTGGGAGGAACAAGACCAAAGGAATTTAAGAAGCTAGATGTCCAGACAGTGTTCTAGAAGTTTCAAAAGCCCTCAGATGGGAAGTAGATTCCTAACTTGGAATGTTAATGGCTTAAATTCTCCACAGAAAAGAAGAAAAATATTTCATTACCTTAAGCAATTTAATAACGACGTGGTTTGTCTACAAGAAACACATATTAGAATACAAGACCAAAAATATCTGATAAATTCAAGAATAGGAATACATTTTGTATCAACAGCACCAGAGAAGAAAAATGGCATTGTCATATATGTTAAAAGACATTTGATTGCTAAGCTAATTGAAGCTGATGAACAAGGTAGATTTCTTGCTATTGAACTTTTAATTAAAGGAGAGAAAATACTTGTGATTGGTGTATATGCCCCGAACCAACAACAGGAAAAATTTTATGATCTTCTACATGCAAAGTTGATACAATGGGATTATAAAACCTGCATCCTTCTAGGGGATTGGAACGGTGTAATAAATGTCAAAAAAGACAAGAAGGGTCCCAAGGAAAATATCTTTTCAAGAGCAAAATTGCCTAAATCTTTTTTTGAGATGATGGAGGATTGGGAACTGAGGGATATTTGGCGTGAAAGAAATGCAGAAGAAAAGGATTTTACTTTTTTTTCTGACAGACACCAATCCTTCTCAAGGATTGATTTTATTTTGATTACTAATAACCTTCTCTCTAGGGTAAAGAAGATGAAGATATGTTCAAGAACACTGACAGATCATAGCCCGGTTTGGATGGAATTGGAGTATGGAAATGGACCTAGAAGGTCATAGAGGTTAAATGATAATTTGTTTAGATATGAAGATAATGTGAAGGAGTGTAAAAAATTAATGAAAGAATTTTTTGTCAATAATATGCAGAAGGGCACTTCCATGGAAATGGTTTGGGATGCAAGTAAGCTTATATGAGAGGTATTTTGATATATTTGAATAATAAATATAGAAGGAAAAAAGGTGAAAAAAGGAAAGAGTTAGAAGAGGAGATTAAAAGACAAGAGAGGGCTTTAATTTCTAATCCAATGGACAAGAAAATTAAGGAGACAATCAATTTATTAAAAGGTCAATTTAATATGTTAATGGCAGATCAAGCGGCAACTAATTTACAATATGCTAAATTTAATACTTTTAGCAATGCTAATAAACCAGGAAGATGGCTAGCATACACGTTAAGAAAGAAGCAGAAATCAAGAATTATTGAAAAAATAAGTTATAAGGGTAAAGAAGTTTTTGAACAAGAACTTATTAAAAAATCCTTTCTAGAATTTTATTCAGGATTATATACTGGGGATAAAGTTAAAGAAGAGGACATAGATAATTATTTGCAGAAACAGAATATTTATATAACCACTAAGGAGCAGAGGGATACTCTAAATCAATTGATAACTTCAGAAGAGATCTTAATGGTAATTAAACAGTTAAAAGTGGGTAAAGCTCCGGGGACAGATGGTTTAACTGCTCTTTATTATAAAAAATTACAGAAAGAAATGGTGGAACCACTTAAAGAATTGTTTAACAATATTCAACAGGGAGGTAATGTACCTCCAACATGGAAGACTGCCTTCATTTCTCTGATCCCAAAAGAGGGTCAAGATCATACAGACCCAAAAAATTATAGGCCGATCTCACTTTTAAATATAGACTACAAAATTTTTGCTAAAATCTTACCAAACAGATTAATGATAGTTCTGCAACAGATGATACATCATGATCAAATGGGGTTTTTAATTGGTAGACAGATGAAAACTAATGTTAGACAAATTGTTAACTTATTAGAGTACTTGGGAAGTAACAACCAGGTACCCGCAGTATTAGTATTTTTGGATGCTGAGAAAGCCTTTGATAGATTGAATTGGCGGTTTTTATCAAAATTAATAGAAAAGTTACAACTTGGAGATTATTTTGCACAATCCATTAGGGCAATATATCAAAAACAAACAGCGCAGATAATAATTAATGGTGGACTAACAGATACTTTTAACATAGAAAAGGGAACAAGACAAGGATGTCCCTTGTCTACCTTACTGTTTATTTTGAGTTTGGAAATATTACTTAGTAAAATAAGAGAGCTTGATACAATAAAGGGAATAAAAATTAGACAGGAAGAATATAAGTTACGAGCGTTTGCGGACGACCTGGTTGTTACTTTGACTCAACCATTACAATCTACTAGAATTCTGATGGATACAATTAATTCATATGGACAAGTATCTGGTTTTAAAATAAATATAGCTAAAACAAAAATAATAGCTAAAAACATGACAGGAAGCCAAAAAGAAGAAATAGAAAGGGTAACAGGTTTTGAGATAGTCCAAAAGATTAAATACTTAGGGGTTTATATTATGTCCACAAATATGAAATTATATCAATATAATTATGAACCACTTTGGTTAAAAATACAGAAAGATATGCAAAACTGGGAAAAATTACAATTGTCTTTGCTGGGTAGGATAGCTGCAGTCAAAATGAATGTTTTACCAAGATTTTTATTCATCTTTCAGATGATACCAATACTTTAAAAAGATGAAAATTTGAAGGAGTGGCAAAAGGGTATAAATAAATATATTTGGGCAGGGAAGAAGCCGAGGGTAAACCAGAAGATAATGCAGGATACACGTGAAAGAGGTGGTCTTAAAATGCCTAATTTAAGATTGTATTATGAAGCAGCAGTTCTCTCAGCAATCACTGATTGGATTAATTTAACACAAGAGAGGGTATTAAATATTGAAGGATATGGTCTGTTTTACGGGTGGCATGCTTACTTAGTGTATGATAAAAAAGTAGATAAAGCTTTTAAAAGTCATATATTAAGAAATGCTCTATTGCGTGTCTGGAAAAAGTACCAATTTAAACTAAATTATAAGTTACCTTTATGGACAGTACCCAGACACGCGATAGAAAATATAAATTTGGAACAAAAATTAGATAAGATCACATACAAAGAACTTCTTCAAGAAGAAGGAATTTCATTCCAATTAAAACCATTTGAGAAATTAAGAGAGGAAGGAATAATCAGAACATGGTTTCAATACAGACAATTACAGGCTAGATGGAGAGACGCCCCAAAAATGGTATTTTGAAGAATGATGATAATTTGATTTTACAAATAAAAAATAAGGGCCCAATGCATATAAAAAGATTGTATAACATCTTACTGGAATTAGATTCAGAAACAGAATTAGTTAAGGACTGTATGATAAAATGGGCTCAAAATATTGGAGAACCTATAATGATGGAAACATGGGAAAAATATGGGTTAGAAATGTTAAATTTACACAGGCTCAAAATTTAAGAGAAAATCTTATATAAAATGTTTTACAGATGGCATTTAGACCCAAAAAAACTAGCTTGTATGTACCCAACCTTACAACCTAAATGTTGGAGATGTGAATGTGAGGATGCTACATATTTCCATATATGGTGGACTTGTAAAAAAATCAAGGCTTTTTGGATTAAAATTTGGTGGATTATACAAAATATTTTAAAGAAAAAGATCAAGTTCACTCCACAGTTTTTTTTGTTGGGAATAATTACGGATTGTTCTGTTATAGAGACTAATTTGATTTTGAACTTTATAACTGCTGCCAGGTTGCTGGTGGCACAATAGTGGAAGAAGGAAGATACGCCTACAATTGAAGAATGGACATTAAAAGTTTCACATTTGGGTGAAATGGCCAAAATTTCATCATACCTTAAGGACCACTCAATTGAAAGATATATATTGGAATGGAGTAGGTGGACTGAATATATTCAAAATAAGTATCAGATTAAGAAAACCCAAATAGTTTACTAATGTTAAATGTTTAAAAAATTTTAGATTATACTTTCAAGTTTTTGAGTAATAAGGAGTTAAGAATTAGAAAAATATTTCTGAATTAATAATTTTTTAAGGTTATTCTAGTTTTATGCTTTTTTTTCAAATTATACCTTGTGCTTTTTCTGGGAAGTCCGGGGTGTGTGTGAGAGGGGGGGGGTGGAGGGGGGAAGGGGGGGGAGAAAAGAGAAAATTGTATGTACTTTGTACTTTTAAAACTTTTTAATAAAAAAAAAGAGATGCGCATTTGGCAGAAAAAAATTTTTTTTAAATTAAAAACCGATGTTTCAGTAATAGTAGGATAATTTAAAATAAATAAGATATAAAAGTCAAATGCATATATAAAGGCTTAAGGCTAGAGAAATTAGATTATAAGACTAAGTTTGTATTATAGGGATTTTTTTTTTCTTTTTTCCTCTTTATTTGTGGGGAGTAAATATAGATTGCAATGTAATGTAATAGAGATTAAATTGGTTTTAAAGAATAAGATTGAATTAATATTACAGGTTGAGGAATAAGTATAGAATGTAATGTAATGGTATAGAGATTAAATTGGTTTTAAAGAATAAGATTAAATTTATATTATAGGTTGATAAGTATAGATTGTAATGTAATGTAATAGAGATTAAGTGAAGGTATGTCATGTATTTTTATATATGGTTCAAGTTGGTTTTGAACTTAACAATTGATGCCAGGTTACTGGAAGAGGAAGATTCATTTGCAGTGGAGTACCCCAAGGCTCTGTTTTAGGCCCAGTACTCTTCAACATCTTCATCAATGACTTGGACGAGGGGATAGATGGGGAACTCATCAAATTTGCAGATGACACTAAACTGGCAGGAATAGCCAACTCTCCAGAAGATAGGCTCAAGATATAGAAGGATCTTGACAGACTTGAACATTGGGCGCTATCAAACAAAATGAAATTCAGTGGTGAAAAAAGTAAGGTTCTACATTTAGGCAAGAAAAACAAAATGCACAGGTACAGTATATGTGGTACCTTGCTCAACAGTAGTAACTGTGAGAGGGATCTTGGAGTCCTAGTGGACAACCATTTAAATATGAGCCAGCAGTGTGCAGCAGCTGCCAAAAAAGCCAACACAGTTCTAGGCTGCATTAACAGAGGGATAGAATCAAGATCACGCGAAGTGTTAATACCACTTTATAATGCCTTGGTAAGGCCACACTTGGAATACTGCATACAGTTTTGGTCGCCACGATGTAAAAAGGATGTTGAGACTCTAGAAAGAGTGCAGAGAAGAGCAACAAAAATGATTAGGGGACTGGAGGCTAAAACATATGAAGAACGGTTGCAGGAACTGGGTATGTCTAGTTTAATGAAAAGAAGGACCAGGGGTGACATGATAGCAGTGTTCCAATATCTCAGGGGTCGCCACAAAGAAGAGGGAGTCAAACTTTTCTCCAAGGCACCTGGGGGTAGAACAAGAAGCAATGGGTGGAAACTAATCAAGGAGAGAAGCAACTTAGAACTAAGGAGAAATTTCCTGACAGTTAGAACAATTAATCAGTGGAACAGCTTACCTCCAGAAGTTGTGAATGCTCCAACACTAGACATTTTTAAGAAGATGTTGGATAACCATCTGTCTGAAGTAGTGTAGGGTTTCCTGCGTAAGCAGGGGGTTGGACTAGAAGACCTCCAAGGTCCCTTCCAACTCTGTTATTATTATTATTATTATTATTATTATTATTATTATTATTATTATTATTATTATTATTATTATTATTATTATTATTATTATTATTATTATTATTATTATTATTATTATTATTATTATCTATTATTCAAAAGTGAACATTAAGAGATGTGCATTTGGCAGAGATGGCTAAAATTTCAGAACATTTTAAAGACTATTCAAATGATATATTATGGAAAAGTCGGACTTACTATATTCAAATCAAGTATCAGATTAAGAAGACCCAAACAGATTGTGAAGGACATATTTTAACTTTTAGCTTTTTGTTTAACTTATAATATAAGGAGTTAAGACCTAAAGATATTTGGAAGTTAACAAATTCTTTTAGCATATTTTAATTTTATATTTGTGTATACTATATTACACCCTGTGTATGTTCTGGGAAGTCCAGGGAGGGGGAAGGGGGTGATGGGGGGGAGGGTTTGGGGGGAGGGATGGGGGGAGGGGGGAGAAAAAAGAAAAAATGCTTGTACTTTGTACGTATAAAGCTTTTTCAATAAAAAAAAGAAAACTAAGATCATGGCATCTGGCCATCTCAATTCCTGGCAAATAGATGGGGAAGAAATGGAGGTAGTGACAGATTTTATTTTCCTGGGCTCCAAGATCACCGCAGATGGAGACTGCAACCAAGAAATTAAAAGACGCTTGCTCCTGGGGAGGAAAGCTATGGCAAACCTAGACAGCATACTAAAAAGCAGAGACATCACCCTGCCAACAAAAGTGCGTATAGCCAAGGCTATGGTTTTCCCAGTTGCAATGTATGGCTGTGAAAGTTGGAAAGCTGTAGGCTGATAGCATTATTCAATCTCTCTCTTCATTGAGGAGGGGTATCTTCTTCATAGGGAGCAGTTTTCAAGATTGGATTGTCTTCAACGTGAATCTTTTTAGCATGAGGTTTGAGTTTGTCTTTTTTCTTTTACTCTTGCCACACAAACACTCATTGTTTTCATTCTGCATTTGGGTTTTGTTTTACAATTATTTGCTACTGGTCAATATACTGATATTGATCTGGGTGACAGGATCTGGGTTAGCCACAATTTTGGTGCACTTTTGAAATGATGTCTAGGTTAAAAGTACATCCTGGTTTTCATTCTCACAGAATTTTAATCATCTGGATTGGTCTTAATTTCATATCTCCACTAAAACCTCTCTTGTAATTCTTTAACATGCATTGCAGAGGGGTCTGAGGGACGCTCTCTGACCCACCCATTCCTTAACACACTACCCCTGGCCTGTAGTCCTGGAAAATCACAGTCACTAACAGGAGCCGCAGAGGTTTACCCGTCCCACACAGTTCTAAAGCCTTTTTAGGATACACAGATCCTTGGGCGTTTTAGGGGGGAGATCAGGCCCCCTCTTACACTCCTAAATGAGTGGGTCCTATAATGTTTACAAATACTTGCCTGCAGGCATCTTCCTTCCCTCAGCAGGCTTTGTTTAATGACTTATCTTAACTCCTGGTCAGGTTCTTGGATTCGGTCGGTTGTCCACGGTACGTTTGCGATGTCATCAGTTTCCTTCCAGATAATACATCTGTTGGCACCTTGAAGGGTCAACGTGATGACCTCGCCTAGGTCCGTCGGCCCATTCCGATCCTCAGGGAAAAATCCCACTGGGATCTATTTCCAGTCCTGCGGCGGTCGCCATAATTGTTGCAGAACAGGAAGTGATACCAACCAGAGAGGAGTAAGATAAGCCTTTTATTATCTGCACAGATAAGGTTCAGACATTTTGAAATTCTGAACTGAACGATTTTCTATCAGAAAAAGCAAGATATTTAAAGTCTTTTTCCACAGTTACAAAAGACTTAAGGGGTTGGCTTTACATTATAGATCAGCCTTTTACCGTAATAAGGAGTCACACCTCTTTCCTTTGACACGTATGCATGTTTCTCCATAAGTTTTATGTTAACACCTTTAAATTTCTCCATGTTTCCTGTGTCTGTTTGTGGTCAGCCTGTGGCCGGCCGAATCTTAGGAAAGCCTAGCAACTTCCTCTTTGTGTTTTTCCAGAGCAAAAGACTTTTTACTTCTTTAATTGTTAGTGCTAGAAATAGCCCCTTGCAGGTCATCTAGTCCAACCCTGTTTATAGCCTATTGTTTCACTTAATGACTTTGCTTTATTTTACGTCCTGCTTCAATCCGGCATGATGAAGCGGCCTCTCTAAAGAAAGTTCTTCTACCTCCCCATCTGTTGGGGGCGAACCCAGCTAAAAATGCCTGTGTGTCTTGACTTCCAGTGATTACTTGCGAATAGGTGTAAAAGTGGTTCTCTAAAACGACCTTACCGGTGTGTTTACTCAGAAGTAAGACTTACTGTATAGAAGTTTGTCTTGCCCAACGTGTAGAGAATTATACTCTCACTATTACTGCAAAATCAGTGTATTGAGGCTTTCTCCTGCTTTAAGAGAAAGCTTGCTTGAAAAAGGTGGTGGGATTCTTGCTCCTCTGATTGGCTGGCGGCAAAGTGTCCCATGCAGCCAAAAGCCCAGGGAGAACTGGCTTTTTGGCCCATTCGGCGAACGGGCCAAGGAGAAAAGGCAGCGCCGGAATGATTGGGGGCGGAAGCCTGGGGACGAAACGGGCGCAGCCAAGCGGAGGAGGAGAATAGTCATAGACCCCAAATTGATCCATTCTTTCACCCATGTAAGTACCAAGGCCTGGTAGTACAATTCCCACTCTGGCAGCCCAAAGCCCCCTCTTTTTTGGAGTCTTGCAACATTTTCAAACCTATTCTTGCTTTTTTCCCTAGCCAAATATATTTTAATATTATTTTATTTAATTCTTCAAAACATTTCCCCCCCCCCCCCAATTTTATTGGAATTGTTTGAAATAAATATAATAGTCTTGGTAAAATGTTCATTTTTATAGTAGCTATTCTTCCTTTTAATGACAATTGCAGATCTTTCCATTTCTCCAAATCTACCGTATTTTTCGGAGTATAAGACGCACCGGAGTATAAGATGCACCTTAGTTTTGGGGGAGGAAAACAAGGGGGAAAAAATCTGCCTCTGCCTCCCAGCAATTTGCCTCCCAGAAAACAGTACAGATGATATACACTGTTTGCTGTGTATTTCTGTGCATGTGTGCCTGACCCATAGAAATAGCAAAGAATTGGAGAAATGTACATTATGGCAGTATATTAATGCCAGAAAGTTTTCTTAAATGTAACCACACTAACTCCTCCCAATTATTTAAATACTGTAGATCTACTCCAAACATGACTAAGTCAGGGTTTAACTCAGCTGCCTTATCTTAATACTAAAGAGGACACTGTTACATTTCAGATTATACTTGTACAGCTGCTGTTAAAATTGATGTCGCTTTCTTGAAGTATACATTATTCTCTGCTATTTAAAAGAAAATACAATAGCACTGGCCCTCTTCAGATCAAGCATTTATTTAAAAAAGCTTCTTCATTTTGTTAAGTTGTCTAGAACAATAATAAAGCAGTCTTTAAAAAATAAGTCTAATAATTTGAACATTCTATAGACATTTATAGTTATTGACTTACCTTCTTGCATCCAGTTTCAGCCACTGATTAGCACAAGAAAATAAAATTCTGCCTCTGCCTCTCCCTCCCAGCAATTTGCCTCCTTGCAGTTTTAGTTTCACTTTCATTTTAGCACGTGGGCCTGCCTGCAAGCCTCAATCAGCTGCTGATCGGGAGGCCGATAATCAGTTGCTTGTGCTAATCAGGCTCTGCGCTGTTTGCTGCAAGGAGGTAAATTGCTGGGAGGCAGAGGCCAAAGGGTGGGGGTGGCTAGGTGGGGCTACATTCAGTGTATAAGACGCACCCAAGTTTTCACCCTCTTTTGGGGGGTAAAAAGGTGCATTTTATACTCCGAAAAATATGGTAGTTTAATTTGTCGCATCAGTTTCCTATAATTGTCCTCTTTAATTGTTACACATTTTGCTGTTAATTGTATTCCTAGGTACTTCACTTTTTTAACTATATGTATATCAATTCTTTCCATCAACATTCTTTTTTGTGTATCTGTGAATTTTTTAACTAAAATCTTTGTCTTATCTTTATTTATTTTCAGTCCTGCAACTTCCACATATTCTTCTATCTCTCTAATTAACTTCGGTCCAGTTTCTAATGGGTCTTCTAATATAAAAACCAAGTCATCTGCAAATGCCTGTAGCTTATATTTCTCTTTTTTAATTTCCATTCCTTTAATTTTTTCTTCTTGTTGAATGTTTCTGGCTAAGACTTCCAAAGTCAGTATAAATAGCAAAGGGGACAGTGGACATCCCTGTCTGGTGCCTTTTTTAATGTCAAAGTTCTCCGTCATGTCCCCATTTACCATCACCCTAGCAGATTGTTTGTGGTATATTGCTTTAATCATATTAATAAATCTCTCCCCAAATCCATATATTTTAATTGTAATAGCATAAATTGCCAATTAACGTTGTGAAATGCTTTCTGTGCATTTAGGAAAATCAACGCCATTTGTTTTCCAGGGTGTGTTTCATAATACTCCAATGTATTTAAAATCATTCTCATGTTATTTTTAATCTGTCTCTTTGGCAAGAATCCATTCTGATCTAAATGTATAAATTCATTCAAAAACCTTTTTAATCTCTCAGCTATTATCGAAGCATATATTTTGTAGTCCGCATTCAATAGAGATATTGGCCTATAGTTCTTTATCTGTGTTAAGTCTGAGTCGTCTTTCGGTATAAGAGTAATATTTGCTTCCATCCATGAATTTGGTATTTTCGCTTCTAGCAAAACTTCATTATAAACTTTCAACATCACTGGGCCTAATATATCTTGTAATTGTTTATAAAATTCTGCCGGTAGCCCATCAGGTCCTGGTGTTTTATTATTCTTTTGTCTCTTAATCAATTCTGTCAATTCCATCATGGTTATTCGTTCATTCAGCATAGCTTTAACTGATTCAGGTACTTTAGGGAGTTCAGATTGTTCCAAATATTGTTGTATTTTATTTTCTAAAATTTTCTCCTGAACATAGTTTCCCATAATACTCTTTTATTATTTTTTTGTCCTCATTCTGATAATAAAGGGTCCCTTTCTCATCTATTAATTGATGTATCATTTTTCTTTCCCTCTCTTTTTTCAGTTTGTATGCCAGCCATCTACCTGGTTTATTCGCATTTTCAAAAAAGTTTTGTTTTGTACTCTTGATTTTTTGTGCCAGTTCATCTTTTTCCAATAGATTCATTTTGTGTTTTATTTTTTAATTTCTTTTTTGTGGTTCTTTCTGTAATTCTGATTCTAATATTTTGTGTTCTTCTTCTAGCATTTTCTTATTTTGTTTATTATTATTTTTCTTCCCCATGTAAGTTATAACTAGTCCCCGGATATACACTTTAGCGGTATCCCATACAGTTTGCAAGGAAGTCTCTTCTTTCTGTTCTTTTTGAAAAAAAAAGTCCATTTATTTTTTCCATATTTTGTATAAATTCTTTATCTTGCAATATTGCTTGATTCAATGTCCATCTCAATTTTCTTTTTTGTCCTTTCCATACAACTTTTATCGGATTGTGATCTGCCCAAACATTGGGTTCTATTTCTATCTCTTGAACACATGTTTTCAGTTCTGATGACATCCATACCATATCTATTTTAGACCAGGATTTATGCCTATTCGAATAAAATGAGTACTGATTTTTCTTGGGGTGTGTTTCTCTCCATACATCTTGGGTTCCTATTTCTTCCATCATTTTAAAAAAGGTTTTAGGGAGTGTTTTCCTAACTTTTTAACCTGTTTTACTGCTCTTGTAGTCAAATTCTGTATCTACAATTGCATTAAAGTCTCCTACCACACATATATTTTCATATTCCAATTCTATAATTTTCTTATGAAGTTTTCCATAAAACTCATCTTGTTTATTATTAGGTGCATATATCGCTATCAACAACATCTGTTTTTGATTGATTGTTACCTCCACCATCAATATTCTCCCCTCTTCATCTGCAAAGATTTGTCTAGCCTTTATTGTTTCTTTAATATATAGAACCACCCCCCTTTTCTTTTGCTGCGCTAGTGAAAAATATAGTTTCCAAATTTTGGGGTAATCTAATAGTTCACTGTATTGTTTTTTAATGTGAACCTCTTGGAGACAGATTCAATCTATTTTTATTTTTTCTAATTTATTAAAAATCCTTTTTCTTTTCATAGATGAGTTCAATTTATTTATGTTGATTAATAACAGTTTTGTTTCTTCTTCCATTGTGCTGTAAGGAATATCCTTCTGGGTTCGGTTCCAAGTGGGGAAAAAGACACTGGAAGCATGGTGACTGCTTGGAAAGATGGTTTAATGGAGGACAGCAGAACCACATGGTCTGAGGTCCTGGGGAAAGGGGGATCACATGCCTTGAAGATGTTGAAGAAGAAAACGGGACGAGATGCTGAGAGTCCCTTGGTTTTGTGCCCTCTCTTGGGCCCCGCCCCGGGGCCTCTTGCTCCTGTGCAAGAAATCCACTCTGATTAGCTGTCAGACTCCCATGGGGCCATGCAGGGGCAACTCTGTAGGCTGTCCTGAGTCCAAGTTTTATGAGCCTTGCTGGCTGATGCAATCTTCCCAGGTGCCATGTGGTGAGATGGGTAGAGGGCTAATCCTACCATGTCCTAAGGGTGAAGGTCTTAATCCCATCACCCTGGAGCTGAAGGGGGGGGCAGGAGCTGCAGGACGCTGCTTTGTCTTTAAAACATGTTACTCCTTTTCTCATCCAGGGAAACATATTCTTCCTTTTCAATATTTCCTAAGATATTTAATTTTTCTAGGACAGGGGTGGGTGCTAACTTCCTTCAATTGTTTACTTATAAATAGGTTTTGTTGTTCTAGTTTATCTTATTTCTCTCTGTTTTTTCTGTCTTGCTCCTTCTTGTTCCCTTCTCTCTTTTTGCTTTGTTTTGGTTTCTTCATGTTGTATGCTTCCCTCTGCTATCGCTTCCTCTTGTTTTTTGCCATCTATTTCCTCCCTTCTCTCTTCTTCCTTGTATGCTGCAAAGTGCTGATAATAGAATTGTTCTGCTTTGTCTATTGTATCTAGTCTATGTCTTTTTTCCATCCAGGTCACCAATATTCCCTCAGGTATTAGCCATCTAAAGTTTACATCATGTTTTATTAGTTGTCCTGTCAGAAATTGGTACTGTTTCCTTGTATCTCTCACTCTTCTGGGTATTTGTTTCAAGACTGCTATTTCTCTCCCTTTGTATTTCAATGGTACATCTCTTGCTCTTTGAAGTATTTCCGCTCTTATTGCCTTCTTTGAAAATCTCACAAGTACCTCTCTGGGAAATTTGTTCCTTCTCACATATCTTGTGTCAGGGTTCCAAATAGCACTCGTGCAGAAATCAGAGTCCAAGGCAAAGAGTTCACCAAAGTTCCAATTTATTGCTGAGACCATGTTGGCACGTCCCAGGAGGAACCCGAATCTGGCTTTCCTCCCAAGTTCCCACCCAGTAGGAAGTTGGCACCCCTTGTCCCCCACCCCCAACTGGGTCACGTTGCCCACTCAACTTCTGCCTGCGTGGCAGTTCTTCTCCCAGCTTCCGGCAGGTTTTGGACAAAAGATGACCTTGAGGAGCTAGCAAAGAATGTGTTATCTCTAAAGTTTCTCCCTCTTGGAATTCCCCCTCCCTGGTGTAATAATGTGGCAAATGATGCTTTGACAACTTGTGTATATTCTAAATATTTCATCAATCCCAGAGAGGACTTCCTGTTTACTCTTTTCCAACGCATCTGCCAACGCATCTGCCATTTTTTCAGCAAGATCTTCCCCTTTTTCCTCAATATTCTGAAATCTCAGGAAGTAATAATAATAATAAATAATAATAATAATAATAATAATAATAATAATAATAATAATAATAATAATAATAATAATAATAATAATAATAATAATAATAATAATAATAATAATAATAATAATAATAATAATAATAACAGAGTTGGAAGGGACCTTGGAGGTCTTCTAGTCCAACCCCCTGCTTACGCAGGAAACCCTACACTACTTCAGACAGATGGTTATCCAACATCTTCTTAAAAATGTCTAGTGTTGGAGCATTCACAACTTCTGGAGGTAAGCTGTTCCACTGATTAATTGTTCTAACTGTCAGGAAATTTCTCCTTAGTTCTAAGTTGCTTCTCTCCTTGATTAGTTTCCACCCATTGCTTCTTGTTCTACCCCCAGGTGCCTTGGAGAAAAGTTTGACTCCCTCTTCTTTGTGGCGACCCCTGAGATATTGGAACACTGCTATCATGTCACCCCTGGTCCTTCTTTTCATTAAACTAGACATACCCAGTTCCTGCAACCGTTCTTCATATGTTTTAGCCTCCAGTCCCCTAATCATTTTTGTTGCTCTTCTCTGCACTCTTTCTAGAGTCTCAACATCCTTTTTACATCGTGGCGACCAAAACTGTATGCAGTATTCCAAGTGTGGCCTTACCAAGGCATTATAAAGTGGTATTAACACTTCGCGTGATCTTGATTCTATCCCTCTGTTAATGCAGCCTAGAACTGTGTTGGCTTTTTTGGCAGCTGCTGCACACTGCTGGCTCATATTTAAATGGTTGTCCACTAGGACTCCAAGATCCCTCTCACAGTTACTACTGTTGAGCAAGGTACCACATATACTGTACCTGTGCATTTTGTTTTTCTTGCCTAAATGTAGAACCTTACTTTTTTCACCATTGAATTTCATTTTGTTTGATAGCGCCCAATGTTCAAGTCTGTCAAGATCCTTCTATATCTTGAGCCTATCTTCTGGAGAGTTGGCTATTCCTGCCAGTTTGGTGTCATCTGCAAATTTGATGAGTTCCCCATCTATCCCCTCGTCCAAGTCATTGATGAAGATGTTGAAGAGTACTGGGCCTAAAACAGAGCCTTGGGGTACTCCACTGCATACTTCCCTCCATGTAGATGCAGTTCCATTGAGCACTACACGTTGAGTGCGGTTGGTTAGCCAATTTCGAATCCATCTGGTGGTGATGCTGTCTAACCCACATTTTTCTACTTTATCTAGTAGTAGGTTATGATCTACTTTGTCAAATGCCTTACTGAAGTCCAAGTAAACCACATCGACAGCATTCCTCTGGTCCACTAATTTTGTCACTTTATCAAAGAATGCAATAAGATTAGTCTGGCATGATCTGTTTTTGACAAACCCATGTTGGCTTTTGGTTATTACTTTGTTTGCTTCTAGGTGTTCATTGATTCGTTGCTTGATTATCTTTTCCAAAATCTTCCCTGGTGTTGAGGTCAGGCTGATAGGTCTGTAGTTTCCTGGATCTGTTTTTTTTCCTTTTTTGAAGATGGGAACTACATCAGCTCTTTTCCAGTCCTCTGGCAGTTCCCCGGTGCTCCAGGATCTTTGAAAGATATAGTTCAGTGGTTCTGAGATCTCGTCTGCCAGTTCCTTCAGAACCTTGGGGTGTAATCCATCTGGTCCTGGTGATTTGAATTCGTCTAGGGTAGACAGGTGTTCACTTACCATTTTCTTCCCTATTTTAACTTGTGTTAAAGTATTCTGCTCTATCCATCTCCAGCATAATTATGGATCGCTCAAGCTCATTATCTACCTTAGTCAGTCTGTAATCCATCTCTTCTACTTTCTTATCTGTTTGCTCTGTCTTCTCTTCCATTTTCTGAATCCATTGTTCATTTTTAGTGATTATTTGCTGGATGTTATCTATTTTATCCTCCATCTTTTGTTCCATCTTTTGCATTCTATCTGCAAAATCATCATGATTCTTGGCCATGGCTTCTTGCAGTAGTTGAAACATAGTTTTCATTTCTGACTGAAAAGTAGTTAATCTTTTGTTCTGCAACATGGTTGACTCGCTGGGCTTGATGCTGCTGCTGCTGCTGCTGCTGCAGATGATGTATTTTTTCTCTCTGTTTTGCTTAAATTTGTATTGCTTGTCATTTTGATAATTTTAGGTAGTAAACTATTTTAAGTAATTATTTAATTATTATTTAACAGAGACAACCAATCAATAATCAAACAATCAATAATAAATCCAACAATACAATACTCCACAGTATCCAACTTGAAAAGTACACCTGAAGCAGTTCAACAATGTCCTTTCTTATCCCAGTTCTTATTTTCAGACCTCAAGTCACTTTGCTTTTTTAGCTGTTGTATTTCACAAAGCCAAAATATCCATAGTCCAAAATTCTCTTCAAAAAGGTTGTTTTCTTTTTTGGTAAATTGTAATCCACAAAGGCCCACCAAACCCCAAAATTGTATCAAACCAATTATAAATCACCAAAAAGGAGAGCTCTTCACTTGCTTTATAAACAACTTCTATTATTTTCCAGTTTCAGTTGCTCAATTTATAAAATCCATATCCAGTCAGAGAGCTACAGTGTTTGAAACTTACACTGTTTCTACTCTCTTTCTTCTCTCTGTAAACAATTCCCAGGTGCAGGCAATTTATCTGAGTCTTGTAACAATGTTCCTTCAATAAACTGCCCAAGGTTAATTTTTATCTCACTTTCTTTTCTTCACTTTCTTTCTATAACAGTTTTTTCTGGCCAGCAGGTGTCACTGTTGCTTTATTTCTCTTCTGCTCCTCTCCTTTAACTTCCTTTAAATACACCCAATCTTTTCCTTTTAGGGGTTCCCGAGCCCGAGTTTTATATTCCAAGAAAAAAGTTTTAGTTCAATGAAATCCAATTAATCCAGTTAATATTATCCTTAGAATAACCAGTCCGGATTTCCTCTTTTAACACTTATTTCTCTCAAACAGTTCAAATAATTCAAATTTCTTCTCCGGATCTATTTCAGCTTTGTGCTTATTCACTGCTATTCTTAGGGGGTGGAAGATAGACAACTCCACCCCCTTCTTTTACAGTCCCAGTGTCACTCAAACCAGTTTTAAAAGGGGCAAATTCCTCAACAGAAGTTGGAAAATTCTCACCCAGTCGCCACACTGTTCATCCTCAATCTTCACTCATTCTTCTCCAGTCGGGCTGTCACAGCCTCGGTTAGGCATGCAATGGCTGTCTTTTTCTTCGTGCTGGTTTGAGAGCTTTCCTCCAGATCAAACAAGGATTTTGTGATCTCCTTGTGATCTACGGAGTGTCCTCTCTTCTTTACCACCCCTCCAGGGTAGCTTAGGTCCCACGAGACCCTCTGGCAGAAGGAATTCGGTGAACTTCCATAGAGCCATATGGAAAGTACACCGTATCGCCGCGACATCAGCTCCGCCCCTCAATTCCTATAA
Organism: Diadophis punctatus similis; assembly: GCA_023053685.1. Lineage (NCBI taxonomy): Eukaryota > Metazoa > Chordata > Lepidosauria > Squamata > Dipsadidae > Diadophis > Diadophis punctatus. Next base: position 4,546,455 of record JALIGW010000019.1, on the reverse strand, counting down.
CATAAAGCTTCCAGAATGATGTAGAAACAGAAAATGACACAGAATATGATAAAGAGGTGTGTACCAATCTGCTATAGGTAGTTTATTGTATTTATCCCAATGGTCAAGGCCTGATATAACCAATGCTGTTAGCATTTTGAGTTGGCACACGTCAGCACCCAAACTACACTAGTTAGGAATAAAAAGGATATTGCGATATTTAAAAGGAACAATGGAACTAGGACTATGGATAAGGCCATCTGGTGACTTATTACAATGCTATATACATAGTGACTGGGCAAATGATGTGCGGGACAGAAAATAAAACTCAGGGTTTGTGGTATTGTTTGCCGGCAATGTAATTGGATGGAAATCCAGAAAACAATCTTCAGTAGCACTTTCAACTGCTGAAGCTGAATTCATAGCATTGTCCGAAGCATGTTCTGAAAATACCTGGTATGTACAATTGTTAAGGGATGTACATATTGATGTAAAAGAAGCTGTACCACTATTCGAAGACAATGTTGCATGTATAAAGATGGCAACAGGAGAATGCATCGGAAGCAGGAGTAAACATGTAGATATAAAGTATTGTAATGTCAGGGAGGCTGTTAAGGATAAACTGATAAAGTTACAGCATTGTTCCACTTTAAACAATATAGCCGATATGTTAACTAAGCCTTTAAATGCAGACAAGCATCAAGAGTATGTAAAAGCATTCGGATTGGCAGCTGTTCAGCTTTAAATGGGAGGAGTGTCAAGGTGATAATTTAAGAGCTGACCAGCTGATGCAATGAGGGGAATGAGTCATCAGGGTCTTTGGGTGTTATCCCTTTAAGAGCCTGTGTAATAAGATGAGGCCCTGCTGGCTTGTTGGTTGGTTCGTTGAGTTTCTTCCCTGCTATAAGTGCTGTTTGTTTAGATACTGCTTGTAGCTTGTGTATCTATAGTATTCCTATATTCCTATTGTAGATAAAAACCACTATTTGATACAAACCACTGTTGGCTGTACTTGCTCCTGGACTGATACACGTGATAGACCTGTGTACACTCTGACAGTTTCTTTTGAACAGTTTGTATCCTTCCATCAGTACATTCCAGTCATGAGTTTCATCCCACCAAGTTTCAGTAATGGCAACTGTGTCATACGTGCCCTCGTGTACTAGTACTTTCTCCAATTTAAATTTTATTTGTTTATCCAAGTATAAAATACAAAGAAAAAAAAGACATGAAAAACTAAGAAAAGAGGGAAGGAAAAAGAGATATAGTGTAAAGGGAGAAAAGAAAAGAGAAAGGCACAGATGTCCGACTCTCTTTAGCACAGTAGAAGATAACATTACAACCACAACTTTTTGCTTTTACACAACAGTATGTACAAGCCATTTCTATAACAATAAGCCTATCTAGAGTCCCTAGGGAGTTGGGCGGCATAGAAATTGAAGAAATAAATAAATAAATAAATAAATAGTTTACAAAAACAAAATTTCATTTTTTTCCGTTTCAAGCACAAAATCCGGAAACAATTTCAAAATAGAGACAAGGTTAGCTATATTCTCTTCTTTGGATAAAATACCGTATTTTTCGGAGTATAAGACGCATCGGAATATAAGACGCACCTTAGTTTTTGGGGAGGAAAATAGGGGAAAACAATCTGCCTACCAGGTATTCATCTGGCTAGCATCCTTAGTCTGGTCAGCTTCAGCACATTATTTTATCTCCTGGTTAGGACTTAAAAAAACCTTCTTCTGAGAGTAACAATGAAAGAGCCTGCAAGCCAGTAAGAGCTGGGAAGATCGTTAGCACCTGGTTAGGGCTAGAAAACAACTTCTTTGGAGCAAGTAGAGCAATGAAAAAAAAACCTGCAAAGACTTAGGGCTGGAAAACATTCTTCTGAGAGAGTAACAATGAAAGAGCCTGCAAGCCGGTAAGAGCTGGGAAGATCGTTAGCACCTGGTTAGGGCTAGAAAAGAACTTCTTTGGAGCAAGTAGAGCAATGAAAAAAAATTCTGCAAAGACTTAGGGCTGGAAAAACATTCTTTGGAGAGAGTAACAATGAAAAAACCTGCAAGGTAAGAGCTGGGAAGATCTGTTAGCACCTAGTTAGGGCTGGAAAAAAAAGCTACATTCGAAGTATAAGACGCACCTGAATTTTCAGCCACTTTTAGGGAGGAAAAAGGTGCGTCTTATACTCCGAAAAATACGGTGATCAATTTTACCATCTCTGCTTCTCTTTGCTGTGGGGAATAATATATCGTTCATTTTTATTTTTATTTTTTATTTTTTTAACCCTAAAGGGAGAAAACAATTTTTTTTAGTTTTGGTATTTTACTAATTATAGGTCCAATTAACTCCATTTAGCTCATTAAATTTGAATCTATCCCTTAAGTTTATCCTCATGAAATGGATCTTTTTCTTCTCTTATTTTCAAATCTAGTCAATAGTATTTTACAGACTTTGGAAATTATTCAGCATTACATAAAGAAACAGACGACATGCATTTACATACTCATTTTATACATACAAAACTAACTTAAAACTTTCTTTCAGTGCATATACTGTATCTAACTTTTAAAAATCCGTCCTAATTAATTAAGACATTAAATTTAAGTCATTCCCTCCAGCTTGTCTTCATAAAATAAGGGGAATCTATCAAGTCTATTTTCTTGAAAAAGTTCTCAGCTTTATTTATATCCAAGAAAATAAAAGTCCCAAAGTTGTTCTGTTAGACGTTGTAAATTAGTCTGAAGCAGATCTTCCCAGTTTAAAATTTCCTTTGCTAAGATGGCTATCATGTCTTTTTTTCTCAAAGAATTCTCAACCTTGTTAGTATCCATAAAGCAAAAGTCCCAAACTTGACCTCTTGAGAGTTGTGAATTTACTTGATACTCTTGTTTCAGTTGTACTGGGAGGGTTGTACTCGCACCATCACCATAAAAAAAGCTGATGTCAGATTTATATTCCGAAGTTACAATTAGGTTATTTGCATTATCCAGTATTTGTGAAGTTGACACAGTAGGTTGATAATTTTCTACACCTAATTATATCGCTTGTTCTTTTTTAATATCCTCTGTGTAATTAATATATTTTGGTTGATTTCATAATTGAGTAATCTTCTATATTGACCTTTCAAGTATGTCCTTAATAACAGACTCCAGCTCAGAACTAAGCATCCTCATAGCTTCCTCTAGTGGTCAAAGACTGTTTTTTATTTATTTTTATTTATTTATTTATTTTTGTCAAGTACGTGTTGGTAATATACATAGATATAACATTGTTTATATACATAAGATGGGTACTGATAAGAGGGAACATTAGGACTGTTATTTATTTCTTTATTTTTTCCTTTTTCTAGCCAATCAGAATCCATAAAAATCAGCAAATTTCAACCACCCACAACAAAACAATACAGGGCTACAAATTATTTTAGAAGTAGTAGATTAAAACCACAACTTTTATCTTTATATTTCAAGAGAGAAAAAAACTCCACACTTCCTTATTTTGGCTGCCTCTAGCAATCCTCTTGTCATTTATTAATAAAGAAGAAGTCTCAAAAATGGTGTTCAGAGCTTCAAAAAGGGGTGATAAGCTGGTAACCAGGTTGTTCAGGGCCCTGGGCTCAGGATGCTGCTGCTTAACGCCAGGTCAATCACCAACAAAGCCCCCCTAATACGTGATTTAATCACAGAAGAGGGGGCCGACCTGGTTTGTGTAACTGAGACCTGGCTGGGCCTGGAGGGGGGAGTAGCTCTCTCCGAGATATGCCCAGACGGGTTCTCAGTGCAGCATCATCCCCGACCCCAGGGAAGGGGGGGGAGGAGTGGCAATAATAATGCGCGGAAACCTGCATCCTCGTAGGATCCCTGCCCCGGAGATTGTTGGGTGTGAGACGCTCCTTCTGAAGTTGGACTTAGGGGTACAGGTGGGCCTTTTCTTAACATACCTGCCTCCCAGCTACGTAAGTAAGGCCCTGCCTGAGCTGCTCGAGGCAGTAGCCGGCTTGGCAGTTGAGTTCCCTAGGCTTATGGTGCTGGGGGACTTCAACTTGCCTTCTGCTGGCGAAACCTCTGGGATAGCTCAGGAGTTCATGGATTCCATGACAACCATGGACCTGACCCAAGTAATCCAGGGTCCGACTCATGAGGGTGGTCACACGCTCGACCTAGTGTTTCTTTCGGGGCAGTGGAGAGATGATCTGAAGATAAGGGACATAGTCATCACCCCTCTGTCATGGTCAGATCATTTCCTACTGAGGTTGGATTTCGCAGCCCCACTCCTCCCCCGCAGGGAGGCGGGACCGACTAGGTGGTTCCGCCCCAGGCGCCTAATGGAGCCGGAAGGATTCCAGAGGGAACTTGGGGAAATACCTGAAACCCTGGTACACAATTCGGCTGACTCCCTGGTGGCTGCTTGGAACACCGCAGCATCAGGGGCGTTAGACCGAATTGCGCCTAAGCGACCTCTCCGTGGCAGTGGATCCCGGAAAGCTCCCTGGTTTACCGAGGAGCTCCGGGAGATGAAACGCCAGAAGAGACGTCTAGAGCGCCGCTGGAGAGCCAGCAAAACCGAGTCTGACCGAACACTATTAAGAATTTACATCAGATCTTATTTAGTGGCGATAAGGGCGGCAAAACGATCCTATTTTTCCGCTCTTATTGCGTCCGCAGATTCTCGCCCAGCCGCCTTGTTTAGGGTGATTCGCTCCCTCCTTGCTAAAGGGGGGAGCGAGGAACACTTACAAGGCAGAGCTGAGGAATTCGCTGAGTTTCTGTCGGATAAAGTTGCTCAGATTCGGTCGAACCTGGACTCTGGCTGGGCAGAGTCCATAGAGTTGACAGGGGCAAGTCTTAGTCCACCGTTATGGGAAGAGTTTGGGCCTGTTTCTCCCGAAGATGTGGACAGAGCTGTGGGGGCGATGGGTACCTCCACCTGTTTATTGGACCCGTGCCCCTCCTGGTTGGTCTCGGCCAGTAGAGTGGTGGCACACGGCTGGATCCAGGCGGTGGTCACCGCTTCTTTGAGGGAGGGATCCGTACCGCAGTCGTTAAAAGCTGCGGTGGTGAGACCCCTCCTGAAGAAGCCTTCCTTGGATCCAGCTGATTTGAAGAACTATCGTCCGGTCTCCAACTTACCCTTTTTGGGGAAAGTTGTGGAGAAGGTGGTGGTTACTCAGCTTCTGCAGCTTCTGGATGAAACAGATCATCTTGATCCTTATCAGTCGGGCTTCAGGCGCGGCTACAGTACAGAAACTGCCTTGGTCGCCCTGATGGATGATCTCTGGCGGGCCCGGGATGGGGGAAATTCCTCCATCCTGGTGCTACTTGACCTCTCAGCGGCTTTCGATACCATCGACCATGGTATCCTTCTGCATCGTCTCGGTGAGTTGGGGGTGGGAGGCACCGTTTTGCGGTGGTTCTCTTCTTATCTCGCCGATAGGATGCAGTCGGTGTTAGCAGTAGGACAGAGATCGTCCCCTAGGCCCCTATCATGTGGGGTGCCTCAGGGGTCGGTTCTCTCGCCCATCCTGTTTAACATTTACATGAAACCGCTGGGGGAGATCATCCGCAGACATGGGGTGTATTTCCACCACTACGCTGATGACACCCAGCTGTACATCACCACCCCGTCTGACTTCAGGGAGGCAGTTGATGTAATGTGCCGGTGCCTGGACGACATTAGGATCTGGATGGGGAGGAACAGACTCAGACTTAATCCCGACAAGACTGAGTGGCTTTGGATACTGCCTCCTAAGGACTATGTCAACTGCCCCTCCTTGGTGTTCGAGGGAGCAAAACTGACTCCCTCGGATCAGGTCCGCAACTTGGGGGTCCTCCTAGATCCACAGCTAAAATTGGATCACCATCTTTCTGCTGTGGCTAGGGGGGCCTTTGCACAGGTTCGCCTGGTGCACCAGTTGCGGCCATACTTGGAGAAGGAGGCTCTACTCACGGTCACTCATGCCCTTGTCACCTCGCGCTTGGACTACTGCAACGCGCTCTACATGGGGCTACCCTTGAAGAGTATCCGGAGACTTCAGTTGGTGCAAAATGCGGCTGCGTGTGCTGTCGTGGGTGTGCCAAGGTACACCCACGTGACACCTATACTCCGCCAGCTGCATTGGTTGCCCATCGGTCTCCGGGTCCAATTCAAGGTGTTGATCACCATCTTTAAAGCCCTTCATGGCTTAGGACCAGGTTATCTCCGGGACCGCATTCTGCCTCATACTTCCCTTCGACCGGTTAGGGCCCACAGAGTTGGCCTCCTCCAGGTCCCGTCGGCCAAGCAATGCCGCCTGGCGGGCCCTAGGGGGAGAGCCTTCTCTGTGGCAGGCCCCGCGCTCTGGAACCAACTTCCCCCAGAGACCCGAACTATCCCCACTCTGCTGGCCTTCCAAAAAGCTGTCAAGACATGGCTTTTCCTGCAGGCTGGGGGTAGAGTCTAAACCACTCAAGCTCACCCCAAGTATGTATGGTTATTGAATGGGTATTGGATGATTTTAAATATTGTGTTTTTTAATTTTTATATATCTCGTTTTAATGTGTTATTTATAAATTGGTGTCCTGTATTTTTTTCTGTTGTACGCCGCCCTGAGTCCTTCGGGAGTTGGGCGGCATATAAGAACACCATAATAAATAAATAAATAAAAATAACTAAAGAGAGCCTCTTTTAACTTGTAAAGATAATAATCTCATAAATTGTTTAAGAAATGAAGGGCACAGCTTATTGTCCGTTTGAAAAATAAATTCCAAAACGGCTGTTTTATCCAACAACAACATGATTTCAACCATACCTCCTAGCTTCAAGCTCACCAGTTGTTCTGGAAGCCTGGCTTCTAAAACTGCTTACAGGCTGTTGCTGTTATCGGAGGATTTTGAGGGATGATTCTGGGACTTTCCTTAGCCTGGGAGAGTCAAGTAGACAAAAGGAAGCCTGTTCCTTCTGTTGTTGAGTTGGAAAAACAACAGTCCAGAGAGAGGAGATTCTCTGGGCGTGTCAGTTGCTGGCCATGTCTTCACAGGAAGTGTACTAGTACTTTCAATTTCACCCTGTTTGTTCCTCAAATTTTGAGTGTTAGTGTATAGGCAACTGAGTCCTTTATGGCTGACCCTGGGTATGCTTCCTATATCTCTTAGTTTATAGTTAATATGTACACACAGGCACACACGTACATATGTTTATACACACATATACATACAAAAATAAAAAACTATAAAAAGGGATAAGTAAAAATATACAAAAAAAAAATTAATATATGGCTAACTAAATCTACCATAATACAAAACTCAACTAACAAATCAAATACTCATTAAGGCTGGTTGCATCATCTGATGGATTTTTATTGTTGCTTGTGGAAAACCTGGCAACATTGTATGTGTCTGGTGCGACTTTAATGCAGCCACCCTCTTAACTTTTGTGAGATACACCCCTCCTGCCAATGCTTCTTTCTTGTTTCTCCTTATCATCCTTCTACAAGTTCTGTAATTCTGGCCAAGGTGGACACATTTTCTGGGAAAATTTGCATAAACATGACATTTTGTTTCAGAAGTGGTTTTTCTGAAAAAGTTTTGTTCAGAAGATAAGGGTAGGAGGAACTTGTTTTCCCTGAAAGGCTGTTTATGATACTAAGGTAAAAGAGAGCAGACTTAGCCTTGGCTGTTATGGAAAAACAACGGTTTTCTACCGTTTGGACCTATACATGGCCAAGTCTGCATCACTGTTCCTGTGGAAATGTGATTGTATAGTGTAGCTTGAATAGTTTTATGCAAAGAATAGTTACAGTAAGAGATGAACAAAGAGAGAAAGAATAGATGAACGGAAGAGCAACAAGAGAACTTGAAAGTGAAAAATAAACACTTGATAGATTGGATTTAGTTCTGTTCAGAGTAGACCCATAGAAATCTGGAATCACTTCTTTTCCAGAAAACTGATTTCATTGCCACACAAGCAGGGGTGGGTTCCACTTACCTTCACCACCAGTTCGCATTGCGACGTTTCGCGCGCGCGTCCCCTTGTGCAATTTGGCTTTCGTGCATGCTCAGTAGCAGGAATCAGCCCGAAACACAGCTGACGAGCTGATCAGCTGTGCTTCAGGCAAAGAAATAAAGGTCAGTATTAACCCGGGGGTGGACGGGAGGGCCCTTTCTCAAGCAGTGGAAGAGGAAAAGCCATCCAAACAGGGAAAAATTCGCAAAAAATTCCAAAAAAAGATGGCGGTGCCCATGGACCGGCACCGATTGAACCGGATCCGTGACGTCACCAGCGGGTCGCTACTGGTTCAGGCGATCCGGTCCGAACCAGGAGGAACCCAACCCTGCACACAAGAGAAACAGATGCTACCCCAAAAGTGAATATTTTTCTAATGAAGTGTATATGTGCCATGATCATGTTTTACTCTACTTTTTAAACACAGTAGCTACTGTGTCACAGGGATAAAATGTTGGCTAACGGTCAATTACTTGAGTTGTATAGTTCTGGTCTTGAATGCAAACCTGGGGTCCCTGGTTTAGAGTGTGAGCTTGCCATGTTTACTGGAGGTCTGTTCATTCTTTGTCTGCCAGTGGTCCTAATCTGTTTCAGTCCCTATACCTCCAGTGTATATTGGAAAAGGATTTGTTATTATTAATCATTACAGTAATATTTTGGTAAGAAAAATTGCAAATGCAGGAGACCTTTTTTCTGGCAATTTGTGGAAGCAGCCCCCCCCCCGAATGGGATTATAATAGTTAGAGAGGTGGGGGATGATGAGATTTCCATGAAAGTTAGGGTCACCTGAAGGTTTTGAGACATAGAATCCCCACTGCAGGGACCAGTGGGATTTGAAATGGACACCTAACATTAGAACCATCATTAAAAAGACACAACAACAAATGTTCTTCCTGTGTCAACTCAGATTTGAGAAATTAGGAGGAAAACGACACCAAGGGCAGCAGCCCACAGCGAACTTTACCTGCTGAGAGAGGCCCAGCTGCACCCAAGAGGCCTACCCAAGACCAGAGGCCCATTGAAGTGAGGTGAGTGGAGAGGCAAAATGAACCGGTGAAGAACAAGGAGGCAAGCCGGTGAGTGAGTGGGGCCAGCTGTGGAGCAGGGAGGAAAATCATCTGTGGGGCAGAGAGGCGAGCCAACTGAGGGCAGCACAACGACTGGCAGAGAACAAAAAGGAGAGCCGGTGAGAGAGCAGAGCAGGGAGGAGGAGGAGAGACGACTGCAGAGAGGAGAGGACAGGCGAGCTTACTGTTGTTCTGACATAGGCTTCCCCAGCAGCACGAAGCCGAGTCCTCGTCCCGATAAACCTCTTTTATTTAATTTACAGTGAATTCCTCTCCAGCAAAGTCTTTCCTCTCCCACAGTCTTTCAAGATAGTTCACAATTACCGACCTTTATCAGGCTTAGAGAATGGCCAGGCAGTTATCTTTTAAATGCTGCAATACTTGGCAAGAAGGCAGAAATGAACTAATTGTCTCCTGCAAACTCCACTCCCCTTTCACTCCTCTTTTATTCTCTCTGGGAGGGGCCATTTATCGTCCACCTGTGGCCTTACTCCCAAGTCGACCATTGTGCTTTAACTGTTCCCTGCATCTGGCAACTCTGTGCATGCGCACACTGGGAACGGGCTCCAGCTGTTTGTCTGCCTCATTGCTGTCGGACTCCAAAGGCAACTGATAGATGTCAAACTAGATGCACCCACGTAACACCGATTCTCCGCCAGCTGCATTGGCTGCCCATTAGTCTCCGGATCCAATTCAAGGTGTTGGTCGTTACCTTTAAAGCCCTACATGGCTCGGGGCCAGGTTACCTTCGGGACCGCATCCTGCCGCATACCTCCCTACGACCGGTTAGGTCCCACAGAGTGGGTCTCCTCCAGGTCCCATCGACCAAGCAATGCCGGTTGGCGGGGCCGAGGGGGAGAGCCTTCTCTGTGGGAGCCCCCTCCCTTTGGAACCAACTCCCTCCAGAGATCAGGATTATCCCCACCCTGCTGGCCTTACGTAAAGCAATAAAAACTTGGCTCTTCCGGCAGGCGGGGTATGAATGAAAGTTTTTTAAATTATGCATAGTATTTTAATATGGTTTTTTATAAAATTGTTTTTACTTTTATATGTTTCTATACATGCTGTGAGCCGCCCAGAGTCCCTCGGGAGTTGGGCGGCATAGAAATTTTAATAAATAAATAAATAAATAAAATAAACTGCCCTGGCCCCATCTTTGCCTCCGATGCAGAGCCTTCCCCAGACTCCAGGGCTGGCCCATGTTCCTCCCCAACCTCCTAACTGTCCGAATCTGCTGTCAGCTCTGCTGGCCGCTGGCGGGCCAAAACAACTGTAGGCCATCCAGGTGGTCCTGTTTGCTGGGGGAAGCAGCACACTGGCGCAATGGACAAGCAAATGGGAGCCATGTGGCTATGGAGCAAAGAGTAGTGGCAGCGCAGCAGAGAGGAGAGCCAGCAGCAAGGGGCAGCACAGTGAACCAGAGCCTGACAGCAGCACAGAGAGCAGCGTGAAAAGCGACGGTAGAGCAACAGTGGGATCGGAGTCTGTCGGTGGTGGTGGAGCATTGCAGCACAGTGGACCAGTGGACCGGTGACTGCAAATGGCAACAGAACAATGTGGCAGACCAACAGATATGGGGGGGGGGGCAACACCATGAACTGAGAAAAGCAGGGAGAGCTGAATACCCAGTAGTGGCAGGAGAAAAGCAAGTAGGAAGACAGGATAAAAAGACAACACAGAACACAAGGCAAAAAAATCAAAGCCGAGTAGACAATAGCAAGTACGGAACATACAAAGGTAGAGAAGAAAGGGATAAATAAACACCACAAGAAGGCAGGGAGGGAAAGGATCATAAGGCAGGGAGGAAAGGGATAATTATAGAACATTCCATTACAGGATAAGAATGAACCTTGCACTTAAGCCCACTCAACACTGAAACTTTTAAAATTAGACAATTTAAATGATCTGCTAGAACTTTAAATTTTTAAACTAGACATTTTTGAACTGCTCGAACTTTAAATATTTAGCTAGACTTTTTCCCTTAAATTTGAAATTTTAAATGATCTGTTAGAATATCAAAATTCTAAATTGGACATTTTTCCCTTTTAAAAATCTGTGGTAAAACCTTCTACATTTTCATTTTCATTTTTTTTAATCCACTCATGGAAAAAGAAACTGATACTACTGTGATCTGCAAAACATGTTCCGTGTATACACTTATGCCCATAGAAGACCCAAACTATATATATACCAAATGTAAACAAATCAAGTTACTAGAAGAAAAAGTAAAGGGTCTAGAGGAAACCCTAACCACTCTGAAACTCGACCAACAAAATGAGAAACCCCAAACCTTGCAAGAAGAATATGCCCAAATTGAACATAATAATGATCAAACAACTTCTAAAAGAATTGACCCCTTAGAAGAAGACGACAGATGGAAACATGTCACTCATAGAAAAAAACACAAACCTAGTACAAAACCCCTGTCCAACCCAACCCAACCCACTCTGATGCAGCCCCACTGTTGCTAAGCAGAGGTGGGCTTCAGCTGGTTTGGACCGGTTCAGGCGAACTGGTTGTAAAATTTCTGCCCAGTTTGGCAAACCGGCTGATTCCCCCACTGGCTGCCCCTGCCCCTGCCCGTTTTTCAGCCCATTTTTCATCCATTTTCGACCCATTTTTCAGGCCGTTTTGGGGGCCATTTTCGGGCCATTTTTGGGTCATTTTTGGGGCTGGTTTTTGGGCCATTTTGGATGTTCAGTAGTAGTAAACAGAGAGGGAAATTGAGTCAAAGGCCTCAACAAGGTACAATTTCCCTCTCTCTTTATTTACTACTACTGTACATCCAAAATGGCCTGAAAACCAGCCTGAAAATGGCTGAAAAAAGGCCCCCAAAAGGCCTGAAAAACAGCCGAAAACAGCCCCAAAAATGAAGATTTCAAATCTTCAATTACCTCTGTACAACAATCTGGATTTGAAAGGGGAAGAGGAATTCATAGCTTGTGTGGGCACACACTTCAGACCTCTTAATACCTCATTTCCATTGTGCTTTTTCCTGCCCCGCTGCACAAATCTTTTAAACATTTGCTGGCAAACACAAAGTGAGCCTCACCCCAAAGCATATTCCCCCTTCTGAATTTGGATTATTACACAACCATATGAAATAATATAAAATCACACTACTAAGCACAGTAACACCTGGACTATAGCAAAACTTTGTGAAAAGAATTGATATAAGTTCCCATACCCCATATATAGATTATGTTGAACATAATTGGGTTGATTTAAAGCTAAGATATGAAAATAAGGAAAACAAGAAAACTTCATCAAAAACTTGAATTGCCATAATGTTGTCTTCCTAAAGCCCCCTGCTTCCTTCTTTGCTCCAATTACAATTTCTGTACTAATAAACTTTATGTCCCGTTTTAGAACCAATTCTGAGAAAATAAGCTTGAAAGAGGGTCAAAAATCCTTCCACCCACTTGGACCTTTTCCTCATATCAGTACATCTCTTTGCAAAACAGGATGTCCTTTAAAACACACATCTGTCTCTAGCACATTTAGTTGGACAACAAGCAGACTCTTTGGAAAGAAATCAAGGAAAGGAGGGAGGAAAACCAAGAGACCCCCCCAAAAAATAATGGGGTGGGGTAGGGAAGGAATCTTAAGTATCAGTGTAAAAGTCCCTTTTTTCCAGTGATAACAGTTCTAGGATAAATCAGATCAATAATAATGTCTGTCCATGTATCTCTCCTTGTCAGCTTTTCCTCATTATCTGAATATTCCAGAATATAAATAAAGACAGAGGAGGACTGTTCTGTCCCCACGGGACATATTGTTTTACTGCAAATAAATTCTTAGCCAGAGTTGAGTCTTTTGAAAAGAATATCAGTCATTTACAAAGACTTCCCAGTATTTGGCTAGAGTCTCAGAGAGCAATTAAGGACTGTTATCTCACCTCATGGAGGTTTTGGCGGAAATCCAAACTCTCATTAATCACAGGAAAAATGTTAACTGTTGATAATCCGAGCTGCAGATACAAGAGCAAAATGCTGAAACCACAGAACGGAGTTGTTCTCTGCAACGAAGCCCCTCGTGACAGACCCTTAAATACCCTCAGGGCGTGGTCAAGCCCTGCATTACTACTCATGAGGAAGCCTCCTCCTGATTAGCCACTCATGTCTCTTTGAGAACCTGCGTGCTCTGGCATCCAGAAGAGCCTCCTCCTCTTTTCCTGAGTCACTAATCTGAGGAGATGCATCAGGTTCTAATTGTTCACCAGCCTCTGACCCCACGTCCTCTTCACTCTCCGTCTCTGGTGCCAGGAACTGTACTGCACCCTCACTACCTCCAAATCCTCGGGATCGGCTGCTAATTGCACTGGACTCGACCTGGCCACAACAAGGACAGTTTTATGATTGGAATAACTTTGTGTCTGTTTTTAGGGTCCCATACTATAAATAAAGAGAATGGAGGACAATTCTTGTGATTGAGAGAACTTTGTGTCTATTTTTAGGGCCAGAATGATCACAGCTCATTGACAGAGCATAGATATTGCATATTCAGGCAAAGCAGAGCTGAGGAAAACTTCTGTTGAGATCATTGCGAACTTCTTCTCATTAATTATGGTCCATGAAGGTGGGGAGATTAGTGATCCTTAGATGCCTTTCTTATCAGAGTTTGCAGCAAAAATCACATCCAGAAAAAACACACAGATAACTGATTCAGCTGGATTCACTAACTTCTTTATATACATAATAACAGATGAATTTACAATACCAGTAGCAGAGTTCTTCCAACGTGGTAACAAGTAGAGAGATCAGTTTCCAGTTCAGAGTTCAGAGCAGAGTAGTTTCTGTTTCAATTCTCAGCACAGCACTCAGAGCTGCAGGGCTAAACCACGCCCAGACTTCCAGCCCAAGTCTCTGTTTCCAAAACAACCCTCATTGGCTGACCTAGTTGCTATGCCTATTCATTGGCTGACCTTGTTACCATGTCTACATTCAGTCCCCATTGGCTGATCTATTCCAGTCCCTGAATATTCATACTCTGACACTCCTCCCTTCATGACTGGAATAGAAATAAATCAAAATACCTTAATATTCTTCAGATACCTGTATTTGAAGACCCACATTCACAGTTCCCTTCAAATACCTGAGGATCCCTTTACTGTGATAGATCCTTTGCAATGAAACAAAGATCATCCACAAATGCTAATAGTTGATAATCCCCACCTTGTAACTTTCCAGTGTATATGCAACCATCAGCCTTGCAACTCTTGAACCCAAGGTGGGTAGCCCTTGTTCCATCGCTCTGACCTGCGTGGCATTGACTGCTCCTGTGTGTCAACCCTCTCTTTCTTCATATATTTTTCAGCTTCTCCTCCCTGAACGCTGAAACCGTCACTAAGTGAGTTACCGTCACTAAGTGGAACACCGTCACTAAGTGGATCATTCCAAAAATTTGCATCAATTCTGTTCCAATTTTGCTCTGCAAAACTAGCAGACCTTGAAATCACTATTCTCTTGCTTCCATCGCTAAAACGATAGCTTTTTGAGCCTGACTCAGCCCATAAACCTGAGCTTTCTAGCCTTTTGTTGTCCTTTCCTTCTAATTGCCTTTGGAATATGCACCCACACATTGCTTCCAAAAACCCTTAAATGTGCCAGAGATGGCTTTCTCCCATATAGCACTGCATATGGAGTATCATTAATGGATGAACTCCACAGCCTATTAATTAAATAATTGGCAGTCAACATGGCTTCACCCCAATATGACCTGCTCAGACCAGAGTCCTCCAGCAGTGAGTCCTTCATGGTTTGTAAGACTCCATTCCACCTCTCAGAAACACCATTCTCAGCTGCTGTGTATGGATTTGTGCATCTGTGTTTTATTCAGAGGTGGGTTCCTGCCTGTTATTGCCGGTGCGGTTAATAGCTCTTGTTAGGCGCAGTCCTTCTTTAAATGTGTGTTTTCACCACAAATGAAGCACCGCCTCTGTTGCTGTTCTTTCTGCTTAGAAAGTCTTTGCTGGGCTGTAATCTGATCTTTTCTGCTGCTTTTCTCTTCTCTGCAGCTAGCCAGTCTGTGGAATTTTCCATTCCTCTTATCTCTCTGCTCCTTGGGCACCCACCTCAGGAATTTCTCCTCATGGCTTTTCCTAAAATGGCACTTGTTCTCCTCAGCAATCAAACAAGACTTTAAAGCGTCCAAATGCAACTCCTGCTCTGGTTTGCATTCAAATACTGCAGAAACAATGTCCCATGTTTCATCAAGGCTGTTTAACACCAACAGCACCTTCTGAGATTCAGGAAACTCCATGCCACACTGTTCTAACTCCACAAACAAAGTTTGCATTTTTACAAAATGCTGTTCCACAGAATCATGTGGTTCAAGCGGGGCTCTGTATAACTGTCTTGATAATTGAACAATATTGCATGCTGACACATTCACATGCACACTTCTCAACTTCAGCCAGATTTCCTGTGCAGTCTTTAAGTCAGCCACATTGATAAATTGTTCATCTTCTACACTCAAGATGATATAAGCCATTGCTTTATCATACTGCCTCTGCTCTGCAGCTGTTAAGGGTGCCTGGGGTGTATTAACAACAATATCCCACAGCTCCTTAGCCTTCAGGAAACATTCCATCTTTGCAGCCCATATTATATAGTTCTTCTGTCCCAAATGAGGCAGAGAGCTCTCCTTAATTTCAACAGCAGCCATCCTGCAATCTTTCTCTCTGCCTTGTTCTCTTATTTAACACAGGCAGTCTCTTAGCTTAATTACAATTCAGTCTTCTGTGTGCTCTGGGCCCATAACCTATCAGAGTTTTTAGCAAAAATCACATCCAGAAAACACACACAGATAACTGATTCGGCTGGATTCATTAACTTCTTTATATACATAATAACAGATGAATTTACAATACCAGTAGCAGAGTTCTTCCAACGTGGTAACAAGTAGAGACATCAGTTTCCAGTTCAGAGTTCAGAGCAGAGTAGTTTCTGTTTCAATTCTCAGCCCAGCACTCAGAGCTGCAGGGCTAAACCACACCCAGACTTCCAGCCCAAGTCTCTGTTTCCAAAACAACCCTCATTGGCTGACCTAGTTGCTATGCCTATTCATTGGCTGACCTTGTTACCATGTCTCCATTCAGTCCCCATTGGCTGATCTATTCCAGTCCATGAATATTCATACTCTGACATTTCTATATTTTTATGCATAAAGCATGTTTCGATTAGAGTCTTCCTTCATAGATATGCTGCTCAGGATAATCTGTAATATTTTTTTAAAGGAGACCAAAGCACAGATCCCTAAAAAGGATCTTAATTTGCCCATTTTTGACAGGGATTGTCAAACTTGCAATCCTAAGATGTGTGGACTTCCAGAATTGCCCGGACAGCATTCTGGAAGTTGAAGTCTACACATCTTAAAAGTTGCCAAATTTGAAAAACACTGATCTATCAGAACATCTAGCTCAGGGGTATCCAACCTTGGCAACTTTAAGACTAGTGGACTTCAAAACGGGCCAAAAAACAGGCGGGGGCAGGGCCAGCCAGTGGTGGGATTAGCTTGAACCGGTCCAAACTGGCTGAATACCACCTCTGCCTTTGAGGTGAGTGGCCGAGAGGCGGGGCTGGGTGTGATGAGTGTTGTTGAGTTGGCCACGCCTACCCCACCAGTCATTAGGGCAGAGAACCAGTTGTTAAATTATTTGACTCCCACCACTGGTGCTAAGCAATTGATTTCATGGATTCTCCCTGGAAGAAAACATGCAGACACCTAGAAAAGAACCATTATCAAATGTCCCTAAAAAGTAGTACCATCAAATGCTTCTGTGACATTTAAAAAATACCCCAAACCTCCCTAGGAAAAAAAAGGCAAGTGTTGGTGATAGGAGATTCAATTCTCAAGGGAACAGAACCAGCCATCTGTAGACCAGACAGTCAATCCAGAGAGGTATATTGTCTCCCTGGAGCAAAAAATCAAAGATGTGGCTGAGAACCTAACCAAAATAATAAAACCCACAGATTACTATGCATTTCTACTACTACATGTAGGGACGAATGACACAAAAAAGGACTTGAAAACAATATTGAGTGATTACGAGCAGCTAGGCAAGAAAGTTAAGGAGTTAGGTGCACAAGTAGTTTTTTCATCTGTACTGCCAACAAAAGGTCAACACCCAGTAAGAGAACAAAGGATTCTAGAAGTGAACCACTGGCTAAAGGGTTGGTGTCACCAAAAAACCTTTGGATTCCTGGACCATGGTCTGCACTACCTCCATGATGGGCTTTTGGCAAGGGATGGGCTGCACCTCACAAAGACTGGGAAGAATGTTTTCAGAAAATGACTGACTCAACTTATCAGGAGGGCTTTAAACTAAAATTGAGGGTGGAGGGTGAGCATCCTTTAGGATCCCCAGGGCCTAATTCCAAACAAAAACTTGAACTATTAATACATGAAGGTTGATATGATATAGTTGGAATTACAGAAACTTGGTGGGATGAAACCCATGACTGGAACATACTAATAGAAGGATACAAACTGTTCAAAAAATCCAGACCCCATAAAAGAGGAGGTGGAGTTGCACTGTATGTAAAGGACCACTATATTGCTACAGAAATGCATGAAACCAAAGATGAAAACTTCCTAGAATGCATATGGGTCAATATAAAAGAAAAAAAAGAATGACAGTGCCATAGGTGTATACTACGGGCCACCCAACCAAGCAGAAAAAATAGATTTTTTTTGCTAACCAACTAACAAATATATGTAGGAAACACACTACAACAGTAATGGGGGACTTCAATTACCCTGACATCAATTGGAAGACTAATTCTGCACCAAGTGAGAAATCGAATAGGTTCCTGACCAACCTAGCTGACAACTTTGTTGTCCAAAAGGTAGAGGAGGGAAGTAGAGGGAGATCCATACTGGACTTAATTCTTACAAACAGAGAAGAAGTGATAGAGGGAGATGAAACTGCAGGAACCTTGGGTGAGAGTGACCTTGTCATACTAGAATTCAACATAACGCAAACACAAGCAATAGAACATAATGATACCAGAGTCTTAGATTTTAAAAGAGCTTATTTTAACAAACTGAGAGAGAACTTGGGAAAGATTCCTTGGATGAAAATCCTAAAGGGGAAAACAACTCAAGAATCTTGGGAAACTCTGAAAAATATAATCATAAAAGCCCAGACCAGCACAATACCACTGAAAAAGAAAAACAAGAAATCCAAGAAGAAACCAGCATGGCTGCACAAAGATCTCTCTGATAAATTGAAAGACAAAAAGGACAAGTACAAAAAATGGAAAAAGGGACACATAACTAAGGCAGAATATCAGCAGATAGCCAGAATCTGCAAAGATGAACTCAGGAAAGCAAAGGCTCAGAATGAACAAAGACTTGCAACAAAGTCAAAGATAGTAAAGAAAAACTTTCTTTTAACATATAAATAACAAGAAAAAAAATCAAGGAATCAATCCCAGAGAAGACGGCAAGGAAGTAACAGGCAGCAGAGAGAAAGCAGAGCTGCTTAACTCACTCTTTGCATCGGTCTTCACACAAAAAGAAACTATAGCCCAACCTACCAAAATATAACTGTAAAAGACTGACTAGAAATAAATGTTAAAATAAGCAAAAAAATGGTAAGAGAACACCTGTCTGATCTTGATGAATACAAATCACCAGGACCTGACAGATTACATCCCAGAGTTATAAAGGAGCTGGCAGATGTCATATCAGAACCACTGTACCACATCTTTCAAAAATCCTGGAGCACCGGGGAACTACCAGAGGACTGGAAAAGAGCTGATGTGGTTCCTATCGTCAAAAAAGGAAAAAAATAGACCCAGGAAACTACAGACCAATCAGCCTAACATCAATACTCAGGAAGGTACTGGAAAAGATAATCAAGCAAAAAATCTGCGAACACCTAGAGACAAGCAAAGTTACAACCAGAAGCCAACATGGGTTTGTCAAAAACAGATCATGCCAAACCAATCTTATTTCATTCTTCAACATAGTGACTAAATTGGTAGACCAGAAAAATACTGTGGACATAATATACTTAGACTTCAGCAAGGCAATCGACCAGGGGTGAAATTCAGCAGGTTCTGACAGGTTCTGGAGAACCGGTAGCAGAAATTTTGAATAGTTTGGAAAACCGGCAAATACCACCTCTGGCTGGCCCCAGAGTGGGGTGGGAATGGAGATTTTGCAATATCCTTCCCCTGGAGTGGGGTGGGAATGGAGATTTTGCAGTATCCTTCCCCTGCCACGCCCACCAAGCCACACCCACAGAACCGGTAGGGAAAATTTTTGAATTTCACCCCTGCAATCGACAAAGTAGACTACAACCTACTTCTTGGTAAGCTAGAAAAAAGTGGGATAGATAGCATCACCATCAGATGGATTTGTAACTGGCTGACAAACCATACTCAACGAGTAGTCCTTAATGGTACTACGTCTACATGGAGGGAAGTAAGCAGTGGGGTACTACATGGTTCTGTCTTAGGCCCAGTACTCTTCAACATCTTCATAAATGACTTAGATGAGGGAATAGAAGGGGAACTTACCAAATTTGCAGATGATATTAAGCTGGCAGGAATAGCCAACACCCTAGATCTGGGGTGTCAAACTCACGTCATCACGGCAGCATCACGTGACGTATCGGGACTTTTTCCCCCTTCGCTAAACCGGGCGTGGGCGTGGCCAGCGTGTGACGCATCCGACTCGTGGGCCGGGAGTTTGACAGCCCTGCCCTAGATGATAGGCTCAAGATCCATATGGATCTTGACAGACCTGAACACTGCGACCTATCTAACAAAATGAAATTCAGTGTAGACAAAAGTCAGGCAGTTATTTTATATTGCCTGTTATATGTATATGCAGGGGAGATGCATCCCTATCAAATATAATGGTTTATTCCTGAGCACGTGATTAATATGTTCCTAGTACGCATGTGTACATTCCTTTCTTTGTTCCTTCCTTCCTTCTTCTGCTTCTGTAAGGAGCAAGACCTTTTTTATAGCCAAGATGTGATTTATTGTTTGTACCGAAATAAATATTTTCTACTTTAGTATTTTAAACTGCGGTTTTCTTTTTATAATGTCAGAGTTCCAGGGAAAAGATCTATTTCGCCTCTGATGAGAGTAATTCTTATCTAACATGGTATGCAGGACATTGGGTCCTGGATCTTAATTAATTCTGACAGGTTTATTGCGTTTAGCCTAGTAAGATAGATAAGAATGTTTTTGGCTGTTTTGAAGTGAAAACTCCATAAATCTAGTTCTACTAAAATGTCGTCTCCGGAGAAAGAAATCTTACTCCTCCTGGACCAGCCGATCAAAGAAACAGAGAAATCTCAAGAAGCACCCTATTTGCCTGCCTCTTCTCCGCTTTTAATAACTCCACCGAGACAGACTGATATCGCATCTCTGCAAACATCTCCGGCACCATCGTCTCCCACGCGCTCAATCACAGTGGCAGAGGCGTTGCAACAGGAAAAAGATTTTCAAAGGTCAGTCAAAGTCAAAAACACACATTTTTTCCCGGGTGCTAGTTCAACTCAAATGGGGGCCATTCCAAAGATTACTCATTATGAGCCACTTCCGCCTCAATTACTTGAAAGTTTTTCTGAGGGAGCCCCCTCAACTACCGTATCAGCCTCAGAAAAATTTATTGATGCACGCATCAAAGACCTTCTTGCTAGTAAAGACAGAGAAATTAAATACTTAAGGAGGCAGTTACTAGAAAGCCAACGCCCATATGAAAAACAAGATGTCTGCCAGCCTTCTCACATTCCAGAAACTTTTCCTGGGTCATCTTTTCCGGTCTCTCCAACATTAGAGTCCCACCCCAAAATGGGTGTTACCTTTCATTTGCCGGAAGGGACATATGACTATACGTCAATACGGGCTGGCTCTGATCAAATATTTTATGAACAAAGAGACTTTCCCAAAAGTAATGTTGCAGTGCCATCTAGTGGACAAAATATAGATAGAACAGAAATCGTGAGGGACTTCCGGTTTGGACCTCGGCGCCGATGGCGTTCTTCCTTCAGAACGCCTTTCCGACTCCCTGCCGGGCCGCCAGAACAGCTGTCTGGCGGCTCGGAATATCTCTGCCCCGGACATAGGGGAGAGAGGAGAGCGTGGCAGGTGGGGTAGAGCCCCCCTAGCGCCCTAGGAGTCATCCAGGGGCGCGAAGGGAAGGCTCCCCAGGTAGCCTGCCCCTAGCTCCGGGAGCCAGGAAATCTCCGCTTTTGCGGAGCTAGACGCCGAAGCCGCCGCTGCCTCTAGAAGAGGATTTTTAAAACTTTTTTTTTTCCTGTGCAATCAAAGAGGCAGACAGAGAGAACCAGGGGCTTTGCTGGGCAAGTATGGATTTTTTTTTTCTCTTTTTAAACCCTCGGCTAACTTCTACTTGAAGAAACAAAGTAACACTTAATATGTAACAATATGGCGTTTGAAGGAGGAGAAGTGAAAGTGATTTCCGTTTTGCTTGTGGTTTTTTTTTTCTCTTATGGAAACTCTTTGTTCTGAAAACTGAAAACTAGCTGTACTTTTTATATTCTCTGACAATTGATAAAAATAAGGATTATTTGCCTTTGAAAGTGGAAAGTATCTTTTTAGAGATCTGGCTTTTTAAGGCGTTTTGAAGAAGTTGGGAAGAGAAGTGAAGGTGATTTTTGCCTTGTTTGCTTGTGGCTCTTTTTCTTATGGAAAATTACAATTTTGAAGATTGATTTTTTTTTCTCTGTCTCCTGACTTTGGAAATTAAAAAACTTTCTATTCTTTACATTGGAAAGAATTTCATTTAGAGTTATGGCTTTTTTCTATACTTTTCTGGAAATATAAAAATGGTTTCAAGTTTTGAAGGATTGATTTTTTTTTTTCTCTTCCTGGCTTTTCTCTTGTGGAAATCTTGAAAACTGATTTTTATTCTCTGCTCCGTGACTTTGGATTATAACAAATTGACTCTTTTTTGCACCTCTTTGGAAGTATAATAAAGAAGAAGTGTAAGTTATTTGTGCTTTGTTTGTGGTTTTTGGACTTTGGGAATTTTTTGAATTTGAAAACTGGTTTTTATTTTTGATTCTCAATTTTGGACTATAAAAACTGATAGTGATTTGGCGTTTTTAGTTTAATTTTTTGGAACTATAACAATGGCCTCAAAATATGGAATGATTGCTTCGAATAAAAGGCCTATCTACCCCTCTGCTTGTACTTCTAAAATGCAACTTACTACTGAACCAACACCTCCACAAGTTTTGACATCGGAAAATTTATTAAATACTTTAAAGATTATGAAACAAGACTTAATTTTGGAATTTAATCAAAAAATTACTGAAATAGAAAATAAAATGCAGGAAGCTTTGAAGAATATGGAAAAGCAGTTACGGATGGATATGTTAGAGGTTTGCAAAGGTTTAGCAACAAATGTTGATTTTTTGGAGGACTGTATTGAAACAAATAAACAAGCGCTGGCAACCTCGGAGGAATATATAAATAAATTTAAAAAGGATGTTGCAAATTTTGAAACAGAGGTGTTGATGTCACAGTTTAGAAGAACGCAATTTGCTATCAGAGTAAGGGGGTTGAAAGAAGGTTTATATGAGGATTTGAAGGGAAGAATGACTGAGGCCTTGGTACAGGTTTCTGGAATTTCTAAAGATGAGCTGGCTACACAAATTGAAAAGATATACAGGGTCAATTCGTGGCATGCAAAACAAAAACATTTACCAAGGGACATTGTTATATATTTTACTACAAGAGTCTTACGGAACAGAATTATTCAGGTGACATTTAAGAATAATATTCAGGTGAATGGTCAGGAACTTAAGATTTGGAAAGAAATTCCCTTTAAAATGCTTAAAGCTAGAAAAGAATTTACTTTTTTGATCGATGAACTTAAAAGATTGAATTTACAATACAAATGGGAAGCACCAACAGGAGTTACGGTGAAATATTTGGAGAAAAGATACCGGCTGAATACGATAAATAAAGCTATCGAATTTTATATTAATATTTTAAAGGCTGATATATCTAAAATTCCAGAAGAAAAGCGTATGAATGTAGAAGAAGACAAGGAGGAAAAGTCATCCTTATTGGATCAAAATGAAATAATCTCAAAGAGTCAAAGTGAACTGCAGAGTCAGAAAGATGTGAAAAAGGAGATGGAGTACTGGGATCAGATGGAAGAGGAGCTGATAAATTCAAAATCATCAAGATACAAAAGGAGGCAACCAATAAGATATAAAGAGAAGTAGTGTTGATATGTATTAGATGGATGGAGATAATATAATTGTATTTTCTTCTTCTCCTTCTTTTTGTATTGTTGTTTCTTCCTTTTTTTCTTTTTTCTTTTTTTTTTTAAAAAAAGGGGGAAAAATTTTTTTTTAATAATTTTTTAAGAATTGGAATTCTTAATTTCTAATTAAAACTATTTAGTTTTAAATTATTATAATTAGATTTTAAAAATTGTTTTAAAGGAAGGATTTTTTTTCCATTTGTCTTAGGTTTTTGTTTTTCTCTCTCTCTTCTCTAGATTTTTACTGTTATTATTATTAATATTACCTTTAAAGATATCTTTTTATTATGAATTAACAAGTTGATGAACAATAATATTATCTGGTTATGATGAAATTTAAAGGTTTTAATATTTAATATGTAGACATGTAATAATTAAGGTATTATTATTTAATATTTTTTATTATGAATTAGAGTTGTTGTATAATAATATTATGTTATGATGAAATTTAAAAAGTTATTATTTAATATGTAGACATGTAATACTTTTTTAGTTTTATTTGAGTTAATAAGTTGCTTTAAAATAATATGTTGTTATGATGAAATTTAAAGGTATTATTATTTAATATCTTGATATTAGCTATGTAAAATTTTCTTGGTTTTAGTTAATTATAAGATTATTATTATTATTAATGTTTTTTTTTAAAGATTTAGTATTATTAATAATTTTTATAGATCTAGAAAGTTGATTGAAAGGAGGAGGGAGAAACTGTTTTCCTTCCTTTACATAATCCAGATTATATAATTAATATATTTTTAATTTTTATTTTTTATTTT
Organism: Diadophis punctatus similis; assembly: GCA_023053685.1. NCBI lineage: Eukaryota > Metazoa > Chordata > Lepidosauria > Squamata > Dipsadidae > Diadophis > Diadophis punctatus. The sequence continues at coordinate 4,522,388 of JALIGW010000019.1, read as the reverse complement.
TCAGAGTTATACGGGAAATAATATAAAATATAGAAATTTAATGATGCTAGCAATGTGTAATTTGGAGTTGAGGGGGTTTTTCTTTCTTTTTTCTTTTTTCTTCTGTAATTACTGATATTATGCCCTGTGTTCTCTCTGGGAAGTCCGGGGGGGAGGGGGGGAAGGAGGGGGTGGGGGTGGGAAGAAAAATTAAAAAATGTTTGTACTATGTACTAATAAAACTTTTTCAATAAAATAAAAAATAAAAAAATAGAAATAAAAAAGAAATCATGTTCCAAACTGTTCTAGAAAGACTCGAAATTCTAACGTCTGGTAAAAGACAACCTTTGTCACCTATACCACCTGGAGGTTCTGGATTACAGTTTGTTCCTCCTCCATCTACAGCCCAACAACAATTTCTTCAGCCTGCCCAAACAATACAGGCACAAAGTGCACCACCCATTCCTATGGCTGCACAAATTATGCAGCAGACTCAAGCTGCTTCGCAGGCTGGAATTGCTACAGCCCCTGCTGTTCCAACTACACAACAGCAACCCCAAATGGGACAATTGCTTATTCCAATGCAAGCTCCTACGCCTGCCCCAACTGTGGCTCAGCTAGTGCCAATTTCTCCACCGCCTGCTCCTATGCAGCCAGCTCCTGCTGCTGCACCAGCTGCTGTACAACAGCCAGCCCAGGCACCACCACCTGCTCCAGTGCAGGCTCCTTTGCCGCCTCCTCTTCAACCCCAAATGGGTCCACAGGCAATTCCTCAGGCCGCACCTGCGCAGGCCCCATTAGGCGCCCCGCCTTTACAGCCAATTCAAGCTGTTGCTCCACCTTACCAGGCACCAGTTGCCCCATTAACTGGACACTCAAAGTTAAAACCATCAGGACAGAACTATAAAGCCTGGGTCAGTGAAATGACTATTTTGCTTCATCGCGAGGGCACGCACGACATGGTATTTGACCCACCTGAGCGGCCTTGGCCAGATGCCATCAGATTATTAGATATAAAAGCTTCCACCAGTATACTGATGTCTATGGAAATCGAAATGCAACAAACATTTGTCCCAAATGCAACTGCCCAAGAAATATGGGCTCAATTAGAACGTTGTTTCCGGCCAGTTTCAGCTGAATCTACTAACCTGCTTTTGTCACAATTTCATGGAACTAGAATTAAACCTACAGACAGCATGGGGGCACATTTAACAAAGATGAAACGCATGAGGAAAGACCTCGCAGAACGTGGCTATCCAATGGACGATAATCAAATGGTCAGTATTATTACCAATTCTTTAAATTACACATGGAGAGAGGCCATCACACAAATCAATCATGTACCTTTTGCTCAAAGAACTGTTGACAATGTTTGTAGAATTTTAACAGAATATGAAGATATTGCACTTGCAGCCCCACACTTGCAGCGCCCTCTAGCTGCAACACGTCTTCCAACTAGAAGACCCCCAGAGAGGGAATACACTCCAAGATTGCTACGTTGCCAATATTGTGATCGTGTAGGTCACACAAGCAGAGATTGCATTCAATTGCAACACACTCAAGTTCCTGTCCAGCCCAGAGGAACAGACTACAGGGATCAGTACCAACCCAGAGGCACAGCGTACAGGAGAAGTGCATCCCTGCCCAGAGGAACAGTTTTCAGAGGCAGCAGAGGTGGCAGCCAACATCGCCCAGGTCCGAGGCGTGACCCATTTGGCCCATATGCCACTCTTGCCATCACACAAGCTGTCCAACCCTGTCAGCAATATGATAGACATTTATTGTGGACTTTGGACTCAGGTGCCTCAATTAGCATTACTTACCAAAAGCACCTTTTCAAAGAAATGCATGCACCAGAACCAGAACTTCGTGAACTTTATACATTCACTGAACGTCCTTGCAAAGTCGAAGGAAAAGGGACTGTTTACATTGAAGAGTTAGATACACTGGTTCCAGATGTTTATTATGTTCCTGCTGCAGCTTTTAATTTGCTTAGTTATACCCATTTAATCAATATTTTAGATTTTCAGATTCATCATTTTAAGAACGCAAGCTACATTGTTAAGAATAGTATGATTGTTGCAGACACAATTGTGATTGCTGGAGTCTTCTACTTGAGGCCAAAACCAGAGCCTCAAAAACAAGCAAGTATAATACCTTCCATTAATGGCAATGCAGGCCCAGAGAGAGCTGTCCAAGAGAGAGATCCTGTGATTGCCTCACTGATTCCTAAAAACAAATCTAAGGTTCCTAATTCAAATGTTAACTTTGTTAATTCTCTCACAGGCCAACCCTTACATTACAACTGCATACATAAATGGCACAGGAGGATGGGACATGCCAGTTTTGACGTCCTTAAACGGATGCCATTGTTTGCCCAAGGTTTGAATTTCAAAGGATGTAAGGTACATTTGGATTGTGCTGTTTGCAAAAAGGCAAAATCAAAGGCAGCAGCCATTCCAAAACATGCTATACGTAAGTCAACACGCATTTTTGATTTGGTTCATACTGATATTGTGGGTCCTTATGGCCCAACTATTGGCGGTAAAAAGTATTTCTTAACTATTGTTGATAATCATTCTAGATATAGTTATGTCTTTCCTATGAGAGAAAAATCTGAAACGTTTCAGATCTTTAAAGATTTTGCAATACAGGCTTTCAATCAACATGGGGTGAAGATCCGCAGAATCCAGAGTGATCGTGGTTCCGAGTTCATGTCACAACGTTTCCAGGATTGGATGCGCAGAAACGGTATTATTCACCAAACATCCGCCCCTTCAATGCCAGCTCACAACAGAGTGGCAGAGAGACGGCAAGGGGTTCTCCAAACCATGATGCGCTGCCTCCTAGAAGATGCTAATCTGAAACATTCATTTTGGGGCGAAGCAGTTAAGTATGCAAACTACCTTGTTAATTGCACTTGGAGTAGTGTGATTGACCAAACACCATTCTACATGCTACATGGCTACCAGCCAGATCTTTCTAATCTACACATCTTTGGTTCATATGCAATGGTGAACATTCCATTAGCGCTAAGAAGAAAAGGCGGCCAAATTGCTAAGAGACTGAGCTATATGGGCATTGATGACAATTCAAAATGGGGAAAATTCATTGACTCTAACAATATGATTACAATTTCTAATTCTGCTAACTTTGAAGAAGATTCAAATTGGTCCAAAATACATTCTAATGATCCTGGAGTTTATTTTCCCAGAGATGATTCATCTAACATTCCATCTTCACCTGCCGCGGACGCTCATGCTAGCGACAACGATGGAGATGAGGAAGATGAAGAAGATTGGACAACCGCTCCAAGACGTTCCAAGAGAACTACAAAAGGTATTCCTCCAAAGAAATACACACTACATTGCACAAACAGACCACCACCATTGGTCTGTAATGTTACACTTCCACCAGAGACTTATGCTCAAATCAAATATCTTTCACAAGATGAACAAGATAAATGGCACACCGCCATGCAAGTTGAGATGGACAGTCTCCAGACTCTTAATGTTTTTACACCTGCAGCACCTCCTAAAAACAAGAAAGTCATTGGCACACGATGGGTGTACAAAATCAAACAAAAACCAGATGATGAACTATTATACAAAGCAAGACTAGTAGCACAAGGTTTCGCACAAAGTTATCCTGATGATTACACAAACACTTACTCACCTACAGTGCGGACTGAAAGTGTGAAAATAGCCTTAACTACAGCTTCCATTCTTGGACTTGAAGTTTTCCAATTTGATGTTGAAACTGCCTATCTACATGCAGACCTAGATGAAGAAATCTACGTGAAGTGCGCCCCCAGATTTCGTGACGACCTCCGTGGCCGAGAAGGGGACACGTGGATTCTCAACAAAAGTCTTTATGGTCTGAAACAATCAGGTTTGATGTGGTATAACTGTCTCAAAGACAAACTAAATTAAATGGGCTTTATTAAGTCCGAAACTGATGAATGTGTGTTTACAAAAAGGTTTGGGAATGCATATGAAATTGTTCTTGTTTATGTAGATGATATTGTTTACATTGGTCCTAGCAAACACATGAGTGAAATTTTTGTTTCAGGTCTGAAGAGATTCTTCACATTGAAGTCACTAGGTCACATCAATGATTATTTAGGTGTACAGATTGAAAAGACACAGAAGGGGTTTAGCCTCTCACAACAAGCCAAGATAGAACAACTCCTACACTATTGCAACATGCAAGATGCTACACCGACATACACTCCTATGCAAACAGATCTTTGTAATCTGAAAGATGAACAAAGTCCTGAGTTCAAGGATCAAACACTTTACCGCTCAGTAATTGGTTCACTACTATACATTAGTGGTTGGACTAGACCAGACATAGCACTTAGTGTCAATTTGTTGTCACGACATGTAAGCAAAGCCACAGAATTCCACTGGTCATGTATTAAGAAGTTACTGAGATACCTAAAATACACTCAACACATGAAATTAAAGCTAGAACCTACACATTCTGATTTTGCTGACTTGTATTGTTATGCAGATGCTGACTGGGCAAGCGATAAGGAATCAAGAAAAAGCACATCAGGTTTCATAATGTACCTGAATGGATGTCCCGTTCATTGGAACGTGAGAAAACAGAGTTTTGTTTCCTGTTCTTCCACCGAGGCGGAATATGCGTGCATTTCTGACGCTAGTAATCAGTTAACTTGGTTCTATTCTTTATTTACAGATATCTGGACCAAACCGAAGAAGCCAATCACCATGATGGAGGATAATCGATCAGTTGTTTACATTTCAGAAACACATTTCACAGGTTCCAGGTCCAGACACATTGACATTCGTTATAAAAATGTTAGAGATTTAGTAAGACAAGGTTTCATTAAGTTAGAATATGTGCCAACAGAATATCAGATAGCTGACATCCTGAACAAGCCATTGCCCGCAGCAAGACATGAATCTTTAACATATCTAATGTGTGTAGAGTGATATAAGCATATCCATCCAACAGACAAAGAAGGGGTGTCAGGCAGTGATTTTATATTGCCTGTTATATGTATATGCAGGGGAGATGCATCCCTATCAAATATAATGGTTTATTCCTGAGCACGTGATTAATATGTTCCTAGTACGCATGTGTACATTCCTTTCTTTGTTCCTTCCTTCTTCTTCTGCTTCTGTAAGGAGCAAGACCTTTTTTATAGCCAAGATGTGATTTATTGTTTGTACCGAAATAAATATTTTCTACTTTAGTATTTTAAACTGCAGTTTTCTTTTTATAATGTCAGAGTTCCAGGGAAAAGATCTATTTCGCCTCTGATGAGAGTAATTCTTATTTAACAAAAGTCTTACACTTAGGCAAGAAAAACCAAAAGTACACATAGACTGGGTGAAACCAGGCTTAATAGCAGTAACTGTGAGAGGGATCTTGGAGTCTTAGTGGACAACCAGCTAAATATGAACCAACAGTGTGCGGCGGCAGCCTAAAATCCAATGCAAACCTAAATTGCATTAACATAGGGATACAATCAAGATCAAGTGAGGTACTAATACCACTCTATAATGCCTTAGTAAGACCACACCTAGAATACTGCATCCAGTTTTGGTCATCACACTATAAAAAAGATGTTGAGACTTTAGAAAAAGTGCAGAGAAGAGCAACCAAAATGATTAGGGGACTGAAGGCTAACACATACGATGAACGGTTGCAGGAACTGGGCATGGCTAGTCTAGTGAAGAGAAGGACCAGGGTTGACATGATAGCAGTGCTCCAATACTTGAGGGGCTGCCACAGAGAGAAGGGGGTCAAGCTATTTTCCAAAGCACCCAAAGGCCAGACAAGGAATAATTGATGGAAACTGATCAAGGAAAGCTTCAACCTAGAAATAAGGAGAATTTTTCTGACAGTGAGAAGAATCAACCGATGGAACAGCTTGCCTTCAGGAGTTGTGGGAGCTTCATCACTGGAAGCGTTCAAGAAGAGACTGGACTGCCATTTGTCAGAAATGGTGTAGGGTCTCCTGATTGGGTGGGGGGTTGGACTAGAAGACCTACAAAGTCCCTTTCAAGTCTGTTAATCTGTTAATCACACTTGGCCAAATAAAGTTCTGTTCTGTTCTGTTCTGTTCTGTTCTGTTCTGTTCTGTTCTGTTCTGTTCTATTCTATTCTATTCTATTCTATTCTATTCTATTCTATTCTATTCTATTCTATTCTATTCTATTCTATTCTATTCTATTCTATTCTATTCTATTCTTATTTTTATTCTTATTCTTATTCTTACTCTTACTCTTACTCTTACTCTTACTCTTACTCCGCCCCCCCTGAACCCAAACTTTTGGAATTCCAGGGGTTCTGACCCGAGTTACTTCATCTGCTTGGTGCCCTGACGTTAAAGGAAGATCTGAGATACTTCCCAGAGGCTTCGGAGGGAAGGTATGACCCGAGGCGAGGACTGGGAAGTCCTGGAGGCTCCAGGCTTGGGAAACGCCATGATGGCGATTTCGGCGCCGTAGGGCTCACCAGACTAGAAATAAATAAAAAACCAAAGAAAATAGAGGAAGCATTGCACCGAGACAAATTGCTGAGTTGCTGGACGGGGCAGGGGGAAGTGAGCAAGCTGCTGGGTGTGGAGACGCTCCGGAATGAGGAGACGCCGGCTGTTTTTTTGGCTGCCGGCTGTAATCAGATGGAGGTTTCCCTTGGCGTTTTTTGCATGGGTTGTTTGCTGTTTGATTTGCCGGCTGTGGAAGAACGCTAGCCAGCCGGGTGATAATTGCCATCTCAGCGATCACCAACTACTTTGGAGACAATTACATCTGCAGCTACTCTTGCAGACCCTACTTCGATTTGGACTCCCAGCGACCCCCCTCTGCCCTAGATGCGACCAATTTTACACTGACCACGAAGGTGGCTCTTGCTGGACGCTTTTACGAGCTTTGCAGCTGCAACGAGCCTTTGTAGGAGCAACACAACGACGCCTTCTGCTTAATTTAACGGCTGTTATTATTGCTGATGTGGCCTCGAGGCTGACTTTAGTTAACACGGCCTCGGCTTTTTGCCAGACGGATAAGACCTTGTCTAGCTGCTTTTTTACCCTATGTGAGGCCACAGAAATATCTTCTGCTGAATTTAGCAGTTATCAGCGTTGCAAACTTGGCCATGAGACCGTTTTGGGCTGACGTGGCCCTATCTTCTTGCCAGACCCTTCGTATGAGATCTCCATTGCATCAGCCAGATAACAACGTCAGCGGGAGGACAATTAACGTGTTGAACAACAGGAAAAACAAAATAACTCATCCAGATACTTTGGCTCCATTTGGGAAATTACTGGGTCAGCTCACAAAGATAACTTTGCATTCCAGTGCCACTTCTGAGAAGAGCTCTATTATTACCAACATTGGGGGGGAGAATGGTAGATCACTATTGAGAGAGCGTGAAACCATTAAGATCTACTTTAAGCCTTGGCGCAGGTGCCAAGAATTAAGAACTTACCTTGGCTGGGCTGGAGGCTGCTTGTATATGTTCTGTATGTATACCTATGTTTACAGCATCCTTTTTAGCTCTTTTACTGTAATATCTCACCCTGGGGGGGGCTGGGTATGTGTGATCTGGGCTATGAATGTGTTGTGATTGGAGAACATGAAGGTATGATTATTGGTAAATAGGAGTGTGTAGGTTTTTTATAGGATGTATGATTAGACAGAATGAGTGAACCGGAGATTGGGTCTGATTCCCCCTTCGCTGAGTGTGCAAACAGAAATGGAGGGGGTCCCGGCTCTTTTACCCAGTTCAGTATGAATGGTATGGATGGCCTGCAGGAAGGGAGGGGGACCAGCGGGGGAGGGGAGGGGGTCTCTGGAGGGGACGAGAGCCGGAACATCTCGGTCATAATGGGAAGAGGCAGATATGGCGGGAGCAGAGGGGTGGGCCGCTCTCGGGGAATAAGACCTCGCTGTTTACAAGCGATCCCTTGTTCCGGCCCCTCTGATCCGGTTCCATCTTGCTCAACCCGGATACCTGGCAACCAGGATTCTCAGGGCCCTGGGCTCAGGATGCTGCTGGTTAACACCAGGTCAATTACCAACAAAGCCCCCCGATACGTGATTCAATCACAGAGGAGGGGGCAGACCTGGTGTGTGTTACCGAGACCTGGCTAGGGCAAGAGGGGGGAGTAGCCCTCTCTGAGATATGCCCAGCCGGTTTCTCGGTGCAGCATCATTCTCGACCCCAGGGAAGGGGGGGAGGAGTGGCAATTATAACGCGCGGAAATCTGCATCCTCGTAGGATCCCTGCCCCGGAGATTGTTGGGTGTGAGACGCTCCTTCTGAAGTTGGACTTAGGGGTTCAGGTGGGCCTTTTCTTAACGTACCTGCCTCCCAGCTGCGTAAGTAAGGCCCTGCCTGAGCTGCTCGAGGCAGTAGCCGGCTTGGCAGTTGAGTTCCCTAGGCTTATGGTGCTGGGGGACTTCAACTTGCCATCTGCTGGCGAAACCTCTGGGGGAGCTCAGGAGTTCATGGATTCCATGACAACCATGGACCTGACCCAAGTAATCCAGGGTCCGACTCATGAGGGTGGTCACACGCTCGACCTAGTGTTTCTCTCGGGGCAGTGGAGAGATGATCTGACGATAAGGGACATAGTCATCACCCCACTGTCATGGTCAGATCATTTCCTACTGAGGTTGGATTTCGCAGCCCCATTCCTCCCCCGCAGGGAGGCAGGACCGACTAGGTGGTTCCACCCCAGGCGCCTAATGGAGCCGGAAGGATTCCAGAGGGAACTTGGGAAAATACCTGAAACCCTGGTACACAATTCGGCTGACTCCCTGGTGGCTGCTTGGAACACCACAGCATCAGGGGCCTTAGACCGGATTGCGCCTAAGCGACCTCTCCGTGGCAGTGGATCCCGGAAAGCTCCCTGGTTTACCGAGGAGCTCCGGGAGATGAAACGCCAGAAGAGACGTCTAGAGCGCCGCTGGAGGGCCAGCAAAACCGAGTCTGACCGAACACTATTAAGAATTTACATCAGATCTTATTTAGTGGCGATAAGGGCGGCAAAACGATCCTATTTTTCCGCTCTTATTGCGTCCGCAGATTCTCGTCCAGCCGCCTTGTTTAGGGTGACTCGCTCCCTCCTTGCAAAATGGGGGAGCGAGGAACACTTACAAGGCAGAGCTGAGGAATTTGCTGAGTTTCTGTCGGATAAAGTCGCTCAGATTCGGTCGAACCTGGACTCTGGCAGGGCAGAGTCCATAGAGTTGACAGGGGCAAGTCTTAGTCCACCATTATGGGAAGAGTTTGGGCCTGTTTCTCCCGAGGATGTGGACAGGGCTGTGGGAGCGATGGGTACCTCCACCTGTTTATTGGACCCGTGCCCCTCCTGGCTGGTCTCGGCCAGCAGGGAGGTGGCACGCGGCTGGATCCAGGTGGTGATCACCGCTTCTTTGGGGGAGGGATCCGTACCGCAGTCGTTAAAAGCTGCGGTGGTGCGACCCCTCCTGAAGAAGCCTTCCCTGGATCCAGCTGATTTGAAGAACTATCGTCCGGTCTCCAACTTACCTTTTTTAGGGAAAGTTGTGGAGAAGGTGGTGGTGACTCAGCTTCTGCAGCTCCTGGATGAAACAGATCATCTAGATCCTTATCAGTCGGGTTTCAGGCGCGGCTACAGTACAGAAACTGCCTTGGTCGCTCTGATGGATGATCTCTGGTGGGCCCGGGTTGGGGGGAACTCCTCCATCCTGGTGCTACTTGACCTCTCAGTGGCTTTCGATACCATCGACCATGGTATCCTTCTGCATCGGCTCGGCGAGTTGGGAGTGGGAGGCACCGTTTTGCGGTGGTTCTCCTCTTATCTCGCCGATAGGATGCAATCGGTACTGGCAGGAGGGCAGAGATCGTCCCCTAGGCCCCTATCATGTGGGGTGCCTCAGGGGTCGGTTCTCTCGCCCATCCTGTTTAACATCTACATGAAACCGTTGGGTGAGATCATTCGCAGACATGGGGTGTGTTTCCATCAGTACGCTGATGACACCCAGTTGTACATCACCACCCCGTCTGACTTCAGGGAGGCAGTTGATGTAATGTGCCGATGCCTGGACGACGTTAAGATCTGGATGGGGAGGAACAGACTCAGACTTAATCCCGACAAGACTGAGTGGTTGTGGATATTGCCTCCTAAGGACCATGACAACTGTCCCTCCTTGGTCTTTGAGGGAGCGAAACTGACTCCCTCAGACCAGGCCTGCAACTTGGGGGTCCTCCTAGATCCACAGCTGAAATTGGACCATCATCTTTCTGCTGTGGCTAGGGGGGCCTTTGCACAGGTTCGCCTGGTGCACCAGCTGCGGCCATATTTGGAGAAGGAGGCTCTACTCACGGTCACTCATGCCCTTGTCACCTCGCGTTTGGACTACTGCAATGCGCTCTACATGGGGCTACCCTTGAAGAGTACCCGGAGACTTCAGTTGGTGCAAAATGCGGCTGCACGTGCTGTGGTGGGTGTGCCAAGGTACACCCACGTGACACCAATACTCCGCCAGCTGCATTGGTTGCCCATCGGTCTCCGGGTCCAATTCAAGGTGTTGATCACCATCTTTAAAGCCCTTCATGGCTTGGGACCAGGCTATCTTCGGGACCGCATTCTGCCTCATACTTCCCTCCGACCGGTTAGGGCCCACAGAGTTGGCCTCCTCCAGGTCCCGTTGGCCAAACAATGCCGGCTGGCGGGCCCTAGGGGGAGAGCCTTCTCTGTGGCTGGCCCCGCGCTCTGGAACCAACTTCCCCCAGAGACCCGAACTATCCCCACTCTGCTGGCCTTCCGAAAAGCCTTTAAGACATGGCTTTTCCTGCAGGCAGGGGGTAGAGCTTAATCCACTCGAGCTCACCCCCCAAGTATGTATGGTTGTTGAATGGATGTTGTTGTTTTTATATTGTGCTTTTAAATTTTGTACTTGTTTTTAATTAATATTTAATTGGTTATTCTTGTATTTTTTCTCTGTTGTACGCCGCCCTGAGTCCTCCGGGAGTTGGGCGGCATATACGAATACCAAAATAAATAAATAAATAAATAAATACTCTACTTTATTCTTACTGTACATTCTTCCTGTAGACTATTCCCACATAGAATCTTCTAGAGATGAACTGGAACTGCAGCTCCCAGAATTCCAATCCAACTGTGGCCATACTAGTTGAGCATTGTGGCGTTTCACTCCCAAAACATCTGGAGAATGCTATCTTGACAAAAGCTGGAGTAGGGAGTTTTGCCATAAATGGATAGAAAATGGCTGAATGGGTTTTAATAATCCACACCATCCTGAGCAGTGTCCTCAGAAATCAAATTAAAGTTTCAGGATTCACACTGTATGATCCCTTTTCCACAGCTTATTCTCCAGGATTCCTCAGGAGAGAAGGCACAGTGTCAATGTTGAAAGCCTGTTGCCATAAGGTTTTTAGAGATTCCTCCCTTTTGACACCAGGATTGTTGTGGTCCACTGGCGGCCTGCAGAGCTGGCAGCAGAGTCGGACAGTGAGGAGGCTGGGGAGGAACATGGGCCAGTCCTGGAGTCTGGGGAAGGCTCTGCGTCGGAGGCAGAGATGGGGCCAGGGCCATCTGGGAGTTCTGTGCTGACTCCGGAGCCTCCTTGCCTTCAGCAAGGCAGAGGAACAGGGGGAGCCTGTTCCCAGTGCGTGCATGTGCAGAGCTGCCAGAAGGCAAGAACAGTTAAGACAAAAAGGGCAACTCGGGAGTAAGGCTTGGAGTTCATTGGCCCCTCCCATAAGACATAAAGGAGGAGCAAAGGGACATGAGCCTTTGCAGGAAGCAACTTTGTTCGTTCTGGTCGGTTTAAACTCTGAAGCTCCGTCTTGACTTTGTGCTCTGTTTGGCCTTGCCAAGATAATTGGCAATTCAGTCTTTGGCAGCGTGTCAAGGAAGATAAAGGTGGGTGCTTATCAGCCTTACCCTGAAAGACTGTGACAGACTTCTGTTGGACTATTTACAAACTGCTTGAGACTCATTACGGGCTGTGAATGAACATAATTCACAGCCGTTGAAATAAAAAGAGGGTTTTGGGGACTAAGCGTGTGATTGTTACTGTCTCAGGAAGCCTTGGTCAGAACAGTTTGCTTCCTGCCCAAACAATTACAAACAAACCTTGATTAAGATGGAGCAGCTGTGTGCTGACAATGCGCAGCTTAATCAGCAAGTCGCTCTGCTAGCAGCCCAGGTGGCTCAGGTCCAAGCTCATGCTGCTGGTCCCAGAACTTCATCTCTTTCCCGAGCCTGCAATGCGTGGACCACACCTGCCAAGTCTGCAGAGGCCTGTTGCTGGGTCCATCCGGGGTGTCCTTTCCTTCTGACCTAGCGGACTTCGCGGATGTCTTCAGCGAACAGGAGGCGGACCAATTGCCCCCGTACTGGCCATACGACTGCCCCATTGATTTGATTCCGGACACGCCGCTCCCAGTGGGGCATTTGTATTCGATGTCGGACCCCGAGTTGTACGCCGCCCTGGGACTTCCTGGACAAACATTTGGTTCGGGGTTTTATCCGGCCCTCGTCGTCGCCACTGTCTGCTCTGGTCTTGTTCGTGAAAAAGAAGACCGGAGACTTGCAGCTTTGTTGCGACTACTGCAAATTAAACACCATCACAGTGCACAACCGGTATCCTCTGCCCCTGATTCCTGAACTGTTGCAACGGCTCCAGGAGGCTACCATTTTCACCAAGTTGGACTTGCGTGGAGCTTACAATCTTGTTTGGATCCGGCCCAGGGATAAATGGAAGACAGTGTTTGGCACCAGGTACGGACATTTCAAGTACATGGTCATGCCATTTGGGTTGACCAATGCTCCCGCCGTCTTCCAGCATTTTATGAACGACATCTTCCGGGATCTCTTCGACCAGTTTGTTGTGATTTATTTGGACGGCATTTTTATTTACTCTTCCTCCCGGAAGAGCCACCAACAGCACCTACGCCTGGTCCTGCAACGGCTCTGGGAGAACCACTTGTATGCGAAACTGGAAAAATGCCAGTTTTGTCAGTCCACCATCAAGTTCCTGGGGCATCGCATCTCTCCCAAGGGCATAGCGATGGAGCCGAGCAAGGTCGAGTCTTTGGGTAGTTGGCAACCTCCTCGGCGAGTGAAGGTTGTCCAGTGACTCCTCGGGTTTGTCAACTGTTATCGGACCTTTATCCCCGGGTTCGCTTCCCTGACTATGCCCCTCACTCGGATCCTGCAGAAAAAAGTCCCGTTCCGGTGGAGTACTGCCGAGCAGCAGTCATTCCAGGCCTTGAAGCAGGCGTTCATGACGGAGCCCATCTTGAAACATCCTGACCCCCACCGTCCATTTGTGGTGGAAGTGGATGCGTTGGATGTTGCTGTTGGAGCGGTGTTACTCCAGGCTCACGCGTCCGGCAGTACCCTCTTCCCTTGCGTGTATTATTCGCGGAAGCTCAACTCTTCTGAGTGCAAAAACCTGGAGTTCCTGCGGACCACCCGAAAACTGAACCAATGCCAGATCCGGTGGTCCCTCTTCTTTGCCAGGTTCAACTTCTGTGTCACCTAAATCCCCAGTAGTCGCAACCAAAGGGCGGACGTGCTTTCGCGGAAACCAGAGTATTCCCACATTGAAGACCAGCTTCCGCCCGGACAATTCTGCCCGTAGAGTCTTACTCCATGGTTCAGGAACCAGTGGACTTATGGGCTCAGATATGGGAAGTGCAGCAGCATGACACTTACGTGGAGCAATGGAAGGAAGAGGTGGGGCTCACTTCTCCCTGGATGTTTACCAAGGAACTCTTGCGTTACCGAGACAGGCTATATGTGCCGGTGGGGCCACTCTGGGGACTTATCCTGTCGCAGGGCCATGATAATCCTGCGGTGGGGCACTTTGACCTCTTTAAGACATTGCACCTAGTTTCTCGGACCTTCTGGTGGCCCCGACTGAGACACGATGTCCAGGCCTACGTCACCTCCTGTGTACGATGCCGACAGGCCAAGTTGGCCATGGGAACCCCCCCAGGGCTGCTCCAGCCATTGCCAACACTGGAGAGACCCTGGGGCACCATTTCCATGGACTTCTTGATGGATTTGCCTCCATCTTCGGAATTCACGACCGTGTTCGTGGTGGTAGACATGCTGACGAAGATGGCACATTTCATTCCATGTCGTGGGTTACCAACAGCTCACGCCACTGCCCGCATGTTTATCCAACATGTCTTTCGGCTGCACGGTCTACCTGATAGGGTCATTTCGGACAGAGGGGCTCAATTTACAGCCCAGTTTTGGAAAGGGCTGATGACGGCCTTAGATGTGAAAATCTGCCTGTCGTTGGCGCATCATCCAGAAACTGATGGCGGGACAGAGAAAGTCATCGGGATCCTGGAGCAATACCAGCGCTGCTTTGTGAACCAGTAACAAGACAATTGGTCGGATTATTTAGCAGTCGCAGAGTTCGTGTTCAACAACTTGCAGAACACCTCCACGTAAACGACCCATTTCTTGGCTAATGTGGGATATCATCCTCGGTTCTTTCCCTTCATGCAACTCGACTCACCGGTTCCGGCGGCGAATGACTATCTGTCCGAGTTGCAGGCCGTCCATCAATTGGTGCGACGGTAACTGGAGAAAGCCAAGGAGGACTATAAAAGAGTCGTGGACCGCTCTCGGCAGGCGACGCCACCGTTGGCTGTGGGGGATCGGGTATGGTTCTCCACCAGGAACCTTCCGTCAGACTGGCCGGTCAGGAAGCTAGACCACTGGTATCTTGGCCCGTTCCCTGTTGAGGCGGTCATCACCTACCACCTAACATTGCCACGCTTGATGCGTGTCCATCCAGTCATCCATAGATCCCTCCTCGTTCCAGAACGGCCAGCCTGTCCGCTCCACCAACCTGATCGTCCCCAGCCAGCGCCACGTGATGGGGTGGACTGCCCGAGTACAAGATCGCCAGCATTTGGGACTCCCGGTGGCTGAAAGGATGGTTCCAGTATCTCATTGAGTGGAAAGGTTATGGGCAGGAGGATTTCACTTGGGAGGATGCGACCTCTGTGCATGCACCTGCTTTGGTGAAAGCATTCCATGACCAATTCCTGTCACGGCCACATCTGGATAGCCAGACCCAGGGGAAGGGCCCTGCGGTGAGGGATAGTGTTGCAGTTCACCGGCGGCCTGCGGAGCTGGCAGCAGAGTCGGACAATGAGGAGTCTGGGGAGGAATATGGGCCAGTCCTGGAGTCTGGGGAAGGCTCTGCATCGGAGGCAGAGAGGGGGCCAGGGCCATCTGGGAGTTCTGTGCTGACTCCGGAGCCTCCAGAGGCTGACATCAGCAAGGCAGAGAAACAGGGGGAGCCTGTTCCCAGTGCACGCATGCGCAGAGCTGCCAGAAGGCAAGAACAGTTAAGACAGAAAGGGCTACTTGGGAGTAAGGCTTGGAGATGATTGGCCCCTCCCGTAAGACATAAAGGAGGAGAGAGACTTCCAGTTTTTCTTTTGGCAACATCGGAAGCTGGGACCGCGAGCTCAGCGGCCAGCTCCGAACACTTCACATCCGAGGGTCCGGATTCGGACCTAAGGCCCCCCCCCGTAGAGGGGGCGAAGTGAAGGGGGACCGCCAGGAGGGTAGAGGGGAGCCGCATTTCCCCTCCCTGAACAGGAAAGCCCCTAGCCGATGGTGTGGAGCAGCAGCAGAAAACATGGCTGCCACAAAGCTTAAAGAAGACCAGAAAAACTAAGAATGAGCAGGAGGGAAAAGTGAGTGATTTGCGATCTGGGCTAAAAAGGATGGTTGCTTTTTAAGAATAACCCCAAAAATATGAGGGGGAAGAAATTTGGAAGTCAAATATTAGCTTTGGAAACTGGAAAAAAAAGTTTTGTTTGAAAGTTTTAAAAGAAGATGTGGTTCTGGAAAGATACTTTGTTTTAAAGGAAAATATTGATATTCGAATTGAAAGTTGTCTCCACCTTATCATAACTAAACTGATTATTACGTACCTATCTATACACTGGATTCATAATAATGAAATTGAGAGTGCAGAGTAACAAAGAGGAATAATATTGACTTGAAGCAGGAGCGCCATTTTAAAGAAAGAAAGAAGGGTGTAACCCTTGGAACTTTTGTTTTTGCTGGATAAATAAAACTGAGTAAACCAAAAAGAAGGAAAAGAGGTGGTAAAGCCCCTGGATTTTTCCTTTGAAATTTGGTTGGATTGTAAAAATGATAACAAGTGGAAGTAAAGACATGGGATGGATTCATCAGGCTATTAATGACATTATAAACAAGCAGCATATGGGAATGAAGGAAATACTTGAAGATATGGATTACATAGAACTGAAACTGGAGAAAATAATACAAAGAATAACAAGTGCAGACCAGATAAATGAGGAAAATACGGAGGATTTGGGAAGAGCGGAAGAAACAGATGAACCGGATAATAAACAACAAGAAAGAAAATATAATAAAGGGATGATGGAAATACTGAGGGTGAAAAAGGGATTAGAGCGGAAGGGGAAGATTTCAGATGGTATGGAAAAGATATGGGAGAAAAAGAAAGCCAGAAAGGGAAAAGAAGAAAAAGCTAGAAAAGATGACAGCAAAATAAAACAACAAAGGGGAAAAAAAGAGGAGAGAAAGAGAGTATCGCAAAAAAAAGGATTTAAGAGTAGAAATGAGAGAGAAAGAAATATGTGGGAGACAACCAAAAAAGAAAAAGAAAAAAGGATTAAAATATGGAACAGGATAAAAGATAAGGGATAAAAAAGAATAAGAATGTATATGCTAAATTAGTATATTAGAATTAAATAATCTGAATAATTGTTTATTGTGGTGATAAGTAATAAAAATATATATTCTTGAATATAAGTTATGAATATAGAAGAGTTACAATGTGGGAAAAATAATTTGTATTAAATATATGTGTGAATAGTTTATAGAAATGAAGTTATAAAATAACAGAAGAAAATATATGAAGAATGTAAATGCTAATTAGAAGATTGAAAGTTGGTAACATTGAAAAATGTTTTGTATGGGGTATAAGAGATAAAAACTAGTTTTGAATGATTGTTAGAAATGTGATAAAGGGATGGAATTAACTGCCAAGATGATAAAATCAGCTTATAATAAAAAGTAACAATCATATGGAAAAGAGGAAAAAGAAGTAAAAATTATTTTTGATTATTGTTTAGAAAAGAAGTGAAGTAAAATATATTAATACTAGAAATGTATAAGGTGGAAAAAGACCACATCTTTGATTGTTGGAATGGAAGGAAAAGAACAGAAAAAAAGGCGGAAAGAAAAGAGAATTAAAATAGAGATAAAATAAGAGGGGGAAAAGACTAAAAGATAGATATTAAGATGAAAAAAATGTGAGAGAAGGGCTAGAAGGTTTTAGAAATGGAAGGATGATATTAGAATATGTATTAAAAATGAAATGATAAATGAACTGTAATTATTAAGAAAAATATTGTTAAGACTATTGTATGGATGTATGAAACTCAGAAAGCAAACACTCACAACATGAGATGTATAAAGATTAAAAATAAATAAAATTTATTGGGGGGAAAAAGACATAAAGGAGGAGCAAAGGGACATGAGCCTTTGCAGGAAGCAACTTCATTCGTTCTGGTCGGTTTAAACTCTGAAGCTCCGTCTTGACTTTGTGCTCCGTTTGGCCTTGCCAAGATAATTGGCAATTCAGTCTTTGGCAGCGTGTCAAGGAAGATGTTAGGCACCATCTTAGGCACAAAGTCAGCTGGGTGACCTTGGGCCGGTGATTCTGTCTCAGCCCTAGGAAGCAGGCAATGTCAAGCCACTTCTGAAAAGACTACTAAGAAAACTGCAGGTCCCTCCAGGTCCCGTCAGCCAAACAATGCCGACTGGTGGGGCCTAGGGGGAGGGCCTTCTCTGTAGGGGCCCCTGCTCTCTGGAACCAACTTCCCCCAGAGATCCGAACCATCCCCACCTTGCTGGCCTTCCGAAAAGCCATTAAGACATGGCTCTTCCTGCAGGCGGGGTGAGTTTGAGATGACTTTTTATCTGATGTCTCCCCCATGTATGTATGGTGTTTATATGTTTTTTAATTGTTTTTAAATTGCTTTTTTAATTATTTGTTTGGAGTTTCATAAAATGTTGTACGCCGCCCTGAGTCCTGAGGGAGTAGGGCGGCATAGAAAAACTGCCAAATAAATAAATAAATACACAGCAAACAGTGTATGTCATCTGTACTGTTTGCTGTTTGCTGTTTGGCAAATTGCTGGGAGGCAGAGGCCTTTTTTCCTTGTTTTCCTCCCCCAAAACTAAGGTGCATCTTATACTGCTGTGCGTCTTATACTCCGAAAAATACGGTAGCTACATTATTTTCTATTGGTTATGATAGGACCTTTTTTTGCCTGGAATCACCTAGAGATGCATTGCATTGCTGCAAGAAAACACGAGAGAAGATGGCAAGGAAGTAATGAGCAGCAGAGAGAAAGCAGAACTGCTTAACTCATTCTTTACATCAGTCTTCACGCAAAAAGAAACTATAGCTCAACCTACCAAAAACATAATCGTAAAAGACAGACTAGAAATAAAAATTAAAATAAGCAAGAAAATGGTAAGAGAACACCTATCTGACCTTGATGAATATAAATCACCAGGACCTGACAGATTACATCCCAGAGTTCTGAAGGAACTGGCAGATGTTATCTCAGAACCATTGTACCATATCTTTCAAAAATCCTGGAGCACCAGGGAACTACCAGAGGATTGGAAAAGAGTTGATGTGGTTCCCATTGTTGTGGCTTGCCCGCGTCCCGTGCAGCTGGTCGAGGATCCGGAGGACCTAGAGCTGCCCGTGGCGCGGCACTATCACCCTGTGTACCTGGCACCTGAGTCTGACAGCGATGAGGACTCAGTGCCAGAGGAGGAAGACCAGCCAGGGCCTTCTGCACCTTCTCAGCTGGTGCAGAGTGAGTCCTCAGAGGAGGAGGAGCCTCTGCTGGATGCTAGGGCTCGCAGAGCAGCCAGCAGAAGGGATCGGCTTTACAGCCGGAGGTCTCCTCGCAGGTAAAGCTGAGGGCTAATGGGCCACGCCCTCAGGCTATTTAAGACTGGTGCACTCAGCACTTGGTGCTGGAAGCAACACCTGTGATCTGCGAGCACTTCAGAGTCCTTTTGCATCAGCGTTCCTGTTTTGAGTCCTGTGTTTGGAAATAGCAGCTTCTGGAATGCTTATTTCTGGGATTCCAGCCAACTCGAGTGAGTGAGAGAGATAAGAAAGTCTTAATTGCGTATTTGTTTTGGACATTTGAACTTTGGCTAATAACTCACGAAGAGACAAGGAACTTTATTCCCCGAGACTCTCTTTATGTTTGTTTCTGGACTTTAAACCCCTGCGCTTTTACTAAGCATCTTCATTAGTAAAAAGACCCCTTTGCTTTTGTAGCAAACAGTTGTGTGTGTGTTTTTCTTTCTTTTTTTTTAATTCAAAAAGTTTTATTAGTACAGAGTACAAACATTTTTTATTTTTCTCCCCCCTAACCCACCCCCTTCCTTCCCCCCCTCCCCCCCCGGACTTCCCAGAGAAAATACAGGGCAAAATATCAATAAGAGAAGTTTAAATTAAGTTAAAGAAAAAAAACTTTTTTAAAAAAACTTCAACTCCAAATTGTACATTGATAAATTACATCATTAAACCTCTGTCTTTTATATCATCTATATATAAAGTAATAATAAAAAGAAGAAAATAAAAAATAAAAATAAAAAAATACAAGAGAAATACAGAAAAAACAAAAATAAGGTAAAAAAGAAAAATATACAAAAGAAAAAAAAATTCCTTCCTCCTCCTTTCAATCATCTACCCTAGACAACATTTACTCAGAATTAGATAAAGCTTAAATGAATCTTACATAAATAATAACTAAATATAAAGTACAGGAATCTTAAACTTCATCATAATATTAATAGCATAATATTACCATACGTCAAATTATTAACTTCCAAAAAATTCTGAATCTTTAAAAAAATATTAATAGTAGTAATAATCTCAGAATTAAATAAAACTTAAGTGAGTATTACATAGATAGTAACTAAATATTAAATAGAAAAACTTTAAACTTCATCATAATATTAATAGCATAATATTGTTATACATCAACTTATTAACTTCAAAAAAAAGGAAAAATTTCTAAATCTTTAAAGAGTATTAATAATAACAATAATAAAAAGACATAAAGAGAAAACCTAAAAAAAAGGGAAAATCCTTCCTCTGAAGCAAATTTTCAGGTCTAGTTATGATACTTTATAACTTAGTAATTTTGATTAAAGATTAATCTTCAAAAAATATTAAAGAAAGAATAAAAAAAAGAAAAGTAACGAAGGAAGAAAAAAGGAAAAATACAATCATATTAATCTCCATCCATCCAATAAAATTCAACACTGCATCTCTTTATTTCTTGATGGTTGCATCTTCTTGTAACTTGATGATTTTGAATTTATCAGCTCGCCTCCCCTCTGACCCCAATCCTCCATCTCCTTTTCCACATCTTTCTGGCTCTGCCATTCACTTTGATTCTTTAACACTGTTTCAATTTGATCCGGTAGAGGTGGCTTTCCCTCCTCCTCCTCTTCTACTTTCATACGTCTTTCCTCTGGAATTTTAGATATATCCGCCTTTAAAACGTTAACATAAAATTCAGTAGCTTTCTTTGTCGTATTAAGCCGATATCTTTTTCCCAAAAATTTCACCATTACTCCTGTTGGTGCTTCCCATTTATATTGTAAATTTAGTCTTTTAAATTCATCAATCAAAAAAGTATAATCTTTTCTAGCTTTAAGCATTTTAAAGGGAATTTCTTTCCAAATCATAAGTTCCTGGCCATTCACCTGAAGGTTATTCTTAAACGTCGCCTGTATAATTCTATTCCGTAAGGCTCTTGTAGTAAAATATATAACAATGTCCCTTGGTAGGTGTTTTTGTTTTGCGTACCACGAATTAACCCTATATATCTTGTCAATTTGTGCAGCCAATTCCTCTTTAGACATTCCGGACACCTGCTCCAGGGCTTCGACCATTCTTCCTTTCAAATCTTCATATAATCCCTCCTTCAGCCCTCTCACCCTTATAGCAAACTCCATTCTTCTGAACTGCGTCATCAACACCTCTGTTTCAAAATTTACAATGTCATTTTGCATTCTATTTATATATTCCACCGAGGTTGCCAAAGCTTGTTTATTTGTTTCAATACGATCCTCCAAAACATCAATATTTGTTGCTAATCCTTTGCAAACCTCTAACACATCCGTCCTAAGTTGTTGTTCCATATTCTTTAAAGCAGCCTGCATTTTTTTTTCTATTTCATTAATTTTTTGGTTAAATTCCATAATCAGTTCATTTTTCATGATCTTTAAAGTACTTAATAAATTTTCAGGTGTCAAAAATTGTGGAGGTGTTAACTCAGTAATAAGTTGCATTTTGGAAGTGTGGCCAGAGGGATAGTCAGGTCTTTTATTCAAAACAATCTTTCCAGATTTTGAAGCCATTGTAGTATTTCCAGAGGAGTACAAAGAAAAAGCCAAATCTCTAATTAAATTTCTTTCCAATTCCAAAACCAGATAGTCTTTTATTTTTTAAAAGTTATCAATTGTTATTTTAATCCAAAATCGGGAGACAGAGAGAGAAAAGCCAGTTTTCAAAGTCAAAAGTTTCCATAATAGAAAAAGCCACTAGCAAAACGAAAGTCACTTTCACTTCTCCTCCCAGCTTCTTCAATCGCCATATTGTTGCTTATTAACTGTTACTTTGTTTCTTTTCTGAAGTGAAAGTTAGCAGAGGAGTTGAAAAAAGAAAATTTCAATACTTGCCCATCTGAGCTCCTGTTTCTCTCTGTCTGCTTCTTTAAGCCATAAAATAATTATAAATCCCATTCTGGAAGCAGCGGTAGTCGCGGCATCTTGCTCCGCAAAGGCGGAGGTTTCTGGATTCCCGGAGCAGGAGACAGGCTGCCTGGGGAGCCCTCACCCTTCGCGCCCCTGGATGGCTCCTAGGGCACTAGGGGGGCTCTACCCCACCTGTCAAGCTCTCATCTCCCCCCTTTACCCGGGGCAGAGATTTCCAAGCCGCCAGACAGCTGTTCTGGCGGCTTTGGCAAGGAGTCGGAAAGGCGCTCAACAAGGAGCGTCCGCGATGGCATGATCCAAGCTGGAAGTCCTGTGTGTTTTTCTGTGGGTTGCGGTGCTGGGACACAACAACCATCTTCAAAAAAAGGGAAGAAAAAAAACAGACCCAGGAAACTACAGACCAATCAGCCTAACGTCAATACCTGGGAAGATACTAGAAAAGATAATAAAAATACAGATCTGCAAATGAAGAATAGAATAGAATAGAATAGAATAGAATAGAATAGAATAGAATAGAATAGAATAGAATAGAATAGAATAGAATAGAATAGAATAGAATAGAATAGAATAGAACAGAACATGGAGGTCTTCAAGTCCAGCCCCTTGCTCAAACAGGAGAACCTATACTATTTCAGATAAGTGACTGTCTAGTCTCGTCTTAAAAACCTCCAGTGATGGAGCGCCCACGATTTCTGAAGGCAAGCTGTTCCACTGGTTACTTGTCCTCACTGTTAGGAAATTTCTCCTTAGATCTAGGTTTCTTCTCTCCTTGATTAGTTTCCATCTATTGCTTCTTGTCTTGCCTTCTGGTGCTTTGGAAAATAGGTTGACCCCCTCTTCTTTGTGGCAGCCCCTCAAATACTGGAATACTGCTATCATGTTGCCCGTAATTCTTCTTTTCCTTAGACTAGCCAAACCCAAATCCTGCAGCCATTCTTCATATGTTTTAGTCTCCAGGCCTTTGATCAGCTTAGTTGCTCTTCTCTGAACTTTTTCCAAAGTCTCTACATCTTTTTTGTAATGTGGCGACCAAAATTGGTTGCAGTATTCCAGGTGTGGTCTTACTAGGGTTTTATAAAGCGGTACTAATACTTCACATGATTTTGATTCTTTGCCTCTGTTTATACAACCAAGGATTGTAGTAGCTTTTTTGGCTGCTGCGTCACACTGCTGGCTCATATTCAAGTGATCATCCACTAGGACAGCGGTTCCCAACCTGGGGGTCGGGACCCCTTTGGGGGGTCTAATGACCATTTCCTAGGAGTCGCCCTGGCATCCTCAGCCCCCCCCCTGCCACAAGCCTGGCCATATCGGCTCAACTCGCCTGAGCCCTCCGATTGGTCGGGAGAGGTGCCATTCGGCGAGAGGCGTTTGTGACGCCTGGCGGCCGAGCTTTGAAGGCATCAGCTAAGGGGCGGGGCATCACAAGATTGCGCGCTGGAGAGTGCAAGGCGGTGCTTAAGACATCTGTGGCCGCCCCTGTCTCCTGCTCGCAGCGGCAGTTTCTTCCCGCTGGTGTCGAAGGGAAAGGGAGTCACGGGAGGGAACGGCCAGCCAATGACCACTTAAGTTTAACAGCGCACAACGGCGGGAAGGAGGACAGCTGGGTCAGGTTCGTCTGTCTGCCCTCTCGCCCTCGGCTGGTGCGGAGACCCAGCGAACAAAGAGGCAAATGGAGGGAGGGAAGAGAGAGACTGAGAGATATTAGCACAGGGCTAGCCTGATCATACAGCCTCGGTGCTGAGGGTGCCACCGCCGGGGGCAGGAGGAGCTATGCCGGAGGGAACTGGAGAAGTAGGTGGTGCCGGAGCATGGTCCATCGCCGCCGCCCTGCTCCGTATGATCGGGCTAGCCCTGTGCTAACATCTCTCAGTCTCTCTCTTCCCTCCCTCCCTGTTTGCCTCTTTGTTCGCTGGGTCTCCGTGCCAGCCGAGGGTGAGAGGGCACGGAGACCGACCCGGCTATCCTCCTTCCCACCGTCATGCGCTGTTAAACTTAAGTGGTTGTTGGCTGGCCGTTACCCCCGTGACTCCTTTTCCCTTCGACACCAGCGGGAAGAAATTGCCGCTGCGAGCCCCGGCCGGCCCGGTTTGCGAGTCCCGGCTGTAGTAGACAGGGTAGACAGAGACTTGTGGTACCCCACTGCTTACTTCTCTCCATGTGGATCTGTAGTGGGTTCTAAATCCCATCGCTACCAGTTCGCCAAACGGGGCCGAACCGGGAGCAACCCACCACTGATGTGGATGTAGTAACATTAAGGACTACTCGTTGAGTACGGTTTGTCAGCCAGTTACAAATCCATCTGTTGGTGATGTTGTCTATTCCAGATTTTTCTAGCTTATCAAGAAGTAGGTTGTGGAGGAGGAGCCAACACCGGAACGGTACGGACGTCTCTCCACAGGGCTCTGTGGAGAACGCCGAACCGCTGCTGTTTGGAGACCCGAACACGGGTCGGAACTGCTCAGGTGGAGCGGGGAGAAAGACGACCACCTTGGCGGACCGTAGGGGTTGGCGCAGACCCAACGGAAGCCTTGGTTCCATGCTTCTTGGCCAGCGGCAGTGTGGAGGGGGCCAGATATGCCACCATTAGCTCCGGCGGCGTTGTTGCTACAGGAAGAGACTGAAAGAGGAGCGTATCATCTGGGTGAGAGAATTCTTTTTTTTTTCTGATGACTTTTTGGCAAAATCGGTGAAGATTTTAACCTAAATAAATTTGGAACTAACTATAACTAAGATCTGAAGCTCTGGGCGTGAGAGGAGGCTTTCTTGGAAGCCACTCTCAATCAGCGGCGGAAAGAGCGTTTAAAAGAAAACTTTCACTTTTGGTTCTATACATAATTGAGGAGATTGGAGTGTTCTAAAATTTTTGTTCCTTCTTCTTTTTGTTAAATTTGCAAACTTTTTTTTATTACCATTGGACTTTAAAAGGGAAAGTTAATACTGAACTGTGATTTATCCCTTTGGTTTCTTTTTTGGCATTGAATACGGTATCTTTTTTTTCTCTCACTTTTCCTCTCTGTTTTGGAACATTGTAGCTGACTGAAATATAGTACCACCTAATGTTTGATACAATTTTTACACTTTGCAACAAGAGAGAACAGCTGCAGTTTTGTTTATAATATATTATCTTACTCAAGAGAACTGTTTATGTGTGAGCTGAGAAGATGTTTTGACTATATGCAGATTCATGTTTACAATCTTGTTTCTTTTTCTCTTTTTCTCCTTTTTGAACTTTTGAAACTGGATTATAAGTTTTAACTTTACTTTGCCTGTTTGCTTCTTATTTTTATTTTTATTTTTTATTTTTTTTTCTTTGGCTATACCAAGTGGATTAAGGCGAGAGCCTGAAGAAAGAGCATGTTTGATTTTGTTTTTTGATTCCTCTTTTCTTTTTTCTTCTGGATATTTGAAATTGGCCTTGGGATTTTTACTATTATCACCCACATTGGATTACAAATTACCTATTGGATTATAAATAAAACATTATATATACAGATTTGGATTATAATTTGCGATTTGGATTACAAAATTGGGCAAAGATGGCTTCAAAGAAGATTCCACAATACCTTGCTTCACAGTCTACTTCTTCACAGAGCCCAGGACAGAAACCACCAGATACATCAGCACAAATAGAAAAATCGAATCTGGAGCTAAAAACTATGATGCAAGCATTATTTGAGGATTTTAAAACGGAGATTACTGGCAAGATGGAAACAAGTATGGGGAAGGTGGAAGGAGAGTTAAAGGAAGTAAGAGGCTTCCTGGGAAAAAATGAACAACGCCTACAGAAATCGGAAGAAGAGATTCAAGAAACCAAAAAAGAAGTGCAGGAGGTAAAAGCCAATCAGATGGAATCTGATAAAAGACAAGAGAAGATAAACATAATCTCCGAGATGGATCGTTCTGACTATTATCTGAGATTTCAGAACGTAATAGAAGAGAAAGAGGAAAACCTGGCAGAAATAATGGTGAACATGTTGGCAGAAGCAATTGAAGAAGATAAAGAGAGACTGATGAATGATATTGATGAAATTTACAGAGTTAACACGAGATATGCAATGAGGAACAAATTAGCAAGAGAGGTCCACATAAGATTTACTAAAAAGTCACGGAGAACAGAACTTTTACAAAAGCTAAGAAATGCTACTCTTGAATATAAAGGGAAAGAGATTACAACCTTGAAGCAAGTCCCAAGAAAAGTTAGAGATCTCAGAAGAGACTATCAATTTCTGACAAAAATCTTGATTGAAAGAGGAATCAATTTTAGATGGCTCATTCCGGAAGGGATACTGCTATGGTGGCAAGGCCAGAAAATAAGATTGGATACAACAGACAAAGCTGAATTTTTCTATAGACAACACTTTGTATATGGTGAGGAAGAAAGAAGAGAGAGAGAGAGGCCAGAGAGATAAGACCACAAAAAGAAGGGACAAATGGAAAAACTAAACTATTGCCTACATTACAGGAGGAAGCGTTGCTAGAGAAAGAGAAAGAGAAAGAGCTAGAAGGAGCAACAGCAATGGAGATAAAAGATCAAAGGGAAATGAGAATGACAAGATTGGCTAAGATATTAAAGTAAAAAACCATGGAAGACGAAATAAAGATGATGTCAATGAATATAAATGGACTAAATTCGCCTATTAAAAGAAAAAGGATATTTAATAGACTGAAAAAATTGAAGATGGATATTATTTGTTTACAAGAAGTACACATTAAGCAGCAACATAAGAAATTCCTAGAATGTGCGCGATTAGGAGAATCATATGTGACATTAGCAGATCAAAGCAAAAAAGGAATAATACTATATATACAGAAAAAAATAACTTCAAGACATATATATATATAACGATGAAGATGGAAGGATCCTTATGGTAGAAATAATAATGAACAATAAAAAGATTTTATTAGCTGCTATCTATGCTCCAAATGAAAAACAAGAAAAATTTTATACAAAGCTACACCAGAAAATAGTTGAATTAGACTATGAGAACATATGCATACTTGGAGATTTTAATGCCATCATGAATACAGAGCTGGACTATAAATCATCAAAAAAGAACAAAATACAAAGGAAAAAACTGCCAAAATCCTTTTTTACCATGGTTGAAGAATTAAATCTATTTGATGCCTGGAGACAGAGATTTCCAGAAGAAAAGCAATATACCTTTTACTCTTGTAGACATATGTCTTGGTCAAGGATTGATATGATATGGATGTCTCTGGAAATGTTAAATAACATACAACAAATAAACATTGAATCTAGCACCTGGGCTGACCACAATCCATTAGAAATGACGTGGAAAGGAAAAAGGAAAAGAAGTAGATGGACACTAAACCAAGAAATACTACATGAAAAAGATTTTCAACAATTTGTAGAGAAAGAAATGAATTTTTTCTTTAAAGAAAATAAAAAGAATGATATATCTCTACAAACAGTGTGGGATACAGCAAAAGCATATTTTAGAGGATTGGCGATGACTTATACTACAAAAAGAAATAAACAAAAACAAGCTATGCAGAAGAAATTGGAAGAAGAATATAAAGAGCTGGAAAAGAAGCTCCAAAAAGATCCACAAAATAATAATATCAAGATAATGATGGACTTGGGAAAGTATAAGTTAAATACGATTGAGAATGAAGAAATTGCAAGGAAAACAAAAAATGCTAAACAAAATTTTTTCGAACATGCTAATAAACCAGGAAGATGGTTAGCCTACAAGATAAAGAAAGAGAAAGAAAAAAAATGGATAAAACAATTGGAGGACATGGATGGAGACATTAGATATGGAGATGGAAAAAAAAAAGATTGCATGGACTTATTACAAAGCATTATATGCACAAGAGAATATAGACAGCAAAAAAATAGATCAGTTTTTGGAGAAAGCGGATCTACCAAAAATACCAGATAAATATAAAACCTTACTGGAAGAAAAAATTACAATGTCAGAATTGTCAGCGGCAATTAGAAAACAGAAAAGTGGCAAAGCCCCAGGCCCGGATGGAATACCGGCAGAAACCTATAAAATGTTTGAGGAGTCATTTGGAATTGTAATGCTAGAAGTATTTAATGAATTAATTATGGAGAATAAAATTTCTGACTCATGGACAGAAGCATTCATAACTCTCATTCCAAAAGCAGAGGCTGATCTGCAAAAAAGAAAGAACTACAGGCCGATATCACTTTTGAATGTGGACTATAAGATATTTGCTTCGATTATAGCAAACAGATTTAAAATCTTTCTAAATGACTTTATACATTCGAACCAAAACGGTTTTTTTACCAAAAAGACAAATCAAGGATAACATGCGTGTGATCTTAAACGTCTTAGAATATTATGAACAACACCCCGGAAAACAAGTAGCATTAATGTTTTTAGATGCACAGAAAGCTTTTGATAACGTGAATTGGCAATTTATGATAAAACAACTACAAATAATGGGCTTCGGACAAAAATTTATAGGAGTAATTAAATCAATATATACTAAGCAATCTGCCAAAATAATATTAAATGGCGAAATGACAGAGAAGATAGAGATAATGAAAGGAACCAGACAAGGTTGTCCCCTATCACCATTATTATTCATACTAACCTTGGAAGTTTTAGCCAGATTGGTGAGACAAGAAAAAGACATAAAAGGACTAAGGATTAAGAATCAAGAATATAAATTACAAGCATTCGCTGATGATCTAGTGTTTATACTGGAAGAACCTCTAGAAACAACTTCAAATTTATTACACCAAATAGAACGATATGGAGAGGTGGCTGGACTAAAAATCAATAAAGATAAAACAAAATTCCTAGTTAAAAATATGACAGAAAAACAAAAGAAGAAATTGTCTGAAATTTCAAAGATACAAATTGCAAAGAAAGTCAGATATTTGGGGATCCAATTATGTGCAAGATGCTTACCGTATTTTTCAGAGTATAAGACGCACCGGAGTATAAGACGCACCTTAGTTTTGGGGGAGGAAAACAAGGAAAAAAGGCCTCTGCCTCCCAGCAATTTGCCAAACAGCAAACAGCAAACAGTACAGATGATATACACTGTTTGCTGTGTATTTCTGTGCATGTGTGCTTGACCCATAGAAATAGCAAAGAATTGGAGAAATGTACATTATGGCAGTATATTAATCCCAGAAAGTTTTCTTAAATGTAATCACACTAATTCCTCCCAATTATTTAAATAGATCTACTCCAAACATGACTAAATCAGGGTTTCTCAGCTGCCTTCTTTTAATACTAATACTTAATACTTAATACTTAATACTAAAACAGGACATTTCAGATTATACTTTTACAGATCTTTAAAATTGATGTGGCTTTCTGGAAGTATTCTCTGCTATTTAAAAGAAGATACAATAGCACTGGGCCTCTTCAGAGCAAGCATTTATTTTAAAAAGCTTCTTCATTTTGTTAAGTTGTCTAGAACAATAATAAAGCAGTCTTTAAAAAATAAGTCTAATAATTTGAACACTCTACAAACATTTAACAAAATAACATATTAACAGAATCTGGGCTTCCGGGGCGGGCGCTATGCTGGTGCGGAGCGAAGAAAGCTGACAGCGGATTTCGCCCGACTTTTCGCGGAGCTGGTAGCCAAAAGCGGCATGCAATTCTCTGGAGGAGATCGCTAAAAGAAGGGGGACACTGAACTGCACCAGGAGAAAGTGCTATCTCCTGGTGAAATAGGTGGAAACCCCCGATAACAGCCGCGAAAGAGATCGGAGATCGGAGGTGGATAGATGATCCAGAGTCATGGCGCCTTGATCCTGACATAGAGGAAGAAAGCGAGAGGGAAACAGTAACCCTTGGCCGAATACTTTCATCAATCTTAAAGTGCGGAACCTGAAATTGGAGACGGAACAGCAAAGGGCGGAAAAGTGAAAGTCTCCCGAGTGGAACAGGCGGCACAGAAGCGGTAAGGAGCTATAAGAGAGGATATTACCAAATAAAAAGAAAGGAGTTCTGAAAGATTGGGGGAAAAAGAAGGGGAAAAAAAACTGCTGCTAGATTTAAGATCGGAACTTTGTTTTGGTGCCTGAATAAACAACTAAGGAAAAGTGAAACCAGTGGGAATACTGGCTCTGTTATACTACGGAAGCAAGCAAAGACTTCTTTAAGCTGACAGCGACATCTTAGAGAAGCTGAAGGAGATACTTTTTAACAACTGTTCCTTGAGATCAACATCACACATTTGGAAACTGTTGCAGCAAAAATCAGAAATTTAGAAACTATAGTGATTTAAAGAGACTACTGCTTAACATTGGATTTGAATTTGATACACTGGATTTGGTATAGAAGGAGGAGAATAACAGAGACATATAAAAGGAAAATAAAGAGTGACAGTGACTGTGCAGTTTCTGAAAAAGAAGACATTTTGGAACTTTAAAAGAAGACACACTGATTGCCTCTACTGGTAAACAAGGAAAAAAAAATACTTGGATATTGAATATAGACAGTTGATTGGTATTAAATATTTGATATTTGATTGAAATAATTATAACAAATAGAATTAATCTTAATTAATTTAAAAGAAAGATTGTAGTATTAACAAAAAGTTAAATTTAGTTCTGATTGAAATAGATTGTGATAAATAATTGTAAAAATAGATATATAGATTGATTGATTTATAAATTGACTGATAGATAGATTGTTATATTGATTAATACTGTTATACTATTGAAAATAATAGAAATTGACTGTCTATATATACATAGAAAATTGAAATCAAGACTTAGGAATTAAGAACTAGGAGTTCAAATGACAAAATGTATAAAACTGTGAGAAAGGTGGAATTAGAATATTGATATTGCTTGCTTGGTGGAGAAAGGGGAAGGGGGAAATATAGGAGGAGGCTATATGAAAGTTTGGAGTAATTTCTTTAAAAATTATAATTTTTTCTTAAAAGCACAAATGTCCTCGACCACGGTGACAAAAACTGTAAAGAAAGCAGTTTCAGCTGCGCCATCACCGGCAGGACAAAGATTACTAACACAAATGACGACTGTAGAGAAACAGGGACAAACCCCCTCCCTACAAACTATGCAGGCCTCATTAGACAGAATTACAGAATTTATGCTTGCATCACAGGAAAAAATGATAAAAACGCAAGAAACAATAGAAAATAACCACGAGGAAATGAAAGGGAACTTCGAAGTAGTTAAAGGAGATATTAAGAAGTTAGACAGTAGAATGAAAAATATACAAGAAATAGTTGCCAATCACGAACAACAAATACAGATAATAGTGGAAAAAACAGAGAAGGCAGAAAAAAGACAAGATGCAACAGAAGAAAGATTGAGAACAATAAACAGGGAGTTAGAGGGGGCAATCTCACTGTTGGAACTTGAGAAAGCAAATTATTATTTAAGATTCCAGAATGTACTAGAAGAAAAGGAAGAGGACACTAGAAATGTAATGTCGGAAATTCTGGGGGAAGTTCTCCAAGTAGACAAGGAAGAAATAAAAACTAACATTGATGAGATATACAGAGTTCAGAACAATTACATAAGGAAACATAAACTACCAAGAGAAATTCATGTAAGATTTACAAAAAAACATATAAGAGACGAGATTTACAAAATTACAAGAACAGAACAAATAAATTATAAAGGAAAAGATATTACAGTTCTGAAACAGATACCAAAGAGAATAAGAGATAAAAGGAGAGACTTCCAATACCTTTCAGTGAAACTAATAAGAAAAGGAGTGTCATTTAGATGGCTAGTGCCAGAAGGACTTCTGGTCACATGGAAAGATAAAAAAGTTAGAATAGACACATTTGAGCAAGCAGATCATTTTATTGAGCATTACTTAGAACCAGAAGGAGAGAGCAGCATAGAATTAGAAACACAGAGCCAAGAAGAACAAAGTACAGAAGAAAGAGAGAAGTTAGAGAAAATATACACCAAGACCCAAGTAGAAACACGAAGCGCAAGAACAGCCAAGGCAGCAGCAAAATAATAAGATGGAAAATTTAGTTAAAATACTATCAGTAAATATAAATGGAATCAATTCGCCAATTAAAAGACGACAAACTTTCAACAAACTACAAAAACAGAATCTAGATATAATCTGTCTGCAAGAGGTACATGTTAAAAAAGAGCATATCAAATTATTAGAGGCACCAAAACTTGGAAAGTTGTTCACATCACTAGATGATTCAAAAAAGAGAGGGATTGCAGTATATGTTAAGGATTGGCTGCAACCAAAACAGGTATACCAGGATAAGGAAGGTAGAGCACTAATGATAGAGACCTTAATAAACCAAAAAAAAATGCTACTCATAATAATTTATGCACCTAATAATAAACAAAAAGAGTACTTTAAAGAATTACATAAACAAATAGTCAAATTAGAAAAAGAAAACATATGTATAGTGGGAGATTTTAATGCTGTATCAGATAGTAAATTGGACTACAAATCTGCAAATAAAAAACACCATGAAAGAAAGATACTACCATGTGAATTTTTTGACTTAACTAGGGAATTTAACCTTAGGGATGCATGGAGAGAAAACCACCCACACGAAAACCAGTACACATATTATTCCACCCCACAAAACTCCTGGTCGAGAATAGACATGGTTTGGGCCGACATAGAAATATTGAATAAAATCCAAGAAATTGAAATAAAACCAAATATATGGGCGGATCATAATCCTATAGCTTTTACAATAAAAGAGAGGAGAAAGACAAACAAGAGATGGTTTATGAATAGGGCAATACTAAAAGAAAGGAGCTATATTGATTATATGGAAAAAGAATTAGCCTTCTTTATGAAGGAAAATTGGAATAACGATACTACAATTCAGAACCTATGGGATACCGCAAAAGCATACATAAGAGGATTAACTACAACATATACCATTAAAAGAAATAAAAGCAGAAATAAACAAATTAATGAACTGCAAAAAAAATGGGAGAATTAGAATACAGACAACAAACGGAACAATTAAATGAAAAAATTAAAGAAGAAAAGGCCCTAATTAAACATAGAATTAATTTACTGACACAGGAGGAGGTGGCACAGAAAATTAAAATGGCAAAACAAAATTACTTTGAAAATGCTAACAAGCCAGGCAGGTGGCTAGCCTATAAATTACGAAAGGAAAGGGAGGAAAGACATATACAACAATTAGAAGATGAGAAGGGTGAAGTAAAGACAACATTAGAGGACAAAAAAGATATAATACTTAAATATTTTAAAGAACTATATAAAAAAGAGGAAATAAGGGAAGAGGATATACAAACCTACCTGCAACAGGCAAAAGACTCACCAATAATAGAATTAGACAAAAACATGTTAGATGAAGAAATAACACCTCTAGAACTAGAAAAAGCTATAAAAAAACAAAAGAACAACAAAACGCCTGGACCAGATGGTATACCTGCGGAATACTACAAAGAATTGCAGAACCCTATTAAACAATTATTGCTAGTAACATACAATGAAGTACTAAATAAAGGGGAAATTCCTAAAACATGGGCAGAATCAATAATATCACTAATCCCAAAAGAGAAAATAGAAAAACAGAAGATACAAAACTTCAGGCCAATCTCGCTGTTAAATGTGGACTATAAGATATTCATGACCATAATGGCAGAAAGACTAAAAAATGTAATTAACAAAAACATACATCCGGATCAAAATGGTTTCCTCCCACATAGAAACATTAGAAACAACACAAGAACAATTATGAATATACTAGAATATTATGAGGCAAATCCAGGAAAGCCTGTAGCTCTCATGTTCCTCGATGCTCAAAAAGCATTTGATAATTTAAATTGGGATTTTCTTATTAAAAAGTTAGAGATTACAAATTTCGGCCCCAAATATATCAGGATGATTAGAGCCATATACTCAAAACAGACAGCAAAAATAATTATAAATCAAGATACAACAGACAAATTTGACATTCAAAAAGGAGTACGACAGGGATGTCCACTGTCTCCCTTGCTATTTATATTCACTTTAGAAACGCTGCTACAACGAATTAGGCAAAATTCAAATATTGAAGGACTTAAAATTAGAG
Source organism: Diadophis punctatus similis (assembly GCA_023053685.1). NCBI lineage: Eukaryota > Metazoa > Chordata > Lepidosauria > Squamata > Dipsadidae > Diadophis > Diadophis punctatus. Next base: position 4,488,527 of record JALIGW010000019.1, on the reverse strand, counting down.
GGCAAGAATACAAACTGCAAACTTTTGCAGATGATATGGTCTTTAATATGGAAAATCCGATTGAGGTAGGACCAAAATTAATAGAGGAAATCAACAAATTTGGGAAAGTAGCAGGCCTAAAAATCAATAAAAATAAAACCAAAATAATAACGAAGAATTTACCAAATAAACAAATTCAGGAACTGGAAGAGAAATTGGGTATTCAAACGGTTAAAAAAATTAAATACTTAGGAATAATACTAACGGCCAAATGCATAACAATTAAAAATGATAATTATATAGAGCTGAATAAACAAATAGAAAAAGATTTAGAAAAATGGACAAAACTACCTATTTCATTAACAGGGAGAATATCCACGATTAAAATGTCAGTGCTACCAAAAATATTATATTTGTTCCAAACGATACCAATTAAATTAGATAGAAAATATTTTGACAATTTAAATAAAATGATATCTAAATTCATTTGGTCAGGAAAAAAGGCAAGAATTAAATTAAAATATTTACAGCAGAATAAAGAGCAAGGGGGCTTTGGACTTCCAGAATGGGAAACCTATTATCAAGCAGCATCTCTACAGTGGATAACGGATTGGATTAAAATTAACAATAAAAGAATATTAACGCTCAAGGGACATGATCTACAGGTAGGATGGCATAGTTTCATATGGGACGGAAAACACAAAACACATTCCTACTTCCAAAAACATAAAATCAGAGATTCATTATATAACACTTGGAGCAAAATAAAACATCAACATTACACAGAAATCCCAACATGGTTTTAGACTATGGAGGCGATTACATACCCCACCACAACGGACATATACAAAATGGTTAAATACGAACAAATACTAGATGAACAAGGGAACCTAAAAGAGATCCAAACTCTAAGAGATCAAGGAATCGGGATAGATTGGTGGCCATATTACCAAATTAAAACCAGACTACAGGAGGACATGAAAAAATTTGGAGTAGCAAAAAAGAAATCAGAATTAGATAAAATCTTATTGGGACCGGAAAAAAAGATGATAACAAAAATTTATAAATTTTTAATAAACTATAAAATGAAAAAAGAAAGAGTTAAGGGAAATATGACGAGTTGGATCAAAAATTTTGGATATGAAATAAACCAGGAACAGTGGGAAGAAACATGGATTAAAAATTTAAAAATAACTAAATCAGCAGCATACAAGGAGAATATATACAAAATGTACTACAGATGGCATCTTCCACCAGCGAGATTGGCCAGAATGTACCCAAACATGAACCCAAAATGTTGGAAATGCCCCCACAAAAATGGAACCTATTATCACATGTGGTGGACGTGTCCCAAAACTAGAAATTTCTGGCAAACTATACACAACTGGATTCAAGAAATAACTAAATCAAAAATAAATTTTACACCAGAAACCCTCTTGCTAGGGATGTTAGATCAAGAAATAGAAAAAAAGAACTGGTATATCATAACACACATACTAACGGCAGCAAGAATAGTATTAGCGCAGCATTGGAAACAGGGTGACGTACCAACAGAAAACATAACAATAAGGAAAATCTTAGAATGTGCAGAATCGGACAGATTAACACTAGAATTGAAACAGAAGGAAAACTCAGAATACTTTGAAACTTGGAATCTCTTCTATAACTGGCTAGAAAAAAGAAATGGAACAAAAGAAACATAGAAATATCTAGATAGATAGATAAGTCACAATTAAGAATTTATTAACTGATAGAATAATAGATAAATATAAGTAATATAAATATAATTATATATGTATTAATCTACTAAAACCTATGGCCAAGACGTTTACTGTAAAACTTTGTATATATGTACATGTAAGTACATATGGTGTTGTCTTCAATGTATGTTTGTCTTTTTTAATGTTTATATATTAATAAAAATATTTTTTAAAAAAAAAACATATTAACAGAATCTGCCTCTACCTAGGATGGAACTCACAACCTCCTGATTGGGAGGCAAGAGCTCTAGCTCTGAGCCATAGAAACTATAGCTTGCCTCCTTTCCATTTTAGCAGCCTAATATTGCCAGCAGTTTATCTCCTAGCAATTTGTCACATTACAGCCACCATAGTTAGTTTCATTTTACCATGTGGCTTGCAAGCCTCCCTCAGCTGTAGATTAGGAGGCAGTTTATCTCTTCTTGTGCTCTTCTTGTGCTTTGCCCTGTTTGCTGCAAAAAGGTAAATTGCTGGCAGGCAGAGGCCAAAGGGTGGGGGTGGCTGGGTGGGGCTGCATTCGGTGTATAAGACGCACCCAAGTTTTCACCCTCTTTTTGAGGGTAAAAAGGTGCGTCTTATACTCCGAAAAATACGGTAACTATTAAAGACGACAATTACATAAAGATCAAAAAACAAATTGAATTAGACCTGGACAAATGGAAAAATCTACAAGTATCACTTATGGGCAGAATTGCATTGATTAAGATGAATATACTACCCCGCTTACTATTTTTGTTTTCAACAATTCCAATAAAAATAGAGAAAATATATTTTAGAGAAATAAATACATTAATTTCGAAATTTATTTGGCAAGGGAAAAGATCAAGAATAAACTTAAAAATGTTGCAAGATGCTAGGACTCGAGGTGGTTTTGGGTTGCTGAATTGGGAACTCTACTACCAGGCTGCGACCTTGACTTGGCTGAGAGAATGGATCCTATTAAGAAACCAGAGGTTGTTAACATTAGAAGGACATGATATGCATATTGGATGGCATGCATTTTTATGGCATGGAAGAAATAAAATACACAGTTGCTTCCAAAGACATTACGTAAGAAATTCTTTATATTTAGTTTGGGAAAAAGTAAAAGCCAAACATTATATGAGTATACCAAATTGGATATCGATAATAGAAGCACTACTTCATCCAAGCAGAGTAAACTGGCAAAAAATACCAAGATATAAAGACATTTTAACAGAGGAGGGAGAATTAAAATCGACACAAGAATTAGAGAAACAAGGAATTAAAATGGATTGGTTTATGAGAACGCAAATACAGACAAGATATGAAAAAGACAAAAAAATGGAAGGTATCATGTTAAAAAATAAAGAATTAGATACAATACTTACAGGACCAGATGGAAAACTAATTAAGAAAATATATAATCACCTACTTTACGTGGATCTAGATTCTGAACAAGTTAAAGAGACAATGATAAAATGGGCTCAGAATTTTGGTTATACAATAGAACTTGAAAAATGGAACCAACTTTGGGAAAGGAACTATAAACTGACTATGGCAACAACATATAAAGAGAATATGTATAAGATGTTCTACAGATGGCATTTGTCACTGGAAAGACTAGCTAAAATGTTCAAGAACATGTCTATGAAATGCTGGAAATGCCAACATATACCTGGTTCCTACTACCACATGTGGTGGACCTGTGCAGAGGCAAAACTATACTGGACTCGAGTAAAGAACTGGCTAGAAAAAATGCTGAAACAAAATATTGAACTGAGACCCGAGACTTTCCTGTTGGAGATTATACCGCATGAACTTAGTAAAGAAGATACCTATCTGGTAATACATGTCTTGACAGCAGCTAGAATTACCTTTGCACAAAAATGGAAAGGAACTAAGGTTCCATCTGAAGAGGATTTGATAAAAAAAAATTTGGATTGTGCGGAAATGAATAGAGTAACAATGAAAATTAAAGACAAAGAGGACTCAGAATATTATAATGTTTGGATGAAATTTTACAGTTGGTTGGAAAATGAATATAGTGGAAAATCAAGTTAGAATAATTATTGTTTATAAAAGATAAGAAAATGAACATAGATAAAAAACCCAGATGACAAAATGGACATGAATGAAGAAGTAGCAATACAGTAATATAAAAATATACCTAAAATTTAAGTATTTTGAAGTAGATTTTTAACAATAAGATAGATTTGAAAGAGTAAGTTAAAATGTTAATTGAAGAGATATATTGGCTGTCTATCTGTTAAAAGAAAATTAAAATAATAATAATAACACACTCAAGAAAGGAGAAGAAGGAGGAAGAGGAAGTAGAGGAGGGGAGGGGAGAAGGTAGAAGGGGTAGTAGGAAAGGGGAGAGAAGGGGGAAGAAGGTAGAGGAAGGGGAGAAGGATTGAGGGAAGGGAGTGATCAGACAAAATATGTAGGATAGATGGGCAATCTAGTAGTAATATTGGATGTGGGGGGAAATTAGAATAAATCGTTGTTAATGTATCATGGTATATGTATGTATGTTTTATGTGAAGAATATTAAAAGAAACAAAAAAAAAAGAAGTAGGTTGTGGTCTACTTTGTCAAATGCCTTACTGAAATATAAGTATACTATGTCCACAGCATTTTTCTGGTCTACTAATTTAGTCACTTTATCAAAGAACTAGCTGATTACCCGGCGTTGCCCGGGTATTTATTTATCCCAATCTTGTATTAGACAGGAAAAGGAATGAATTATATCTATAGTGTCAAATCAAAGCAATGTTATTTACAGGGTTTTAAAAGTATAAGGACCTTGTTCAAACCCCAGCTACGGAACCTGTGGACAACTGGGGGATTTAGAAGCGCCACCCCCCTGTCTCTGCCACCACCCGTTTTATCATTTCTTCAAACTGGGCCTGGGACTGGAACATAAATGCCTGAGGTGGCCCATGCTGCACCTCCTCCACCCCTGCTGAAATAGGCTGGGTCTCCTCTCTGGCCTCCATACCTGTTTCGCCTCGGTTGGGGTGGTACCGTCCTTCGCGTGATGAGTTGGGGGGAAGGAGGATCCTGGGAACACGAGCCGAAGCTGTGAGGTGGAAGCAGATGATCCACTTAGGCCGTGGTGCGCTCAATCAAAGACCTCTGTACTGGCCTACTCAGGCTACCTTTGCTTCGTAGGCCTACTGTGTGAGGGAGGCCTAGTGTTCTGACCCAGGCGTCCTGATAACATGGCACAAACAGCGTCTCACAAACCTCTTTTTATTGTGTAACGGCTGCTCATTGTTTTCATTAGCAGTCGTCCTAAGTTCAAATAAAGTAAAGTAAGTCTTTTCTTTGTAACGGCTGCTAATTATTGTCATTAGCAGTTGGCATAAGTCCCAGCAAAATCAAACAAGTCCAATGAAAAGTCTCTCAGGGAAAGGCAGATAACACCCACAAACCTTGCTCTTCTTTGGCAAGCTGTCAAGAAACAGTTTGCAGGAAACTTTTGCCAAGTTCAAACAGGAACAAAACGGAGGCTTGAGTTGCAAAGACAAGATCTGGAAATGAACGGAGTTGCTTCCTGCAACTCACCCATCCGTGTTCTTCACTTATATAGCCTATGGGAGGGGCCAATTAGCACCAAGCCTTACTCCCAAGTAGTCCTTCTCCTCTGAAACCATTCTTGCCTTTTGGCAGCTCTGCGCATGCTCACATTGAGAACAGGCTCCTCCTGTTCTTCTTCCTTGCTCATGTCAGCCTCTGGAGGTTCTGGAGGCCCTGGCTGAATCCCTGCCTCTGGCACCGAGCCTTCTCCAGACTCCAGGCCTGGCCCAGGTTCCTCCCCAGCCTCCTCACTGTCCGACTCTGCTGCCAGCTGCACAGGCCGCTGGTGGACCACAACACTATCCCTCACCTCAGGGCCCTTCCCCCGGGTCTGATGGTCCAGATGTGGTCGGGACGGGAACTGATCATGTGTTGTGGCCTGCTCGCAGCTTGTGCAGCCTGGGCCTTTGGAGCCTTCAGTGTCTCATGGCAGTGCTGAGAACGGAGAGGCTACTAATCCGTTCCGGAATGCCAGAGCACGCCGGGCTGCCAAGAGGCAGAAAGGTCTACTCCAGAGGAGGTCTACTCGGGAATGAGACCTGGGGCTAATTGGCCACCACACCCTTAAGGCTATTTAAGAAGAGTCAATGCAGCTGGGAAGTTGTAGAGAACAACGTTGGAAAATCCCATCTTGATCAGAGTTTGTTTTGTGGGACCTGTTTGGTGCTTCTCTGTCGCGTTTTGTTATCAGAGACTGAACTTTGCCAACTCTAGGAGCTTTGCCAACTCTAGGAGCTTTGCCAAGTCAAAGAAACTCCGTAAGATAAGTGGACTTAATTGGCTCGTCATTGTTGGCAACTTCTTTGAACTAGTACCAGATACTAATGAAGTGAATTAGTAGCTGGGGGTTTGCCAAGAAAGTTTGTTTGTAACATTGGTGTGTGCATCCTGTATGGATAAAAGATTTGTGGGATTAATTTGGGAACAAAGTCCGTTACTTCAGTCGGTGTAATGGATACTTCATTAACTATTAGGACAATGGCACTAAGCAGGACAGGAAAGCAAGATGTGACTCATCTCATCTGAAATCTCCTGACCCCAGTGCCTACGTGACCCGAAAGCCTATGTGACCCGAATGCATAAGTTACCTAAAGGATGTGTACTCAGGAATAGATTAACAATATGACCATATATGGTATATACCCACCCCTTACTAACATTGTCATAAGAATGTAACTGGATATGAACTGAAATGTAATAAAAGAGGGTTACACAGAAGATTCTGTGCTTCTGTCCCGAGATACCTGCCTGCGTGTCTCATTTCTCATGGGAGACCACCACAAGATTTAGTAGTAAAAATCTTACTGTAACCTGCTTGTGTGGCTGTGTGCTTTGTGGGGACAGAACATCATGGAAAGCTTTCACCAGATCCGGAGCATGGACAGAGGTCACATCCACCTAGGTGAGATCCTCCGGCCCATACCCCTTCCATTCGATGAGGTACTGAAACCAGCCCTTCAGCCACCGGGAGTCCCGAATGCTGCCGACCTCGTACTCGGGCGATTCATCTCCGTCACGGGGTGCTGGCTGAGGACGGTCATGTTGGCGGAGTGGACAGCCTGGCCGTTCGGGAACGAGGAGGGCGCGATGGAAGATGGGATGAACACGTAACAACCGTGGCAAAATCAGGCGGTAGGCGACCGGATTGATAACCGCCTCAACTGGGAATGGGCCAAGGTAGCGATGATCCAGTTTCCTGACTGGCTGGTCTGATGGGAGATGCTTGGTAGATAACCAAACGTGATCCCCCACAGCCAATGGTGGCGTTGCCCGCCAAGAGCGGTCCACAACTCATTTGTAGTCCTCCTTGGCCTTAGCAAGATACTGTTTCACCAGTTGGTGCACGGCCTGCAGCTCGGTCAGAAAGCGATCCACTGCCGGAACCAGGGAGTCAAGTGGCGTGAGAGGGAAGAAACGAGGGTGATATCCCAGATTAGCGAAGAAAGGGGTCATTTGGGTGGAGGTATGCTGAGAGTTATTAAACGCAAACTCTGCGACTACCAAATACTCCGACCAATTGTCTTGTTGTTGGTTTATGAAGCAGCGCAGGTATTGTTCCAAGATCCCAATCACTTCCTCAGTCCCGCCATCAGTTTCGGGATGATGGGCCGACGACAGGCAGATCTTGATATCTAAGACCGTCATCAGCCCTTTCCAAAACTGGGCGGTAAATTGGGCCCCTCTGTCCGACACGACCCTATCCAGTAGACCGTGTAGCCGAAAGACATGTTGGATGAACATGTGGCTGGTGGTGCAAGCTGTCAGTAATCCTCAACAGGGAATAAAATGTGCCATCTTGGTCAACATGTCCACCACCACGAACACGGTCATGAAGCCAGAAGACAGAGGCAAATCCGTCAAGAAGTCCATGGAGATGGCACCCCAGGATCTCTCTGGTGTAGGCAAGGGCTGAAGCAGTCCTGGGGGAGCTCCCGTGGCCGACATGGCCTGTCCGCAGTGTACACAGGATGTCATGTAGGCCTGTACATTGTGGTGGAGTCTGGGCCACCAGAAGGTCCGAGACACTAAGTTCAAGGTCTTAAAAAGGCCAAAATGTCCAGCTGCAGGGTTGTTGTGGCACTGCGACAGGATAAGACCCCGAAGCAGCCCCACCAGTACATAGAGTCTGTCTTGGTAACTCATGAGGTCTTCGGTAAACGTCCAGGGAGAATCGGGCCCTACCTCACTCTTCCATTGCTCCACGTACACGTCCTGCCACTGCGCCTCCCGGATCTGAGCCCGTAAGTCTACAGGTTCTTGGACTGTAGCGAATGACTCAACAGGCAGAATTGTCTGGGGTGGAAGCGGGTCTTTGATTTGAGAATACTCAGGTTTTTGCGAGAGCGCATCTGTTGTTTGGTTGTGCCCGCTAGGGATGTAGGTAACTCAGAAATTGGAGCGGGTGAAAAAGAAGGACCACCAGATCTGGCGCTGATTCATTTTCTGAGCAGTCTGCAGAAACTCCAGATTTTTGTGGTCTGTCCGGACTTCAATCTGATGTCGGGCCCCCTTCAGGTGATGTCTCCAGGTCTCGAACACAGTCTTAATGGCCAGTAGCTCCTTTTCCCAAATGGTATACTTGCGCTCGGAAGAATTCAACTTCCGAGAATAGTACATGCAAGGGAAGAGGGTACTGCCGGACACGTGAGCCTGGAGTAACACCGCTCCAACAGCAACATCTGATGCATCCGCTTCCACCACAAATGGACAGTGAGGGTCAGGATGCTTCAGAATAGGCTCTTTCATGAAGGCCTGCTTTAAGGCCTGGAACGCCTGCTGCTTGGGGGTGCCCCACCGGAACAGGACTTTTTTCTGCAGGAGCTGAGTGAGGGGCGCGGTCAAAGTCACAAAGCCAGGGATGAATGTCTGATAGTAATTGGTGAACCCGAGGAATTGCTGGACATCTTTCACTCGCCGAGGAAGTTGCCAACTACGCAACACCTCGACCTTGCTCCGCTCCATCGCTATGCCCTCGGGAGCGATGCGATGTCCCAGGAAGTCGATGGTGGTTTGATAGAACTGGCACTTTTCCAGCTTCGCATACATATGGTGCTCCCGAAGCCGTTGCAGGACCAGGCGGAGGTGTTGGAGATTACTCTTCTGGGAGGTCGAGTAGATCAGAATGTCATCCAAATAGATAACGACAAACTGGTCCAAGAGATCCCGGAAAATATCATTCATGAAGTGTTGGAAGACAGCAGGAGCATTGGTCAATCCAAACGGCATGACCATATATTCAAAATGCCCGTATCTGGTGCCAAACACCGTCTTCCATTCATCTCCTTCTCGGACCCGAACAAGATTGTAAGTGCCGCGCAGGTCCAACTTGGTAAACACGGTAGCCACTGTGTTTAGAAAGACACGGTAGTCTTTCTAAAAGTTTGGGAATCAAGGGCAAAGGATACCGGTTACGCACCGTGATTGCGTTCAATTTCCGGTAATCACAGCACAGACGCAAGTCTCCAGTTTTCTTTTTGACAAACAGGACCGGAGCGGACAGGGGCAATGACGAGGGCCGGATAAAGACCTGAGCCAGGTTTTTGTCTACAAAGTCCCGTAATGCGACCAATTCAGGTTCTGACATGGAATACAAACGCCCCGCTGGGAGCGGCGCGTCCGGAATTAAGTCAATGGGGCAATCATATGGTCGGTGCGGGGGCAATTGGTCCACCTTTTTCACTGAATACATCCGTGAAGTCCGACAGGTCAGAAGGCAAAGACACCGCAGATGGACCCTGCACCTGGCCTGCACAGACTTGGCGAGTATGGTCCACACATTGCAGGCTCGGGAACGAGATGAAATTCTGGGACCAAAGGATGTGTGGATCATGAGTCCGGAGCCAAGCAAACCCCAAGACCACAGGAAAATGCATTCCAGAAGTGATGTAGAACTGGATGGCCTCCTCATGCATACCAATGGTCAGGCGCATGGGTTGCGTGGCGGCCTTTATCAGCCCAAACAGAAGCACCTGACCATCAATGGTCGCCACGAGAATGGGAGGATTCACCAGACACAGAGGGACGTCAAAATTGGTGGCAAACGCCTCATCCATAAAGTTGGTTGTAGCGCCGGAGTCCAACAAGGAATGAGCCGGAATCCCCTGTGGGCTGTTGTACAGGAAGACTTGTGCTGCCAGAATCAAGTGACGAAGGGGTCCGGGATCCACATCCGCAGGGTGTGACCCAGTGGTGGTAGGAGCACGACCCAGGGTCTCCCCTAGATCAGGCTCTGGGCATTTCCCGACAGGGTGGTCTGCGGCTGTGGTGCAGGCCCAGGAGCCAACACCCCTCGTTGCTTCTTGGGGCAAGAGGCAGTCATGTGTCCAGGCTCCCCACAATACAAGCACAACCCCCTGAACGTTGTCTGTTCTTTTCAGCTACAGACAGGCGGGGTCTGGCTGCACCTATTTCCATGGGCTCCTCCCATGGAGCCGGAGTCTCACGCACAACTGGTATTGCACGGGTCTCCTGGGAGGCACGGCGAGTGGTCCGTCTCTGTAACCTCACATCAATTCTGAGGCACAGACAAACCAGCTCATTGAGAGTCGGAGGAATATCCACGCGGACCAACTTGTCCTGTAACGCCTCCGACAAGCCATCCTGGAACGCGTCCAGAAGGGCAGCCTCATTCCAGGCCGAGTCCTGACTAAGCAAGCGGAATTCACTGATGTATTCCTGCAGGGGTTGCCGGCCTTGCTTCAAATCCTTAAGACGCCTGGTAGCTGTCTGCGTTTTGATGGGGTCCTCGTACATGAGTTTGAGGTGTTCACAAAACCCCCTGAAGTCATTTAATAAAGGTTAGTTACAATCCGCTTTCTTTAATGGCTTCTGTACCCGAAGTATCTCAGTCACTTTCACTTCTTATCTTCTCTGTTATAAAGTTCACTCCTCGCAAAGTTTGAATCCATAAATCAACAAGTATTCCAATCAAAAGATGAATAACACTTTCTTTCTTCTGTAGGAAAGAAATCCAAAATTATCTCTCTCACCACTGTCATTCAAACTCCTCCGTTCCAAGTTTGTGCACTGTCACTCTGCTTTCAATTTCAGCTTTGTTACAATCAAACGTCGCTTATTACCCCGTTCTCAGCTTTGGTCTTTCTGCTCACTCTTTTGCATTTCTATCAGCCTCTTCAAATAGTCTTAAGGATTAGATGTTTTAGATTTAGATTTATTATTAGAGTTGGAAGGGACCTTGTAGGTCATCTAGTCCAACCCCCTGCTCAAGCAGGAGTTCCTACACCATTTGAGACAGATGGCAGTCCAGTCTCCTCTTGAAGGTCGCAAGTGTTGGGGCTCTCACAACCTCCGCAAAGATGTCTTCTGATCTTTGCTATAAAAGCCACTCTTTTGCTTCCTGCTGTGTGGCAGTCTTCGCTCCGGACCTGTCAAAGAAGACAGGTTTTTTTCGGCCGGTTTCGGGGTAAAATCTCCTGAGTGAATAGATGTCTGCTTCACACCTAAACACTATCCAGAGAACCCCCCGTAGTTTCGCAGATCTCTCCGGGATCTGCAATGCCCCAATTGGGCTCCCGAACGAAGAAATCCGTGCTGTGAGTTCAGAGCTTGATCTTCACAGCACGTACAGCTCAGACTATACCAGACTATATATTGATTTACTACATTACATAAGATATTAACTTATAGAAACTGGTTATATGAATGTTACATGGGATAGAATAGTGCAAAAATTGAGAATGACGACTACAAATATAGCAACAAAAGCAGGGAAGAAAATAGCATTAAATCCAACTATAGCCTCTCCTACTCCTTCCATGCAAAGAACAATTGATAATATGTTGGGAGCTGAAAAAACAGGTTCAATGATCAATATACAAAGTATGCAACTAATGTTACAAAATATACAAGAAACCATTGCTCAAACACAAGAATCTATAACAAAAACGCAAGAGACCATTACAAATAATCATGAAGAAACAAAAACATATCATGAAGAAATTAAAATGGAGATGAGTGAAATGAAAGGGGATATAAAAATATGAACGATAAGATTGAAAAAATCCAAAACAACATAATAGAAAATGAACGTAAAATAAAAATAGTTGAATAATAATGAGTAATAATTAAGTCCAGTATAGCTTTACTTCTAGTTCCCTGCTCTACCTTTTGGATGGCAAAGTTGTCAGCTTGGTTGGTTAGGAATATGTTCGATCTCCCACTTGATGCAGAGTTTGTTTCCCAGTTGATGTCAGGGTAGTTAAAGTCCCCCATTACTACTGCGGTGTATTTCCCACATACATTTGTTAATTGATTAGCAAAAAGTTGATATATTTCTTCTGCTTGGTTGGGTGGTCTGTAGTATACACCTATGGCAATGTCACTCTTTTCCCCCTTTATATTGACCCATATACATTCTAGGGGGGTTAAATCTTTGATCTTGTGCATTTCTGTAGATACAGTATGTAGTGATCTCTTACGTATAGTGCAACTCCACCTCCTCTTTTTGTATATCTGTTTCTTTTGAACAATTTGTATCGATCCATCAGTACATTCCAGTCATGGGTTTCGTCCCACCAGGTTTCTGTAATGGCAACTATGTCATAACTACCCTCGTGTACTATTGCTTCTAGTTCACCCTGTCTGTTCCCCAAGCTTTGAGAATTTGTATATAAGCATTTAAGACCTTTATGCCTGTCCATGGGTATGTTTCCTGCATATCCTAATTGTTGTTTGAGTTTTTCTTTTTTTTCATCACACCCTACCTCACTGTTTTATTTTTCTTGGGATTAATGATTGGTTTTGTGTTCTAGAGATTCTAAAGATTGGTCACCCTCCCCCTTCAATTTCAGTTTAAAGCCCTTCTGATGAGTTGGGCCAGTCTTTTTCCAAGTACATTTTTCCCTGTTTTCATGAGGTGCAACCCATCCCTTGCCAAGTCCTTCGTGTAGGTAATGCAGTCCATGGACCAGGAAACCAAAGTTTTCTTGGTGACACCAGCCCTTTAGCCAGTGGTTTATTTCTAGAATTCTTTTTCCCCTCAATGGGTGTTGACCTTTCATTGGGAGTACTGATGAGAACACTAATTGTGCTCCTAGCTCCTTAACTTTATTCCCTAGTTGCTTATAGTCTCTCAATACTGTACTCCGGTTCTTTGTTGTGTGATTTGTCCCAATGTGAAGGAGGAGGAAAAGGTAGTAATCTGTGGGCCTAATTATTTTGGTTAGGTTCTCAGCCACATCTTTGATTTTTGCTCCAGGGGAAGAAAACCTAGAAAGAAATAAAGTTATAACTAAAAGCCAGCACGGGTTTGTTAAAAACAGATCATGTCAAACCAATCTTATTTCACTCTTTGACAAAGTGACTAAATTAGTAGACCAGTGAAATTTAATTTAATTTAATTTAATTTAATAGATTTGTATGCCGCCCAACTCCCGGGGGACTCTGGGCGGCTCACAACATGTCCAAATCTATTACAGTAAAACATATAACAATTAAAAGATATATAAAAATTAAAAGGAAATCTCCAACATTCATAACTAAAGGGGGGAGACCCCGAGATAGTCTACTCGGTCTCACTTTCACCAAATGCTGTGGACATAGTATACTTAGATTTCAGTAAGGCATTTGACAAAGTAGACCACAACCTACTTCTTGGTAAGCTAGAAAAATGTGGGATAGACAGCATCACCATCAGATGGATTTGTAACTGGCCGACAAACCGTACTCAACGAGTAGTCCTTAATGTTACTACATCTACATGGATGGAAGTAAGCAGTGGGGTACCACAAGGTTCCATCTTCGGCCCAGTACTCTTCAATATCTTCATAAATGACTTAGATGAAGGAATAGAAGGGGAACTCATCAAATTTGCAGATGACACTAAGCTGTCCAGAATAGCCAACACCTCAGAAGACAAGCTCAGGATCAAAAACGAATTTGTCAGACTTGAACAATGGGCCCTATCCAACAAAATGACATTTAATGTGGAGAAAAGCAAGGTTTTACACCTAGGCAGGAAAAACCAACCTACTGTGTCAACTTCACAAATACTGGATAATGCAAATGACCTAATTGTAACTTCGGAATATAAATCTGACATCAGCTTTTTTTATGGTGATGGTGCGAGTACAACCCTCCCAGTACAACTGAAACAAGAGTATCAAGTAAATTCACAACTCTCAAGAGGTCAAGTTTGGGACTTTTGCTTTATGGATACTAACAAGGTTGAGAATTCTTTGAGAAAAAAAAGACATGATAGCCATCTTAGCAAAGGAAATTTTAAACTGGGAAGATCTGCTTCAGACTAATTTACAACGTCTAACAGAACAACTTTGGGACTTTTATTTTCTTGGATATAAATAAAGCTGAGAACTTTTTCAAGAAAATAGACTTGATAGATTCCCCTGAGAAGAAACTTTATTTTATGAAGACAAGCTGGAGGGAATGACTTAAATTTAATGTCTTAATTAATTAGGACGGATTTTTAAAAGTTAGATACAGTATATGCACTGAAAGAAAGTTTTAAGTTAGTTTTGTATGTATAAAATGAGTATGTAAATGCATGTCGTCTGTTTCTTTATGTAATGCTGAATAATTTCCAAAGTCTGTAAAATACTATTGACTAGATTTGAAAATAAGAGAAGAAAAAGATCCATTTCCTGAGGATAAACTTAAGGGATAGATTCAAATTTAATGAGCTAAATGGAGTTAATTGGACCTATAATTAGTAAAATACCAAAACTAAAAAAAAGTGTTTTCTCCCTTTAGGGTTAAAAAAATAAAAAATAAAAATAAAAATGAACGATATATTATTCCCCACAGCAAAGAGAAGCAGAGATGGTAAAATTGATTATTTTATCCAAAGAAGAGAATATAGCTAACCTTGTCTCTATTTTGAAATTGCTTCCGGATTTTGTGCTTGAAACGGAAAAAAATGAAATTTTGTTTTTGTAAACTATTTATTTATTTATTTATTTCTTCAATTTCTATGCCGCCCAACTCCCTAGGGACTCTAGATAGGCTTATTGTTATAGAAATGGCTTGTACATACTGTTGTGTAAAAGCAAAAAGTTGTGGTTGTAATGTTATCTTCTACTGTGCTAAAGAGAGTCGGACATCTGTGCCTTTCTCTTTTCTTTTCTCCCTTTACACTATATCTCTTTTTCCTTCCCTCTTTTCTTAGTTTTTCATGTCTTTTTTTTCTTTGTATTTTATACTTGGATAAACAAATAAAATTTAAATTGGAGAAAGTACTAGTACACGAGGGCACGTATGACACAGTTGCCATTACTGAAACTTGGTGGGATGAAACTCATGACTGGAATGTACTGATGGAAGGATACAAACTGTTCAAAAGAAACTGTCAGAGCG
The DNA here is from genome assembly GCA_023053685.1 of Diadophis punctatus similis. Lineage (NCBI taxonomy): Eukaryota > Metazoa > Chordata > Lepidosauria > Squamata > Dipsadidae > Diadophis > Diadophis punctatus. The sequence goes on along the minus strand of JALIGW010000019.1, from coordinate 4,473,414 downwards.
TACACAGGTCTATCACATGTATCAGTCCAGGAGCAAGTACAGCCAACAGTGGTTTGTATCAAATAGTGGTTTTTATCTACAATAGGAATATAGGAATACTATAGATACACAAGCTACAAGCAGTATCTAAACAAACAGCACTTATAGCAGGGAAGAAACTCAACGAACCAACCAACAAGCCAGCAGGGCCTCATCTTATTACACAGGCTCTTAAAGGGATAACACCCAAAAACCCTGATGACTCATTCCCCTCATTGCATCAGCTGGTCAGCTCTTAAATTATCACCTTGACACTCCTCCCATTTAAAGCTGAACAGCTGCCAATCCGAATGCTTTAACATACTCTTGATGCTTGTCTGCATTTAAAGGCTTAGTTAACATATCGGCTATATTGTTTAAAGTGGAACAATGCTGTAACTTTATCAGTTTATCCTTAACAGCCTCCCTGACGTTACAATACTTTATATCTGCATGTTTACTCCTGCTTCCGATGCATTCTCCTGTTGCCATCTTTATACATGCAACATTGTCTTCGAATACTGGTACAGCTTCTTTTACATCAATATGTACATCCCTTAACAATTGTACATACGAGACTTCCGGTTTGGAGCGCGCCATCGCGGACGTCCCTTCGTCGGGCGCCTTTCCGATCTTCGTTAAAAGCCGCCAGAACAGCTGTCTGGCGGCTTTGAAATCTCTTCCCCGGGCAAAGGGGAGAGATGAGAGCCTGACAGGTGGGGTAGAGCCCCCCCAGCGCCCTAGGAGCCATCTAGGGGCGCGAAGGGAGAGCTCCCCATGCAGCCTGTCTCCAGCTCCGAAGATCAGGAAACCTCCGCCTTTGCGGAGCTAGATGTCGTGACCAGCCGCTGCTTCTAGCATGGGATTTATAATTACTTTTGAACTACAGAAGCAGACAGAGAGAAACAGGCGTGAGATGGGCAAGTAATGAAACCTCTTTTTTCCTTTTTTTCAACTCCTGGGTAAGCTTTCACTTCGGCAAAGAAACAAAGGAAACAAAGTAACAATATGGCGATTGAGAAGTGAAAGTGACTTTCGTTTTCCCAGAGGCTTTTTTTTTCTCTCTCTCTCTTATGGAAACTTTTAACTTGGAAAAATGGTTTTTTCTTTCTCTGTCTCCTAACCCTGGATTAAAGTTATAATTGAAATATTTCCAATAATAAAAGACTACCTGGTTTTTAAACTGGAAAGAACTTTAATCAGGCACCTGGCTTTCTTTTTTCTTTGTACTCTTTTGAAACACCATAATGGCTTCAAAATCTGGAAAATTGTTTTGACTAAAAGAAATGACTATCCATCTGGATATATTTCTAAAATGCAACTTAATACTGAGTTAACACCTCCACAGCCTTTGACACCTGAAAATTTACTAAATAATTTAACGATTATGAAACATGAACTTACTTTGGAATTTAATCAGAAAATTAGTGAGATAGACAAAAAAATGCAGGCTGCTTTGAAGAATATGAATCAACAACTCAGATTTGACGTGTTAGAGGTTTGCAAAGGTTTAGCAACAAATATTGAAGTTTTGGCAGAACGTATTGAAACAAATAAACAAGCTTTGGCAACCTCGGTGAAATATATAGATAAAATCCAAAATGATATTGCAAATTTTGAAACAGAGGTGTTGATGACACAGTTTAGATCCATGGAAGTTGCTATAAGGGTCAGAGGTTTGAAAGAGGGATTATATGAAGGTTTAAAAGGAAGGATGGTTGATGCATTGGATCAGGTGTCTGGAATTTCTAAAGTGGAATTGGCTACACAAATCGACAAAATATACAGAATCAATTCGTGGTACGCTAAACAAAAGCATTTACCAAGGGACATTGTCATATATTTTACCACAAGAGCTTTACGGAATAGAATTATACAAGCAACGTTCAACAATAATCTCATGGTGAATGGTCAGGAACTAAAGATTTGGAAAGAAATCCCCTCTAAAATGCTTAAAGCCAGAAAAAGCTACACTTTTTTGATTGATGAATTTAAGAGATTAAATTTACAATATAAATGGGAAGCGCCAGTTGGAGTAGCAGTGAAATTTTCTGGAAAATGATACCGGCTTAATACGATAAAAAAAGCTACTGAATTTTATGTCAATGTTTTAAAGGCTGATATATCCAAGATTCCAGAGGAAGGATGTATGAAAATAAAAGAGGAGGAGGAGGGGAAGCCATCTTTGCTGGATCAAAAGGAAATAGATTCAAAAAACCAAAAGGAGTGCCAGAGCCAGATAGCTGGGGAAAAGGAGATGGAGGTTTGGGATCAGATGGGAGACGAGTTGACAAATTCGAATTTACTGAGCTATTAAAAGATGCAACTATCAAGATACAAAACGATGTGATGTTGAAATATATTGGACGGATAGAGACTAATATGATTGTATTTTTCCTTTTCCCTATTTAATGATTATCTATGCAATATTTAGCTAAGTTTTATATAACTTTGAGATTATTTTTAATGTTAATAATATTAGATATATATAGTTTGTTGAAGATTTGTTTATTCTTTTTTCCTTTTTCTTAAAAAAAACTTTAAAGATTCTTTGTTTTTTGAAGTTAGTAAGTTAATTTAGAATAATATTATGTTATTAATATCATGATGAAATTTAATATTTAATGATTACTTACGTAACATTTAGTTAAGTTTTATCTATCTTTGAGGTTATTTTTAATGTTAATAATATTAGTTTAATATTTTTGTATTTTATATTTAGTTATTATTTATATAATATTTACTTTGTATAAGGTAGAGGATTGAAGGGAGGAGGGAGGAGGTTTGTTTGTTTGTATTGTTAAAGAGATTTCTCTTTCTTTTCTTTCTTTTCTTTTTTGTATCTTTACTATTGTATACATATACGATATATTATTAGTGTATAATCTGGAGTTGAAGTTTTTTAAAAATAGTGTTCTTTTTTTTTCTTTTTTTTTCTTTTTATTAACAATTTAAATTTATTATTATGCCCTGTATTATCTCTGGGAAGTCCGGGGGGGAGGTGTGGAGGGAAGGGGGTGGGTTGGGGGGGGAGAAAAAAATAAAAAAATGCTTGTACTTTATATTTAATATTTTGCTACTATTTATGTAATTCAGTACTAATAAAACTTTTTGAATAAAAAAAAACAATTGTACATACCAGGTTATTTCAGAACATGCTTCGGACAATGCTATGAATTCAGCTTCAGCAGTTGAAAGTGCTACTGAAGATTGTTTTCTGGATTTCCATCCAATTACAGTGCCGGCAAACAATACCACAAACCCTGAGTTTTATTTTCTGTCCCGCACATCATTTGCCCAGTCACTATGTATATAGCATTGTAATAAGTCACCAGATGGCCTTATCCATAGTCCTAGTTCCATTGTTCCTTTTAAATATCGCAATATCCTTTTTATTCCTAACCAGTGTAGTTTGGGTGCTGACGTGTGCCGACTCAAAATGCTAACAGCATTGGTTATATCAGGCCTTGACCATTGGGATAAATACAATAAACTACCTATAGCAGATTGGTACACACCTCTTTATCATATTCTGTGTCATTTTCTGTTTCTACATCATTCTGGAAGCTTTATGTTATAGGAATTGAGGGGCGGAGCTGATGTCGCGGTGATACGGTGTACTTTCCATATGGCTCTATGGAAGTTCGCCGAATTCCTTCTGCCAGAGGGTCTCGTGCGACCTAAGCTACCCTGGAGGGGTGGTAAAGAAGAAAGGACACTCCGTAGATCACAAGGAGATCACAAAATCCTTGTTTGATCTGGAGGAAAGCTCTCAAACCAGCACGAAGAAAAAGACAGCCATTGCATGCCTGACCGAGGCTGTGACAGCCCGACTGGAGAAGAATGAGTGAAGATTGAGGATGAACAGTGTGGCGACTGGGTGAGAATTTTCCAACTTCTGTTGAGGAATTTGCCCCTTTTAAAACTGGTTTGAGTGACACTGGGACTGTAAAAGAAGGGGGTGGAGTTGTCTATCTTCCACCCCCTAAGAATAGCAGTGAATAAGCACAAAGCTGAAATAGATCCGGAGAAGAAATTTGAATTATTTGAACTGTTTGAGAGAAATAAGTGTTAAAAGAGGAAATCCGGACTGGTTATTCTAAGGATAATATTAACTGGATTAATTGGATTTCATTGAACTAAAACTTTTTTCTTGGAATATAAAACTCGGGCTCGGGAACCCCTAAAAGGAAAAGATTGGGTGTATTTAAAGGAAGTTAAAGGAGAGGAGCAGAAGAGAAATAAAGCAACAGTGACACCTGCTGGCCAGAAAAAACTGTTATAGAAAGAAAGTGAAGAAAAGAAAGTGAGATAAAAATTAACCTTGGGCAGTTTATTGAAGGAACATTGTTACAAGACTCAGATAAATTGCCTGCACCTGGGAATTGTTTACAGAGAGAAGAAAGAGAGTAGAAACAGTGTAAGTTTCAAACACTGTAGCTCTCTGACTGGATATGGATTTTATAAATTGAGCAACTGAAACTGGAAAATAATAGAAGTTGTTTATAAAGCAAGTGAAGAGCTCTCCTTTTTGGTGATTTATAATTGGTTTGATACAATTTTGGGGTTTGGTGGGCCTTTGTGGATTACAATTTACCAAAAAAGAAAACAACCTTTTTGAAGAGAATTTTGGACTATGGATATTTTGGCTTTGTGAAATACAACAGCTAAAAAAGCAAAGTGACTTGAGGTCTGAAAATAAGAACTGGGATAAGAAAGGACATTGTTGAACTGCTTCAGGTGTACTTTTCAAGTTGGATACTGTGGAGTATTGTATTGTTGGATTTATTATTGATTGTTTGATTATTGATTGGTTGTCTCTGTTAAATAATAATTAAATAATTACTTAAAATAGTTTACTACCTAAAATTATCAAAATGACAAGCAATACAAATTTAAGCAAAACAGAGAGAAAAAATACATCATCTGCAGCAGCAGCAGCAGCAGCAGCATCAAGCCCAGCGAGTCAACCATGTTGCAGAACAAAAGATTAACTACTTTTCAGTCAGAAATGAAAACTATGTTTCAACTACTGCAAGAAGCCATGGCCAAGAATCATGATGATTTTGCAGATAGAATGCAAAAGATGGAACAAAAGATGGAGGATAAAATAGATAACATCCAGCAAATAATCACTAAAAATGAACAATGGATTCAGAAAATGGAAGAGAAGACAGAGCAAACAGATAAGAAAGTAGAAGAGATGGATTACAGACTGACTAAGGTAGATAATGAGCTTGAGCGATCCATAATTATGCTGGAGATGGATAGAGCAGAATACTTTAACACAAGTTAAAATAGGGAAGAAAATGGTAAGTGAACACCTGTCTACCCTAGACGAATTCAAATCACCAGGACCAGATGGATTACACCCCAAGGTTCTGAAGGAACTGGCAGACGAGATCTCAGAACCACTGAACTATATCTTTCAAAGATCCTGGAGCACCGGGGAACTGCCAGAGGACTGGAAAAGAGCTGATGTAGTTCCCATCTTCAAAAAAGGAAAAAAAACAGATCCAGGAAACTACAGACCTATCAGCCTGACCTCAACACCAGGGAAGATTTTGGAAAAGATAATCAAGCAACGAATCAATGAACACCTAGAAGCAAACAAAGTAATAACCAAAAGCCAACATGGGTTTGTCAAAAACAGATCATGCCAGACTAATCTTATTGCATTCTTTGATAAAGTGACAAAATTAGTGGACCAGAGGAATGCTGTCGATGTGGTTTACTTGGACTTCAGTAAGGCATTTGACAAAGTAGATCATAACCTACTACTAGATAAAGTAGAAAAATGTGGGTTAGACAGCATCACCACCAGATGGATTCGAAATTGGCTAACCAACCGCACTCAACGTGTAGTGCTCAATGGAACTGCATCTACATGGAGGGAAGTATGCAGTGGAGTACCCCAAGGCTCTGTTTTAGGCCCAGTACTCTTCAACATCTTCATCAATGACTTGGACGAGGGGATAGATGGGGAACTCATCAAATTTGCAGATGACACCAAACTGGCAGGAATAGCCAACTCTCCAGAAGATAGGCTCAAGATATAGAAGGATCTTGACAGACTTGAACATTGGGCGCTATCAAACAAAATGAAATTCAATGGTGAAAAAAGTAAGGTTCTACATTTAGGCAAGAAAAACAAAATGCACAGGTACAGTATATGTGGTACCTTGCTCAACAGTAGTAACTGTGAGAGGGATCTTGGAGTCCTAGTGGACAACCATTTAAATATGAGCCAGCAGTGTGCAGCAGCTGCCAAAAAAGCCAACACAGTTCTAGGCTGCATTAACAGAGGGATAGAATCAAGATCACGCGAAGTGTTAATACCACTTTATAATGCCTTGGTAAGGCCACACTTGGAATACTGCATACAGTTTTGGTCGCCACGATGTAAAAAGGATGTTGAGACTCTAGAAAGAGTGCAGAGAAGAGCAACAAAAATGATTAGGGGACTGGAGGCTAAAACATATGAAGAACGGTTGCAGGAACTGGGTATGTCTAGTTTAATGAAAAGAAGGACCAGGGGTGACATGATAGCAGTATTCCAATATCTCAGGGGTCGCCACAAAGAAGAGGGAGTCAAACTTTTCTCCAAGGCACCTGGGGGTAGAACAAGAAGCAATGGGTGGAAACTAATCAAGGAGAGAAGCAACTTAGAACTAAGGAGAAATTTCCTGACAGTTAGAACAATTAATCAGTGGAACAGCTTACCTCCAGAAGTTGTGAATGCTCCAACACTAGACATTTTTAAGAAGATGTTGGATAACCATCTGTCTGAAGTAGTGTAGGGTTTCATGCGTAAGCAGGGGGTTGGACTAGAAGACCTCCAAGGTCCCTTCCAACTCTGATATTATTATTATTATTATTATTATTATTATTATTATTATTATTATTATTATTATTATTATTATTATTATTATTATTATTATTATTATTATTATTATTATTATTATTATTATTATATTATACACATAACATTGATTTGTGGCTTAATCATATATTAACACACCCAATAGTTTGAACAGGGTTCTAACAATACCGGTATAATTTATTTGAGGACTGTTATTAATGCTCGGAACTATGTTTCATTTTGCTTTCTTTAAGATCTGTTAGCCTTCTTTTTACTGTTCATTGGCCTTGAAAGTTGCTTATCCAGGGAAGTGAAACAAGGTATATATTCCTAGAATAGCTTCGCATTTAATAAATATACCTTCAGAAAATTTGGAGGCTCTGGCATGGGACCAATACAGGTAGTCCTTGACGTATGACTGCAATTGAGCCCAAAATTTATGTTACTAAGTGAGACAGTTGTTAAGTGCATTTTCCCCATTTTATGATTTTTCTTGCCACAGTTGTTAAGTGAATCACTGCAGTTAAGTTATGTTGTTAAATGAATCTTGTGTTCCCTTTTATTTTGTTTGTCAGAAGGTTACAAAAGGGGATCATATGACCCCTGGACACTGCAACTGTCATAAATATGAGTTAGTTGCTAAGCATCTGAATGTTGATCATGTGGTGATGCTGCAACAGACTTAAGTGTGAAAAACAGTCATAAATCACTTTTTTCAGTGCTGTTGTAACTGAACGGTCACTAAATGAACTGTTATAAGTCATATTGTAAAGGAGGGGCTGGTTTATATAAAATGTGCTGGAAGAGGGGTGAGAGAAAGAGGGAGAGGGGGAGAGAGAGACAGAGAGATACAGACAAAATTTCATTTATTTGTGATTAGAAATAAATATTTTACAATATATAATTACATATTGTTTTCGTGATTAATCACTATGCTTTAATTTTTTTTAATTGAAAAAGTTTTATAAGTACAAAGTACAAACATTTTTGTAATATTTTCTCCCCCCCTCCCTACCCCCCTTCTCCCCCACCCCCGTCCCTGGACTTCCCGGAACATACACAGGATATAAGTAATCTACACAAATATAAACTACTATTTCCTAACAAGTTGTTAACTTCCAAATATCATAAAATCTTAACTCCTTATATTATTAATTAAACTAAAAAATTTTAAATTGAAATGTATCCCTCACAGTCTTTTTAATCTAATACTTAATTCAAATATAATCCATCCTTCTTCTCCATTATCAAATGTATCATTTAAATAGCTTTTACAATATTATAAAATTTCCACTTCCAATCTTATACTACCAACAACCTAACCACAATTATTAAGTTCAGAAACAAATTAGCCCGTATCTAAAAAATACATAACAGCTTTACAATCATTTAATTATGTTAAATTACACTCTATACTTATTTCCACCATATAGTGTAATTCTATTCTCTACCAATTTAATCTATTATATTACATTACCTTCTATCCCTATTCCCCAGGTTGTATTATTAATTCCATCATACTATTTAAAACCCAGTTTAATCTCAATTACATCACTTTACCTTCTGTAATTAAACCTCCTATAATTTAATTCCTCTAACCTTGTACATCCTCATATATGCATTTACATTTTATTCTTGCTTATTTTGCTTTTTCCTTGTTTTATTACTAACACTGAAACATCATTTTTCCCCTCTAACCTTATACATCCTCTTATATACATTTACACTTTAATCTTACTTATTTTGCTTTATCCTGCTTTATTCTACTAACACTAAAACATCAATTTTTAATTCCCCTCGCTTTCAAATCTGCGAGAGGAGCTGAATATTTCTTTAAGTTGAGATCTAAAAATGTGTCGATTTAGTCTTGCTTCATTTCGAGGAGTTGAGGACTGAGATGAATAATTCAATTCTTCTTTACTTACAATACTTTCACTTTCAGCAAATACTTCTCTAATCTGTCCTGAATCATTTGTTTGTCCTTGTCTATTCAGAATTCCTTTCTGTTGTGGAATATGCAAATCTTCCTTTCCCTCTCCTTCAACATTCTCGTTTCCTGTAACTTCTGGTGGTTTCAGTGACCCCTCCTTTAGTACGTTGGCTAGAAAATCCTTTGCTTTAGCAATCGTATTGAGTCTATATATTTCTGCCTTATAGTAAACCAATAATCCAGTCGGAATAGCCCATGCGTATTTTATCTGTTGCAGTTTCAACTCTTCCACCAGAAAAGTATAATTTTTACGTGCTTTAAGTATTTTGGAAGGAATTTCCTTGAATATCAAAACTTCATGTTCTTCCACCTTCAGCTTATTTTTATAAGTCGCCTGTAAGATTCGATTTCGCAATGCTTTTGTAGTAAAATATATTACAATGTCTCTTGGCAAATGATTTTTTTTTTGCAAACCAAGAATTGACACGGTATATTTTTTCAATCTGACCTCCCAGTTCCACTTTTGTCTCCCCCAAAAACTGCCCCAATACATCCACAATCTTATCTTTTAAATCCTCTTGTCTGTTTTCTCTTACTCCTCTCAGGCATAGAGCAAATTGCATATCTTTATATTGAACCATCGTTAATTCTGCCTCGGTTCCTTCAATTTTTTTCTGCATCTCAGTTACTTTTTCACCCAAAGTCATCGTAGTCTGTTTAATTTCAATAACGTCCTGTTTCAATAATTCTATATTAGATACCACAGTTTTAAGTACAGTTTCCACATTATCTTTAGTTTGTTGAGTCTGAGATGAAACCTCCTCTGAGACAGCTTGTATTTTTCCATTAATTTCAGAAATTTTTCCATTGATTTCTTTAATTTTTTTGTTGACTGCTAAAGCAATCTCCTTTTGCATTTCTTTCATGGATTGTTGCCACATCTCAAGCGTACAGATCTGTGTTGGGGGGAGACAGTCTTGCAGAAAAAGATTTTCAACTTTTTCTATTCTTTTAAAAGGAGCAGTCTTTGCCAATTTTAAAGACATCTTGGCTTGTTTTAATTCTTATATATTTAAAAAGCAAAGTCCGTCAAGGTAAGAAGTAAAAAATATAAAGTAAAAAAGATTTCTTACAGGCAGCTGTTAGAAAACGGAACTCTCAGTAGTTTCAATAACTTCCGCCTTCTCCACTCCCTTTGAAATTCCAAGCGCCATCTTTAGCTACTTTGTTGCCTCCATAAAATAAAAAAAAAAACCAACACTGGAGTTAAGTAAAAGATACTTGCTGTTTGATTATCCTGTTATGTTCCGTCTGCTGCATTGTTTAGAGTAATAAAGTAATAAAACCATTTGTCACCAGCAGAGATGGTCGCAGCTTCTTGCTCCGCTAAAAAAAAGTGGAGGCATTCCAGGTCCAGAGCTGTGACAGGCTTCAAGGGAGCCCTTGCCCTTCGCACCCCAGAGCTTCTTCTGGGATGTTAGGGGGGCTCTACCTCTGCCCATCTGCTCTTCTCCCCTCCCTTTGCCCGGGATGGGAGTTTCCAAGCCGCCAGACAGCTGATGTGGCTTATCTGGCAGCTTTTACGGAGCCTGGAATGGAGCGCCCATAAAGAGCATCCAACGAAGCTCGCGGCGCCACTGGAAGCCCCACTATGCTTTAATTATGTTCAATTTGTAACAATGAAAATAAATCCTGCATATTAGATATTTACATTACGATTCATAACAGTAGCAAAATTACAGTTATGAAGTAGCAACGAAAATAATTTTATGGTTGGGGGTCACCACAACATGAGGAACTGTATTAAAGGGTCGTGGCATTAGAAAGGTTGAGAACCACTGTCCTAGAAGAATGAAATATTCTAGGAAATATTAAAAAGGCAGAATATTATATTTTCCCTGAAGGAGAAACATGTTTCTAAAGACATAAACTCAGAGCCTCAGCTCCCTGCCCCCCCCCAACAGATATTTTGGTGCCAACCTATCTACAAGACAAAAGGCTGGGCCAGCTTATCTACAAAACAAAAGACCTTCACCCTCAGGACATAATAGGATTAGCCCTCTACCCATCTCACCATATGGCACCTGGGAAGATTGCATCACCCAGCAAGGTTCAACCAAGCCTGGGTCTTAAGACAGCGTACAAAATTACCCCTGCATAGCCCCCTGGGAGTCTGACAACCAATCAGAATGCAAGCTCAAATTCAAAGCCCAAGAGAGGGAGAGCTCTCTCTCTCTCTCTCTCTCTCTCTCTCTCTCTCTCTCTCTCTCTCTCTCTCTCTCTCTCTCTCTCCCTCCCTCCCTCCCTCCCTCCCTCCCTCCCTTCTTCTTGCCTATCTTTGTTTTAACTCACAAACAAAGATTACAGCTATCACTTAATTCTATATTAAGAGGAGCTGAGATAGCGCAGTGGTTAAAAGCAGCATTGCGACCTTCAGCTGATTGCTAGTTCAGCAGTTCAGCTGTTCAAATCTCACTAGGCTCAAGGTTGACTCAGCCTTCCATCCTTCCGAGGTGGGTAAAATGAGGACCCAGATTGTTGGGGGCAATATGCTGAACTCTGTAAACCGCTTAGAGAGAGCTGTAAAGCACTATGAAGCGGTAAATAAGTCTAAGTGCTATTGCTATATGACGGAATAGGAAATTATTCCTATCAAGAGATGATATAGGATCTTGCTTCCTTGAAGTCATTCTTACTTAGAAAATAAAACTGAGAGTTAATTCTAATTAACAAAATATTTATTTCAGTATAAAAGTAACAAAATATAAACCTTAATAAGCTACATTTTCTCAGCTAAGAATTCACGTCTGCCTCGGGCGAGGCTCACAGGAGAAGAAGGAAGGAGGAGACTCCTGGAATGCACACATGCGCAGTAAAACATATCACATGTCTGCTTGATTAGAAAATACAGTAAACCTAGAAATATGGCAGAGGTGCTCAACTGGCAATATTCACATCGTGACACCCCTTCTTTGTCAGTTGGGCTAATATAATGTGTCAGTCAACACACAGTAAATATCTGAGGTAATTATGCTGAGCAGTAGGTAATGGTTTGTTCAGAATGTCAGCTATCTGATATCTTGTTGGCACATACTCCAACTTCATAAGACCTTGTCTTACTGACTCTCTAACATTTTTGTAACGAATGTCAATGTGTCTGGACCTTGAACCTGTGAAGTGAGTCCTGGAAATATAAACTACTGACTGATTATCTTCCATCACAGTGATCGGTTGTTTCAGCTTCCTCCAGATATCTGTAACTAAAGCATCGAACCAGGTTAGAAAATTGCAAGCGTCAGACACACATGCATACTCTGCTTCAGTGGATGAGCAGGAAATAAAACTTTGTTTTCTCACGTTCCAGTAAACTGGACATCCATTCAGGAACATTATGTAGCCTGATGTGCTTTTTCTTGACTCCTTATCACTTGCCCAATCTGCATCTGCATAACAATACATGTCTGCAAAATCTGTATGTTCTGGTTCTAGCTTCAATTTGAAATGTTTTGTGTGTATCAAGTATCTCAATAACTTCTTAATACATGACCAGTGAAACTCTGTTGCTTTGCCTACATGTCTTGAAAGTAAATTAACACTAAGTGCTATGTCTGGTCTAGTCCATCCACTAATATAAAGTAGTGAACCAATTACTGAACGATAAAGTGTTTGATCCTTGAACTCAGGACTGTATGCATCTTTCAAATTGTGAAAATCAGTTTGCATAGGTGTTTGTGTAGGTGTTGCATCTGTTATGTTGCAATGATGCAAAAGTTGATCTATCTTAGTTTCTTGTGAGAGGCTAAACCCCTTCTGTGTCTTTTCAATGTGAACTCCTAAATATTCATTGATGTGTCCTAATGATTTCAATGTGAAGTATTGTTGCAAACCTTTAACAAAATTCTCACTCATGTGTTTGTTTGGACCAATGTAAACAATGTCATCAACATAAACAAGAACAATTTCATTAATGTTTCCATACCTTTTTGTGAACACGCATTCATCAGTGTCGGACTTAATAAAGCCCATTAAATTTAGTTTGTCTTTTAGACATATGTACCACATCAGACCTGATTGTTTCAGACCATAGAGACTCTTGTTTAGGAACCAGGTATCCCCTTCTCGGCCCCAGAAGCCAGGGGCGCATCTGATGTAGATCTCTTCATCTAGATCAGCATGTAGATAAGCTGTTTCAACATCAAATTGGAAAACTTCAAGTCCAAGGATAGAAGCAGTGGTTAGAGCAATTTTCACACTTTCAGTTCGCACTGTGGGTGAATAAGTGTTTGTATAATCTTCTGGGTAATTTTGAGCGAACCCTTGTGCTACAAGTCTTGCTTTGTATAGTGACTCACCATTTGGCTTTTGTTTAATTTTGTAGACCCATCTTGTGCCAATGACTCTTTTGTGTGTTGGAGGTGTTGCAGATGTGTATACATTGAGTTTCTGCAAACTATCCATCTCAACTTGCATGGCTTCATACCATTTCTCTTGTTCATCTTCAGAAAGATATTTAATTTGTGAAAAGTTCTCCGGTGGGAGTGTAACATTACAGATCAATGGCGATGGTCTGTTTGTCAACTGCATTGTGTATCTCTTTGGAGGAATACCTTTTGTAGTTCTCTTGGAACGTCTCAGGACGATTGTCCAGTCGTCTTCCTTGTTGTCCACATCTCCATCAGCATCGCTAGCTTCAGCATCCACAGCGTGGTAGGATGGGCTATCAGGCGATGAACATTGATCATCTGGTTGCTCTGTATCAACAATTTCATTTCTAGGGAAATAAACTCCAGGGTCATTAGAATGTATCCTGGACCAATCTGAATCTTCTTCAAAATTAGCTGAATTAGAAATTGTTATCATATTGTGAGAGTCAATGAATTTTCCCCATTTTGAATTGTCATCAACACCCATGTATCTCAGTCTCTTTGCTATTGGGCCACCTTTTCTTCTTTGTGCCAATGGAATGTTAACCATGGCATATGAACCAAAAATGTGTAAGTGTCTAAGATCTGGCTGATAGCCATATAACATGTAGAAAGGTGTTTGGTTGATGACACTGCTCCATGTACGATTGACAATGTAATTTGCATACTTAACTGCTTCGCCCCAAAATGAATGTTTGAGATTAGCATCTTCTAGGAGGCAGCGCATCATGGTTTGCAGAACCCCTTGTCTTCTCTCTACCACTCCGTTTTGGCTTGGCGTGTAAGGAGCTGATGTTTGGTGTAGGATACCGTTTTGTCGCATGCAATCCTGGAAACGCTGAGACATGAACTCGGTACCACAGTCACTTTGGATTCTCCGGATCCTCACTCCGTGTTGATTGTAGACTTGGACTGCAAATTCTCTAAAGGTCTGAAAGGTCTCAGATTTTTCTTTCATAGGAAAGACATAACCATATCTAGAATGATTAGCAACAATAGTTAAGAAATTTTTTTTACCGCCAATAGTTGGGCCATAAGGACCCACAATATCTGTATGAACCAAATCAAAAATGCGTGTTGACTTACGTGTAGCACGTCTCGGGATGGCTGCTGCTTTTGATTTAGTTTTTTTGCACACTGCACAATCTAAATGCACTTTACAATTCTTTAAATCCAAACCCTTAACAAAAAATGGCATCTTCTTAAGAACCTCGAAACTTGGGTGACCCAATCTTCTGTGCCATTTATGAATACATCTGTAATGTAAAGGAGTACCAGTGAGTGAGGTTGCAGAATTAACATTAACATGAGGAACCTTGGGTTTGATTACATGTTGCTTTGTGGCTTTGGGAGCCTTTGGAGTATTCACAGGATCTCTCTCTGGGGTATCTCTCTCTGGGCCTGTGGTACTCTCTATTGAGATTTTTATACTTGCCTGAAATTGAGTTTTTGACTTTGGCCTCAAATAGTAGACCTGACCAATCACAATTGTGTCAGCAATAATGTGGCCATCCTTAAAAATGTAACTGGCGTTACCTAAATGAAGGACATAAAAATGTAAAACAGCAGACAAATGATTCTGACTAAGCAAATTACAATTAGCTGTAGGAATATAGTAAACATCAGGTACTAGGGTACCTAACTCTTCGATAAAGACAGTCCCTTTTCCTTCAACCTTGAAGGGGTGGCCACCAAATGCGTACAGTTCATGATATTCTGGTTCAGGCTCATGTAGCTCTTTGAAAAGTTCTTTTCTATAAGTAATGTGAACAGCTGCTCCACTATCTAAAGTCCACAGAAGACTTCTGTCGTATCGTTGATTTGGCTGTGGATCATTGATGATCGCTAGCGTGGCATATGGAGGCTGTAGATCATGCCTGGGACCGGGTCGGCGCTGTCCTCTGCCACCTCTGGGTGCTGTTCCTCTGGGCTGGTACTGGCCTCTGTAGTCTGTTCCTCTGGGCTGGACAGGAACTTGAGTGCGTTGCAATTGAAGACAATCTCTGCTTGTGTGACCCACACGATCGCAATACTGGCATCTTGGCACCCTTGGTGCGTAGGTCCTACCTTCGTAGGATCGTCTAGGCAGTGCTGGTGGTCATTGTAAGTGAGGCGTAGCAAGTATATAAGCTTCATATTCTGTTAAAATTCTACAAATATGATCAACAGTTCTTTGGGCAAGAGGGACTTGATTAATTTGTGTGATGGCCTCCCTCCATGTGTAATTCAAGGAATTGGTAATGATACTGACCATTTGATTATCATCCATTGCGTAACCACGTTCTGCGAGAACTTTCCTCATGCCCTTCATCTTTGTTAAATGTGCCCCCATGTTGTCAGTAGGTTTATTTTTAGTTCCATGAAATTGTGACAAAAGTAGGCATGTGGACTCAGCTGAGACTGGGTGAAAACAACGTACTAATTGAGTCCATATTTCTTGGGCAGTTGCATTTGGAGCAAAGGTCTGCTGCATTTCGGTGTCCATTGACATCAATAAACTCATGGACGCTTTAATATCTAACAGTCTTATGGCATCTGGCCAGGGTTGTGGCGGGGGGTTCTGAATTATGTCATATGTCCCCTCACGACAAAGCAAAATAGTTATTTCAGAGACCCAGGCTTTGTAATTTAGTCCCGATTGCTTTAATTTTGCGTTGCCAACTAATGGGACAATTTGTGATTGTTGTGCCAAAATAGGCTGTAGTGGTTGGGCCTGCATTGGTGCAGCCTGTGGAATCGCTTGTGGCAAGGCTTGGGCCTGAGCGGGTTGAGGTGCTGCTTGAGGTTGTTGAGGTGCCTGGACTGGCTGTTGCTGAACAGCTGGTGCAGCAGCTTGGGCTGGCTGCAAAGATTGGGCTGCCACAGGAATAGGCTGAGCTTGAATTGGCATGGGCTGGGCCACAATTGGGGCAGGCATAGGTGCTGGAGTAGGAGGTGGTCCAGCTTGTGGTGGCTGCACAATCTGTGCCTGCATAGGTTGGGCAGGCGGAACAATTTGTGCCTGTACAGGTTGGGCAGCTAGTGATGGGCGAAGCATTAGTGCATCAAGCCTCAATTGAGTCATTCGGTTCTGGGCTTGTAAAGTTTGAACTTGCTCATGAAGAGTGGTGTTTTGTTTAAATAGGCTCTGATTCTGTTCATGTAGAGCTTTTATAATTGATTCCATTTTATCATCACCACTAGATGGCAGTGCAGCATTACTTTTGGGAAATGCATAGTCCCTTTCATCAAAGTGTTCCAGTCTACGTGACACGCCCACCTGAAGGCGTGGTTCTAAGTTGTATGAAAAAGGGAAGAAGGAGGGGTCATGGCCCCACTCTGGAATGCCCGAAGGCGGGTGGACATCTTGTTTTTCAGCATGGAAAAATGCATATAATCTAGTGTCCTGCAATTCCCTTTGCAAAGAATTAATCTGCTCCTGCTGTTTTTTTATCAATTGACTGTAGCTGAAATTAATCTGTTTTTCTGCACTGTTCTGTCCTGACGAAGACAGCTCTGGGGAGTAAGTTTCATATTGATAGCGTGAAGCAGTTTCATGTTGGGAAATTTTTGGAATAGCTCCCAGATGTGTAGATTTACCCCCAGGGATGAACGATGTGCTTGGATAAACTTTACTGACTTCAATCAATTCTTCGTCCACTTGTGAAGGTGCTCCGGCGATATCTTCCATTTGTGTTTCAAAAAGAGGTGTTGAAATTTCTTGCAGATCAACGTTCTCTGCAAGGCATTTTTCAGCTGCTTCTGTTTCTAGCTGCAATTGGAGTTCTTTATCTCTGTCAGCCGACATGGCTAACAAAATAAATGAGAGAGGCTTTCTCTCTTTGGTAGCTATAAATCACCCTAATTAGCTAACTGGCCTAAAAATGCAAGAAGACCTTCAAAGGAAGCCATAAATTTTTCTAACCATCTGTCTGCTACCATGACGGAATAGGAAATTATTCCTATCAAGAGGTGATATAGGATCTTGCTTCCTTGAAGTCATTCTTACTTAGAAAATAAAACTGAGATTTAATTCTAATTAACAAAATATTTATTTCAGTATAAAAGTAACAAAATATAAACCTTAATAAGCTACATTTTCACAGCTAAGAATTCACGTCTGCCTCGGGCGAGGCTCACAGGAGAAGAAGGAAGGAGGAGACTCCTGGAATGCACACATGCACAGTAAAACATATCACATGTCTGCTTGATTAGAAAATACAGTAAACCTAGAAATATGGCAGAGGTGCTCAACTGGCAATATTCACATCGTGACACTATACTATCACAGATAGTTACTCTTCTTTTCACAGCAATTTCACACAGCCATAAAGTAATCTACTCATCAGTAACGCAGCATAGAGTCTTCAATCCGGAACACACCGTCAAACACCACTCACCACACTAAACCACACTGAACCATAAACCAACAGCCACACTGAGCCATAAACCACCAACCACATTGAGCATGCTCTCTTGCTTGCTTATATAGTAATCATCCACAATGCATTTAAAGCAATATACACATAACAATGATTTGTGGCTTAATCATATATTAACACACCCAACCGTTTCAACAGGGTTCTAACATTCTCCCCTTTGGGTTGTTAATATATAACTTACAATCTTACAATCTTAGATTATAACCTTCACAACTTTCTTTATGTCTATCAGCATTTTGCGCTTTTGTAAAATGATCTGCTAAATTACATTCACTAGTACAATACTCTAGTTTAATCATTTTCCTCTGTACACATTGTCTAACATTAAGATATCTAAGATCGGTATGCTTTGATCTCATTCTAACACCAATATTTGTTGCCATATTAATTGCTGCTTGATTGTCTAAAAATACACATATTGGTTCATTTACAACAATTCCTAAATCTTTACATAATTGCGAAAAATAAATAAGCTCTGTACATAATAGTGATAAACACGAAAATTCGGCCTCCATGGTAGACAAACGTATGTGCTTTTGTCTTATTGACCTCCAACTAATCAACATATTGCCTAATAATATAGCAATCCCTGACGTTGACTTTCGTGTTATCTTGTCAGTTGCAAAACTTGCATCTGCATAGGCCTTTAAATCAAGTTCTGACCTCGGTTCTAAATACAGTGCATTATACATTGTGTGTTTTAAATATCTTAATATACGCTTTGCTGCATTCCAATGACGTTCACACGGTTCTGAGTTGTACCTTGCCAACTGATTTACGCTATACGATATATCTGGCCTTGACCAGTTTGCCAAATACGATAAACTACCAATTAGTGCTTGATATATGTTACTATCAAACTTTGAATCAGTTACCTCACTATGCTCAAATTGAGTACTCATAGGAGTTTTTGCTTCTTTACAACTATCCATATTGTAGCGCTTCAATAAACTATTTATTTTCTGAACCTGTGATATTTTAAATCCTTTACTGGTTCTAGTAACATCTAGACCTCAATAATGCTTTATTTCACCCAAATATCTGATCCTAAATTTATCTTTCAGTTTATCTACAATATCCTTTACTATATCTTCTGATTTAGCAATAATTGCAATATCATCAGTAAACAATAACAATAAAGTAATATCACTATCCTGTTCTTTCTAAAATAGACATGGATCAGCCAAACCTGCATTAAACCCTAATCTTTCCAATTCTTTGGTAATGCATTGGTTCCATTCAAAACCAGCCTTCTTCAAACCATACAAGCTTTTATTTAATTTCCAATAACCTTTACCTTTAATATTTAATCCTTGTGGTTTTCTCATATATATCTCATGCTGTAACTTAGCATGTAAATATGCCATCTCAACATCAATATGATGTACCACACTATTATTTCTAGCTGCCCACACCAATGCTGCCCTCAACGTGCTCACCTTCAGACTAGGAGCGAAAGCTTCATCGTAGTCTGTTGTACTCTGACCGAATCCTTGAGCAATCAATCTTGCCTTGTGGGTTATGGTGCCATCACTGGCTGTCTTTAACTTAAAAACCCATCTGCAGCCTATAGCTTTCTTTCCTTGTGGCAAACTAGCATCCTCATAAACATCAAGATCCTTCAAAGACTTCAATTCCTTATTTATTGCTTCTTTCCAAGCAATTCGTTCCTTCTCGGAATATAACTTAATCTCATCATAGCTAGAAGGTTGTAGACTTATTTCACAAACAACATTTGCCTGATACCTATCAGGTAACCTTCTTACTCTAGTCCCTCTTCTAGGCAAAAGAATACTATTAGTAGCAATATCCTCATCTTTAACTTCTAACTTTACCTCCCCTATCGGAGATCTCTCTTCATCTACGAAATCCTCCTCTTCTGGTGATTCTACCTCTTCTATATTACTCTCCAAATACTTCTTAGGAGTAATATCATGTTGGAACAATGGAGTTTCTACCACAATACTATCTTCCTGCTCCAATTTCTTCCATCCCACATGTTCCATGAATTTGGCACTAGCACTTTTATAAGTATTTCTGGTGCCTTTATCCCAGAATCTAAAACTTTTATGATTTTTATCATAACCTACAAAAGACATTAGTTTTGCCCTATGTTGTCCTTTCTTTCTAACTTGTGTTGGAATATGCACCCAAGCCGGTGCTCCAAATACATGTAAATAATCCAATTCAGGTTTCCTACCAAACCATCTTGTAAAAGGTATATCGCCTGTCGTAGCATTTACAGCATTGTTAAGTATATGGTTAGCGCACATAAGAGCCTCTCCCCATAAATTATCAGGCAAACCAGAATCATTAATCATTGTCCTTATCATTGCCTGCAACGTTTGTTCTGGCCGATAAGGAGCTGAACGTCTGTGTTCTATCCCTGCTCTTGCTAACAAATTAACAAAGTTACTATTAGTGAATTCCGTGCCGTTATCTGTTACTACACATACTAACTTATTCTTCTTTTTCCTCTCTACAAACCTTATCCAATTAGAGAAATGTTGATAAGTTTCTGTTTTGCTTTTCATTAAATAGCAAAAACCATAGCGAGAATAATGATCAACAATACTAAGAATATAGTTAGCTCCACCTAAACTTGGTTTCTTAGGTCCTATTAGATCAACAAACACTACATCTAATGGTGCTGATGTTTTGAAACCATTATACCTATTTGCAGGAGTAACCTTGCTTTTTTCTTGATTACAGGCATTGCAATTCAGATACTTAGAACATGGTTTCATTTTAATTCCTTTAGCCAATTCTACAGTTTTCTGTAACAATTTAAAATTCAAATGCCCCATTCTTCTGTGGAGTACATGTATGCAATTGTTATGAGGTTGTTTGTTCTCTTTTTTATTTAAAAATAGTTTTTATTAAATTATTTACATTTAAAAAAACATACAAAAGAAAAAATATATGACAATAACAAATACATTACAAACATATAAAAACATAAAAAGCGCATACAGCTATAAAAATTTCAATCTCTATAATTATCTTATGGCAATTATATATTGGCAATTTACTTCTATATAATTTTCAATTCATTGTCTTATGTATTTGTATAACATGTATTGTACAGTAAATGTTAATAGGTAGTAATAAACATATTAATAGTGATTTTAGTAATAGTAACCATAATAATAATAATAGTGATAATAATAATAATAATAATAATAATAATAATAATAATAATAACAATAATAATAATAATAATAATAATAATAATAATAATAATAATAATAATAATAATAATAATAATAATAATAATAATAACAATAATTTTTTATTTATTTTTTATTTTGATGGATTTTTATGCCGCCCAATCCCTAGGGACTCAGGGTGGCTCACAGCATGTAGATCCAATACAAAATAAAAACTATCATTAAAATATATGACAATACACAATACAATAGTTAAAATACAGAAAATACAAAAGTTAAAATTAAAAGTTAAAAGAGTATCTCATTCACCCCGCCTGCCGGAAGAGCCAGGTCTTTATTGCTTTCCGGAAGGCCAGTAGGGTGGGGATGGTCCTGATCTCTGGAGGAAGTTGGTTCCACAGGGAGGGAGCTCCCACAGAGAAGGCCCTCCCCCTAGGTCCCGCTAGCCGACATTGTTTGGTCGACGGGACCTGGAGGAGGCCGACTCTGTGGGCTCTAACCGGTCGTAGGGAGGTATGCGGCAGGATGCGGTCCCGAAGATAACCTGGCCCTGAGCCATGTAGGGCTTTAAAGGTAACGACCAACACCTTAAATTGGATCCGGAGACTAATGGGCAACCAATGCAGCTGGCGGAGAATAGGTGTTACGTGGGTGCATCTAGGTACACCCACCACAGCTCGCGCAGCTGCATTTTGCACCAGTTGCAGTCACCGGACACTCTTCAAGGGTAGCCCCATGTAGAGCACATTGCAGTAATCCAGCCGTGAGGTGATAAGGGCATGAGTGACTGTGAGAAGTGCCTCCTTCTCCAAGTAGGGTCGCAATTGGTGCACAAGACGTACTTGTGCAAAGGTCCCCCTAGCCACAGCTGAAAGATGTTGTTCCAATTTTAGCTGTGGGTCTAGGAGGACACCCAAATTGCGAACCCGTTCTGAGGGGGCTAATTTCTCCCCCCCAAGAACCAAGGAGGGACAGTTGGTCGCATCCTTAGGAGGCAGTATCCACAGCCACTCAGTCTTGTCAGGGTTAAGCTTTAGCCGGTTCTTCCCCATCCAGACCCTAACATCGGCCAGGCAGCGGTCCATTACATCTACGGCTTCCCCAAATTGAGACGGGGTGGAGATGTACAACTGGGTATCATCAGCATATTGCTGATACCTCACCCCGTGTCGTCGGATGATCTCACCCAGCGGCTTCATGTAGATATTAAACAGGATGGGCGAGAGGACCAAGCCCTGTGGCACCCCACATAGTAGGGGCCTAGGGTTCGATCTCTGCCCCCCTGTCAACACCGACTGCGTCCTGTCAGAGAGGAAGGAGGAGAACCACTGCAAAACAGTGCCGCCCACCCCCACCTCTCCGAGACGACGCAGAAGGATACCATGGTCAATGGTATCGAAGGCCGCTGAGAGGTCAAGTAGCACCAGGATAGAGGAGTGACCCCTATCCCGGGCTCGCCAGAGATCATCCATCATGGTGACCAAACCG
Source organism: Diadophis punctatus similis (assembly GCA_023053685.1). Taxonomy (NCBI): domain Eukaryota; kingdom Metazoa; phylum Chordata; class Lepidosauria; order Squamata; family Dipsadidae; genus Diadophis; species Diadophis punctatus. The sequence goes on along the minus strand of JALIGW010000019.1, from coordinate 4,451,101 downwards.
GTTCCGTACTGTAACCGCGCCTGAAGCCAGATTGAAAGGGATCCAGAAAATCAGTGTCATCCAACAGTCGTAGGAGCTGGAGTGCCACCACTTTCTCAACAACCTTCCCCTCGAAGGGAAGGTTGGAGACTGGACGGAAGTTCTTTAAATCCGCCAGGTCCAGGGAAGGCTTCTTGAGGAGGGGCCTCACCACTGCAGCTTTTAAGGGCTGCGGGACGGACCCCTCTCTCAAAGAAGCGTTGACCAACGCCTGGAGCCAGCCGCGTGAAACCTCCCTGGTGGCCGAAACCAACCAGGAAGGGCACGGGTCCAATAAACAAGTGGCGGAGCTCATAGCTCCTATGGCCTTGTCCACATCCTCAGGAGTCACCGGTTCAAACCTTTCCCATATTACCGGACTAAGACCTGCCCCAGTCATCTCGGCCTGTACTGCCCAATCGGAGTCCAGGTCTGTCCGAATCTGAGTGACTTTATCCGCCAGAAACCGAGAAAATTCCTCAGCTCTACCCTGCAAGGGGTCTCCGCCTTCCTCCTTAGCCAGAAGGGTGCGGGTCACCCTAAACAGGGCGGCTGGGCGGGAGTCAGCGGACGCAATAAGAGCGGAAAAATGTGAACATTTTGCCGCCCTTATCGCCACTAAGTAAGACTTAATGAAAGTTCTTAAAAGTGTCGGGTCAGACTCAGCTTTACTAGATCTCCATCGTCGCTCTAGGCGTCTCTTGTGGCGCTTTATCTCCCGGAGTTCCTCGGTAAACCAAGGAGCCCTCCTGGATCCACTTCCACGGAGAGGCCGCAAAGGCGCAATCCGATCCAGAGCCCCCGCCGCCGCCTGGTTCCAGGCGGCAACCAGGGATTCGGACGAACTGTGTACCAGGGATTCAGGTATCTCCCCAAGTTCCCTCTGGAATCCGTCGGGTTCCATTAGGCGCCTGGGGCGGAACCACTTAGTCGGTCCCGCCTCCTTGCGGTGGAGGTGTGGTGCCATGAAATCCAACCTCAGAAGGAAATGATCTGACCACGACAAGGATAGTAATAATAATAATAATAGTAATACAGAAGAAATGTTCTTTTTAGTATTGTAACATCATTATATATATATATATATATATATATATATATATATATATATATATATATATATATATATATATATATATATATATATATATATATATATATATATATATATATATATATATATATATATATATATATATATATATTCACTCGCTCGACAGCTCGTATCTCAAATATATCGTATGTTAGGGCACTCGTATCTCGAGGTACCACTGTATATATATATATATATATATATGTAGGATTTTTTTTGCTGATAAATGAAAATAAAGGGAGACTTCCGGTTTTGGAGCGCTTCATCGCAGACATCCCTCGTTGGATGCCTTTCCGATCTTTGTTAAAAGCCGCCAGAACAGCTGTCTGGCGGCTTTAAAATCTCTTCCCCGGGCAAAGGGGAGAGATGAGAGCCTGACAGGAGGGGTAGAGCCCCCCCAGCGCCTTAGGAGCCATCTGGCAGGGCGCGAAGGGAGAGCTCCCCATGCAGCCTGTCTCCAGCTCCGAAGATCCGGAAACCTCTGCCTTTTGCAGAGCTAGATGGAGTGACCAGCCGCTGCTTCAAAAATGGGATTTATAACTACATTTAAACTATAGAAGCAGACAGAGAGAAACAGGCGTGAGATGGGCAAGTACTGAAACCTCTTTTTTTCCTTTTTTTTTCAACTCCTGGGTAAGCTTTCACTTCGGCAAGGGAACAAAGGAAACAGAGTAACAATATGGCGATTGAGAAGTGAAAGTGACTTTCGTTTCCCCAGAGGCTTTTTTTTTTTTTTCTTTCTCTCTCTCTTATGGAAACTTTTAACTTGGAAAAATGGTTTTTTCTTTCTCTGTCTCCTAACTCTGGATTAAAGTTATAATAGAAATATTTTCAATAATAAAAGACTATCTGATTTTTAAACTGGAAAGAACTTTAATCAGGCAACTGGCTTTCTTTCTTTTTTGTACTCTTTTGAAACACCAATGGCTTCAAAGTTTGGAAAGACTGTTTTGACTAAAAGAAATGACTATTCATCTGGATATATTTCTAAAATGCAACTTAACACTGAGCTAACACCTCCACAGCTTTTGACACCTGAAAATTTATTAAATAATTTAAAGATTATGAAACATGAACTTACTTTGGAATTTAACCAGAAAATAAGTGAGATAGACCATAAGATGCAGGCTGCTTTGAAGAATATGAATCAACAACTAAGATTTGATGTGTTAGAGGTTTGCAAAGGCTTAGCAACAAATATTGAAGTTTTGGCAGAACGTATTGAAACAAATAAACAAGCTTTGGCAACTTCGGTGAATTACATAGATAAAATCCAAAATGACATTGCAAATTTTGAAAAAGAGGTCTTAATGACTCAGTTCAGATCTATGGAAGTTGCTATAAGGATTAGAGGTTTGAAAGAAGGATTATATGAAAATTTAAAAGGCAGGATGGTTGACATATTGGATCAGGTGTCTGGAATTTCTAAAGCGGAATTGGCTACACAAATCGACAAAACATACAGAATCAACTCGTGGTACGCCAAACAAAAGCATCTACCAAGGGATATTGTCATATATTTTACCACAAGAGCTCTACGGAACAGAATTATACAAGCAACGTTTAACAATAATCTTATGGTGAATGGTCAGGAACTAAAGATTTGGAAAGAAATCCCCTCTAAAATGCTTAAAGCCAGGAAAAGCTATACTTTTTTGATTGATGAATTTAAGAGATTAAATTTACAATATAAATGGGAAGCACCAGTTGGAGTAACAGTGAAATTTTCTGGAAAAAGATACCGGCTCAACACGATAAAAAAAGCTACTGAATTTTATGTCAATGTTCTAAAGGCTGATATATCCAAGATTCCAGAAGAAGGGTGTATGAAAATAAAAGAGGAGGAGGAGGGGAAGCCACCTTCGATGGATCAAAAAGAAATAGACTCAAAAATCCAAAAGGAGTGCCTGAATCAGATAGCTGGGGAAGAGGAGATGGAGGTTTGGGAGCAGACGGGAGACGACTTGACAAATTTGAATTTATTGAACTATTAAAAGATGAACTATCAAGATACAAAACAATGTGATGTTGAAATATATTGGATGGATAGAGACTAATATGATTGTGTTTTATCTTTTCCCTATCTAATGATTACTTATGCAATATTTAGTTAAGTTTTATATAATTTTGAGGTTATTTTTAATGTTGATAATATTAGATATATATAGTTTGTTGAAGATTTGTTTATTGTTTATTCTTCTTTTATTTTCTTTTTTTGTTTATTGAAGTTAGCGAATTAATTTAGAATAATATTATCTTATTAATATCATGATGAAATTTAATATTTGATGATTACTTATGTAACATTTAGTTAAGTTTTATCTTAGAGGTTATTTCTAATGTCAATAATATTAGTTTAAGATTTGTGTATTTTATATTTAGTTATTACTTATGTAACACTTACCTTGTATAAGATAAAGGACTGAAGGGAGGAGGTAGGAGGTTTGTTTGTTTGTAGTGTTAAAGAGTTTTCTCTTTCTTTCATTCTTTTTTTTTATTCTCTTTCTTTTTTTTCTCTCTCTTTTTTGTATCTTTACTATTGTATACAAATGCGATATATTAGTACTGTATAGTATGGAGTTGAAGTTTTTTTAAAAATAGTGTTCTTTTTTTCCTTTTTTCTTTTTCTTTTTATGAACAATTTAAACTTATTATTATGCCCTGTATTATCTCTGGGAAGTCCGGGGGGGGGAGGTGGGGAGGGAAGGGGGTGGGTCTGGGGGGGGGAAAATAAAAATGTTTGTACTTTGGATTTAATATTTTGTTACCACTTATGTAAGTTCGTACTAATAAAACTTTTTTGAGAAAAAAAAAAAAAATGAAAATAAAGGGAGACTATTATAGATCTATTTCAAGCTTATTTTGCTCTCGTCAGATAGCCATACCCCTTACTGGGATTTGAACCCGGGCTGGCTGCCTTGCAGTGCAGCAACTTATCCATTAGGCCATAGGCTCTGTTCCCAATCAGCTCTTTCACCAGGAAAGGGTTATATATGTTTTTCTGTCGTGTTATCCTGGTGTACCCAAATATTAAAATCAGCCTGGATGGTCCCTGTGACGGGGCTGAAAGGCAAAAAGGAAGCTGTGATGCTTTCTTTCCCATATTTGGGTACACCAGGATAACACGACAGAAAAACATATATATATATATATATATATATATATATATATATATATATATATATATATATATATATATATATATATATATATATATATATATATATATATATATATATATATATATATATATATATATATATATACATATATATATACATATACATATACATATACATATACATATACATATACATATACATATACATATGTATAATAAGACTAGTTTTTCCATAAATTTCTTGGTTATACTTATACATGTCTCATTTGATTTATATTTGTATTTATTGTATCAATCGTGTTTGTTTTCGTTTTTCGTACCAATTGTAAAATGTGTTCCAGATTTCATAGTAGTCGGAGTCCTCCTTTCCTTTTAATTCCATCGTCAATTTGTCTGCCTCAGCACATTCCAGAATTTTTCTGATTACACTACTTTCATCGGGGATATGGCTTTGTTTCCAGTATTGTGCTACCGTTATTCTTGCCGCTGTTAATATGTGTAACGTGATATAATAATATTTTTTTTCCATTTTCTGATTAACGATTCCCAGCAGAAATGATTCTGGTTTTATGTCTATTTCCTGTTGTGTGATTTCTGTTAGCCAGATTCTGATTGTATTCCAGAAGCTTTTTATTTTTGGACAGGTCCACCACATATTTATTTATTTATTTATTTATTTATTATTTGTTCTTCTATGCCGCCCTACTCCCGAGTAAGATCGTAAGATCCTGTTTTGTGTTGGCATTTCCAACAATTTGGTGTTAGGTTTTTATACATTTTAGCCAATCTCGCCGGGGGGAGGTGCCATCTATAAAATAATTTATAATAGTTTTCTTTATACGAAACTGATTTTGTCATTTTATAATTCTGGTTCCAAATTTTTTCCCATTGGTTCAACTGTATGTCATGTCCAAAATTTTTGGTCCAACTTATCATATTTCCTTTAATTGTTTCTTTTTGCATCTTGTATTTTAGCAGAAATTTATATATTTTAGTTATTGCTTTTTGTTCTTGGCCCAATAAAATTTTATCCAATTCTAATTTTTCTTTTTGTATTCCATAATTTCTTTTATCACTTTCTAATCTGTTTTTAATTTGGAAGTATGGCCACCAATCAATTTTGATTCCTTCTTGTTCTAATTTTGCTATAGGTTTCAAGGCTCCCCCTTCCTCTAATATTTCTTCGTAAGTGACCATTTTATTCAAATTTGTTGTGTTAGGGTGTGTGATGGCTTCCATACCAGAAAACCAAGTCGGTATTTTTGTATAGTGCTGTTTTTTAATCTTGAGCCAAATTCCGAGTAGTGAATCCCTAATTTTATGTCTTCTAAAGTATGAGTGGGTTTTGTGTTTGTCATCCCAGAGGAATCCATGCCAGCCTAAATGTAAATCATGACCCTCTAGTGTCAATAATCGTCTATTTTTAATCTGTATCCAGTCTTTTAACCATGTTAAGGCAGATGCTTGGTAATATAATTCGAAATCTGGTAGTCCAAAGCCCCCCTGATTTCTATTTTCTTGCAAGTATTTTAATTTGATTCTGGGTTTCTTTCCTACCCATATAAATTTCACTAGTATTCTATTTAACTGTTCAAAGTATTTTTTTCTCTAATTTAATTGGTATAGTTTGGAAAAGATACAGAATTTGGGGTAATATTGTCATTTTGACTGCTGCAATTCTGCCAATAAGGGAAATTTGTAGTTTGTTCCATTTCTCTAATTTCTTTTCAATTTCTTTTAATATTTCCATATAGTTTTCTTCTTTTATTGTGGTGCATTTCGCTGATAAATTTATTCCTAAATATTTTATTTTCTTTACAATTTGCAATTCCAATTTCTCTTCTAATTCTTTGTTTTGTATATCTGTCAGATTTTTAGATATTATTTTAGTTTTCTGTTTATTAATTTTTAGACCGGCTACTTTTCCAAATTCGTTTATTTCTTTTAATAGAATTGGTCCTACTTCTACTGGTTCTTCTATATTAAAGACCAAATCATCAGCGAATGCCTGGAGTTTGTATTCTTGTTCTCTTATCTTGAGTCCTTTTATTTCCTTGTTTTCCCTTACCTTCTGTAATAATGATTCTAATGATAATATAAATAGTAGGGGGGGGGGCAATGGACAGCCTTGTCTGACTCCTTTTTCTATATTGAAACAATCAGTCATTTCTCCATTGATAAGAATTTTGGCAGTTTGCTTTGAGTATATTGTTTTAATTGTTCTTATATATTTTTCTCCGAAATTCATTTTATTTAGTTGGTTTAATATAAAATCCCAATTTAAATTATCGAATGCTTTTTGGGCGTCTAAAAATATGAGTGCCACGGATTCCCCTGGGTGTGTCTCATAATATTCTAGAATGTTTAAGACTGTTCTTATGTTGTTTTTAATATATCTGTTTGGTAAGAAACCGTTTTGGTCTGGGTGTATGATTTCAGTAAGTGTTTTTTTCATTCTTTCAGCCATTATTGAAGCGAAAATTTTATAATCAGAGTTTAACAGCGAGATTGGCCTGTAGTTCTGGATCTTATGTTTCATAGTGGCGTCTTTTGGGATTATTGTTATCAATGCTTCTGTCCATGAGTCTGGAATTACTCCTTTAGTTAACACTTCATTATATGTTGTTAATAGAATATTTTTCAAAATTGTTTGTAGTTCTTTATAATATTCTGCTGGGATTCCATCAGGTCCTGGAGTTTTATTGTTTTTTTTAATTCTTAATTGCTTTTTCTATCTCTGTGAGTGTTATTTCTTCATCCATCCTGTCTTTTATAGCGTCTGATATTTGTACAATGTTAGAGTGTTTTAAATAGTCTTGTATATCTTTTTGTTGTATATTGTCCCTGCTATATAACTCACTGCAATATTCTCTCGCTATTTCCTTTTTTTTCTATTGCAAATTGCATTCTCCCTATTGAATCTTCTAATTGTTGTATAGGTTTTTTTCCCTTTTCTTTTCTTAATTTGTAGGCCAACCATCTGCCTGGTTTGTTAGCATGTTCGAAGTAGTTCTGTTTAGTTGTCTTAATTTTTAATGCAATTTCCTCTTGTGATATCAAATTTATTTTATGTTTAATTAATTCCTTTCCTTCTTTAACTTCGTCGTTTTGTGGTGTCTCTTGCAGTTTACGTTCTAATTCCCCTACCTTATTTTGCAATTCATTGATTTGTTTATTTTTGTTCTTATTTCCTTTACTAGTATAGGCAATAGTTAATCCTCTTGTATAGGCTTTCATAGTATCCCATATATTTTGTGTAGTTGTATCTTTATTCCAATTTTCTTTTAAGAAGAAAGTTAATTCTTTCTCCATATATTGTTTAAATTCTTTTTCTTTTATTATTTTCTGATTCATCATCCATCTTCTTCTTACCTTTTTTGTCCCTCTTATTATAGTTGATATGGGATTGTGGTCCGCCCATGTGTTTGGTTCGATTTCTACACTTTCTATTTTTATGTTTGGTTCTATATTGGTCCAGATCATATCGAGCCTGGACCAAGATTTATGTGGGCTTGAGAAGTATGTAAATTGATTTTGTTTCTGGTGTCTTTCCCTCCATATATCTTTTATTTTAAATTCATTTGCTATGTCAAAAAAAAAAATTGGTAGAATTTTCCTTTCCGAATTTTTCTTACTTCCCGATTTATAATCTTTTTTAGCATCTACTACTGCATTGAAGTCTCCAATTATGCATATATTTTCTCTCTCTAATTTAATAATTTGTTGATATAGTGTTGCATAGTATTCTTTTTGTCCACTATTTGGGGCGTAGATGACGCCGAGTAGTATTTTAGTTTTATCAATGGTAACTTCTACTATAAGTATTCTTCCTTCTATATCTATATATATTTGCTTAGGGCTTAACCAACTTTTTATATATAATGCTATACCCCTTTTTTTGAATCAGCTAGGGATACAAAGAGTTTACCTATTTTAGGTTGTTCTAATAATTTATAATCTTCTTTTTTTTAATGGACTTCCTGAATACATGTGATATCTGATCCTTGTTTTTGTAGTCTGTTAAATATTTGCCTTCTTTTTATTGGTGAGTTAATTCCATTTATGTTTACTAAGAATATTTTGATTTGATTTTGCATTTTATTGTCTACTCGTTGCTCTTGTTACTCTCGTACTTCTTGTTTCTTTTGGCTTTGTCGTCCTATCTCCTTCTCTCTCTTGTCTTTTCATTCGTTCTATATCTTCTACCATTTCTTTTTTTCCTGACTTCGTCCCTCTCCCTCCACGCTACTCTCTCCATCTTTTTCTAAATATCTTTCAATAAATTGGTCTGCTTCTTCCATCGTTTCTTTCTTTATTTTTTTCCCTTTCTATGTTATTAGGATTCCTTCCGGAATCAACCATCTAAAGGGTATTTCTTGTCTTATTAATTTTGTGGTAAAATATTGTAGATCCCTTCTCTTTTCTCTTTTCTCTTATTCATTTTGGGATTTGTTTTAATACATTAATTTCTCTTTCTTTGTGTAGTATTTGTTCAGTTCTTGTGGTTTTATATATCTCATCCCGTATTGCTTTTTTAGTAAATCGTACGTGTACCTCCCTAGGTAGTTTGTGTCTTTTTGCGAAGTTTGTTTGTACCCTATAAACCTCGTCTATGTGTCTAATTAGTTCTTCTTTATCTATCTGCAGGGCTTCCGACAATATCTCTACTACCTGTTCACGTAAATCCTCCTCTTTCACTTCTGGTATATTTTGAAATCTTAAGTAGAATGCTGATTTCTCCAACTCAAGATGTGCAATGACCCCCTCCAATTCCTTGTTTTTTTGCTCTTAATGTTTCCTCTGTTTCTTCTATTTTTTTATTAGTTAGATCAGTTTTTTCCTCTATACTCTTAATTTTTTGTTCATGCTTAGCAACCACTTCCTGAATAACTTCCATTCTGTTATCTAATTTTTTGATGTTCCCCTTAACCTCTTCAAAGTTTTCTTTTGTCTCTTCATGATTGTGAAAAATAGTTTGCTGTGTTTTAATCATTGTTTCTTGTTGTGTCATCATAAATTCTTGGATTTTGTCTAGTATGGCTTGCATAGTGTGTAGTGTAGGTGTTTGTCCTTGTTTTTCTGTAGATGCCATTTCTGTAATCAGTTTTTGCCCTGTCGCTGAGGGTGTTGCAGGGGATGGTTTCTTAATCGTTTTGGTCACGGTTGTTGATGTTGACATTTTTATTCTACTAAAAAAGTTGTTCCACACTTTCATAGATTTCTTTTCTTATCCTTACTATTTCCTATTATGTTATATTTTAATATTCTTAAGAGAGAAATTAATACTAATAATAATAATAGAGGGGAAGGAGAGAGGTGAAATGAGAAAAAAAGAGTCAAAAAGATATTTATAATATTTCTATTGTGTCTTATATATATATATATCTTATATCTTTAAAATAAAATAAAGAAAGATAAAAAAAATATTGTTTCGTAGTTTGAGAGAAGGAGATAGGAAAGAAAAGTTAGTTGTTAATCATTTAAACATAAATTTTCTACTTAATATATTTTTATCAAGAAATTGCTAATGTTATTGTAAACTAATCTACTTAATATATAAATCAAAGATATTCAGTAATAATTTCTATAGTTATTAATTAAACTGTTATTTTAAGATAGTAGTGTTTCAAATTATTCACAACTTAAACTTCAATAATAGAAAATAAAAAGGTAGATATTTCAATTCAATCACTTAATTCAAATTATTATTAACACTTATGGAATCTTACTTCTTACTTTTCATAATATATAGTAGCAGTAACAGTCAATTATCTAAATATCTAAATATTTCTAATTATAACTTTATATGCATCAATTTATAGATATATAGTAAATATATAGTTTAGAATTTTTAATTTCAAGATGTTCAGTCAATATATTAAACTCTGTATATCTTACAAATGTCTCTTAGGGGAAATCGTCTCTCTTCTGTTTCAATTTCACTGTCCATTCAAAATGTCTGCGTTCTAAGAGAATGCTTTGTCACCGTCTCTTTTTTCTTTCCCCCTCCTTTCCCTTGGCTCAAGGTCATTAGTCAGTGTCTTTTAGTTTCAAAGTATTTTGGATGTAGATATAACATGAATTCCCTTTCTGCCGTCAGTTGTTTCTTTGGTAGTTCTTTCCAGTCCGTGTCCCTTTAAAGCAGTCCGTTCTTGATTTAATTTTGTTTTTGTTTCGCCTTTCGCTCCTTTCCGCTAAGGCGCCGCTTGGTCCTTTTTGGAGACTCACTTCTCCTTCGGTAGTGCCGTTCGTTCGTTTTTCAATAGGAGTACTCTCCGGAAAAAGTTGTAATCCACTTCAATTTAGGTAGTTCCGATAATTTTGTCAATATATTGCCGTTTCTCTATTTTTTCCTTCCTTAGTGTATGCTCAGGCAGCCATGCCTCTGGACCAGCACAATCTGCTGGTTTCTTCTCCGTTCAGCTATAGGGCTTCCATCTGCTTCGGCGGGGGTTTGCACCTCCTCCCGTCCTCGCACGATGTTCCCCTTCCTTACGCTAGCCCCTACGAGGCTCCATGCTGCGGATTTCAAGCAAGCTAAACGGAGAAAGTCGAGCTAAGTTGAAGCAGTTTGCTTCTCAGCTTCGCTCCGCCATGGCCCCACCCAGGAAGTCCCGAGGTTGTTTGTTCTCAAAAACTGAATTAGCTTTTTCTACTGGGTTTGCATGCAGTATATATAGACCATTTTCTAATCTAGCTATAACATTGTTACCTGCTTTCTGAATTGTACATTTATCATCTATAAATGTTACACTGTATCCTGCTTTGACCAATACTTGCACAGATAATAGACTATAAACCAATCTTGGCATATATAACATTGGCAGTTTGTCATTGATTCCTGAACAATATGCATTTCCTTCACCATTTCCTTTCATCTTCCAACCGTTTGCTAACGCAACATATTGACTACTTTTTTGCATCTTCACAAACTTTTCCTTATTGTTTGTTATACAGTTAGTAGCCCCACTATCTATAACCCATAAATCATGGTTTATCTTATTTGTTACATTATGCATAGTCAAACTAACATTTTTGTGTTCTCTCTGATCATTTCTGATATTCTGCTTTCTATTCTTTCTACAAAACTTGGCTATATGTCCTCTAGCTCCACAAGTAAAACATTTTCTAACAAAATAAACATTAGGAACATTAGAAGATGTCTTCTCTTCATCTTGTGGATGTTTTGTTCTCATCAATTTTCTGTCTTCTCGTCTTCTGGACTCCTCAAGTTGTCTTCCAGTTACGTTAGGTAGAGTCAGTTCATCCCCAGTCAAAACCTCGAAGGAAGAAACATAGTCATCATAGCTATCGTCCAGTGAAGACAGAATTATGTACACCTGCTGTAACTCTGTATAAATCAGTTCTTTTTCATGCAGTTCCTGAAGAATCTTCTTCATATTCTCCAAATGAGTGAGCATATCGCCTCCTTTCATTAAACGAGTTCGAAAAAGTTTTCTTGTTATATGAATGTGTGCATTAACACTATCCCTTACATAAATCTTTTTCAATATGTCCCAACACTTTGCAGCTTTTTCTTCTCCACGAATATGGACAAGTTGCTGGTCATTTAGTGTTAGTCCAATTATAGTTAATGCTCTATCATTGTCTCGTTTAAATTCAGCTAGCTTCTTCGCGTCTTCATCTTCTGTTGGATCCCAACCTTTTGTATCCGGTGGATTTGTTATCAAAGACCATAAGCCTTCATTTCTCAAAAGTAGGCTACATTTTGTAGACCAACTAGCATAGTTAGTGCCATCCAGCCGGGTTATCATCGATAAATACATTGACTTTGCTTGAGCCATTTTTGCTGTAATACTTCTTAAACTTTCTGTTAATATTGAAACTGAATTTTCACATTCAATATCTTTTTACTTGCAACAAACCACTATCTCTACTCCTTAGAAACTCACTGGGCCCATAACCAATGTTAAGGAGTTATTGTGCTGTTAAGCACATACACAGCGAAATGTGTTGTAGTAATGGTGTTGCAGTTTGATATGAATGCTATTCAGTCAATAAACAGAATATCTTTAATATGTACAAAATAGTAGCAAAGTTAAATAGGAAGTCCAAGTCATACACAGTTATTGAGTCAATGCAAAGTTTTTTCTTCTTGCCTATCTTTGTTTTAACTCACAAACAAAGATTACAGCTATCACTTAATTCTATACTATCACAGATAGTTACTCTTCTTTTCACAGCAATTTCACACAGCCATAATCTACTCATCAGTAAAGCAGCATAGAGTCTTCAATCTGGAACACACCGTCAAACACCACTCACCACACTAAACCACACTGAGCCATAAACCACCAACCACACTGAGCCATAAACCACCAACCACATTGAGCATGCTCTCTTGCTTGCTTATATAGTAATCATCCACAATGCATTTAAAGCAATATACACATAACAATGATTTGTGGCTTAATCATATATTAACACACCCAACCGTTTGAACAGGGTTCTAACACCCCCGTAGGAGATTTGCTTGAGGCTTAGGATGAATGGCAGATGCCTGTCCTGGCTGGTAAGAAGAAGATGTGAGCAAATTGTGTAAAGAGTGGGCTTTGCTCAGGGATGAGGCTGGAGAACCAATTTGGCTAAATATGTTTCTCTCTTCCTCCCTGTCTTCCATGCAACCACGTGATATGTTTGTTAAGATTTGTGCCTTCCCTAATTTAACACCCTTATCGAGTGGAAGGGGTACGGGCCAGAAGACTTCACTTGGGAGGATGCGACCTCTGTTCACGCTCCAGTCCTGGTTTGTGCCTTCCACGAGCAGTTCCCCTCGAGACCACATCTGGACCGACAGACCCAGGGGAAGGGGCCTGCGGTGAGGGATAGTGTTGTGGCTTGCCCGCGTCCCGCACAGCTGGTCATGGATCCAGTGGACCAAGAGCCGGCTGTGGCATGGCACTATCATCCCGTGCACCTGGCACCTGAGTCCGATAGTGAGGAGGACTTGGTGCCAGAGGATGAAAGCCAGCCAGGGCCTTCTACACCTCCTCAGTTGGAGCTGAGTAACTCAGGAGAAGACGAGGAGCTTCTGCTTGATGCTAGGGCACGCAGGGCAGCTAGCAGGCAAGAATGGCTCTGCAGGAGGAGGTCTCCTCGCATGTAGAGCTGCAGGCTAATTGGCCACACCCTAAGGCTATTTAAGGCTTCAGCACGCTGAAGCTGACACTGGAAGCAACTCGTTGCAATTGTCTTACCACGTTTGCTGCTCTCTGAATTTCTATGGCTTGGATTTCTGGATTTTCGGTTCGTGAAATAATTAATTCCGGGCTTTCTGCCAACTTCTGTGAGTTATTGATAACTGAAGACTAATTGCCTGTTTTCTTTGGGGGTTTGAATTCTGGCCAAATCTTAAGAAGGAACAGTATCGGATTTTCTGCACAAAGAACCTTTTCTGTTCTTCATGGACTTTAAAACCTAGCTACTAAGAACATTATTAGTAGTAAATTAGTATTATTTGCAAACAGTTGTTTGTGCGTCATTGCTGAGGGGTCTCCGTGCTGGGACACAACAATATCCTGTATGCTGATTTCTTGTGTCATCTCGAAAAAAGTTTTGGGGAGTGTCCTTATTTTTTTACATTTTTTACTGCATCTATAGTCTAGTTTTACATCCACAATTGCATTGAAGTCTCCTATCATACATATGTTTTCATAGTCCATTTCAATTATCTTCTTATGGAGCTTTTTGTAAAATTCTTCTTGTTTGTTATTTGGTGCATGTATTGTAATCAAAAGAATCTGTTACTGATTGAGACCAGAAGTGTCACGACGAGACAGGCTGGGAAATAGCGAAGCTCCGATGAGCTTCGCGAAAACCCAGTCTGACAAACCGCTGTCGGGGGGGGGGTGTCTTCTGACCGGAACCATCCTGTAGGGATGTTGAAGAAGGAGAAGCGTCTTGGACGACCCAGAGGAGCAGGCAAGTTCCTTGAGTGGTCAGAGAGAGCTCTGCAGACTGGCGGCGGGGGCGGGGGCCATTTTTGAGTGACCGCTACAAAGCTGGGGCAAGTGGACTAAGTTTATGTGCAGGAGAGGTGTTTGGACAAAGTGCTGAAACCGGGTGAGGAAGTGACCAACTCACAGGTAAAAGGCAATTTTTAATCTGGAATTTTAAAGAATTTCCCAAGCTGAAATAGCGGCTAATTGGCATTTGGGAACTGTACAAAGGAAAGGGGAAAAAATCAGAGGCTGGAGTATTGAAGCCCAAGAAGATTACTGGTACTTTGGATATAATTTTATTTTTTATTTATTTATTTTAAAATTTTTATTAAACACACACAAAAATACAACATGAAACAATACACACATAAAACATACAGTTAGGAGTATTCTGTCCCCCTCTATACAATAAGCTTTCATTGGATAACATTTTTTTATATTATCCGTGAGTAAAAATGTTTACTTTTCTATTTATTTACTTGGTCTTTAAATATATAGCATATTCTTACTACTTCTATACATAATTAATTTAAACAATAGAATTTCTAGCTTAATTAATACCATAAATAACAAGTACACTTCATCATTTACTTATTCTCTCTCTCTCTCTACTAATCATAGACTTTGTTCCATAAAATATAGTAAATTAATAATTGATCCTAGTTTTTCTTTTACTAATATAATTTCATTAAATCTTTTTTGAAATAGTAAAGATGAGATTGTTATGGTAAGGTTTGTTACTTATTTCTTTACTTTAGTAGTTATTATTGTACTTGTCATATTAAATGATTCACGTGTTTTTCTAAAATACCATTTTCAATTTATATTTGTTATAATAAGATATAAAAGTCATAGTCAAAAAGAAAAATCTAATTATAAATAAAAATCAATAATTCATTAATTTGAAAGTGCCTTTCGTGAGTCTTTGGTTCTTCCACTTCCAACCCATTGTTCAGTTGATCAATTGTTCTTTCTCACCAAAATAAAAGTCTTATTTGTTCTGTTTCTTTCTTCTCTTGATGATTCTTTCAAGATAAGGTCCATAATAAGGTATAAAATAGTATCGTAGTCAAACAGGAAAATCTATTATAAATAATCTATTATAATTCTGGTATATAGAGAGCTAATTTAGTTAAACACTTCAGGTGATATTTATCAGTCATTTCACTATATCCAAGCTCTAGACCAGCGGTTCCCAACCTGGGGGTCGCGACCCCTTTGGAGGTCGAATGACCATTTCCCAGGGGTAGCCCCGGCATCCTCAGCTCCCCCCCCCCACTGCCACAAGCCTGGCCATATTGCGCCCCACAACCCGTGACCCACCGCGACCCACCCCCACCACCGCCATTTGGGTTCTTTTACCCTCTGTGCATGCGCAAAACATTCTGCGCATGCGCAGAGGGTAAAAGAACCCAAGTGGCGGGGTGGGGCGCAGTGGGGGCGGGGCGTGGGTCGCGGCATTAGGAAAGTTGGTAACCACTGCTCTAGACAATCATTACTATATACAATATCAACAATTCCTTAACCATTATTGTCTATAATATCTTTTAGTCTTCCCTGTTACTCTTAACACTCTACCTTATTCTATGGGGAACCTGTTTTAGTACTATAATTTCTTTACCTTTATACAATATATCTTCATTTCTTGTCAACTTATATATATCAACCCTAACTGCCCTCTTTGCAAATTTAATATGCACCTCTCTCGGCAGATGATGTCTTTTTACATAATTAGTGTGTACGCGATACACCTCATCAATCTCGTTTCTCATCTCTTGAACGTCTAGTTGAAGGATTTCCGCCAAAATTTCCACCATTTTTTCTCCTATATTCTCTCCTTTCTCCTCTGTAATATTCTGAAATCTAAGATAATAAGTGGCGTGGTCCATCTCAAGATGGGCAATGGCATCTTCCAGATTCCTGACAATCAAGGCGTTTTTTGCCTCCATCTTCTCTACTTTTTGGTCCACCTGGTCTACTTTGAATTTTACTGTTTTTATCCTTTGGTCATTTTTGTCAAGAGTATTGCCAGGATTGCTGTGACTATTAGATTAGTTACAAACTGTGAAGATTCAAACAGGCCAATCTCCGTTTCACAATTAACTACAAGCCTTCCCCACCCTAGTTAATTGCCCACTGATTCACTATATAAGCAGGAGCTTGCTGCCTGCCATTTGCCCAACGAGGAGAGCAGATCCAGAGCTGAGCGAGCCAGAAAGAATGAGCTGAAACAAAGTCACTAAATGCCTGAGCTAAGAGCTGAAGCTCAGAGCCAGAAAGCCAGAGAGAAGAGAGAAGAAAGCTTGCCTTTGCTGAGCTGAGTGTGCAAGCTAGCTTGTGCCTGCAAGCTAGCATCTGCTGTGGCTGCTGCTGCTGCTGGAGCCACGACCAAGAGGGAGAGTTGGAGAATTCCCCTGCCAGGAGCTTTAAGCCACGATGCTGATTGGATCAACTCTACAAGTGATTGACTCAGGACTTTCTCATATACATGAATCATTGCTGAGAAGCCTATGCTGCCGCTTTCCACTGCCTCGATGATGTATCAATCCTGAAGCTACTTAGTGTTGTGTTAGTTTTTCTTTTCCCTTTGGAAAGGGTTAAGAGGACTGGTTTCAGTATTGCAGGAGAGGAATTTAGGGAGACGGCCTGGCTTCAGCTAGTGAGGATAAAGTGTTTGTTATTGATGTGTTTTAAAGACATAAGTCCTTTTTAATGTTTTTAGTAAAGTATATTTTGACAAGACTCCTCTGTCAGTTTTATTTCAGCCCCAGTGCGTTTGCATGTGAATAGGTTCACGGTTTGTTGGGACAAACCTCACCCCCTCGTAACAATTTTCTACTAGTTTTTGCTGAATATTTTCAATCCTATCATCAATACTATTCACCTTATCTTTTGCCTCTACCATTTCTATTTTAATTTCTTCATAATGTTTTTTGGCTTCTTCCCTATTCTGTATTGCATTTTGAGTTTTCATCACTGATTCTTGGACTAACATACCGTATTTTTCGGAGTATAAGACGCACCGAAGTATAAGACGCACCTTAGTTTTGGGGGAGGAAAACAAGGGAAAAAGGCCTCTGCCTCCAAGCAATTTGCCAAACAGCAAACAGCACAGATGATATACACCGTTTGCTGTGTATTTCTGTGCATGTGTGCCTGACCCATAGAAATAGCAAAGAATTGGAGAAATGTACATTATGCCAGAAAGTTTTCTTAAATGTAGTCACACTAACTCTTCCCAATTATTTAAATAGATCTACTCCAAGGTAACTAAACTCTAATACTAAACAGGACACTGTTACATTTCATACTATACTTGTACAGAGCTGTTAAAATTAATTAAAATTTCTGGAAGTATACATTATTCTCTATTATTTAAAAGAAGATACAATAGCACTGGACCTCTTCAGAGCAAGCATTTATTTTAAAAAGCTTCTTTATTTTGTTAAGTTGTCTAGAGGTCTCCAACCTTGGCAACTTTAAGACTTGTGGACTTCAACTCCCAGAATTCCACAGCCAGCAAAGCTAACAAAGCTGGCTGTGGAATTCTGGGAGTTGAAGTCCACAAGTCTTAAAATTGCCAAGGTTGGAGACCCCTGGCTAGAACAATAATAAAGCAGTCTTTAAAAAATAAGTCTAATAATTTGAACATTCTACAGGCATTTATAGTTATTCACTTACCCCCTTGCATCCAGCAGAAAATAAAAATCTGCGTGTCTCTCCCAGCTATTTGCCTCTTTGCAGCTAGTTTCACTTTCATTTTCCCACGTGGCAAACCTAATCAGCTGTAGGTCGGGCTACTGCTACTGACTTGCTTGGCTTTACAGGCTCTTCCCTCTTTCCTGCAAGCAGGTAAATTGCTGGAAGACAGAGACCAAAGGGTTGGGGTGGCTGGGTGGGTGGGGCTGCATTCGGTGTATAAGACGCACCCAAGTTTTCACCCTCTTTTGGGGGGGTAAAAAGGTGCGTCTTATACTCTGAAAAATACGGTATATGGAAAGCTATGTAAGATTGAGCCGGACAATACTTTGTGCATAAAATAACTATTATTATTATTATTATTATTATTATTATTATTATTATTATTATTATTATTATTATTATTATTATTATTGTTGTTGTTGTTGTTGTTGTTGTTGTTGTTGTTGTTGTTGTTGTTGTGTAATTTTTGTTGGGGAAAAAACTTTTTATAAAAAAAAGAATCTGTTTCTGATTTATTACAACCTCAACCATCAATATTCTCCCTTCTTCTTCTGAATATACTTGCTTGGCTTTTAACGTTTCTTTAACATATAATGCCACCCCTCTTTTCTTTTGTTGTGCTAATGCAGAATATAATTTCCCCATTTTGGGGTATTCCAATAGGTTGCCATGTTGTTTTTTAATATGCACTTCTTGAAGACAAATTAGGTCCAATTTTAATTTTTGTAGATTCGTAAATGTTTTTTTTCTTTTCATAGGGGAGTTCAATCCATTTATGTTAATTGATAACATCTTTATTTCTTCTTCCATCACTTCATTTATATATAAGTTTTACAGTCCTAGTTGTTCTTATCTCTCTCTGTTCTTTTGCTCTTGCACCTTCTCGTTCTGCTCGTTCTCTTCTTTCATTTTCGCTCTCTTCTTGTTGCAAAGTCTTTTCTTCTACTTGTATTTCTTCTTGTCTTTTACTTCCTATCTCTTCTCTGCTTTCCTGTTCTTCACTTGCAGTAAAATGATCTTCAAAAAATTCATATGCTTTATCTAGTGAATCCAATCTAAATCTTTTATCTTGCCAAATAACCAGGATTCCCTCTGGTATCAGCCATCTGAAGATCACATTATAGTTAATCAATTGTGTTGTCAGAAATTGATATTGTCTTCTTTGATCTCTTACTCTCCTAGGGATCTGTTTCAAAGTCACAATTTCTTTTCCTTTATATTTCAAAGGCTTGTCTCTTGATTTTTTAAGTATTTCATCCCTCAATGTCTTTTTAGAAAATCTCACATGTACCTCTCTTGGGAGTTTATGTCTTCTTGCGTAGTTTGTATGGATTCTAAATATTTCATCTACTTCCCCTTGAACCTCTTGTTTAGTTTTCTGTAGAGCTCCAGCCAACAACTCTGTCATCACGTCCATCAGGTCTTCCCCTTTCTCTTCTTCAATATTCTGGAATCTCAGGAAGTAGGCCGCCTTTTCCATCTCCAGGGCAATTACTGTCTCCTCCAGGCCTTTGTTAACTTGTGCTACTTCCTCCACTATTTTCTTCGTTTGTTCTGCTTTTTCCTCCATTTTCTGTATCCTCTGTTCATTTTTTACTACCGTATTTCCCCAAAAATAATACATGTCCCCATAATAAGGCCAATCAGGCTTTTCAGCACATGCACTGAGATAAGTCCAGGGATCAAGGCTCGCCTCCTCTTCCTTGCAGGCAGGAGCGCATTTCAAAATGCCACCGGAGGCGGAGCCCAGAGGAGCTGAGCCAGTCCCGTGGGGTGTGTGCGCACCCACCTCTCGCTTACTCTCTCTCTCTCTGAGGAACGCAACGTACCTACAAGTCCCAGGTAGGACATGCGTCTCACGGTGGGGCGCAATTTGGGGGTGGCAGGTGAGGTGGGGTGGGGCGGGGTGGGCCGCAAGATGTGCGTCCGACCTGGGACTTGTAGCTACGTCGCGTTCCTCGGAGAGAGAGAGAGTAAGCGAGAGGCGGGTGCGCGCACACCCTGCAGGACTGGCTCGGCTACAAGTGTCAGGTAGGATGCGCGTCTCGCGCTCAACACGTACCACCTGCCAGAAATGAGTCTCTGTGAGACTTGTCATGCCACCGCCGCTGCCTCATGGAGCAGGACTCTGCAAGGTTTGTTGTGCCGTTGCATGCACGAGCGGCAGCACTACCGTGAGGTTTGACATACCAGCACAGCTGCGAGCAGCAGGACGCCACTGTTCTGTCCCCACAAAGCACACAACCACACAAGCAGTTTAATGCAACACTTTTACTAATAAACCTTTTATCAGTAAAGAATGCACACACCAAGTTACAAACAGTCTTTGTTGGCAAACAACCAGCTACTAATTAACTTCATTAATAGCTGGTATTAGTTCAAAGAGGTCACAAACAATGACGAGTAAATTAAGTCCAGTTATCTTACGGAGCTTCCTAGAGTTGGCAAAGTTCCTAGAATTTAGTCTCTGATAACAAGACGACGACAGATAAACACAAAACAGGTATCACAAAGCAAACTCTGATCAGATGGGTTTTCCCAAAAGTTGTTCTCTGCAGCTTGTTAGCTGCAACTGATGACCTTAAATAGACTAGGGGAGTGGCCAATTAGCCCCAAGTCTTAATCCTGAGTAGACCTCCTTGGGAGTAAACTTTCCTGCCTCTTGGCAGCCCTGCATGCTCTTGCATTCAGGAAAGGAGTAGCCCCTCCTTTCCTCCTTTCTCAGCACTGCCAAGAGGTACTGATGGTTCCAAAAGCCCAGGCTGCACAAGCTGCGGGCGGGCCACAACAGCCAGCTGTGCCGGTATGATGAAGCTTGCGGCAGTCCTGCAGTTCGTGCATGCAACGGCACAAGCCTTGCAGAGTCCTGCTCCATGAGGCGGTGGTGGCAGGCCAGCTGCTCAGCCGGCGCCAAGAACAGGGAGGGGAGGCACCAGTGATGGGACATACAATACCCTGCTTGCTGCCTACTGCACCCCCCAAAATAATAAGCCCCCTCCCGACAATAAGGCCAAGGCTATATTTCGGGGGTCAAAAGAAAATAAGACCCTGTCTTCTTTTCGGGGAAACACAGTATTATTTGCTGGAAATTCCCTATTTTTTCATCCATCTTGTGTATCTCCCCCTTCATCTCCCCCATTTCATTTTTGATCTCATCATGATTTTTTGCCATAGCTTCTTAGTTTTTGACCATGGCTTCTTGAATTGATTGAAGCATTGCTTGTATATTCTGAAAAGAGTTCGATTTCTCCAAACCCAACATACTTTCTATAGATCTTTGACTGTGTTCTGACCTAGGCTTCCTGAGAGAGCATAAATCACAAACGTAGTCCCCAAAAACCTTTTTTAATTTCAACAGCTGTGAATTATGTTCATTCACAGCCGTAATGAGTCTCAAACAGTTTTAATTAGTCCGATAGAAGTCTGCCACAGTCTTTCGGGAGCAGGCTGATAAGCACCTACCTTTATCTCTCTTAACACGCTGCCAAAGACCTAATTGGCAAGTAGCTTTGCAAGGCCAAACTGAGCACAGAGTCAAAACGGAGCTGCTGAGTTAAACTAACCAGAATGAATCAAGTTGCTTCCTGCAAAGTCTCATGTCCATTTGCTCCTCTTTTATGTCTTATGGGAGGGGCCAATGATCTCCAAGCCTTACTCCTGAGTAGCCCTTTTTTCCTTAACTGCTCTTGCCTTCTGGCAGCTCTGCGCATGCGCGCATTGGGAACAGGCTCCCCCTGTTTCTCTGCCTCTCTGATGTCTGGCTCTGGAGGCTCCGGAGTCAGCACAGAACTCCCAGATGGCCCTGGCCCCATCTCTGCCTCCGAAGCAGAGCCTTCTCCAGACTCCAGGACTGGCCCATGTTCCTCCCCAGCCTCCTCGCTGTCTAACTCTGCTGCCAGCTCCGCAGGCCGCTGGCAGACCACAACAGACTGGATGGGCTGGATGCTGCTGGTGCTGCTGCAGAAGATGGTGTAGATGGGGCTTTCTTTCCTATCTTGGATATATTCGAGGCACTTGTCATTTCTATCGATCAAAAGGAACTTAAAAGAGGGAGGAAAAAAATAATTTTGTCTAAACAGGGTAAGAATACTTTCCAAATCTCCAAATATTCCTCCTTAATTTTTTCTGTTATAGTACCCCGAGAAGTTAGCCAAAAATCTAAGATTCCCAATCACCCCTGTTTTACAGACATACAGTATAGCTATCATATATCTCTATAATCCACAGAATTAATCAGTCCAACAAGTCCATCAACAACTTAAGATTTCTTTAGGAAGAGCTGTTTTCCTCTGTCCTCCTTCTTTTAACAATTTAAATTTGTAATCTACATTGATCTGTCAGCTCTCCCATTTATTGCAATCCACAGTATCTGAGAGTGTCTGGGAGACCTAAACGTCTGTCCAAGCCGAAAAAAGAAATATTCCACTTGTATCCAACGTCAGTCCAAGCTGTTTCTTAATTTCGACTTACCAAACTTATTTATATTTATAAGTCTCCTCATACAAGAGTCAATGTTTTCACAGCCTGTGTTTATATGTCCAATGAAAACAGCTGCAAATCTAATCTTTGTTTCTTCTTTGTATTTTATACTTTATACTCAGTGACAACCACTACTTTCCTTTCGCTTTGGCAATTAATATTTGTAATCCACCAGGGCCCCAAGTCCCACTGTATATCCAAATCAATAGACTTTCACTTCAAAGCAATACCAAGATGAAAAGACTGCTTTCATGTTCACAATACTCATTACTCCTTCTTTTTACAGTTTTCCGCAGCTCAAGGTATTTAGTGTTCTCACAGCCTGTCTCTAAACATTCCAGTTATCAGTAGCCAGCTGTAAAAAAACACTTTGTAACTAACAGTTCTCAAGGGCCTCTGTAGTCATAACAGAGATAGCACCATGTTCTGACCCAGCTGCCTGATAAAAGACCACAGCACAAACAGCGTCCTTACAAACACACCACTTCACTTCTTACAGTCTCTTACAGTCACTAGATGGCACCATTACTCTTTACTTTTCTTTGGCAGATCTGTTAAAAGTTATTTTCTTGACAATTTCAAATCAAATAACACTCAAAAAGTACTAAAAGATATATTCTAGTATTCTTCAAACAGTTGAAATTCTTTGAAAGTAACTAGTCCAAACTATCCTTTAATTTAAAATTAACTCCTTTATAATCATTTCTTCCATTCTTTTCTGGATCGGTCAATGGCTCTGAAACTTAGTCGCTGCTACTTTCAAGGAGCGGTAAATCCTGCTCCTCCCTTTTCTTTTGAGTCCCACTTTTCCAAACTCATTAGCATTTAAATCGGGATAAATTACACAGCAGGAAGTTAGAAAAGTCTCACCTAGCTCAGCCACGCTGCTCCTTGATTTTTCCCTTCCTTTCTCTTTCCAAGCTGTCACAGCTTTGGTTCAGCCTTAATGGCCGTCTTCTCTCCTGCCGGTTTCAAGGGGTTTTCCCCGGATCAGACAGGAGATTACACTTCTCCTTGTGATCTACGGGGCTTCCCCTCTATCTTTGTCAACCCCTCCGGGGTTAACTTTGGCCCTTGGGGGCCTTCGGACAGGCGAAATCGGATGGGTACAACGGAGCCCTGTTTTCCCCACTCCGCTCCGCTGTGACGTCAGCTTCCTTCTCCCAGTTAAATGGATTCTTGGAGGGATTGCATTTGGGAGTGGTTGCCACAGCAAGTTCTGAACACCTTGGACTTCTGTCTGGTGGGAGGGAAATTTGTCCAGCATGTTTGTATTGCCTGTATTGTAAAAGTAGCTGCATACGCACACACACAGAGACACCCCATTCAGTATTAGACTGAAACTATCCCCTTCACCTACCTCCATACAAAGCTCCTCCTAGCTTGATTTTTGCTCTGTGGCACTAAGGCCCAAGCAGTCATATCTCCCTGCTAATTCCATGGGGGAGGGGCATCCCCCTCAGGCAATTCCCTCACTGAAGAAGTAGCAGAAAAGAGATCTCCAAAACCCAAGCCCTGATTGTGACTCACAAATGATGCTGCCCAGTTGCCCAGTAAAAGCAGGATATGTTGCACTGGTGGTCTCATTAGTAGAAGTTCCAGGGCTCATTATGTGTAATTTGAAAAATACTAAATAGCCTGGATTGCACACTGGCTAACCTCAATTTGGCCTCACAAACCCTGGAAAATAAGAGCTAGGGCAGGTTCAGTAACCAACCCTTGGAAATGGGCAGCCTGTAATTTAAAGGAAAACCATGACTGTGAAGAATTTTGGGGCTTGTTGCTTGCTTAAAACCTGACTGGAAGCTCACAGAAAATGATATCAAACCTCTGAAAATAATTGGCATGGAAAATTGAATACTGTAAATTTCTTTCCAGAACTTTTCCCCTGGCTGCTAGACCTTCATGGGTTAAAAGCCCTCCTTTTGGGAGCCACTGAAGGAATCCTTTTCTGCTGCCTCTATCAATGCCTTCCCCTTTGCATCAGAAAAATTAAAAGCACCCATCAAGTCTCCCTGATCTGATCAATTTTTAATCTTTTGCCAATAATGTGTGTTCCACCCACATATTTTGGCAAAAAGGGGGATTGTAGAAAGTTAGCACCCACCCATCTCCTAGAAGAATGAAATATTCTAGGAAATATTAAAAAGGCAGAATATTATATTTTCCCTGAAGGAGAAACATGTTTCTAAAACAAACTCAGAACCTCAGCTCCCTGCCCTCCCCAGCAGATATTTTGGTGCCAACCTATCTACAAGACAAAAGGCTGGGCCAGCTTATCTACAAAACAAAAGACCTTCACCCTCAGGACATAATAGGATTAGCCCTCTACCCATCTCACCACATGGCACCTGGGGAGATTGCATCACCCATCAAGGTTCAACCAAGCCTGGGACTCAAGACAGCGTACAAAGTTACCCCTGCATAGCCCCCTGGGAGTCTGACAACCAATCAGAATACAAGCTCAAGTTCAAAGCCCAAGAGAGGGTATCTCTCTCTTCCCCCCTCTCTCTCCCTCCCCCTCTCTCTCTCTCTCCCTCCCTCCCTCCCTCCCTCCCTCTCTCTCCCCCATGTGCTCAACTGCTCAGGACCTCAAACCATGTGGTTCTGCTTCACCATTAAAACCATCCTTCCAAGCAGTCTCCGTGTTTCCAGTGTCTTTCTCCCCACTTGGAACTGAACCCAGATGGACATTTCTTCCAACAACAATCTAGAAATAAAAATTAAAATAAGCAAGAAAATGGTAAGATAACACTTCTCTGATCTAGATGTCCCAAAGGTGCTTTTTCAAAAGGCAACTGGACTTTCTTTGTTTTTGCTTGAAGACATTTCGCTTCTCATCCAAAAAGCTTTTCGTATTCTGAAGAAGCTTCTTGAATGAGAAGAAATGTCTTCAAACAAAAACAAAGAAAGTTCAGTTGCATTTTGAAAAAGCACCTTTGGGACAACCATGACTTGGATGACTGAGAATCTCCATAGACTGATCTAGATGAGTTCAAATCACTGCGTCCTAAGGGATTACATCCCAGAGTTCTGAAGGAGCTGGCAGATGTTATCTCACAATCATTGTACCATATCTTTCAAAGATCATGGAGCACTGAGGAACTACCTGAGGACTGGAAAAGAGCTGATGTGGTCCCCATCTTCAAAAAAAGGAGAAAAAACAATCCAGGAAACTACAGACCAATCAGCCTGACATCAATATCTGGGAAGATACTGGAAAAAATTATCAAACAACAGAGTTGCAAGCACCTAGAAACAAAGTTATAACCAAAAGCCAACATGGGTTTGTCAAAAACAGATCATGCCAAACAAACCTTATTTCATTCTTTGACAAAGTGACTAAATTAGTGTACCAGCAAAAATGCTGTAGACATAGAATACCAAGATTTCAGTAAGGCATTTGACAAAGTAGATCACTACCTACTTCTTAGTAAGTTGGAAAAATGTGATGTGGGATAGACAGCATTGCCACCAGTTGGATTTGTAACTGGTTGACAAACTACACTCAACATGTAGTCCTTAATGGAACTAGATCTACATGGAGGGAGGTAAGCAGTGGGGTACCCCAATGTTCTGTTTTAGGCCTTAATACCTTCATAAACAATTTAGATGAGGGAATAGAAGGAAAACTCATCAAATTTGCAGACAACACCAAACTGGCAGGAATAGCCAACACCCCAGAAGATAGGCTCAAAATCCAGATGGATCTCGACAGACTTGAACACTGGGCCCTATCTAACAAAATGAAATCCAATGTAGAAAAAAGTAAGGTTTTACACTTAGGCAAGAAAAACCAAATGTACAGGTACAGACTAGGTGAAATGTGGCTCAACAGCAGTGACTGTGAGAGGAATCTTAGAGTCCTAGTAGACAATCACTTAAATGTGAGCCAGCAGTGTGCTGCAGCGGCCAAAAAAGCCAATGTAATCCTAGGCTGTATCAACAGAAGGACAGAATCAAGATCATGAGAAGTGATACTACCACTTTATAATGCCTTGGTAAGACCACACTTAGAATACTGCATCCAGTTTTGGTCACCATAATAGCAATAGCACTTAGACTTATATGCCACTTTACAGTGCTTTACAGCCCCCTCTAAGTGGTTTACAGAGTCAGCATATTGCCCCCAACAATTTGGGTCCTCATTTTACCCACCTCGGAAGGATGGAAGGCTGAGTCAACCTTGAGCCTGGTGAGATTTGAACTGCCAAATTGCAGGCAGTCAGCAGAAGTAGCCTGCAGTACTGCACTCTAACCACTGTGCCAAGATGTTGAGACTCTGGAAAGAGTGCAGAGAAGAGTGACAAAGTGCTTGGGAGGCTGAAGGGTTAGGGTGAAAACATATGAAGAACGGTTGCAGGAATTGCAACACTAGTCTAGTCTAGTGAAAAGAAGGACTAGGGGTTACATGATAGCATTGTTCCAATGTTTATGGGGCTGCCACAAAGAAGAGGGGGTCAACCTATTTTCCAAACCACCAGAAGGCAAGACAAGAAGCAAAGGATGGAAACTAATCAAGGAGAGAAGTAACCTAGAACTAAGGAGAAACTTCCTGACAGTGAGAACAATTAACCAGTGGAACGGCTTGCCTCCAGAAGTAGTGGGTGCTCCATCACTGGAGGCTTTTAAGAAGAGACTGGACAGCCACTTGTTTGGAATGGTATAGGGTCTCCTGCTTGACCAGCGGGTTGGACTAGAAGACCTCCAAGGTCCCTTCTAACTCTTGTTATTCTGTTATTAACAGAATCCACAATGGACTGAGAATCAGCATCTCCTCTAGATAATTAAGAGTCAAGCTGAAACTAAGCTAATCAAGTAAAAACAGCACACGGGGAAAATGCTTTACTCAAACTTCCTCAACACCCCAAATAAGTTACCCAGACCTAATCCACATATCAAAGGAGAAGGTCTGTAAACACAAATAGTGTTAATTAAAATGGTCTCCCAGAGGAACTGCATGTTCACAAGAAGAAATGTGATAGATGACATGTACGGTACCTCCACACACCCACATCCCTCAAGTGTCACTCTAGAATCAGTACGTATGCACTCCCACATCCAGAGCAAGCTACCCTATGAAACAATCTTCCTGTATCCCTGTACTCCCTGTTCTTTTGTCTAGAAAAGACAAAAGACCTAGGACCAGGATTAACCCATTAAACCAGGAAAACAAGAACCCAAGGCAATCATCTCAGCTATAGGCACATCATTCAAAACCCATCAAACTGTAGGAGCAACAAAGGAAAATTAAGTATAAAAAGGCATGGGCTTGCCTCCCCAATCTGCTAGCTAGCCAGGAACGCTTGAGCTGAGTCACTACCTCCTCTTGTCTTGACTGCATCCCAGCTGGGGAACGAACCAAGGAGATTTCTTCAAACAATCCCTTCACTCAGTGAACCTGAAAATATGCTTCCAGGGTGAAACTCAAATGTGTAATCCTCTTACCATTGTCACAACTGCCCTGAGTTCTCCTGAATTCTTCACAATATATAATAAGTGTTGTGGTGAAATGGTAATTTGATGACACAGACAACATACATGAATAGGTTTATGCTATGCTTGCCAATTGTTTTGATTTTCTGTTCCTCCCCTCATCCCAAAGGGGAAAGAGAAAGGGAAGGAAGCTGACAACTACAATAAAAATCCTGACTTTTAATGATTCATTAGAAAGTCTTAGCTTTGCCCAATCTAAAAAAAAACCTCAAGAAAATGCCTGGTATTATCTGGCAAAAAACTGCACCAAAGAGAGACAAGGTTTGTAGGAGAGCTGGCAGAATGCAAGTGCCATTGGGTTTATTGAGAAGAGTGGCAGGCTGCCATTTGTGGCAAAAACCACAATCACATGCCATGTTAAACTTTCCTATAATGCCTCAAGGAAGTGTTACTCCAAGGCATTGTGACAAATGTAAAATGATGGGCAGACTTTGGTTTGCAATGAAATTAAGCCCAGGAATAGGTAGGTAGGTGACTGAGCTTGATCCACAGCAGTTGTCATCACTAGTGGGCATTCAGCAGCACCCCAAGTTATGTAGTGGTACTGTGGCCTAAAAGAGAACACCTGATACTTTCTTCTCTGATTAGCACCAAGAGTAGATTTTGTACATTATGACCTGTGACTTAGCTTATCCCAGCCTGAGCACTCTCCAGAAATTTCGACTTCAACTCTCAGAATTCACCAGTCAGTGTGGTCATTGCAGAGATTTCTCAGAACTGAAGTCACTACATGAGGAAGATGCCTTAAGTGAGAAGGTTGTTTTGGGTTATCACATAATCCTCGATTTGAGACCTTCAGTGCAGAGGTGGGTTCCTGCCTCTGATTGCCGGTGCGGTTAATCGCTGAGTTTGGCGCAGAGCCGAAGACGCTGCTCGAGCCTGCTCCCGTTCGCGGAGCGGGAGCTTTCCCCGGGCGCATGGATGCCGCCAATTGCGTTCTTTTGCCCTCTGCGCATGCCCAAAGCGTTCCGCATGCGCAGAGGGCAAAAGAACGCAATTGGCGGCATCCATGCGGGCGGGGAAAGCGCCCGGGGAAAGCTCCCGCTCCGCGAACGGGAGCAGGCTCGAGCAGCGTCTTCGGCTCTGCGCCGAACTCAGCGATTAACCGCACCGGCAATCAGAGGCAGGATCCCACCTCTGCTTCAGCGGCTTATTCTACACCAGGTTATGGTTTAGCAAACCAAAGCAAGTATTTTTATGTCACCTTTCCCAATTGCTGAAATGCAGGAGGCTAATGACTACATTATGTGACTGCTCTGTAATGAGGGACACACAAGATGGAATTTGTAGTACCAACAACATGGACTTTATAGTATTGTTATACTTGCTAACATAGTTATTTTGCATTTAAATCTGACTTATTTTTCTCTCTCTTTTAAATGATGTTTTCGAACCATTGCAGACTGGATTGATTGTTAGCTTCTAACATTCCTAAACTGAAAAGATAAGTTATAGGATGAGATGTCTGAAGAATATCTCCTGATAAGAGAAAGCTTGTTAACACTAATTGGTATCTGGTTTGTCTCTTCCTGAACTACAAACAACCCTTTTCCTTATTAACATCTTAAAATTTACACCCCTTTTTTGTCAGACTTCATTTAAATGAACATGTGTGCTATTATGGGATGCAAATATGTAACATGTTTGACTACATATAACTGATTTCCTATGAAAAGGGGAGGTTACTTTTGTCCTGTCCAATCACCTTTTCTCTTGTAATTTTCTTTAATGTCTTCACTATAAAAGGGAATGTAAAATGGGTCTTAAGGTTCCCTCTTTGAATGAGAGGAACCCCCTTTATCAGAATGTCCTGAATAAATGGTAATAAAATGATCTTCCTGTCTCAGTCTGTCTCATTGGAAAATATGCATTCTGAGGCATGAGCCTAAAAAGCCATATTTGGTCTTCAATTTGGCGAATAGCTAGCCAGGAGAATTTTAGCAATGATTTCCAGGCGAGAGTGAAGAATTGGCTTGGTGCACTCCTGGAACTTTTTTTCAGGGCCATTTTTTTGCCTTCGATTGGAAGCATTGCCTCAACAATGCTTAAGAAGGAAGATAATTGCTTGATAGTGTAGGAAGCCCCCCCCCCCATTAAAATCAGGGGTGAAATGCTCCCGGATCGCTCTTACCTGTCGGTCGTCGCAGAGCCAATGGAGCCAGTGGCGGTCGTGGCGCAGGGCTTCCCCCGCCCGCTTCCCCCGCCCGCCTGGACGCCGCCATTTGAGTTCTTTTGCCCTCTGCGCATGCAGAACGCTTTGCGCATGCACAGAGGGCAAAAGAACTGAAATGGCGGGGTCCAAGCGGGCGGGGGAAGTGGGCGGGGGCAGCCCTGCGCCGCGACCGCCACCGGCTCCATCGGCTCTGCGACGACCGACAGGTAACAGCGAACCGGGAGCATTTCACCCCTGATTAAAATACTCTTTATTCTTGATATTAAGAGAGGCAGGATAGAATATTTCCTCAAATGAGAAATAGAGAAACATGTTCTTAAAGGCAGAAATCAGCCCCAGTCTTCCTGCATAGTAAAACAGCCTTCAGCAGATGCCTTAAGTCTTTAAGAGATGGATATTTTGTGACCATTAAGAAATCCAGGCCAGCCTATTCATAAACAAAACGTCTTCAGTCCAGCTCCCCCAGAAGGGATTAAAAGTAGAAAAACAAAGACTCCTAAAATATACATTCCCCGCCCAAATTCTAAGGACAGGACATGGCCTCTAGGACATAATATGATTAACCCACCACCATTAGAATAGCGAAAGGCACAAGGCTCACTACATTGCACAACCCCCTGGAGCATCTCAATCAGAACCCTATAAAGATCTATCCACTCACTCAGCCATTTGGTCAGCCACCCCAGAAACATTGAAACATTTGCTGCTGTCACTGAAGTTTCTGGAAACCAAATAAACCTTCTTTCCATGCAGTCAGTCTCCATTTTATTTCCAGCGCATATCTCCCAGCTTGAAACCAGACCAGATTTTTCTTCCTAAAATAGGGATCTGAGAGGGAATGGAAATTCATCCATCCACAGGATAGAAGAAAGATTTTTGGGTGAGTCTTGATTTTGCCTTTGTGGTAAGAAGCATCCTAAAACTCCCCCCCCCCCCAAGTAAAGCTATTAATGCTTCTGTTTTGATATTGCGTCCGCCGACTCCCGCCCAGCCGCCCTGTTTAGGGTGACTCGCTCCCTTCTTGCTAAGGAGGGTGGCGAAGTTCCCTTGCAGGGAAGAGCTGAGGAATTTTCTTAGTTTCTGGCGGACAAAGTCATTCAGATTCGGACAGACCTGGACTCCATTTGGACAGGGCAGGCCGAGGTGACAGGGGCGAGTCTTAGTCCTGCTATTTGGGAGGAGTTTGAGCCTATCACTCCTGATGATGTGGACAAGGCCATAGGAGCGATGAGCGCCTCCACTTGTTTATTGGACCCGTGCCCCTCCTGGCTGGTCTCAGCCAGCAGGGAGGTGACACGCGGTTGGCTCCAGGCTGTTGTGATCGCATCTTTGAGAGAGGGGTCCATCCCGCAGCCCTTAAAAGCTGCGGTGGTGAGGCCCCTCCTCAAGAAGCCTTCCCTGGACCCAGCAGATTTAAAGAACTTCCGTCCAGTCTCCAACTTACCCTTCGTGGGTAAAGTTGTTGAGAAAGTGGTGTCGCTCCAACTCCTGCAGTTATTGGAGGACACTGATTATCTGGATCCCTTTCAATCGGGTTTCAGGCGTGGCTACAGTACGGAGACTGCTTTGGTCGCTCTGATGGATGATCTCTGGCGAGCCCGGGATGGAGGTCACTCCTCCATCCTGGTGTTACTTGACCTCTCAGCGGCTTTCGATACCATTGACCATGGTATCCTTCTGCGTCGTCTTGGGGAGGTGGGAGTGGGAGGCACCGTTTTACGGTGGTTCTCCTCCTACCTCTCCGATAGGACGCAGTCGGTGTTGACAGGAGGGCAGAGGTCAGCCCCTAGGCCCCTGATTTGCGGGGTGCCACAGGGCTCAGTCCTCTCGCCCATCCTGTTTAACATTTACATGAAACCGCTGGGTGAGATCATCCGACGACACGGGGTGAGGTATCAGCAGTATGCTGATGATACCCAGTTGTACATCTCCACCCTGTGTCAGTTCAGTGAAGCAGTTGATGTAATGTGCCGCTGCCTGGACGATGTGAGGGTCTGGATGGGAGTGAACAGACTCAAGCTCAACCCTGACAAGACTGAGTGGCTCTGGATATTGCCCCCCAGGGACTATGTCGACTGTCCCTCCTTGGTTCTTGGGGGAGAAAAATTGACTCCCTCAGAACGGGTTCGCAATTTGGGTGTTCTCCTAGACCCACAGCTAAAATTGGAGCAACATCTTTCAGCTGTGGCTAGGGGGACCTTTGCACAGATCCGTCTTGTGCACCAATTGCGACCCTACTTGGAGAGTGAGGCTTTGCTCACAGTCACTCATGCCCTTGTCACCTCACGGCTGGACTACTGTAACGCGCTCTACATGGGACTACCCTCAAAGAGCATCCGGAGACTCCAATTGGTACAGAATGCAGCTGCGCGAGCTGTGGTGGGTGTGCCGAGATACACCCACGTAACACCTATTCTCCGCCAGCTGCATTGGTTGCCTATTAGTCTCTGGTCGCAATTTAAGGTGTTGGTTTTGACCTTTAAAGCCCTACATGGCTCAGGGCCAGGTTACCTTCGGGACCGCATCCTACCACATACCTCCCTACGACCAGTTAGGTCCCACAGAGTGGGCCTCCTCCGGGTCCCATCAGCCAAACAATGTCGGTTGGTGGGCCCACGGGGGAGGGCCTTCTCTGTGGGAGCCCCATCCCTCTGGAACCAACTCCCACCAGAGATCCGGACTATCCCCACTCTACTGGCCTTCCGTAAAGCCGTAAAAACATGGCTCTTCCAGCAGGCGGGGTGAAAAAGAAGATCAGATTCCCCCATGAATGAATGTTTTTTAAAATAATGCTTTTATTTTTTAAATTGTTTTTACTGTTTTTATTGTATGTTTCTTATCTATGCTGTACACCGCCCTGAGTCCTATGGGATTGGGCGGCCTATAAGAACGTTTATAAATAAATAAATAAATATGCAAATGAAAGTGTGAAAAAAAAGTATTGTAAAAGGCTAAGTAACAGAGGTAAAGCTATTTATTGTTTTCCTCTCAGAGCATTTAACAGGTGGAGAAGGAGGAGAAGCTTTAGGGAAAAGTTGACATGTTTGGTCAGCAAATTAAGTGGGCTTCTTGGTTTGAGGAATAGGGGGAATACATTGGCAGCTGGTGGGGACCTCCCAAAAAAAACATGTTTGTTAGATTCGCACGTAAATGAAAGACGAGTCACAGCAACAGTTCAGCACTTTATTTCTATCCATGCTGTAGTGAATACTGAATGCCAGCAGGCTCCAGGCAAGCCGCTTTTTAAGGGCTTGCCTGGAGACGGCCAGCCACTGTCAGTCATTTAAATCTCCTGCCGCATGCTTAGCCAATCAGCGGTCGGTATGCAAATTTTCCTACGTACGTACGTACGTAACACCCCTCCCCCTTAAGTTTCTCAATTGACCAATCAGCAATTTATAAGTGTTACTTAGTCCCTTAAGTAAACTGGTCGCCTGACAAGTCTACTGGGCCTGCGCGAATCAGTTTCTCCGGAGTCTTTGAGCTGAGCGGACATGCCTGCTTGTGCTCCTCCGGCGTCCCATGGAAAAATCTGGAACCGGCCTCCAGGCGTGGTGGCTGAAGATGCGGCTCCGTCTCCCTCTCTGGTCTGAGGACTCTGCTGGACTCCAGGAACTGCTGGTAGGTGTCTGCGCTCCCTCTCCAGGCTTGAGAGTAAGGTCTCTTGTGGACTCCTTGTTAGGGCTTGGTTTTTGCTGTTGGTTTCTGCGCCTATTGCTTTGTATTGTTCTCGGGGCAGAGACCTCTTTGTGTTGTTGTCTTCTTCGGAGTTGGCCTCTGGGTTCAGAAGCCAGGAGTTCCCTACGCGGCTTCTCAACTGGTCTATGTGTCTCCGCCATTCTCTGCCGTCCTCCAGCAGCACTTTGTCAGACTTGGGGCCAGTGATTTCTATCACTGTGGCTTTTATCCACTTGGGTTCGCCTGTGTAGTTTTGGGCGAATACCAAGTCCTTTGTTTCTAGTGTCCTGGTTGTTTTGGCTGGATTTAGGGGTGCTTCCTGGGTGTAATTCGGGTTTAGCCTATCCAACGGAGATCTTAGTTTTTTCCCCATCAACAGTTCGGCTGGGCTCCGGTTTGTGGCTGCGCATGGCGTTATGTGTTGAGTTAGGAGGAATTGATCTATCTGCTCTTGCCAGTCCCCTGGGCCCATTCTAGATAGTGCCTCTTTGGTTGTTCGGACCATTCGTTCGACTTGACCATTGCTCGCTGGACTGAAGGGCGAGACAAGCGCGTGCCGTATTCCCAAGCCTGCTAAAAACATCTCCATGTGCCTGGCTGTCAGTTGCGGTCCGTTGTCGGACACCAGGACGTCAAGCAACCCATGCGTTGTGAAGAGTTTTCTCAGAGCTCTTATGGTGGTGCTAGTTCTTGTTGAGTGCATCTGGACCACTTCTAGCCATTTCGAGTAGGCGTCGACCACTATGAGGAATGTCTGGCCGGCCATTGGTCCTGCAAAGTCAATGTGCACTCTCGACCAGGGTCCTCTAGGAGTTTCCCATTCACAAGGTGTAGACCTTGGTGGTGCTGGTCTGGATTCCTGACACGGTGTGCACGTTGCGACCCACTCTGTGATATCTTTGTTGAGTTGTGGCCACCATAGGTAGCTTCTTGCTAGTGCCTTCATCCACACTATGCCCGGGTGCCCTGTATGCAATGTTTTAATGACCCTTTTCCTTAAGTTGTGGGGGATTATTACTCTTTCCCCCCAGAGCAAACAGCCCTTTAACACGGACAGTTCAGTTTGCTTATTTTTAAAAGTCCGGAATTTTTCTTCCTCCACTTCCTGTGGCCATCCCCTCAACACCCAGCTCATGACTTGGGATAGTACCTGATCTCTTGCCGTACTGTCCGTGATGTCTCTGGATGTGACCGGGCTGGTTTGCTCGATGTCCACTAAGAGGATTTCAGCCACAGGAGTGGGGTCTTCAACGAGGTCAGGGTCTGGGCAGCGGCTTAGTGTGTCTGCGTGGCCAATGTCTTTTCCAGGTTTGTGGTGGAGTGTGTAACTGTAACCCGAGAGGAAAATGGACCAGCGGGTTAGTCTGTGAGACATATACTGTGGGGTTTGTTTGTTCCTCGAGAGCAGACCTAGCAGTGGTTTGTGGTCAGTTATCAAGTCAATTTTTCGTCCATAGAGGTATTCATGGAACTGTTTAATTCCAGCCACTGCTGCAAGGGCCTCCTTGTCCAGTTGGCTGTAGTTCCTTTCTTCAGGAGATAGCGTTTTTGAATAATAGGCAATGGGTGCCTCTGATCCATCAGGTAGTTGGTGGCTGAGGACCGCCCCCACTCCAAAGGGGAAGTGTCGCACGTTAACATCAAAGGGAGGGTCGCGCTGTATTGTATCAAGACGCTGTTTGAAGATAGGAGGTTCTGCACAGCTGCAAATGTGTTGGCTTCCCTTTGTCCCCAGGTCCACGTGGTAGACTTCCCCAAGAGTCTATGGAGGGGCTCAGCAACGGTCACCTTCTGTTTTAAAAAAATTGCGTAGAAATTCAGCAACCCTAGAAAGGCTTGTAACTCTGCCTTGTTTCTGGGCGTTGGGGCTTCTTTTATTGCTTTTATTTTAGACTCTGTTGGGTGTATGCCGGATCCATCAATTAGAAACCCCAGGAATTCCACACTAGGGACCCCGATTTTACATTTGTCCCTCTGGACTTTAAGACCCTTTTCTTGAAACCGCCTCAGGACTTCCCTTAGTCTCTCCATTAGTTGGTCTTCGGAGTCCCCTGAGATGAGGACATCGTCAAAGTAGGGAACATCCCCTGGGATATTGTGTAAGAGGCATTCCATCAGGCTCTGGAACAAACCCGGGGCCATGCTGACTCCAAACTGCAGGCGGTTGCATTTAAAAGCCCCCCTGTGAGTCACTATGGTTTGAGCCTCTGCTGTTGCTTCATCTATAGGCAATTGCTGGTATGCCTGTGCTAAATCGAGCTTGGCAAAAATCCTCCCTTGTCCAAGCGAGTGTAAAAGGTGCTGCACAACTGGCACCAGGTAAGCGTTAGGTTGCAGGGCTTTATTTATTGTTGTTTTATAGTCAGCACATACTCTTATTGAGCCATCCAGTTTCATAGGGGTCACAATAGGTGTTTCCCAGGTTGCATGGTCGACAGGCTCTAGGACTCCTTGCGCAATTAATTTGTCTAACTGTTCATCGAACTTGGGGAGGAGTGCTAGGGGGATCCTGCGGGGCTTGAGTCTAATTGGAGTTACGCTAGGATCTTGGTTAAAAGATATGGGTTTGCCCTTATATTTATCTAGTCCTCCGGCAAAAACGGTCTGGAGTTCGGGTGCTAGCGTATCCAACGGACTTCCAGAGAGGTGATTCAGCCCTGTGAGTTTGATGTCCAGAGGCTTCAGCCATTCAATGCCCAGGAGAGTTGGTCTTGGTCCCTCGATGACCGTTAGTGGAAGGGTTCCATTGAATGTTTTGAACTGGATGGGCACGTCTGCTCTGCCCAGTATTCTGATGGGGTTTCCTTGAAAGTCTCTCAATCTAGTGTGGTGTGGCCTGAGATGTTGTCTGGTTATCTCAGGCATGAATTTCTTTAAAGTGCCCCATGCCATGATGGTGAAGTATGATCCCATGTTTACCTCCATCTTGCAGGGTAGGCCATTTATTGTTGCCACAATGTGGAATTTTTCATCTCAGTCTGCTTCGGAGTGACCTACGGTATGATAATTTCCCCTCGAGTTTTGGTAATTTCCATCGTCACTGCGCCTGCCGCTCTGTCCTCCCGGTCAGTTTAGGTTTTGCCTTCCGGTTCCCGAGAATGGTCTGGATTGGAATTGGGCGGCTTGGTATGTAGCTGGTTGTGTGGCCCTGCAAGCTTTGGCGATATGGCCCCTCTTTTGGCACCTTCTACCTGAAGTTGCAGGTAGCCCTGGTGTGGTTTCCCAGACATCCAGAACAGCAGGTTTGCCTTTGATCAAAAGTTCTTTGGCTTACCCTGCGTTCTTGGAGGAGACGGTGGACGTTGTCGTCTTCCTCATAGTCTTCCTCTGCCTCCAGGACTTCGGTCATCCAGTCGGGCTGATGTTGGGTGCGGTGGACCCCGGAGCTCATCTTCCGGATGTTGGCTGCAGATGTGTCTGATGCTTCTGCCCCGCGCGCTTCCTCTACAACGTCCTTAAACGTAGCTCCCAGTCAAATTAATAATTTCTTCTGGAGGTTCAGGTCCCTCATTCCAAGGATGATTCTATCTTTCATCATTTTCTCCGGGTTGATGAATTAGCATTTGGCTGTGATCTCATGGAGGATGGCCATGAAATCGTTTATTGTCTCTCCTTCGCGCTGGCGCCGATGATAAAACTCGTTCCTACTGACCATCGGTGGGGCTGAGGGTTCGTAGTGCTCGGCGAGTTTGGTCTGGAGCATTGACCAGGAGATGGACTCGATGTCCGTGGGCGCTACTAAGGTTTGGGCCATCTTGTACATTTGTGGTCCACAATAGGTAAGGAAGAGAGCCCTCTTCCTGTTGGGGGCAAATCTTGGAAGTTGTTTGCCTCCAAGAGCATGCGGAATCTGGACATATACTGTATGTGCACCATTCTTCGGTTTTCGGGTCAAAATATGCTGGAGCTGGAGATGTCTGAGTGGTCATCCTTCAAGGTTGGCTGGGCAAGGTTGAGTTCGGTGCAAAGATGGCCGCGGATGCCACGAGGTGCTTTTGTTCTGTGGTTCTTCTTCCAACACCTTCATCACCAGTGTTAGATTCGCACATAAATGAAAGACAAGTTACAGCAACAGTTCAGCACTTTATTTCTATCCAAGCTGTAGCGAATACTGAATGCCGGCAGGCTCCAGGCAAGCCGCTTTTTAAGGGCTTGCCTGGAGATGGCTAGCCACTGACAGTCGTTTAAATCTCCCGCCGCGTGCTTAGCCAATTAGCGGTTGGTATGCAAATTTTCCTACGTCCGTCCGTATGTAACAATGTTTATGTCATTACCTACTTGCATTTCCCCTGCTTCCTGGAACCTATTCAGTCCAGAGGTGTCATTTGCCCCAGGGAACAAAGGAAAAAATGCAAATTTAAACAGACAAGCCTCTACAGATCTGAAAATAACTTTGAATTTGTGTGTGTGTGAGAGAGAGAGGGAGGGAGGGAGGGAGGGAGGGAGAGACAGAGGGAGGGAGGGAGGGAGAGGGAGAGGGAGAGAGATTTTTGAGACCTGAAAAGGAAAACCCTTTAATGATTAAAAAGAGGCTCTTTATTCAATGTTGTCAAAAACATTGGGAAAATGGAGCTCATTGGCTTTTAAAGGCTCCCTGAAAATAATAATTGTTTTGCCTGGAGGAAACATTCAGGAGATACCTGAAACCGTAGTCCACAATTCGACTGAATCCCTGGTGGCTGCTTGGAACAACGCAGCAACAGGGGCTTTAGATCGGATTGCACCTTTGCGACCTCTCCGTGGCAGTGGATCCCAGAAAGCTCCCTGGTTTACCGAGGAGCTCCGGGAGATGAAACACCACAAGAGACGTCTAGAGCGGCGCTGGAGAGCCAGTAAGGCCGAATCTGACCGAACACTATTAAGAACTTTTATTAAGTCTTACTTAGTGGCGATAGGGGCGGCAAAACATTTACATTTTTCTGCTCTTATTGCATCCACAGACTCACGCCCATCTGCTTTGTTTAGGGTGACACGCCACCTCCTTGCAAAAGGGGGTGGCGAGGAACATTTGCAAGGCAGAGCTGAGGAATTTGCACAGTTTCTGACGGATAAAGTCGCTCAGATCCGGTCGAACCTGGACTCTGGCTGGACAGATCCAGTTGAGTTGACAGGGGCGAGTCTTAATCCAGTTCTATGGGACGAGTTTGAGCCAGTAACTCCTGATGATGTGGACAAGGCCGTGGGAGCGATGAGCTCTTCCACCTGTTTATTGGACCCGTGTCCCTCCTGGCTGGTTTCGGCCAGCGGGGAGGTTTCACATAGCTGGATCCAGGTGGTGATCAATGCTTCTTTTAGAGAGGGATCCCTACCGCAGCCCTTAAAAGCTGCGGTGATGAGACCCCTCCTTAAGAAGCCCTCCCTGGACCCAGCGGACTTGAAGAACTTTCGTCCGGTCTCCAACTTGCCTTTTTTGGGTAAAGTTGTTGAGAAGGTGGTGGCTCTTCAGCTTCTCCAGCTATTGGAGGAAACTGATTATCTGGATTCCTTTCAATCGGGTTTCAGGCGCGGCTACAGCACAGAAACTGCCTTGGTCACCTGATGGATGATCTCTGGCGAACCCGGGATGGTGGTCATTCTTCCATCCTGGTGCTACTTGACCTCTCAGCGGCTTTCGATACCATCGACCATGGTATCCTTCTGCACCGACTCGGCGGTCTGGGAGTGGGAGGCACCGTTTTGCGGTGGTTCTCCTCCTACCTCACCGATAGGTCGCAGTCGGTGTTGACAGGAGGGCAGAGGTCGTCTCCTAGACCCCTGACATGTGGGGTCCCTCAGGGTTCGGTCCTCTCGCCCATCCTGTTTAACATTTACATGAAACCGCTGGGGGAGATCATCCGTCGACATGGGGTGAGATTTCAACAGTACGCTGATGACACCCAGCTGTACATTTCCACCCCGTCGCAATTCAGGGAGGCGGTGGATGTGATGTGCCGTTGCCTGGATGATGTTAGGATCTGGATGGGAAGGAACAGGCTCAGGCTCAACCCTGAAAAGACTGAGTGGCTTTGGATATTGCCTCCTAAGGATTATACCAATTGTCCCTCCTTGGTCTTTGGGGGAGATAAATTATCCCCCTCCGACCAGGTTTGCAACTTGGGGGTACTCCTAGATCCACAGCTAAAATTAGACCAACATCTTATGGCTGTGGCTAGGGGTGCCTTTGCACAGGTTCGCGTGGTGCACCAGCTGCGACCTTATTTGGAGAAGGAGGCTTTACTCACGGTCACTCATGCCCTTGTCACCTCTCGTTTGGATTACTGTAATTCGCTCTACATGGGGCTACACTTGAAAAGTATTCGGAGACTGCAACTGGTGCAAAATGTGGCTGCGCGAGCTGTGGTGGGTGTTTCCAGATACACCCACGTAACACCTATACTCTGCCAGCTGCATTGGTTGTCCATTGGTCTCCGGGTGCAATTCAAGGTGTTGATTATCATCTTTAAAGCCCTACATGGCTTAGGACCAGGTTATCTTCGGGACCGCATCCTACCTCATACATCCCTACGACCAGTTAAGTCCCACAGAGTCGGTCTCCTCCAGGTCCCTTCAACCAAAAAATGTCGGTTGGCGGGCCCTAGGGGGAGAGCCTTCTCTGTGGGAGCTCCGGCTCTCTGGAACCAACTCCCACCAGAAAATCGAATCATTCCCACCTTGCTTGCCTTCCGGAAAGCCATTAAGACATGGCTCTTCCTGCAGGTGGGGTGATTGTGACTGTTGCTTGTGTTGTTTTTATCCCTTTTAATCACTATTTTATTATTGTTGTTTTTATTGTATTTGTTAGAACCCTGTTCAAACGATTGGGTGTGTTAATATATGATTAAGCCACAAATCATTGTTATGTGTATATTGCTTTAAATGCATTGTGGATGATTACTATATAAGTAAGCAAGAGAGCATGCTCAGTGTGGTTGGTGGTTTATGGTTCATTGTGGTTTACTGTGTCTTAGTGTGGTGAGTGGTGTTCGACGGTGTGTTCCGGATTGAAGACTCTCTAGTTCTTTACTGATGAGTAGATTACTTTATGACTGTTTGGAATTGCTGTGAAGAGAAGAGTAACTATCTGTGATAGTATAGAATTAAGTGATAGCTGTAATCTTTGTTTGTGAGTTAAAACAAAGATAGGCAAGAAGAAGAAACTTCGCATTGACTGAATAACTGTGTATGACTTGGACTTCCTATTTAACTTTGCTACTATTTTGTACATACTAAAGATATTCTGTTTATTGACTGAACAGCATTCATATCAAACTGCAACACCATTACTACAACACATTTCGCTGTGTATGTGCTTAACAGCACAATAACTCCTTAACATTGGTTATGGGCCCAGTGAGTTTCTAAGGAGTAGAGATAGTGGTTTGTTGCAAGTAAAAAGATATTGAGTGTGAAAATTCAGTTTCAATATTAACAGAAAGTTTAAGAAGTATTACAGCAAAAATGGCTCAAGCAAAGTCAACGTATCTATCGATTATAACCCGGCTGGATGGCACTAACTATGCTAGTTGGTCTACAAAATGTAGCCTACTTTTGAGAAATGAAGGCTTATGGTCTTTGATAACAAATCTACCGGATATAACAGGTTGGGATCCAACAGAAGATGAAGACGCGAAGAAGCTAGCTGAATTTAAACGAGACAATGATAGAGCATTAAGTATAATTGGACTAACACTAAATTACCAGCAACTTGTCCATATTTGTGGAGAAGAACAAGCTGCAAAGTGTTGGGACATATTGAAAAAGATTTATGTAAGGGATAGTGTTGGTGCACACATTCATATAACAAGAAAACTTTTTCGAACTCGTTTAATGAAAGGAGGCGATATGCTCACTCATTTGGAGAATATGAAGAAGATTCTTCAGGAACTGCATGAAAAAGAACTGATTTATACAGAGTTACAGCAGGTGTACATAATTCTGTCTTCACTGGACGATAGCTATGATGACTATGTTTCTTCCTTCGAGGTTTTGACTAGGGATGAACTGACTCTACCTAACGTAACTGGAAGACAACTTGAGGAGTCCAGAAGACGAGAAGACAGAAAATTGATGAGAACAAAACATCCACAAGATGAAGAGAAGACATCTTCTAATGTTTCTAATGTTTATTTTGTTAGAAAATGTTTTACTTGTGGGGCTAGAGGACATATAGCCAAGTTTTGTAGAAAGAATAAAAAGCAGAATATCAGAAATGATCAGAGAGAACACAAAAATGTTAGTTTGACTATGCATAACGTAACAAATAAGATAAACCATGATTTATGGGTTATAGATAGTGGGGCTGCTAACTGTATAACAAACAATAAGGAAAAGTTTGTAAAGATACAGAAAAGTAGTCAATATGTTGCGTTAGCAAACGGTTGGAAGATGAAAGCAAATGGTGAAGGAAATGCATATTGTTCAGGAATCAATGACAAACTGCCAATGTTATATATGCCAAGATTGGTTTATAGTCTATTATCTGTGCAAGTATTGGTCAAAACAGGATACAGTGTAACATTTATAGATGATAAATGTACAATTCAGAAAGAAGGTAATAATGTTATAGCTAGATTAGAAAATGGTCTATATATACTGCATGAAAAACCAGTAGAAAAAGCTAATTCAGTTTTTGAGAACAAACAACCTCATAACAATTGCATACATTTACTCCACAGAAGAATGGGGCATTTGAATTTTAAATTGTTACAGAAAACTGTAGAATTGGCTAAAGGAATTAAAATAAAGCCATGTTCTAAGTATCTGAATTGCAATGCCTGTAATCAAGAAAAAAGCAAGGTTACTCCTGCAAATAGGTATAATGGTTTCAAAACAACAGCACCATTAGATGTAGTGTTTGTTGATCTAATACAGTGGTTCCCAAAGTGGGCGGTACTGCCCCCCGGGGGGCGGTGGGAACCCCTAGGGGGCGGTGAGAGGCAAGGGTGGTGACAGGGGGGCGGTGAGAGGGGCCAGGGGGGTGGTAGGTGGTTCACCATGCTTTTGCACTTGAAGCTCCCTTGCGTTCCTTGCTCTTGTGTGCAGGGCAGCCCATTCTGAAAGAAAACATGAGATGTTTTCTTTCAGAATGGGCTGCCCTGCACAGAAGAGTGAGGAATGAGACAGAGTTACAAGTGCTAGGTATGATGCCCGTCTCGCAGCCTGCCCAGCCCCTGCCCAGCCCCCGCCCAGGCTTTGCTCTGCACGACTGGTCACCCCAAACTGCGTCCCACCGCGCGACGG
This sequence comes from Diadophis punctatus similis, assembly GCA_023053685.1. NCBI lineage: Eukaryota > Metazoa > Chordata > Lepidosauria > Squamata > Dipsadidae > Diadophis > Diadophis punctatus. The sequence continues at coordinate 4,408,160 of JALIGW010000019.1, read as the reverse complement.
GCATCCTACCTAGCACTTGAAGCTCTCTCGCGTTCCTCGCTCTTGTGTGCAGGGCAGCCCATTCTGAAAGAAAACGCGAGATGTTTTCTTTCAGAATGCGCTGCCCTGCACCCAAGAGTGTGGAATGCAACGGAGTTACAAGTGCTAGGTACTGAGCACGGCACAGTGACGAGGGAAGCCGACTGCTCCCGAAGCTGCTCAGGCGAGCACTCGCAGACCCGCGGGAAGGCCCCACTGTGGAACCTGTGCGTGCGCTGACCGGCCTTGATGGCGCTCTGCGACCTGGTGCACGACCCGGAGAATGCTTACCAAGCCATCGGCCTGGGTGAACAGCGGCAGCCTGGCCACGGCTGGCGGGAGGGAAGGGAAGGGAGGGAAAAAGGAAAGAAAAAAAGAAAGAGAGAGGGAGGAAGGAAGGAAGGCAGAAAGAAAGACAGAAAGAAAGAAAGAGAAAGAAAGATGGTAGGAAGGAAGGAAGGAAGACAGACATAAAAAGAAAGGAGGGAGGGAAGAAGGAAAGAAAAAAGAAAGAAAGAAAAAGAAAGGAAGAAAGAGGAAGAAAGAAAGAAAGAAAGAAAGAAAGAAAGAAAGAAAGAAAGAAAGAAAGAAAGAAAGAAAGAAAGAAAGAAAGAAAAAAAGAAAGAAGAAAGAAAGATGGTAGGAAAGAAGGAAGACAGAAAAAGAAAGGAGGGAGGGAAGGGAAGGGAGGGAAGAAGAAGGAAAGAAAGAGGAAAGAAAGAGGGAGGGAGGGAGGAAGAAAGAAAGAAAGATGGTAGGAAGACAGACAGACAGAAAGAAAAAGATGGTAGGAAGGAAGACAGACAGAAAGAAAGAAAAGAAAGAAAGAAAAAGAAAGATGGTAGGAAGAAAGACAGAAAGAAAAAGAAAGAAAGAAGGGGGAAGGTAGAGAAGAAAGAACGAAAGAAAGACTTATGACCACAATTGAGCCTAACATTTTGATTCCTAAGCAAGAGCATTGTTAAGTGAGTTTCACCACACTTTACAAGTTGGCCACGCCCACCCGGTCACCTGACCACTAAACCACGCCCACCTGAGGGGGTGGGGTGGGGGGGGCGGTGAGGATGAGTTTGTAGCACCAAGGGGGCGGTGGACTGAAAAAGTTTGCGAACCACTGATCTAATAGGACCTAAGAAGCCAAGTTTAGGTGGAGCTAACTATATTCTTAGTATTGTTGATCATTATTCTCGCTATGGTTTTTGCTATTTAATGAAAAGCAAAACAGAAACTTATCAACATTTCTCTAATTGGATAAAGTTTGTAGAGAGGAAACAGAAGAATAAGTTAGTATGTGTAGTAACAGATAACGGCACGGAATTCACTAATAGTATGTTTGTTAATTTGTTAGCAAGAGCAGGGATAGAACACAGACGTTCAGCTCCTTATTGCCCAGAACATAACTCTTATGTAGAAAGACAAGGACAAACGTTGCAGGCAATGATAAGGACAATGATTAATGATTCTGGTTTGCCTGATACTTTGTGGGGAGAGGCTCTTATGTGCGCTAACCATATACTTAACAACGCTGTAAATGCTATGACAGGCGAGATACCTTTTACAAGATGGTTTGGCAGGAAACCTGAATTGGATTATTTGCATGTATTTGGAGCACCGGCTTGGGTGCATATTCCAACACAAGTTAGAAGGAAAGGACAACATAGGGCAAAGCTAATATATTTTGTAGGTTATGATAAAAATCATAAAAGTTTTAGATTCTGGGATAAAGGCACCAGAAACACTTATAAAAGTGCAAGTGCCAAATTCATGGAACATGTGGGGTGGAAGAAATTGGAGCAGGAAGATAGTATTGTGGTAGAAACTCCATTGCTCCAACAAGATATTACTCCTAAGAGGTATTTGGAGAGTAATATAGAAGAGGTAGAATCACCAGAAGAGGAGGATTTATTAGAAGAAGAGAGATCTCCGATAGGGGAGGTAAAGTTAGAAGTTAAAGATGAGAATATTGCTACTAATAGTATTCCTTTGCCTAGAAGAGGGACTAGAGTAAGAAAGTCACCTGATAGGTATCAGGCAAATGTTGTTTGTGAAATAAGCCTAGAACCTTCTAGCTATGATGAGATTAAGTTATATTCCGAGAAGGAACGAATTGCGTGGAAAGAAGCAATATGTAAGGAATGTCTTTCCAGCCGCAATTAAAGTACGAACTTCTGAGTCAGTGTTCTCAAAAGGATTCCTTTCTTTTGCATCTGTATAACATCCATTCGTTCAAAGCAAAGTCTAAATGCCTTCAGGCAAGGCAAGCATATTTAACCTTAATGCCCCACCCCATTCAGCATAATCAATCCACAAAAGTGTGACCAGATGGTTACGTTCCCAGCCTCTCTTCCGTTCAAACTGACTTGCAATTACCCCTCATAAAACCCTATCTTAAGATGAGAAGGCTCCCAGGTGTCTGGGATCCGGATATGTTATAACCTTTTGATCAAGCAAAGCCAAGACCCCCCTTCTCCTTTTGAATGGCAGAGTCTGGAGTCTGACATGCTGCCTCTTAAGAGAAAAAAAGGTCCACCTGTAAGACATAAGCAGAATCAATTATGATATATTAACAAGGTTTGTTAGGGTATTGGGAGTGGAATCTTCTCAATAAGATGGGGGCTTTCACATGTTGTTTAGCGACCCACTTGTTCTGTGAAGAAGGCAAATGTTTCCAAGCTACCAGATACTGGGTCTTCCCTCTGTGGATTCTAGAGTCAAGAATTTCCTTGATTTCAAAGTGTTGTTCCCCTTCTATCATGATTGGGGCAGGTGGTGCAGCTACCACCGGTCTAAGTGATGAGGTTACCTCTCTCTTGAGTAAACTAATGTGAAATACTTGGTGGACTTGTCTAAGTGTTTTTGGAAGAGCCAATTCAACCACTACTGGGTTAATGATCCTGCTAATAGTGAAAGGCCCAATAAAATTAGGCCCTAATTTTTTTGATGGTTGTAACGATCTCAAGAATTTTGTAGATAAATATACTTTATCCCCAACATGGAAAGGTTTAGGCTCTACTCTTTTCTTGTCAGCTTGAATTTTGAAAGCCTCTCTAGCCTCCTGTAAAGCCAACCTGACTACTGGCCATGTGTTTTGCAAATTTTCTATCCACTCCTTAAGTGAGGGGACAGTGGGTTTTTCTGTGGGTAGTTCCGGCATTGGGCTGAAGTCTTGCCCCGTGGCTACTCTAAAAGGTGTAAAACCTGTACTTGAATGTACAGAGTTATTAAATGCAACCTCTGCAAATGGTAAAAGTTCAGTCCAATTGTCCTGTTGAAAATTAATAAAACTTCTTAGATACTGTTCAAGAACGCCATTCAATTTTTCACAATTTCCATTTGACTGAGGATGATGGGAGGAGCTTAATCCTTGGGCGGTACCAAGTAAGCCCAAAAACACCTTCCAAAAATTGGAGGTGAATTGGACTCCCCTATCCGAGATTATTCTTTTAGGAGCTCCATGAAGACGATAAATGTGTATTAGAAACAGTCTAGCCAAGCCTTTGGCAGTTGGGATCTTTTGGCAAGGAATAAAATGTGCTTGTTTTGAAAACAAGTCTGTCACAACCCAAATGACCGTGTTTCCCCCACTTTCCGGTAGTTCTACAATAAAAGCCGTGGATGTAATGGGCCGCTGCCTGGCCGATGTTAGGGTCTGGATGGGGAAGAACCGGCTAAAACTTAACCCTGACAAGACTGAGTGGCTGTGGATATTGCCCCCTAAGGACTCGACCAATTGTCCCTCCTTGGTTCTTGGGGGGGAGAAATTAGCTCCCTCAGAACGGGTCCGCAATTTGGGTGTCCTCCTAGACCCACAGCTAAAATTGGAACAACATCTTTCAGCTGTGGCTAGGGGGATCTTTGCACAGGTACGTCTTGTGCACCAGTTGCGACCCTACTTGGAGAAGGAGGCACTTCTCACAGTCACTCATGCCCTTATCACCTCACGGCTGGATTACTGCAATGCGCTCTACATGGGGCTACCCTTGAAGAGTGTCCGGCGACTACAATTGGTGCAAAATGCAGCTGCGCGAGCTGTGGTGGGTGTACCCAGATGCACCCACGTAACACCGATCCTCCGCCAGCTGCATTGGCTGCCCATTAGTCTCCAGATCCAATTTAAGGTGTTGGTCGTTACCTTTAAAGCCCTACATGGCTCAGGGCCAGGTTATCTTCGGGACCGCATCCTGCCGCATACCTCCATACGACCGGTTAGGGCCCACAGAGTCGGCCTCCTCCAGGTCCCGTCAACCAAACAATGTCGGCTGGCGGGGCCAAGGGGGAGGGCCTTCTCTGTGGGAGCTCCCTCCCTGTGGAACCAGCTTCCCCCGGAGATCAGGACCATTCCCACCCTACTGGCCTTCTGGAAAGCAATAAAAACTTGGCTCTTCTGGCAGGCGGGGTGAAAGTGGGACCAATTAGATGAAATAAGGGTCTCCCCCCCATGATAGTAATGAGATACTCTTTTTAACTTTTGTATTTGTTGTACTTTTTAATTATTGTATTGATATTGTTTATATTTTAATTATTGCATTTTACTTGTAATGGAATCTAACATGCTGTGAGCCGCCCAGAGTCCCCAGGGAGTGGGCGGCATAGAAATCCATTAAATTAAATTAAATTAAATTAAATTAAATTAAATTAAATTAAATTAAATTAAATTAAATTAAATTAAATTAAATTAAATTAAATTAAATTAAATTAAATTAAATTAAATTAAATTAAATTAAATTAAATTAAATTAAATTAAATTAAATTAAATTAAATTAAATTAAATTAAATTAAAATCCATAGCAATTTCTTCCCATGGGGCTGACGGCTCAGCTACTTTCTGTAGAAGTCCTGGAGTTTTCCCCTGTCGTCTTTTTGCTGCAGCACAAATGGGGCAACTTGCTACATAGCTTTCTATGTCCTTTTTCAACGAAGGCCACCAAAATTGTCTCTTTATTAAGTGTAAAGTTTTTACAAAACCAAAATGTCCAGGTAATCTAGAGTCGTGGCACCTTTCCATTAAACGTAATCTTTGGCTAGCGGGTACATAAAGTTTGTCACCTACCCAAGCTAATTCATCTTTCATCACGCAACTGGATTTGTAGTTCAAAACCCATTCATTGTTGACTAATGCTTGTTTAAAAGCGTGAGAGACGTCTGCATCCCTCAATGCGCCTTCTCCTCCTTGGGACCTGGTGATTACTTTGGCTGCCAATTGATTTGTTTGTACTATAGGTTTAAATATCTCTGATTTCACACAATTGTATTGTGGCTTTCTGGATAGTGCGTCTGCTAGAAAGTTTTCCCCCCCAGGGATAAATTTAAGAGTAAACTCGAACCGTTTGAAGTATTGCACCCAACGAATCTGTTTAGGAGATAGTTTCCTTGGTGTCTTTAAGGCTTCTAAGTTTTTGTGGTCAGTCCAGACTTCAAAGGGGATCTTACTCCCTTCTAAGAATTGTCTCCAAGTGAAAAGTGCCCATCGCACCGCATAAGCTTCTTTTTCCCAGATTGCCCACCTTTGTTCAGTTTCACTTAGTTTCCTGGATGTATACGCACATGGCTGTAGCTGTCCTTGCTCATTACTCTGGAGTAGGATTGCTCCTATTGCCACATCGCTAGAATCTGCTTGTATTATGAAGGGTTTTTCTGTGTCTGGGTGCTTCAAAATTGGTTCTGTTGAGAACAGCCGTTTCAGTTTTTCAAATGCTGCCTGGCATTCCATTGTCCAATTCACGGGCTGTCTCACTTTAGGATCTCCCTCCCCCTTTGTTCTTAGCAGTTTTGTGATGGGCAGAGCAATTTGAGCAAACGCGGGGATAAATTGGTGATAGAAATTTGCAAACCCCAGGAAACTTTGCAGCTGCTTGCGTGTGCGAGGCGTTTCCCCAATCGAGTACTGCCTGCACTTTTTGAGGATCCATTTCTATGCCCTGGTGTGAAATACAATACCCCAAGTAATCAATTTTTTCTTGGTGGAATTCACATTTCGAGAGTTTGGCATAAAGTTTTGCCTCGCGGAGTTTGCTTAGCACTGCCCTCACCAATTTAACATGTTCAGCCTCGGTCTCTGAGTATAATAGAATATCATCTAAATAAACAAGGACCCCTTTGTATAAATGTTCACGTAACACATTGTTGATTAATTGCATAAATACTGCAGGTGCCCCTTGTAGCCCAAAAGGGAGCACCTTGAATTGGTAGCATCCCAGGGGGGTGTTGAATGCCGTTTTCCATTCATCCCCCTCCTTAATCCTGATTCGGTAGTATGCCTCCCTGATGTCTAGTTTGGAGAAAATTTTCCCTTTTGTGAGGTGGGCCAGCATATCTTTCATCAGGGGGAGGGGATACATGTTTTCAACACTTATCGAGTTTAGGTTTCTGAAATCGACACATAAGCGTTTTGTGCCATCTTTCTTTTCCCTAAATAACACTGGGGCTGCTATCTTTGGTCTGGCTGGTTCAATGAAACCCCTTGCTAGGTTTTTCTCAATGAAAGCACTCAGCTCTTCTAACTCCCCCGGTGACATGCTATACATTTTTGGTTTAGGTAGTTTAGCCCCAGGTAAGATTTCTATTGCACAGTCAGATGCGCGATGCGGGGGAAGTTCATCCGACGCTGCTTCGCTAAAAACTTCTGCCAAATCTTTGTATTCCTTGGGTATGCCTTCTGTTGCCACGCTATGACCAGGCATGGCTGTTTCCCTGCGTTCAGCCCCCTCAGTTCCTATCTGTGGGTCCTCCGCAACAGTCACGTGCATTTGGAATTTTATAGTGCCTCGCTCCCAATTTATTCTTGGATTCCACTTTTTTAGCCATGCGAGTCCCAAGACTAGTGGCCATTCCATGCCAGGTGCTACTATAAACGTAAGTGTCTCTTCGTGGTTCTCAATGTCTATTTTCAGGGGTTCCATGGCAAAAGCAGCCGGCTCCCCCCTGCTATTGACCCATCCAATTGGCAAAACGCGATGGGATTTCTCAGCTTTCTCACTGTGATTCCCAGCTCCCTGATTAGGGTTGGGCTGATTAAGCAATGGGTGCACCCTGAGTCTACTAATGCGGAGATATTTTTTCCCTCCTCTTGGTTAGGGATAAATAGTCTGAGAGGGAGGGTGAGCGGTTCAATTGGTTTGCTTACCAGTGGTTCATCCTCCGGATCGCTCTCAAATGATGCTGGATCTTCCCTTCGAAATGCCGGGATGTTGTCTCCAGCGGGGGGAAGGGGATGGTGGTCCTACCATCTCGCTGCTCCTCAGGGCTGTTTCCCTCCCACGCTGGATGGGTCTCGCTGGTCTCTCCCCCGTTTGGCGTTCGGGTTTCCGGGTGGGTGTTTGGGGCCAGCATTCGGGTGCTCGGTGTCCCTCCTTCCCGCACTTGTAACAGATTGGAGGTTTAGGGGAAAAGCCTTGTTGCCTTCTGAAGGGCTCTGTCCCCCATTGGGGTGGGGATTTCTTCCATGCTCTCCCTGTACGGTACTGATTCCTAGCCATATCAATCTCCGCTTCTTCAGCGGTGAGGTACCACTCATGCAGATGATTCGGTGCACCCCTAGCCACGCAGGCATTATACAGATCGTCACTCAGTCCATCCTTAAAACAGCTTACCAGGATGTCTTCTGGCCAGTTTAACCGACATGCGAAGTCCCGGAATTCTTCAGTGTACTCCGCCACTGGTTGTCGTCCCTGTTTCACCACCTTAATACGATCGCGTGCTTTGCGGTCAGCCAGCGGGTCCTCGAACCGTCGTCGTAGGGCTGTCATGAATTGGTTGAAGTTGTGCAGTTCGGGTGCATCGTCGTTATGTAGGGTCACCATCCATCTGGCAGCGGCTCCTTCCAGAGCTAAGGTAACTGCTCGCACCTGGGATCCCTGTGTTTGGAACTCACGTCCATATTCTTGCATATAGGTGAGTACGTGTGCTATGAAGAATCCCAATTGTTGCGGGTCCCCATCAAATTTCACTCCCAGGGGGGGAGTTTTCCTTTCTAGTTGTGGGGCTTGGAGTTGGTTAGGAAGAGGTGCCTCTGCGTGTGCTGCTCTGGGGGGGTTTGTTGGGTTGCTTGCCACATCCTCCATCTGCATGCCGGCTTCCCGGAGGTTGTTGGCCCCCCCAGTCTCCTCAGCGGTTGCTTTGCTCCCAGCGCTCGTTATTCGTTGTTCTGGGGTCCCTCGGATGTTGAGATTTTCCAATGTTTCCATCACCAGCTGGGATAGGTATCTCTTCAACCGCCCCTCCCTTAGAGGTGCTTCGGTGGGCTCCTCCTGGTCCGTGAGAGTTTCTAGCTCCAATTCTCAACGAGGCTTCCAATTCCTTCGATTAAGGGAGACTCCTCTGGTTCTCCCACCCCAGCTGTCTTTTTTCCCAATGCCGATAGACCAGCGGGGCTTCTCAGAGGTCTCGAAACCTCCCTCAGCCTCTTTGCTGGGGAGTGCGGAACAGGCCTCCGCCTGGGGGATGATTGGTGTCTCCCCCCAGCATTCAATTTCCTCCTGTTCCCGGTTTTGTTCAGCCATGATTGCCCGGTCCCCTCAGTAGAGCGAAATTACTCTCTGGGTTGACCGATTTTGCAGACTTTGCTTTCTGTGAGGAATGTCTTTCCAGCCGCAATTAAAGTACGAACTTCTGAGTCAGTGTTCTCAAAAGGATTCCTTTCTTTTGCATCTGTATAACATCCATTCGTTCAAAGCAAAGTCTAAATGCCTTGAGGCAAGGCAAGTATATTTAACCTTAATGCCCCACCCCATTCAGCATAATCAATCCACAAATGTGTGACCAGATGGTTACGTTCCCAGCCTCTCTTCCATTCAAACTGACTTGCAATTACCCCTCATAAAACCCTATCTTAAGATGAGAAGGCTCCCAGGTGTCTGGGATCCGGATATGTTATAACCTTTTGATCAAGCAAAGCCAAGACCCCCCTTCTCCTTTTGAATGGCAGAGTCTGGAGTCTGACACAATAAATAAGGAATTGAAGTCTTTGAAGGATCTTGATGTTTATGAGGATGCTAGTTTGCCACAAGGAAAGAAAGCTATAGGCTGCAGATGGGTTTTTAAGTTAAAGACAGCCAGTGATGGCACTATAACCCACAAGGCAAGATTGGTTGCTCAGGGATTTGGACAGAGTACAACAGACTACGATGAAGTTTTCGCTCCTAGTCTGAAGGCGAGCATGTTAAGGGCATCATTGGTATGGGCAGCTAGAAATAATAGTGTGGTACATTATGTTGATGTTGAGACAGCATATTTACATGCTAAGTTACAGCATGAGATATATATGAGAAAACCACAAGGATTAAATAGTAATGGTAAAGGTTATTGGAAATTAAATAAAAGCTTGTATGGTTTGAAGCAGGCTGGTTTTGAATGGAACCAATGCATTACCAGAGAATTGGAAAGATTAGGGTTTAATGCAGGTTTGGCTGATCCATGTCTATTTAAGAAAGAACAGGATGGTGATATTACTTTATTATTATTGTTTACTGATGATATTGCAATTATTGCTAAATCAGAAGATATAGTAAAGGATATTGTAGATAAACTGAAAGATAAATTTAGGATCAGATATTTGGGTGAAATAAAGCATTATTGAGGTCTAGATGTTACTAGAACCAGTAAAGGATTTAAAATATCACAGGTTCAGAAAATAAATAGTTTATTGAAGCGCTACAATATGGATAGTTGTAAAGAAGCCAAAACTCCTATGAGTACTCAATTTGAGCATAGTGAGGTAACTGATTCAAAGTTTGATAGTAACATATATCAAGCACTAATTGGTAGTTTATCGTATTTGGCAAACTGGTCAAGGCCAGATATATCGTATAGCGTAAATCAGTTGGCAAGGTACAACTCAGAACCGTGTGAACAGCATTGGAATGCAGCAAAGCGTATATTAAGATATTTAAAACACACAATGTATAATGCACTGTATTTAGAACCAAGGTCAGAACTTGATTTAAAGGCCTATGCAGACGCAAGTTTTGCAACTGACAAGATAACACGAAAGTCAACATCAGGGATTGCTATATTATTAGGCAATATGTTGATTAGTTGGAGGTCAATAAGACAAAAGCACATAAGTTTGTCTACCATGGAGGCCGAATTTTCGTGTTTATCACTATTATGTACAGAGCTTATTTATTTTTCACAATTATGTAAAGATTTAGGAATTGTTGTAAATGAACCAATATGTGTATTTGAAGACAATCAAGCAGCAATTAATATGGCAACAAATATTGGTGTTAGAACGAGATCAAAGCATACAGATCTTAGATATCTTAATGTTAGACAATGTGTACAGAGGAAAATGATTAAACTAGAGTATTGTACTAGTGAATGTAATTTAGCAGATCATTTTACAAAAGCGCAAAATGCTGATAGACATAAAGAAAGTTGTGAAGGTTATAATCTAAGATTGTAAGATTGTAAGTTATATATTAACAACCCAAAGGGGAGAATGTTAGAACCCTGTTCAAACGATTGGGTGTGTTAGTATATGATTAAGCCACAAATCATTGTTATGTGTATATTGCTTTAAATGCATTGTGGACGATTACTATATAAGTAAGCAAGAGAGCATGCTCAGTGTGGTTGGTGGTTTATGGTTCATTGTGGTTTAGTGTGGCTTAGTGTGGTGAGTGGTGTTTGACGGTGTGTTCCGGATTGAAGACTCTCTAGTTCTTTACTGATGAGTAGGTTACTTTATGACTGTTTGGAATTGCTGTGAAGAGAAGAGTAACTATCTGTGATAGTATAGAATTAAGTGATAGCTGTAATCTTTGTTTGTGAGTTAAAACAAAGATAGGCAAGAAGAAGAAACTTCGCATTGACTCAATAACTGTGTATGACTTGGACTTCCTATTTAACTTTGCTACTATTTTGTACATATTAAAGATATTCTGTTTATTGACTGAATAGCATTCATATCAAACTGCAACACCATTACTACAACACATTTCGCTGTGTATGTGCTTAACAGCACAATAACTCCTTAACAGTATTTTTTGATAGTATTCAGCTGTTCTTATATATGTTGTACGCTGCCCTGAGTCCCTAGGGTGTAGGGCGGTCTATAAGAATCGCAAAATTAAATAAATAAATAAATAAATAAATAATAAATAAATAAATAAATAAATAAATAAATAAATAAATAAATAAATAAATAAATAAATAAATAAATAAATAAATAAATAAATAAATAAATAAATAAATAAATAAATAAATAAATTTCAGCCAAATTTCAGGCTTGGAGAACAGAGCTCTGTTCTCCCTCGCCCGCCCACCGTGGCTCCACCCAGGAAGTCCTGGCTGCTACTGCACCCTGCTGCTACCGCAAACTTCTGACTCATGTTTAAGTGATCGTCCACTAAAACTCCAAGGTCCCTCTCACATTTATTGTTTTTGACCCAGGTTTCACCTAATCTACCTTTGGTTTTTCCTGTCCAGGTGTAAAACCTTGCTTTTCTCCACATTAAATTTCATTTTGTTGGACAAGGCACATTGTTCAAGTCTGTCAAAGATCTTTTTGAATCCTGAGCTTGTCTTCTGGGGTGTTGGCTATTCCTGCCAGCTTAGTGTCATCTGCAAATTTAATGAGTTCCCTTTCTATTCCCTCGTCTAAGTCATTTATGAAGATATTGAAGAGTACTGCGCCTAAGACGTAGACTTGTGGTACCCCACTGCTTACCTCCCTCCATGTAGACATAGATCCATTAAGGACTACTTGTTGAGTATGGTTTGTCAGCCAGTTACAAATCCATCTGGTTGGTGATGCTGTCTATCCCACATTTTTCTAGTTCACCAAGAAGTAGGTTGTGGTCTACTTTGTCAAATGCCTTCCTGAAGTCTAAATATGCTATGTCCACAGCATTTCGCTGGTCTACTAATTTAGTCACTTTGTCGAAGAATGAAATAAGATTGGTTTGGCATGATCTATTTTTAACAAACCCGTGCTGGCTACTAGTTATAACTTTATTTGTTTCTAGATCTTCACAGATCTGGTTTTTATTATTTTTTCCAGTATCTTCCCATGTATTGATGTTAGGCTCATTGGTCTGTAGTTTCCTGGGTGTTCCCCCCCCCTTTTTTTTTGAAGATGGGAACCACATCCACTCTTTTCCAATCCTCTGGTAGTTCCCCAGTGTTCCAAAATTTTGTCAAGATATTTTGATTTATTATTATTAGAGTTGGAAGGGACCTTGTAGGTCATCTAGTCCAACCCCCTGCTCAAGCAAGATTTCCTACACCATTTGAGACAGATCGCAGTCCAGTCTCCCCTTGAAGGTCGCAAGTGTTGGGGCTCTCACAACCTCCGCTGGCAAGCTGTTCCACTGGTTGATCGCTCTCACCGTCATAAAGTTTCTCCTCACTTCCAGGTTGAATCTCTCCTTGGTCAGCTTCCATCCATTATTCCTTGTTTCGCTTTCTGGTACCATAGAGAACAACCTGACCCCCTCCTCTCTGTGGCATCCCCTCAAGTATTGGAACATTGCTATCATGTCACCCATGGTCCTTCTCTTCGCCAGACTGGCCAAGCTTAGTTCCTGCAACCGCTCTTTGTATGTTTTATTTTCCAGACCCTTTATCATCCTGGTTGCTCTCTTCTGCACTTTCTCTAGGGTTTCAATGTCTTTTTTGTAGTGTGGTGACCAAAACTGGATGCAGTACTCTAGGTGTGGTCTGACCAAGGCTTTATAGAGTGGTACTAGTACCTCTCTGGTCCTTGATTGTATCCCTCTATTTATGCAGCTCAGGACTGCGTTGGCCTTTTTGGCTGCTGCTGCACACTGCTGGCTCATATTTAGTTGGCTGTCTACCAAGACTCCGAGATCCCTCTCGCAATCACTGCTATTGAGTGTGGTTTCGCCCAGTTTGTACGTGTATTTTTTATTCTTCTTACCTAGGTGTAGAATTTTACTTTTCTCCGTGTTAAATTTCATTTTATTGGTTTGGGCCCAGTGTTCGAGTCTGTCAAGGTCCCTCTGGATTTTGAGTCTGTCCTCTGGGGTGTTTGCTACTCCCGCCAGCTTGGTATCATCTGCAAATTTGGTTAGTTCTCCTGCTATTCCCTCATCTAGGTCATTTATGAAGATATTAAAGAGTACTGGGCCTAGGACGGAACCTTGTGGTACCCCACTGCTTACTTCTCTCCATGTGGACTTAGAGCCATTGAGGACTACTCGCTGGGTATGGTTGGTCAGCCAGTTGTTAATCCATCTGGTTGTGTAGCTGTCTATCCTGTTTTTTTCTAGCTTATGAAGAAGTAGGTTGTGGTCTACTTTGTCAAATGCTTTGCTGAAGTCCAGGTATATTATGTCTACTGCATTTCGCTGGTCTACTAATTTGGTCACAGTGTTGAAGAATGAAATGAGGTTGGTTTGGCATGACTTGTTCTTAACAAATCCGTGTTGGCTGTTGGTTATTACTTGGTTTGTTTCTAGATGACGGGAGATCTGCTTTTTAATTATTTTTTTCCAGTATTTTCCCAGGTATTGATGTTAGGCTGATTGGTCTGTAGTTTCCTGTGTCTGTTTTTCTTACCTTTTTTGTAGATGGGGACCACGTCAGCTCTTTTCCAGTCCTCAGGTAGTTCCCCTGTGTTCCAGGATTTGTGGAAGATGTGGTGCAGTGGTTCTGAAATGACTTCTGCTAGTTCTTTTAGGACTCTGGGGTGTAATCCATCAGGTCCTGGTGCTTTGTATTCGTTAAGTTCAGGCAGGTGATCTCTTACTGTATTTTTGCTTAAGTTGAGTCTTGCTTCAAATCTGTTTTTTTATATTTGTGCTGCTGGGTAGTTTAGCTGCAGTTTCCTTTTGTGTGAAGACTGATGCGAAGAACGTGTTCAATAGCTCTGCTTTGTCTGTGTTGTCTGTTACTTCTTTGCCGTCTTCTCTCTTTATTGGACCAACTGTTTCCTTGAATTTTTTCTTTTTGTTAATGTGTTGGAAGAAGCTTTTTTTGTTGTCTTTGACTTCTGTTGCGAGTCTTTGTTCATTCTGGGCCTTTGCTGTCCTGATTTTTTCTTTACAGATTCTGGCTATCTGTTGGTACTCTGCCTTAGTTATGTGCCTCTCTTTCCATTTTTTTTATTTATCTTTTTTTCATTCAGTTTGTCGGTGAGGTCTTTGTGTAGCCATGCTGGTTTCCTTTTGGATTTCTTGTTTTTCTTCCTCATCGGTATTTTGGTGTTCTGGGCTTTTATGATTGTGTTTTTCAGAATCTCCCAAGCTTCTTGAGTTGTTTTACCCTTTAGTACTTTCATCCAAGGGATCTTTCCCAAGTTTTCTCTGAGTTTATTGAAGTCGGCTTTTTTAAAGTCTGGGATATTGGTGTCGTTATGTTCAGTTATTTGTGTTTGCGTTATGGTGAATTTTAGTATTACGTGGTCACTCTAATAGATATACATACATACATACATACATACATACATACATACATACATACATACATATATATATATATATATATATATATATATATATATATATATATATAGAGAGAGAGAGAGAGAGAGAGAGAGAGAGAGAGAGAGAGAGAGAGCGCAACATATTGAATATCCATATAAACAGTGTGTTGTTTGGTTACAATTCTTTTGAGTGATACTCATCATAGTAATGATAATAATATTCTCTAGTAGCACTCTCATAATGACAGTGCTTTTCCCTCATATTAATACATATTAATTACTAATACTAATCAAAATTAATAAGTTACAACAATGAACCCTAAAGTAAAATTAATCTTTCTCTTGTGATTTTAGAAGTTCTAACTTCTGTTTCTCTTATTTAACCATCGATAGAACAGATCCCATATCTCAAAATATTCAGTGTCTTCCTTTTCTTTAATTTCAAGTGTTAGTTTATTCATTTCTGCACATTCTAAGATTTTTGTTATTATCTTTTCTTCTGTAGGGATCTCCTCGCCCTTCCAGTGTTGTGCAAACACGATTCTGGCTGCTGTTAACACATGTACTATTAAATATAGATTCCTTTTACTGTATTTTTCTGGTATAATGCCCAACAGAAATATTTCCGGTTTTAAATCTGTATGTTCCTTTATCATTTTTTCTATCCAGGTGTGTATTTTAGTCCAATATTTTTTTGCTTTCAGGCATGTCCACCACATGTGGTAGTATGAGCCCAGGGTTTGGTTGCACTTCCAACACTTGGCAGACATATTCTTAGACATTCTAGCTAATCTTGCTGGAGGGAAGTGCCATATATAAAACATTTTGTATAGGTTTTGTTTACATGCAGTGGACATTGTCAATTTATAGTTTCTATCCCACAACTTTTGCCATTTGTCCAATTCTATAGAATACCCAAAGTTTTTAGTCCATGCTATCATGGTTTCTTTTACTTGCTCCTCTTCCATTCTAATAGTCAATAGATAATTATAGAATTTTTTAATTAGTTTCTCCTCCGGTCCCGTTAAGATTTGATCCAATTCTGTTGGTTCTTTATAAAAACCATATGTTTTAGCATCTTTATAATATCTAGATTGTATCTGTACATGCGGCCACCATGCTAAGTCTATCCCTTGGCTATTCAATTCCTGTTTGTTTTTCAATTCCCCCTTCTCATTCAAAATATCTTTGTATCTTACAATTTTTCCCATATTCATCACATTTGGGTGTATTAGTGTCTCCATCGTGGAGAGCCAGACTGGTATTTTCAAATAGTGTTTTTCCTTGATTTTTGCCCATATTGAGAACAGAGCGTTTCTAATATAGTGTCCTTGAAAATATTTGTGTGCTTTGTGTTTCTTGTGTTTCCCATCTCAGTCCTCATCTCACCAATCTCGGTCTTTATTTCATTATGGTCCTTGGTTATGACCTCTTGTAACAATTGGAACAATGCTTCCATATCTTTCTGAATTGTATTCATTTTTTCCTGCTGAATTAAACTTTCTATTGACCTTTGGCTTGAAGGGCTTGACGTTACTGATGATGTGGCGGATGATGATGCCGATGCAGTTTTCCCCCCTAATTTGGATAGGTTTGAATTTGACATTTTGGACTTTATCAATATATCAGCAACTTTAGACAAGGTGCCCCACCACCCTTCAAATTTCTCCCAAATCTTCCACTCCCTTTTCGTCCCCTTTTTAATATTAACCAGTAATGCTCTTTCCCCCACGATTTTTCCCTTCTCCCTTTCAATCCTCAACTCATTTCACTGTCTTTTAACCTTGATTTTAACTCTAAGTTCCACACTGATTGTATCTAAAATGTCCAGATAGTCTCTTCAGTATCCTTCTTAATTCACTTATTCTTCTTATGGGAAATGATATTTGTAATCCACAAGGCCCACAAAATCCCAATAGTTGCAAGTCACCCCTGTTGAACCGTTCAAAAGATCTCCACTTAGCTTCAAGTTAAATCCAAATTTCACACTGTCCAACTTATTTGTAATCCACAAAGAGTCAAATGATCTCAAGGACAAATTTCTATGTCTTCCCTGTCTGTTTCCAAGTATCCAGTGTAAGCAGTTTGCAGGTGTTAATTCCACAAGACAGCACCCAATTAAGTTTATCAGTTCAGTTCAGCTCCAAGAAACCCAAACATTTTGTATTTCATCAGACTATTCAATGGTTCAAGATCTTCTCCTTTTGAGTGACAAGTTCCACCTGTAGGTGGCGTCCTTACTCTATTTCTCCACTTTCACTCAATTTCCACTTCAAACTTTCACTTCTGCAAGGTTCATTTCAAGGATTATAATGTATACTATATATCTAAAAGTGTGAGGCGGGGATGACGTCGCGGTGACACGATGTGCCTCACGGGAAGCTCCATGGAACTGTTGAAATCCTAGCTGCCGGATGGTCCTAATTGGACCTAAATCGCCTTGGAGGGGTGATGAATGAAGAGAGCGCACTCCACTGATCTCAGGGAGCCTGCAATCTCCCTGATTGATCTGGAGAAGGCTCTCTAAACTGACAGCAGGGAAGGCAGCCATTGCGTGCTGCTCTGAAGCTGGGACAGCCACCAGAAGAAGTGAGAAGATGGAAAGAAGGTGTGATTGATCTGGGTGAGAGATTTCCAATACTGGACTTTTAATTTCAATAGAAGAAAGAGCCCCCTGGGGAATAATGAAGTGAAAGTGTGACCCAAAAGGGGAGGTGGAATTGGTTGCTTTTTTCTATTCTGTTAGAAGAGAATTACTCTCATCAGAGGTGAAATGGATCTTTTCCTGAAACTCTGACATTATAGAAATAAAACCGCAGTTTAAATACTAATAACAAAATATTTATTTCAGTAGAAAAATAATAAAGAATTCTTATTAGGACTACATTGTATCGGCTAAGAAAATAAATCAGTTCTACCTTCGGTAGAGATGGCGATGAGAAAGGAAAGGAGGAAACCTCAGGAATGCAGACATGCGTAGTAGAATATATCATACATCTGTTTGACCATAGATACAAGGAACAGTAGAAAACACAGAGATGCACAAACTGACAATATTCACATCGTGACACCCCTTCTTTGTCAGTTGGGCTAATATAATGTGTCACTCAACACACAGTAAATATCTTAGATAATCATGCTGAGCAATAGGTAATGGTTTGTTCAGAATGTCAGCTATCTGATATTTTGTTGGCACATATTCTAACTTTATGAGACCTTGTCTTACTGACTCTCTAACATTCTTGTAACGTATGTCAATGTGTCTGGACCTTGAACCTGTGAAGTGAGTCCTGGAAATGTAAACTACTGATTGATTATCTTCCATCACGGTGATCGGTTTTTCGGGCTTCGTCCAGATATCTGTAACTAAGGCATCGAACCACGTTAGAAAATTACACGCATCGGACACACATGCATACTCTGCTTCAGTTGATGAGCAGGAAATAAAACTTTGTTTTCTTACGTTCCAGTAAACTGGACATTCATTCAGGAACATTATGTAACCTGATGTGCTTTTTCTTGACTCTTTATCACTTGCCCAATCTGCATCTGTATAACAATACATGTCAGCAAAATCTGTATGTTCTGGTTCTAGCTTCAATTTGAATTGTTTTGTGTGTATCAAGTATCTCAGTAACTTCTTAATACATGACCAGTGAAACTCTGTTGCTTTGCCTACATGTCTTGAAAGTAAATTAACACTAAGTGCTATGTCTGGTCTAGTCCATCCACTAATGTAAAGTAGTGAACCAATTACTGAACGATAAAGTGTTTGATCCTTGAACTCAGGACTATGTGTATCTTTCAAATTGTGAAAATCAGTTTGCATAGGTGTTTGTGTAGGCGTTGCATCTGTCATGTTGCATTGATGCAAAAGTTGATCTATCTTAGCTTCTTGTGAAAGACTAAACCCCTTCTGTGTCTTTTCAATGTGAACTCCTAAATATTCATTGATGTGTCCTAATGATTTCAATGTGAAGTATTTCTGCAAACCTTTAACAAAATTCTCACTCATGCGTTTGTTTGGACCAATGTAAACAATGTCATCAACATAAACAAGAACAATTTCATTTATATTTCCATACCTTTTTGTGAACACGCATTCATCAGTGTCGGACTTAATAAAGCCCATTAAATTTAGTTTGTCTTTTAGACATGTGTACCACATCAGACCTGATTGTTTCAGACCATAGAGACTTTTGTTTAGGAACCAGGTATCCCCTTCTCGGTCCCGGAAGCCGGGAGCAGACCTGACGTAGATTTCTTCATCTAGATCAGCATGTAGGTAAGCTGTTTCAACATCAAATTGAAAAACTTCGAGTCCAAGTTATAGAAGCAGTGGTTAGAGCAATTTTCACACTTTCAGTTCGCACTGTAGGTGAGTAAGTGTTTGTGTAATCTTCAGGATAGCTTTGTGCGAAACCCTGTGCGACAAGTCTTGCTTTGTATAATAATTCACCATCTGGTTTTTGTTTGATTTTGTAGACCCATCTTGTGCCAATGACTTTTTGTGTGTTGGAGGTGTTGCAGATGTGTATACTTTGAGTTTCTGCAAACTATCCATCTCAACTTGCATGGCTTCATACCATTTTTGTTGTTCATCTTCAGAAAGATATTTAATTTGTGAAAAGTTCTCCGGTGGGAGTGTAACATTACAGATCAATGGCGATGGTGTGTTTGTCAATTGCATTCTTCCCAAAATGAGTGTTTGAGATTGGCATCTTCTAGGAGGCAGCGCATCATGGTTTGGAGGACTCCTTGCCGTCTTTGTGCGACTCCGTTGTGAGCCGGAGTGTATGGGGCAGATGTTTGGTGTAGGATACCGTTTCGTCGCATCCAATCCTGGAAACGCTGAGACATGAACTCGGCACCACGATCACTCTGGATTCTTCGGATTCTCACTCCGTGTTGATTGTAGATTTGAACTGCAAAATCTCTAAAGGTCTGAAAGGCTTCAGATTTTTCTTTCATAAGAAAGACATAACCATATCTAGAATGATTATCAACAATAGTTAAGAAATACTTTTTACCGCCAATAGTTGGACCATAAGGGCCCACAATATCAGTATGAACCAAATCAAAAATGCGTGTTGACTTACGTGTAGCATGTTTTGGAACAGCTGCTGCCCTCGATTTTGCCTTTTTGCAAACAGCACAATCTAGATGTACCTTACATCCTTTGAAATTCAAACCTTGTGTGAAAAATGGCATACGTTTAAGGACCTCAAAGCTGGGATGGCCTAATCTTCTGTGCCATCTATGAATACACCTGTCATGTAAACGAAAACCTGTAAGTGGAGTTGCAGCATTAACATTAACATGAGGAACCTTAGGTTTGATTACCTGTTGCTTTGTGGCTTTAAGAGCCTTTGGAGTATTCACAGGATCTCTCTCTGGGGTATCTCTCTCTGGGCCTGTGATATTATCTATTGAGATTTTTATACTTGCCTGAATTTGAGGTTCTGCCTTTGGCCTCAAATAGTAGACCTGACCAATCACAATTGTGTCAGCAACAATATGACCATCTTTAAAAATATACCTGGCGTTACCTAAATGAAGGACATAAAAATGCAAAACAGCAGATAAATGATTCTGACTAAGCAAATTACAATTAGCTGTAGGAATATAATAAACATCAGGTACCAGGGTACCTAACTCTTCAATAAAAACAGTCCCTTTTCCTTCAACTTTGAAAGGGTGGCCACCAAATGCATACAGTTCACGATATTCTGGTTCAGGCTCATGTAGCTCTTTGAAAAGTTCTTTTCTGTAAGTAATGTGAACAGCCGCTCCACTATCGAGAGTCCACAAAAGAGAGCGGTCATATTTCTTTGGCTGCGTATCATTGGTGATTGCTAGCATGGTGTGTGGAGGTGGGAAATCACGCCTCGGACCAGGTCGGCGCTGTCCTCTGCCTCTGCTGCCTCTAGGTGCTGTTCCTCTGGGCTGGTACTGGTCCCTATAATCTTTTCCTCTGGGCTGGTACTGACGTCTGTAATCTTTTCCTCTGGGCTGGACAGGAACTTGAGTGCGTTGCAATTTAAAACAATTTCTGCTTGTATGACCCACATGGTCGCAATATTGGCATCTTGGTACCTTTTGTGAAGAATTCTGGATTATGTCAAAAGTGCCCTCAGGACGAAGCAAAGTAGTTATATCAGTGACGCAGGCTTTGTAGTTCTGTCCCGATTGCTTTAGTTTTGTGTCGCCAACCAATGGAACAATTTGTGACTGTTGGGCGTCTGTTGGGGCCTGCACTGGTGCGGCCTGTGAAATCACTTGTGGCAAGGCTTGGGCCTGAGCAGGCGGAGCTGCTTGGATTGGCTGTTGCTGGGGGGCAGCAATAGGTAGTAGAGCTGGAGCAGGCAAAAGTTGGGCTGCCACAGCTGGTGGTGGCCCTGGAGCAGGCACAGGTTGGGCTGCTGGTGCTGGAGTAGGAGGTGGTCCAGCTTGTGGTGGATGCACAATTTGTGCTTGCATAGGTTGGGCAGGCAAGACAATTTGTGCCTGTAAAGTTTTTCCAGGTAATAAAGAATGCTGCATTAATGTATCTAATCTCATTTGATTCATTCTATTCTGAGCCTGTAATATTGTTAATTGTTCATTTTGTTTATTCAAGAATCGACTCTGTTTATGCAAAATTTCATTCTGTTCCTGAATCACTTGGAGAAATGCAAAGTCCCTTTCATCAAAAAATTTCAGCCCCTGTGATTGTGACGTGTGCATCCAAGGGCGTTGCTCTAATTTGTTTAAAGAAGAAGGAGAAGGATCATGGCCCCTCCCTGAAATGCCTGTAGGTGGGTGGACATCTTGGTTTTTAGCATGAAAGAATGCCTGCAATTTACTCTCATGTAATTCTTTTTGTAGAAGATTTATCTGCTCCCGCTGTCTTTGCAGTGCCTGGCCATAAGTTAAATTTATTTCTCTTTCAGCACTTGTCTGTCCTATGGAAGACTTTCGTGGGCTGGCAATTTGCTGCTTATAAAAGGATGCCACCTCATCTTGTGGGGCATTAGCTTCTAAACATGTATAATTTCCCCCAGGGAGAAAAGAGGTGCTTTTAACATCATGCACTGACCTTTGAAAAAGTTCTGATCCAGCTTTTACTTCTGTTTGGGCTTCTAAAATCATTTTTTTGATCTGCGTTCCAAAGAGAGTGGGTGAGGCTTGTTCATGCAGAGAAAAACTTTCTGCTTGGGCTTCTAAAATCATTTTTTCGGTCTCTGTCTTTTTTTCCAGCAGCGGCGGCATGTGTAGGAAATTCCTTATCTCCGTTCGTGGAGGACATGGCTGGTCATAAATCACTCTAATTAGCTAACTATCTTAAAATGCAATAAAACTTCAAAAGAAGTCATAAAGTTTACAACCATCCTCTGCTACCATTGTTAGAAGAGAATTACTCTCATCAGAGGCGAAATGGATCTTTTCCTGAAACTCTGACATTATAGAAATAAAACCGCAGTTTAAATACTAATAACAAAATATTTATTTCAGTAGAAAAATAATAAAGAATTCTTATTAGGACTACATTGTATCGGCTAAGAAAATAAATCAGTTCTACCTTCGGTAGAGATGGCGATGAGAAAGGAAAGGAGGAAACCTCAGGAATGCAGACATGCGTAGTAGAATATATCATACGTCTGTTTGACCATAGATACAAGGAACAGTAGAAAACACAGAGATGCACAAACTGACAATATTCACATCATGACATATTCCACCTCCGGAAAAAAAGCAGCAAGGAGAGCTTTTAGAGCCATTATTGAAATAGGAAATTGGCTTAAAGGACTTGCTGAAAGAGCATAGTTAGAAAACCGGACTGGGTATTTCAACTTTTAAGTTTGAAATTACTGGACATTATAAAAACTGATTATATGGATATTTTTTCTTTACAAATATTGCATTTTACAACTTGCATCACGATATACAGTTAAAGGAGGAAGAAAGAGAGAAGCAGAGCAACAGTGCCATCTATAGGCAAAAGTGAAAATTGGAAGACATAAGAGAGAAAGGGGAAAATTTACAAGCAGACAAATAACTTTGAGAGCCTGTGAATACTAAGATAAGTTGTTTTGGCTGAAAAACTAAGATAGAGAGTGGAACACTGAAAATTATTTTTCTAAATAGTGTAGCTCTTGGAACTTAAATGGGGAAAAACCAGACAAAGTAAACAGAAGCTGAACAGTAAAGAACGTCCTTTCTCTTGGATTGGTTTTTCTTTCTTTTTCTTTTTGCTCTGTATACTCTCTCTTTGGATACAAATAACTGGTGGTTGTATTTTTGGGTCTGGTGGGCCGATTTGGATTACAATTTGCTATTTTGCTAACTCCTTTCCTTGTGATAAATTGGATTAGGGTCTGAAGAACCTGAAGAAAAGAAGGATTCTACAAATTGATAAGTTTTGGATTTGGATTACAAATTATATTTTTATTTCTCCTTTGGATTATAATTGAACTATACCTCTTATTTTTGGTGGATTACAAATACTAAAATATTTCAATATGAAGAAAACAACTTCAGCACCATCTTCAGCTTCAGCATCATTGTCTGCAGCTTCTAGTCCTGCCGGTCAGAGGACTCTGGAAGCCATGTTACAGCAAGAGAAGACCAATGTTATGCAAGCAGAATTTAAAACCGTGATACAAGCCCTTCATGAGGACATGAAGGAAAGAATAGGGAAAGTAGAAGAGAAAGTAGAGAAAGTAGAAGAAAAATTAGACAATTTTCAACAAATGATGGTGAAAAATAAACAATGTGTACAAAAAGTAGAAGAGAAAGCTGAATCAACAGAAAAAAGAGTGGGAGAGCTTGATTATAGACTTACATTAGCAGATCAAAATAAAGAAATAATAATATCTTTAGAGATGGATAGGGCAGATTATTATTTGAGATCTCAGAACATGGAAGAAGAAGAAAAGGGAGAAAATTTAGCTGAGATAATGGCAGAATTGTTGGCGGGAGCTTTGGAGGTGTCCAAGGAAATTTTTTTGGCTGAGATTGATGAAATATTTAGAGTGCACACTAGATATGCGATAAGAAATAGACTTCCTAGAGAGGTTCATGTGCGATTCACTAAGAAAGCAATAAAAATGGAGATTTTGCAGAAAGCGAGAGATGATCCCTTGAAATATAAAGGGAAAGAAATAGTAGTTTTAAAACAAATTCCGAGAAGAGTTAGAGAATTAACGAAGGAATACCAGTTTTTGACAAAGTATCTAATTAAAAAGGGAGTGAACTTTAGATGGCTGATACCAGAGGGAATATTGGTGAATTGGCAGGAGCAAAGACATAGATTAGATTCAATAGAGAAGGCGGAGCTATTTTATGATCAGTATTTGAGACCACAAGAGAGAATGAGAGAGGAAAGTGTGGACAGACACCAAGAAGAATCCATTGGAGAAGGAGATACAAAACAAAAAGAAGAAGCAAGAGATCGGGGGGAAATAGCAATAAGGGAAGGAGCAAAGGCAAAAGAAGCAAGAGAGATAAGAGCGACTAGAACAGCAAAACCCATTTATAAGTAAAGTCATGGAAGAAGAAATAAAGTTAATGTCAATTAACATAAATGGATTGAATTTGGCAATAAAAAGGAAAAGGACATTTAGCAAATTAGAAAAATCAAAATTGGACATAATTTGTTTACAGGAAGTCCACATCAAAAAGCAACACAGTAAAGTATTGGAATACCCGAAAATTGGGAAGTTATATGCCTCTCTCCCACAACAAAGTAAGAGGGGTGTAGCGCTCTACATTAAAGAGACAATAAAGGCTAAACAAATTTTCACGGATGAGGAAGGGAGGATTTTAATGGTGGAGGTAATGATGAACTATAAACAGATGCTTTTAGTGGCAATATACGCACCAAATAATAACCAAGAGGATTTTTATGGTAAATTGCATAAGAAAATAATAGAATTGGACTATGAAAATATATGCATTGTAGGAGACTTCAATGCAATTGTGGATGTGGAATTGGACTATAAAACTAGAAAAATAAAC
This sequence comes from Diadophis punctatus similis, assembly GCA_023053685.1. Classification (NCBI taxonomy): domain Eukaryota; kingdom Metazoa; phylum Chordata; class Lepidosauria; order Squamata; family Dipsadidae; genus Diadophis; species Diadophis punctatus. Next base: position 4,383,757 of record JALIGW010000019.1, on the reverse strand, counting down.
AAAAAAGTTAGGAAAACGCTTCCAAGAGCTTTTTTCAAAATGGTGGAAGAATTAGGTATTCAAGATGCTTGGCGAGGAACTCACCCCGAGAAAAACCAATATACATTTCATTCAAATAGACATATGTCTTGGTCTAGAATAGATATGATGTGGACATCAGCAGAGTAAATATCTAATATACAAGAAATAAATATTGAAACAAGTATTTGGGCAGACGATAAAAGTCATATGGAGGGGACAAAAAAAGAAGTCAAGATGGACAGTGAATCAATCAATATTAAAATCCCAAGCAACAGGGAGAAAGCAGAGCTACTTAACACGTTTTTTGCATCTGTCTTTACACAAAGGGAAAAAACAGTCCAACCTATCAAAAACAGCATCACAAAAAACATATTAGGAACACAAGTTAAAATAGGGAAGAAAATGGTAAGGGAACACCTGTCTACCCTAGACGAATTCAAATCACCAGGATCAGATGGATTACACCCCAAGGTTCTGAAGGAACTGGCAGACGAGATCTCAGAACCATTGAACTATATCTTTCAAAGATCCTGGAGCACCGGGGAACTGCCAGAGGACTGGAAAAGAGCTGATGTAGTTCCCATCTTCAAAAAAGGGAAAAAAACAGATCCAGGAAACTACAGACCTATCAGCCTGACCTCAATACCAGGGAAGATTTTGGAAAAGATAATCAAGCAACGAATCAACGAACACCTAGAAGCAAACAAAGTAATAACCAAAAGCCAACATGGGTTTGTCAAAAACAGATCATGCCAGATTAATCTTATTGCATTCTTTGATAAAGTGACAAAATTAGTGGACCAGAGGAATGCTGTCGATATAGTTTACTTGGACTTCAGTAAGGCATTTGATAAAGTAGACCATAACCTACTACTAGATAAAGTAGAAAAATGTGGGATGGACAGCAACACCACCAGATGGATTCAAAACTGGCTAACCAACCGCACTCAATGTGTAGTGCTCAATGGAACTGCATCTACATGGAGGGAAGTATGCAGTGGAGTACCCCAAGGCTCTGTTTTAGGCCCAGTACTGTTCAACATCTTCATCAATGACTTGGACGAGGGGATAGATGGGGAACTCATCAAATTTGCAGATGACACCAAACTGGCAGGAATAGCCAACTCTCCAGAAGATAGGCTCAAGATACAGAAGGATCTTGACAGACTTGAACATTGGGCGCTATCTAACAAAATGAAATTCAATGGTGAAAAAAGTAGGGTTCTACATTTAGGCAAGAAAAACAAAATGCACAGGTACAGTATATGTGGTACCTTGCTCAACAGTAGTAACTGCGAGAGGGATCTTGGAGTCCTAGTGGACAACCATTTAAATATGAGCCAGCAGTGTGCAGCAGCTGCCAAAAAAGCCAACACAGTTCTAGGCTGCATTAACAGAGGGATAGAATCAAGATCACGTGAAGTGTTAATACCACTTTATAATGCCTTGGTAAGGCCACACTTGGAATACTGCATTCAGTTTTGGTCACCACGATGTAGAAAGGATGTTGATACTCTGGAAAGAGTGCACAGAAGAGCAACAAAAATGATTAGGGGACTGGAGGCTAAAACATATGAAGAACGGTTGCAGGAACTGGGTATGTCTAGTTTAATGAAAAGAAGGACCAGGGGAGACATGATAGCAGTGTTCCAATATCTCAGGGGTTGCCACAAAGAAGAGGGAGTCAAACTATTCTCCAAGGCACCTGGGGGTAGAACAAGAAGCAATGGATGGAAACTAATCAAGGAGAGAAGTAACTTAGAACTAAGGAGAAATTTCCTGACAGTTAGAACAATTAATCAGTGGAACAGCTTACCTCCAGAAGTTGTGAATGCTCCAACACTGGACGTTTTTAAGAAGATGTTGGATAACCATCTGTCTGAAGTAGTGTAGGGTTTCCTGCGTGAGCAGGGGGTTGGACTAGAAGACCTCCAGGGTCCCTTCCAACTCTGTTGTTATTATTATTACCGTATGTATAAGACGACTGGGCGTATAAGACGACCCCCAACTTTTCCAGTTAAAATATAGAGTTTGGGATATACTCGCCGTATAAGACTACCCCTCCTACCATCTTTCTTTTTCTTTCTGTCTTTCTTCCTTCCTAACATCTTTCTTTCTTTCTTTCTGTCTTCCTTCCTTCCTAACATCTTTCTTTCTTTCTTTCTTTCTTTCTTTCTTTCTTTCTTTCTTTCTTTCTTTCTTTCTTTCTTTCTTTCTTTCTTTCTTTCTTTCTTTCTTTCTTTCTTTCTTTCTTTCTTTCTTCCTTCCTTCCTTCCTTCCTTCCTTCCTTCCTTCCTTCCTAACTTCCTAACTTCCTAACTTCCTTCTTTCTTTCTTTCTATACATCTTTCTTTCCTAAAAAAATGTTCTCTGTTCAATTATACCTCTGAATTCTGACTAGAAGAAAGCTGGTAGGTCAGAAGTGTGGTGGTCTCCCATGAGAAATGAGACACGCAGGCAGGTGTCTTGGGATAGGAGCCCAGAATCTCTTCTGTAACCCCCTTTTATTACATTTCAGTTCATATCCAGTTACATTCTCATGACAATGTTAGTAAGGGGTTGGGTATATACCATATATGGTCATATTGTTAGTCTACTCTTGAGTACACATCTTTCAGGTAACTTATGCATTCGGGTCACGTAGGCTTTCAGGTCACATAGGCACTGGGGTCAGCAGATTTCAGATGAGATGAGTCACATCCTGCTTTCCTGTCCTGCTTAGTGCCATTGTCCTAATAGTTAATGAAGTAACCATTATACAGACTGAAGTAAAGTACTTTGTTCCCAAATTAATCCCACATCTCCTCCTTTTTTGTTTTATGAAACGGTCCATCCTCCAATTCCAGAAGGGCTTTGGTTTCGCTGATTAGAACGTCCTTCCTGTTGGAGAAAAGCAAGTTTTTGCACATCTGCAGGAGAGAGGGGAGACATTGAATACAACAACACAACAATATTAATAATACCACAATAAATAAAACTGTTGGTATGAGTGACCTCAGCCAACTCCCATCAGGTAGCCAGGACCATAAGGCATCCCAGATGTCAATGATGCCACTTCCGTCTCCGGCCAGGGGGTTGACCATCTTCTCCATATGCTCAATTGTGTGCATGATGTTATATTTATAGACAGATACATAAGCATAACAATGTGAATGAATTAAAACACAAACACCTCCTTTAGCAGCCAATACAATATCTAAAGCATATCTATTCTGCAAGACCACTTCTCGAATTTCTCCTAATTCTTTGTTAATGAATTTCATTGCTTTAATAGTGTCATTAAACATAACCACAGTCCAGTTACTGAGTAAATGTAAGTCTCTATAATTCATTGCAACCCCAAGATTAGGGAGAATTCCCCGAGATATTTGCGTAGTCAGGGAACCCCCCCAAGGTTAAGGGTTGATCTTCAATGCCAGCTCTTTTGTTCCACAAACGACCTGTTGGTAATGTTGAAACAGGGTAAGTAGCAGGCACCAAGAGACCCAGGGTGCAAATACCCTTCCAATCCCTTGGGACCAACCGATAGGCTCGCCGACCACAAAGAAGCCAAAATTGTGTTAACTCATAATGTCCTGAATCAGAAGAATTAGCAAACATAATCATAGTCTCCATTTCTGAACATGCTGCATACGTGGAAACGTTTGTCCACTGATTAGACGTGCTGATACCATTTACAGTTGTAAGATTGCTTTTTATATGTGCACATCGTTTTGCTGAATCCCATACAATGGTTTGTTGGCAAGTAGTGTAATTGCCCATTTCCAAGGCGTTTGCTAACAAGCCTGTGCTTTGGAAACAAAAGCGAGCAGGTTCTAAAATTCTGGTAGAAACTGCATATGTAAAGTCCAGCATGACTGGGGTGGAATTCCATTTCTGCTTCCATCCAGATTCATTAAAAGGTACAGCATGAAGTGCCAGTCCTGACTTGCTGTCTGATGGAATTTGCATACAAATCCAACAATCAGTTTTATTCAACAGCTGAGCCGCCTTATTCAGGTCTCTTACGAACGCATTGGTTTCCCAGGCCCCTGGATCGCTGGTCTTAACGTGTTGATGGGATGACAAAATAAGGGTGAACGCAGCGAGCAGGAGTCCAGATGATATCGCCATTGTCATTGATGGCAGTGTAGCCTCGACCCCAAGTGACAAGGGAGGCCGGGCCTTTCCACGTAGGATCAGGAAGACGGCGATAAAAGACTTGCGGTCGCAGGGAGTCTATAGGAGAAGCAGAAAATTTTGCCGACTTGCGGCGGTTGAATCAGGGGTTCCAGAAACATTGAGAAAATTGAGGGTAAATGGGACAAGGTTCAAGGTATTTTGTATTCCAGGCAAGCCGGGGTGGTTTTCCCCTTTCTGTTTTTATTGTTTGGGATTGCCTAGAATACAGAAAGTCTGAATACAATGATTAATAACATGGTTGGTGGCTTCACCCCTCTATGGGGAAGCCATAATGGACAACTCTCCGTACCCCGGGGGTTAACCCCAAGGGGGACAGAGTGAGCTTGCAGACTGCAAGTGGGACATTGCTGAATAATAGCAGAAGCCTCTGCTGCAGAAAGAGAAAATTGTTTCAGCAAGGCCTTTCGATTTTGATGAAAATAAGAGTGGCTAGTCCACAGAGTAATGGGTGACAAAGAAAAAATAGAAAGATCAGGGGGGAGGGGCAAGGGCAGCAGCAGCTGCCCGAAAATTCCCCTCCTGGATAATACCAGAAAATGGTTGATGACTTCTGATATGGGCCGGAAAAAAGAGTAAAGTCCTAGCATGAAGGAGAGATTGTAAGGTTAAAAAATAAGCTGAGAAGATTATCATCAAGAGATGAGTAAACTTGAATCGAGAGGAATGAAAAAACCTAGTAAACATCTATAAGATTAGCATTAATCCCAGATGCTAAATAAACTTCCAGGGAGAATCATGAACTAATTTACAGACATTATGAAAATCAGAAATAATTGCAAAGGTGCAGAAACAGTTAAAGTAAGACAAAGATCTTTAAGAAGATTAAAAGTAAATTTCCCTACAAAATCTGAGGCTTTTTAATCAAAATAAAATTCAATAGTGAAAAAAAGCAAAGTTGTATATTTAGGCAAGAAAAATAAAATGCACAGGTACAGTATATGTGGTATCTTGCTCAACAATAGTAACTGTGAGATGGATCTTGGAGAACCATTTAAATATGAACCAGCTGTGTGTAACAGCTGCCAAAAAATTAACACAGTTCTAGGCTGTATTAACAGAGGGAGAGAATCAAGATCACTTGAAATATCAATACCAGTTACGCCTTAGTAAGCCACAAATGAAACACTGCAGTCAGTTTCAGTTGCTACGATGCAAAAAAAAATGTTGAGAAACTAGAAAAAATGCAGAGAACAACAAAGATAATTAGTGAACTGGAAGCTAAAACATATGAAGAACAGTTGCAGGAACTGGGCATATGCAGTTCGATGAAAAGAAGGACTAGGGGAAACATGATAACAGTTTTCCAATATCTCTGGAGTTGCTATAAAAAGAAGGAAACAAACTATTCCCCAAAGCATCTGAGAACAAAAGCAATGGGTGGAAACTAAACAAGGAGAGAAGCAACTTAAAACTAAAAAAAATTCCTCACAGTTAAAACAATCAATCAGTGAAAAAGTTTGTCTTCAGAAGGTGTGAATGCTCCAACACTGAAAATTTTTTAAGAAGACAACAATTTGTCTGAATGGATTTCGATTTGCCTGAAGTGATTGAGGCTTGCCTGTCTAGGCAGGGGGGTTGGACTAGAAGACCTTTAAGGTTCCCTCCAACTCTATTATTCCATTCCACTCTATGGCTATTTGAAAAAACAAAAACTCTCTGAAATTCAAATTCAAATTTAAATTTAAAAATAGGAAAAAATGATTTTAAAAATATCCTATCAAACTCTAGCAAGTTGCTCATGCACAGAGCTCAGCTAAAGTCTAAAAATAAATTTTTTGTTGAAAAACATACGATAAATATAGCCATCCTACAAAATAAATTTGTTGCAAGGACAACACAGCCAATACTTCCAGTAGGTGCTGGCAAACACAGCACCTACAACATCACACAGTGTTGTGTAAAACCTTGCATTTTGGGAAATATCTATGAAAATATTTATGAAGAAAAATAAAGGAACATAATTTCATGGAAAAAATCACAAAAATTTTAAAATCTGCAAACAGAAGTAAAATTACTGTTGCTAGAGGAAACAAAGGTAATAGGTAATTTGAAATGTAATCCCATCAGCTGCAGTAGCATCTTGAACTTTGACTAGCTTTCTGAGGGATGAGATTAGATCATAGAATGTTTAACTTTAGTTAATAATGTAAATAATGAACTTAACAAAAAAGTGGATAATTTAAAAAAAGGACTAGCCAATTAATAGTTCACAACAATTGTAACTGAAATAAAATAATAATTGTGGGATATCTTATGCAGCATAAGATCAAGACATCTTATGTCCTAGATTCAAAAATGTTCTTGTAGCTAAATTTTTTCTCTCTGGTGCAACATTTAAACCATAGGAGAGAAGACTAAACCAGATAAAACATCCAATTTAAGTTATTCCCAGCATGAAACCTGTATGAGAATCAACACCTTTGCCAGGCGCTCTGCACTTTTCCTTAAAACATTTCTGGTTACCACAATTTCCTTGGGCTTTGTTATTTTGTCTCATGGCTGCAATTAACAAATTATTTTGATGGCTAGAAGAACGTATATCTTGCCAAATTTTAACCATTTCAGCCATTTCAGGATTTTTTCCTAATGCTAAGATTTTCCAGCATTCAAAAGCAGCTTTTTCGTTAACGCAATCAGTGTCTGCTTGATTAGGTTCCGGTTGAATGCTGGAAAAGGTGTGTGCCAGCTTATCAGTTTTCTGAAAATTTTCAAAGGCACATTCAGAAAAAACTTGCAAATTTGGTGTAGGAAGGTCAATTTTAACATCTACAGCAAGCATTTGAACAATTTCATGATTCTTTTCTAATCTTTCTTCTTGCATTGTTTGAATCAGACCAGTATTTTTTACTACTGGAAAAGACTCATGAGATGAAACTTGGAGACTCTTTGCAAGTTTAATTCCTTTTTCCTGTTCTTCTTTAAATTCTGCCCTGTCTACGCTGAATGCCTCCTGTGGGGGAACAATAGATAAGGAAGCAGAAGCATCCAAAGTGCCGGATTTTAAAGCCTTTTGGTATGCCCTGCAAATAAGGCCAGATTGCAAAACAGGAGCAGGGTTTGAAGCAGAAAAAACAGGGGTTTCGGGAGCCGTGGGGGAAAAAGAACGCACGACTGAAGGTAATGGGGTAGTCAACATGACCGAGGGAATCTGATAAGGTGGGGGATCTAATAAAAGCTGGCGAGGCGGATCAGCATGAGTCTGAGTCATGATGTAAGCCTCACTTTTAGAAAAGGATGGGGTAAATTTTTGTTCTTGAGGGGAAAGGTATTTTTTCCTGCCCAATTGTCTCAGCTCTTCCACATTTTGAGCTGTAGACGTTCCACCCCCCATACTTACGAGAAGAGTCAGTCGCCAGCGACGTCGTCGGGTGCACCGTGCCTATTCCAGGCGATAAGTAGAGGGTCGGCAGGGACGTATTCCCATGAGGAATCACATCGAGGGGTCACCAAATGTGGTGGTCTCCCATGAGAAATGAGACACGCAGGCAGGTGTCTTGGGATGGGAGCCCAGAATCTCTTCTGTAACCCCCTTTTATTACATTTCAGTTCATATCCAGTTACATTCTCATGACAATGTTAGTAAGGGGTTGGGTATATACCATATATGGTCATATTGTTAGTCTACTCTTGAGTACACATCTTTCAGGTAACTTATGCATTCGGGTCACGTAGGCTTTCAGGTCACGTAGGCACTGGGGTCAGCAGATTTCAGATGAGATGAGTCACATCCTGCTTTCCTGTCCTGCTTAGTGCCATTGTCCTAATAGTTAATGAAGTAACCATTATACAGACTGAAGTAAAGTACTTTGTTCCCAAATTAATCCCACACAGAAGGTGATTCATAAGCCACAGAAAAGAACTCTTGAACCCACCAAAGACTACTGCATCAGTTTTTAGAGTAAAATCAGTATCTCAGCTTCAGTAATCTACTATGCAACTGGTAACTTTCAAAGTCATATTTACATGTGCAAAATGGAACTGTAGGGTGAAACTCAACAGCTTGCAAACTGAACTCTACTTGCTTTCCTTTTTAAGTAACAATTTTGCCTTTTTAAGAAACCCTTTCCATCATACAGAGTACAGACTTCGGAATTTTCTCCAATCCAGCTCGTACTTTCCATTCTGAGCAGACATTAGCATACACAAACTAAGCAAAATTAAGTAGCAACTGCCACTATTATAATTTGTATGAAATATATATTGACTGCACGAAGCATTTTCTCTCCTCAGGACTCTGATGTGATGTTTTTCAATCTACCTATCACATCTTAAAATCCCAGATGTAGCAAGATCTCAAATTATGAGAAAGATATATTAATATTACTGTACACTTCACTGATCCCAAAATATAGGATCTTTCTGTTTTACAACTTTTCCAATTAAACAATCTAATTTCATTGTTTCTCTTTGAATGACACCGAATAAATGTTGCAGATCCCACCGAGGTCTCCTTGCTTGAATCCTTTCATTTCATTGCTTACATGTGGAAGACCCAAAATGGCACATGAGCCAAGACAGCAGGAGATAGCAAGAAAGTAGCTAGGAAAACACTGGGATTAAAGGGTGGGCTGAAGAAGGCACTGCTGTGTAAAAACTGGCAAGGCAACAACACTGGGAGATTCCATCTATCTATTATCTATCTATCCATTTATCATCTATCTATTGCTATTGCTATTAAACATTCTTCTAGGGTCCCAAACATTTTATTTATTTATTTATTTATTTCTTGGTTCTTCTATGCCGCCCTATTCCCGAGGGACTCAGGGCGGCGTACAACATCATGTAAGAACACTAGAAATAATAACAATTTAAAAACACAATTAAAAGTTAAAAAGATTAAAACAGTTAAAAGTATCCCCACCAGACATACCGGGGGAGAATTCAGATGGAGCTAGTCTCAACCCCCTGCCTGCAGGAAAAGCCATGTCTTGACGGCTTTTCGGAAGGCCAGCAGAGTGGGGATGGTCCGGGTCTCTGGGGGAAGTTGGTTCCAGAGCGTGGGGCCCCCCACAGAGAAGGCTCTCCCCCTAGGGCCCGCCAGCCGGCATTGTTTTGCTGACGGGACCTGGAGGAGACCCACTCTGTGGGCCCTAACCGGTCGGAGGGAAGTATGAGGCAGAATGCGGTCCCAAAGGTAGCCTGGTCCTAAGCCATGTAGGGCTTTAAAGATGATGATCAACACCTTGAATTGTACCCGGAGACCGATGGGCAACCAATGCAGCTGGCGGAGTATAGGTGTAACGTGGGTGTACCTTGGCACACACACCACGGCATGCGCAGCCGCATTTTGCACCAACTGAAGTCTCCGAATACTCTTCAAGGGTAGCCCCATGTAGAGCGCATTGCAATAATCCAAACAGGAGGTGACAAGGGCGTGAGTGACCATGAGTAGAGCCTCCTTCTCCAGGTATGGCCGCAATTAGTGCACCAGGCGAACCTGTGCAAAGGCCCCCCTAGCCACAGCATTAAGATGTTGATCCAATTTTAGCTGTGGATCTAGGAGGACCCCCAAATTGCGGACCTGCTCCGAGGGAGTTAATTTCCCTCCCTCAAGAACCAAGGAGGGACAGTTGTCATAGTCCTTAGGGGGCAATATCCAAAGCCACTCAGTCTTGTCGGGGTTGAGTCTGAGTCTGTTCCTCCCCATCCAGGTCCTAACATCGTCCAGGCACCGGCACATTACATCAACTGCCTCACTGAATTGAGACGGGGTGGTGATGTACAGCTGGGTGTCATCAGCGTACTGATGAAAACTCACCCCGTGTCTACGGATGATCTCCCCCAGCGGTTTCATGTAAATGTTAAACAGGATGGGTGAGAGAACCGAACCCTGAGGCACCCCGCATAATAGGGGCCTAGGAGACGTTCTCTGCCCTCCTGTTAACACCGACTGCATCCTATCGGCGAGATAAGAGGAGAACCACCGTAAAACGGTGCCTCCCACTCCTAACTCGCCGAGATGATGCAGAAGGATACCATGGTCGATGGTATCGAAAGCCGCTGAGAGGTGAAGTAGCACCAGGATGGAGGAATTTTCCCCATCCCGGGCTCGCCAGAGATCATCCATCAGTGCGACCAAGGCAGTTTCTGTACTGTAGCCGCACCTGAAACCCGACTGATAGGAGTCTAGATGATCAGTTTCCTCCAATAGCCGCAGAAGCTGAGCAGCCACCACCTTCTCTACAACTTTACCTAAAAAAGGTAAGTTGGAGACAGGACAAAAGTTTTTCAAGTCCGCCGGATCCAGGGAAGGCTTCTTGAGGAGGGGCCTCACCACCGCAACTTTTAACGGCTGCGGTACGGATCCCTCCCTTAAAGAAGCGATCATCACCACCTGGATCCAGCCGCGAGCCACCTCTCTGCTGGCCGAAACCAGCCAGGAGGGGCACGGGTCCAATAAACAGGTGGAGGTACCCATCGCACCCACGGCTATGTCCACATCTTCAGGAGAAACAGTCTCAAACTCCTCCCACAACGGTGGACTAAGACTTGCCCCTGTCAACTCCATGGACTCTGCCCAGCCGGAGTCCAGGTTCGACCGGATCTGAGCGACTTTATCCGACAGAAACTCTGCAAATTCCTCAGCTCTACCTTGCAAGTGTTCCTCGCCCCCCCCTTTAGCAAGGAGGGCGCGAGTCACCCTAAACAAGGCGGCTGTGCGAGAATCTGCGGACGCAATAAGAGCGGAAAGATGAGACCGTTTTGCCGCCCTTATCGCCACTAAATAAGACTTGATGTAGGTTCTTAATAGTGTTCGATCAGACTCGGTTTTACTGGCTCTCCAGTGGTGCTCCAGACGTCTCTTATGGTGTTTCATCTCCCGGAGCTCCTCGGTAAACCAGGGGGCTTTCCGGGATCCACTGCCGCATGGAGGTTGCAAAGGCGCAATCCGGTCTAATGCCCCTGATGCTGTGGTGTTCCAAGCAGCTACCAGGGAATCAGCCAAATTGTGTGCCAGGGTTTCAGGTATTTCCCCAAGTTCCCTCTGGAATCCTTCTGGCTCCATTAGGCGCCTGGGGCGGAACCACCTAGTCGGTCCTGCCTCCCTGCGGGGGAGGAATGGGGCTGCGAAATCTAACCTCAGTAGGAAATGATCTGACCATGACAGCGGGGTGGTGACTATATCCCCTATCTTCAGATCATCTCTCCACTTCCCCGAAAGAAACACTAGGTCGAGCGTGTGGCCTCCCTCATGAGTCGGACCCTGGATTACTTGGGTCAGGTCCATGGTTGTCATGGAATCCATGAACTCCTGTGTGGGATTAATTTGGGAACAAAGTACTTTACTTCAGTCTGTATAATGGTTACTTCATTAACTATTAGGACAATGGCACTAAGCAGGACAGGAAAGCATGATCTGACTCATCTCATCTGAAATCTGCTGACCCCAGTGCCTACGTGACCTGAAAGCTTATATGACATCATCCACAAGATACCTGAGGATGTGTACTTAGGAGTAGACTAACAATATGACCATATATGTTATATACCCACCCCTTACTAACATTGTCATAAGAATGTAACTGGATATGAACTGAACTGTAATAAAAGAGGGTTACACAGAAGATTCTGTGCTCCCGTCCCAAGGTACCTGTCTGCGTGTCTCATTTCTCATGGGAGACCACCACACTCCTGAGCTCCCCCAGAGGTTTCACCAGCAGAAGGCAGGTTAAAGTCCCCCAGCACCATAAGCCTAGGGAACTCAACCGCCAAGCCTGCTACTGCCTCAAGCAGCTCAGGCAGGGCCTTACTAACGTAGCTGGGAGGCAGGTACGCTAAGGAAAGGCCCACCTGGACCCCTAAGTCCAACTTCAGAAGGAGCGTCTCACACCCAACAATCTCCGGGGCAGGGATCCTACGAGGATGCAGATTTCGGCGCGTTATCATTGCCACTCCTCCCCCCCTTCCCTGAGGTCGAGAATGATGCTGCACTGAGAACCCGTCTGGGCATATCTCGGAGAGAGCTACTCCCCCCCTCCTGGCCCAGCCAGGTCTCAGTTATACAAACATATTTAGCTCATTCTTGTCAGCAATTACTTGTCATTCTGGGCAATCTTCTTTCAATTCCTACTCCCCTCCTACTCTACAGCCAGTCCTCTTGTGGAAAGAAATTATGACACAAAATGCAGCTTGTAGAGAAAGGAGCGTGTTCAGATATGGAATGGGGGAAAAAGGAGGGGTCAATGAAAGATAAAAGCAAAGAGGAATGTGTACCCCAAACAGGCACTCTTTGCATGATTATTAAAGAAGCCATACTTCTCCCCCCTTAGTTCTAGCTGGTGTTGAGCAATTTCAGTTTACCTACTGATCCAGTATTTGCACGATTCATCCTATCTGTAAAGTATTATTTGTTATTTAGAATCCTGCCAGGTGGAAATGTCCAGGTAGTCACAGGGAAAGGAGGGATTTGACACACGATCACCAGCCCCAATGGTGGTGAATGAGAGAATGCTTTTCCCGGCTTCCGGTTTCGGCTCCGACGGCGTCGCTGGCGCTCCTCACGGGGCGTCCTTCCGACCTTCTGTAAAAGCTGCCAGAACAGCTGTCTGGCGGCTTGAAAATCTCTCCCTGGGCGAAGGGGAGAGATGAGAGCGAGATAGGTGGGGTAGAGCCCCTCTAGTGCCCTAAAAGCCAACTTAGGGCGCGTAGGGAGAGGGCTCCCCAGGTAGCCTGTCTGCTGCTCCGGGAAGTTGGAAGCCTCCGCTTTAAAAGCGGAGCAAGATGCCGCGACCACCGCTGCTGCTGCAAAGGAAAGTACAATTATTTTAAATCTATAGAGAGCAGCCAGAGAAAGACAGGAGTCCAGGAGGGCATTAGTATGATCTTTAACTCCATTGCTGGATTTTATTTTGGAAGTAACAAAGTAGTTTAACAAGGAGTGGCAACAATATGGCGAATGGAGACGCTGGGTGTAGAAGAGAAAGTTATTTCCGCTGTGTTACCAGCCCTTTCCTCTGGAAATCTTTGATCTGAAGAATGATTTTTTCTTCTTTTTTCTTCTGAATTAAGCTATAGTTTTATAAAAGATAAAATTTAGCTGGCTTTGGACTTGGAAAGAATTTTTTAAGTAAAGATCTGGGCTTTTTTTCCCTCTCTTCTTTGTCTTTCTTTTTTGAAAACATTGAAATGGCTTCTAAACTTGAAAAGACTGTAGTGAATAAAAGAACTGAGTACTCCTTTGATCATATTTTAAAGAAGCAATCTATGCCTGATTTAACATCATCAAAGTCTTTAACATCTGAGAGTTTTCTTAATACCTTGAAAGTAATGAAAAATGAGCTGATTTTAGAATTTAATTCAAAAATTGCTGAAATAGATTAAAAAATGCAGGCTGCTATGGAGAAGATGAATTTACAACTGAGAGCGGATGTGGTGAAAGTTTGTAAAGGATTAGCAGTGAATATGGAGATTTTGGAGAAGGATTTGGAAAAAAATAAGCAAGGCTTGACAATTTCAGAGGAATACCTAACCAAGGTTCAAAATGATATATTAAATTTGGAAACAGAGGTGATGATGTCCCAATTTAGAGAGATGAAATTTGCCATAAGAGTGAGGGGCTTGAAGGAGGAAAAATTTGAAAATTTGAAAGGAAGAATGACAGAGGCACTGGAGCAGGTGTCTGGATTGTCCAAAGATGAATTGGCTACGCAAATTGATAAGATATATAGAGCTAATTCTTGGTATGCAAAACAAAACCACTTGCCAAGGGACATTGTAATATACTTCACTACTAGAGCTTTGCGGAACAGAATTACACAGGCGACTTTTAAGAATAATCTTCAGGTAAACGGTCAAGAAATAAGGATATGGAAAGAAATTCCTTCCAAGATGCTTAAAGCTAGAAGAGAATATTCCTTCTTGGTCGAGGAACTAAAAATACGAAATTTACAATACAAATGAAATGCACCAACAGGAGTAATCGTGAAATTTTTGGGGAAAAGATATGGACTTAACACAATAAAGAAAGCTACAGAATTCTACATCAATGTTTTAAAGGCTGATATTTCTAAAATTCCAGTAGAAAGAAGCATGGAAATAGAGGAGGAGGAGAAGAAAGATCCAGATATACGTGGTCAAGAGGAAATAATTCCAAAGATTCAAAGTGATTGGCAGAGCCAGATTGATGTTTGTGACGTGGAAAAAGAGACGGAGGATTGGGATCAGATGAGAGCTGAATCGACAGATTGGAAATGGCCAAAGGATAGATGGTGTTGAAACTTATAGGATGGTTGGAAAGATGAATAAGATTGTAAACATTTTTTTTCTTATCTTTTTTATTAATATTGTTTTTTGATGGTATTTTCCTTTTAGATTATTTTATATGTATATATCATATATTTTGGAATCATAAATTTGATATAGTGTAATATTTTGTTATCAATATTTTGAGGATTTAGGGATTAAGTTCAAGGTCTTTGAGGCACAAGGGGTTGGTTTTTACTCTTTTTTTATTATTATTATATACTTTGATTATTATTATTATTATTATTATTATTATTATTATTATTATTATTATTATTATTATTATTATTATTATTATTATTATTATTATTATTATTATTATATATAATATATATTTTGAAGTCGATACCTCAAGGTATAGTAATATTGTTATTAATGTGTGTGATTTTATGATTTTAAGTTTAGAGGAAATGTTATATATGTAATATGTTATTAATAAGTTGTTGGACTTTAGGTTTAAGTTTGAGGGTTTTGAAGTATAAGGGATTAGTTTTTTTTTCTTATCATTATTAATATATATATTATATATTGGGAAGTTAATATTTTGATATATTGTAATATTATGTTATTAATATTGTTTGATTTTATGATCAAGTTTAGTTCTTGAGGTTCATCTTTGTTTCCCTTTTATTTTTATTTTTTTATTTTTTTTATTTTCTCTCTCTTTTTTCTCTTTTATAATTATTAATATAGATTATGTAAAAGATAGAGGTTTAGAGATGTGAATTATAGTATGAGATTTTGTGTGATTTTTTTTAAGTGTTTCCTTTCTTTTTAATTATTTATTTTCTTTATTTTTTATTATTTTTATCCTTCTTTTGATTATGTTTTGAATAGTTTGGAAAAATTCGGAGTTAAAGATTCTAAAAAATGGGGAAAATAAGAAGTTGTTTTAATTTAATTTAAATTTATTTTATTGAATATTATGCCCTGTACTTTCTCTGGGAAGTCCGGGGGGGAGGGGGGAAGGGAAGGGAGTGGGTTGGGGGTAGGGGGGGATGGGGGGGGAGAAAAATTGAAAAATGCTTGTACTTTGTACTTATAAAACTTTTTGAATAATAAAAAAAAAGAATGCTTTTCCCCTCTGCCATAGAGTGAGCCATCGTCACCAGGATGCCCCCTCCTCTACCTACCTGCCCCCTAATCAGAACGATCCCGTTGAATAGAAGGGTGAGGTTGGTTCAAGGCGGCTTACAACGCTCCGCCACGCAAATCCAAGCGCAAGAGGAGGGGGAAAAAAGTTAGCTGCGCTTCTGCAAGAAACTCGGCAGCCTCGTTGCTGTAAGGCAACCCAACAGCCAGCAGGTGATCTCTCGTCCGGCTCTTATGGAAGACAACCTGCTGTTTTCTCCCCGCCAAACTTCCACTTGCCTGGACACTAGACGCCTTCATTCTTCCCCGCAGAGCACACATCCCATCTGCCCACCCACCCTGTATAAGCCTGTCCAGATACCATCACCACCATCAGGAGCACCTCCAAGTAAGTCCCCTCTGGGATGCAAAACTTCTTCACTGGATACGCTCCTGCCCGCGTCTCCCACCCACCTCTTGCCTTAAGCCACCGGGCGCCTCTGCTCCGTGGTCCCTCCTGCGTGCACCCACCTGCTGGGAAGACTGCGGCTGGCGGTGGCGGCTGCAGCCTTCCCAGCAGGAGACACAGATGCAGGGCGGCATCGGGGCTCTGGGACTCCTTCGGCCACTTGGCTGGAGAATGGTGGGGATGCGGCCGCAGCCATTTTTGAGCTCCCCCTGGCTCGGAAGTTTCAGTACCCGGCGTATAAGATGACCCCCGACTTTTTAGAAGATTTTCAAGGGGTAAAAAGTCGTCTTATACGCCGGAACATACGGTATAAAATAAAAGGAATTTATTCAATTTATGGAAAGAGAACTGGACTTTTTCTTTAAAGAGAACAGAAAAGAAGAAACTTCATTACAGAATGTATGGGACACAGCAAAGGCATACATTAGAGGATTGACCATAACATATGTGGGAAAGAAAAATAAAAAGAAGAGACAAGCTCAAAAGAAACTAGAAGAGGAATATAGGAGGTTAGAGACAGAATTACAAAAAGATCCTCAAAAAAAGAACATAAAAAATAAAATGGACTTTAAAAAACATAAGTTGAATTTAATAGATAAAGAAGAGCTAGCACAAAAAATTAAAAGATCTAAACAAAATTTCTTTGAAAATGCAAACAAGCCAGAAGATGCTTGGCATATAGATTGAAAAAGGAGAAAGAAAAGAAACTGGTTTATCAATTAATAGATGATGAAGGGACTTCTTGCTATCAAAACGACGATAAAAAGGAAATAATTCATGATTATTATGAAAAACTATATTATCAAGAGACAATTTCAGAAGAAAAAATAAAACAATACTTAGAAAAAGCAGAGTTACCCACAGTACCAGAAACAGTTAAAGTAACATTAGAAGAAAGAATAACAATGATGGAATTAACAGAAGCAATTAAAAGACAAAAGAATGGCAAAACACCAGGCCTGGATGGGCTACCAGCAGAGTTATATAAAACCTTACAAAACTCTATAGGCAACTCAATGTTGGAAGTATTTAATGAATTACTGTTAGAGGCGAAAATACCAAATTCTTGGATGGAAGCATACATTACTCTCATACCAAAAGAAGACTCAGAATTGCAATGGATAAAAAATTATAGACCAATATCTTTATTGAATGCGGACTACAAAATATTTGCTTCAATAATTGCAGAAAGACTAAAGAGATTTTTAAATCAATTCATACACGCAGATCAAAATGGCTTTTTACCTAAGAGACAAATTAAAGATAACATGAGAATAATCTTGAACTACGAATACTATGAAGTATACTACGTATACTGTAGGAATACTACGAAGCACACCCAGAGAAGCAAATGGCATTGATTTTCCTTGATGCACAGAAGGCGTTTGACAATGTGAACTGGCAATTCATGCTGACACAACTAAAAGTTATGAACTTTGGGGAGAGATTTATTAAGATGATTAAGACAATATACTATAAACAAACCGCAAAGGTGACGGTAAATGGAGAAATGACTGAAAAGGTTAATATCAGGAAGGGTACAAGGCAGGGTTGTCCCCTGTCGCCACTATTATTTGTATTGACACTGGAAGTATTAAACAGAAATATTAGATAGGATAAGGAGATAAAAGGTATGGAAATAAAAAAGGAAGAATATAAATTACAGGCATTTGCAGATGATCTAGTTTTTATTTTAGAAGATCCACAAGAAACAGGGCCAAAATTAATAAAAAGAATAGAAGAATAGGGCGAAGTGGCAGGATTGAAAATAATTTTTAAAAAAACTAAGACTTTAGTGAAAAATATTACAGAGAAACAGAAAAAAAGAGTTAATGAAGAGATTAGATATTCAGATTACTAAGAAAGTAAAATATTTAGGGATTCAACTAACAGGAAGATGTGTAATGATTAAGTAAGATAATTATTATAAGCTGATACAACAAATCAAGATAGATGTGGAAAAATGGAAAAGTTTGCAATTATCGTTAATAGGAAGAA
Organism: Diadophis punctatus similis; assembly: GCA_023053685.1. NCBI lineage: Eukaryota > Metazoa > Chordata > Lepidosauria > Squamata > Dipsadidae > Diadophis > Diadophis punctatus. The sequence goes on along the minus strand of JALIGW010000019.1, from coordinate 4,365,774 downwards.
TAGCCACAATTACGATGAATATATTATTGAGATTATTGTACTTGTTTCAAACAATTCCGATAAGATTGGAGAAAAAAAATACTTTGAGGATCTTAATAAAATAATAATAAAATATATTTGGCAGGGGAAAAAAGCAAGAATTAATTTAAAAATGTTACAGGATACAAGAACTAGAGGAGGTTTTGGATTACCAAATTGGGAGCTATACTACCAGGTCGCGGTGTTAACATGGATGAAATAATGGATTGTACTGAGAAATACAAGATTATTGACATTGGAGGGACACTATCTGCAGTTCGGTTGGCATGCCTTCTTATGGTATGGGAAAAGTAAGATGCATGGTTACTTTCAAAGACACTATATAAGAAAGGCTTTATTGTTAGTTTGGGAGAAAATTAGGGAACAGCATTATTTGAAGATACCGGTTTGGCTTTCGATAATGGAAGCACTTATTCATCCAAATATCATTAATATGGGAAATATTGTCAGATATAAAGACATCTTGAATGAAAAGGGTGTTGTGACCCAGCACCGCAACCCCCCAGAAACACACACACACAGTCGTTGGGAGGCAAACAAAAAGGTTCCTTTTACTAATACAGTTTCTTAGTAAAACTCAGAGGGTTTAGAAGTCCAAAACAACACAAACGGAAAGTCTTCAGGAATAAGGTTCTTTGGGTTACGTGAGGGTTAAATAGCACACAGACAAAAGTTCAAAGCAAGACTCATTAATTCTTCTCTTATCTGAACAACTTGGCTGGCTTCCCGGAATAAAGCTGGCAGAAGCTGGTGTCTTCGATAAGATTTCCAAACAGACGTAGAAACGAAACTCTGGATATGCCGCGGTCATTGAATTGTTGTTCTCAGCAATGAGCACTAATTACCCTGGCTTAATATAGCCACTGAAGGGCGTGGCCCAATTAGCCCTCACTGCTTCCTCCGATTGGACCGACGCTTACTCAGCCAGTCCTGTCTTCTGGCTGCTCTGCGAGCTCTGGCATCCAGCATGAGTTCTTCATCTCCTGATGAAGAGCTCTGCTGCGCAGGTGCAGAAGGTCCTGGGAGATCGTCCTGCTCTGGCACCGAGTCCTCATCACCAGCCGTCTCTGGTGCCAGGCACACAGGCTGGTACTGCTGCACCATGAGCGGCTCCGCGTCCTCCGGATCCTCCAGACTCGGCGCCGGACGCGGCCAAGGCACAACAAAGGGTGAGCTCAAAACTAAACAAGAATTGAAAGAGCAAGGGATTGATATGGTTTGGTATACACAACTGCAAATACAATCTCGATATGAAAAATACGCTAAATTATATGGTTTTTATATGGAATTGACAGAACTGGATAAGATATTAACAGGAATAGAAGAGAGGGTGATAAAAAAACTGTATAGCTATCTATTGGGTATCAAATTAGAAGAAGAACAAGTGAAGGAGACAATGATAGCATGGCCAAAAAATTTTGGTTATACAATAGAATTAGGAAAATGGCAGCAACTATGGGATAGTAATTACAAATTAACAATGTCAACTGCATATAAAGAAAACTTGTACGACTTCCGGTGGTGACGCTGAGCGCTGCAGCTGGAGAAGGACGATCTCCGTCCTTTGAAACTGCTTCTTTTTCAACATTCGGAGACCTTTCGAGGCACAAAAGTCTGGAGGACTAAGTGGGAAAAGAGGGGCATCCCGGGCAACAGCGGGGCGAAGGCAATCGCCCGCTGTGGTGAAGGGCACCCTTCCTATCCGTGTCGAAAACGTTTGCCTCTGCTAGATTAGCATGGCGGACTCGAAGCTTTAGCGAGCCACTAAAGAACGGGAAGCACAGTATCGCAGCAGACTACATCGGATCTTTGAAGGAGAAGACTCTCACAGCAGCAGAAAAATAGCTGTCAAACAGGGAGATCCAACCACAACGGTAAAAGGGGACTCCAAGTGGAACTAAGTGGTGAGTAAAAGAGAGAGTCGGAAATAGCTGAATCAATGCTGAGATTGAGGTCTAAGTGACAGAGGAGAATTGAAGCAACAGGAACCTCTAATGAGACGAGGAAGATAGAACGAGAACAAAGCCTGTATGGAGGATCAGAGAGATTACCTTTTAACTTGCTACAGAGTCAGTTGGATACAAAACACAGTTGGATACAAAATCATAACAAAACGGAACTTGAGAAGGCTAGGCAGAACTCTAGCAGGAGGTGGATGACTGTGCAATTTTAGAGTGAAACTTTGGAGTCACAGCCCGGCCAAGAAAGGAATTGGAACTAACACTGCGATAAGCAAGATAAAACTGAATATAAACTGAGAGATTGTAGACTTATTGATATCAAGAGAGATAAAGAACCCTCTTTCCTTTTCTTTTTTTTCTGCCCCCCCCTCTCTTTCTTACTCAATCCCCCTTCTCTCTATATACTTTGAACCTTTATACATTTTCCTGGACCTCAATTCTGTCTTTCCTTCTTTTTCTGCTTCCTTATTTACTTAGTTAACTTAGCACCTTATAAACAGTAAGTACAATACCCTATTATTGGACAACTATATAAGCATATTTCTTGTAAGATATACAAGATTGTTAACATTTCTTTTTTGAATCTCTAGTTATTTTGTAGTAATATTAATATAATTGATATACAATTGACATATAGAAAATAGAAACAAATAGAAAATTATTTATAACTATAGTAACTTTTAGATATTCAGACTTTAGCTATAATATAAGAGGGACAACTTGGGATATATACAGCTATATATAACATATAATTATTGATTAGAATATTAGACAAATATTAGATAAATTATTACTGTAATACATACAATTATTGAATAACATAAATAATTAATTTATTTACATTGTATTATATCTATAATCTATATTGTATTACTTATACATTGTACTGCCTACATATTGTACTATTTAACATACTATCTACATACTACTTATATAACCTTAAGATTAATTTTGAACACTAATAATATAAGATACATATATAGAAGATAATCAATATAAGAACTATATTATAGCACTAATCTACAACTGTTTAAAAAAATTAGAAATACTGTTATAACATTATTATAAAAGCAAAATCAGTAACAAAAATTGAGAATTACTTAAGAAAATAGAGAAAGCTTATAATTATATGAGGAGAATTATAGAATAAATACAGTAGATGTATACAGAAAAGAGGGAAAAAAGTATTGGATGGTGATTTGGAATAGAATCTATAAAATGCTAGGGGAGCAAAATAAAATATTAAAAGAAATTACAAGCACTACGACAACGACGTTCAGGGGAGGGAAGAAACCAACAGCCACTGCCCAGGCAGGAGTGGCCTCCCCGGCTAGGCAATGTCAAATTGATGAGATGTTGACCGCTGAGAAGACCGGCGGCACATCAGTAATCCAAAATATGAATACCACACTAAACGTTGTGCAGGAGACAATGATCAAATTACAGGAAGCTATTTCCCACAACCACGCTGAATTAAAAATAGACATTTCAAAATTAGACAATAAAATGGAATCAATTCAGGAAGAACAAAAGAACGCACAACATATTAAAACAGTCGAGATAAAAATGGAACAGAAAGGAAAAAAATAGAGAAAATGGATCAGAAAATGGAAAAGACTAATAAGGAATTAGAACACTTGATAATTAATTTAGAAATGGATCATTCTCTTTACTATCTAAGATTCCAAAATATATCGGAAACCAAAGAAGATTTAGGTGAACAAATGGCAGACCTGATTGCTGAGATACTCCAAAAAGATAAAAAATATATTATTAACGAAATAGATGAAATATACAGAGTGCAAACGAATTATGCAAAGCGCCACCAATTGCCAAGGGAGATCCACATCAGGTTTGCTAGGAGAAAAATAAGAGACAATATATATGCGACCACAAGGGGGGAATCATGGACATATAAAGGTAAAGAAATAAACATATTGAAACAAATACCAAGAAGAGTGCGAGAACAGAGAAGGGATTACAAGTTTTTAGCTTCTGCTTTAAATAAAAAAAACATATTATTTAGGTCAGGGGTCTGCAACCTTAAACACTCAAAGAGCCATTTGGACCCATTTCCCACAGAAAATAAAACACCGGGAGCCACAAAACCTGGGTGGGAGTGGCCAAGTCAATGTCACTCACTCACTCACAAACTCCCACCCAGTCACATGACCCCCCCCCCTAGCCACGCCTACCCAGCCGGTCATTAAGGCAGACAACTGGTTGTTAAAAAACACTGGGAGCCACAAAACCCTTTGACCCCCCACTCTCCCTCTCTTCCTCCCTCTTTCTCTCCCCCTCTCTCTCCCCCTTCCTCTCTCCCCTCTCTCTCTGTATCTCTCTCTCCCCCCCTCTCTGTATCTCTCTCTGTGTGTATCTCTCTCTCCCTCTCTATCTCCCCCCTATCTCTGTATCTCTCTCTCTCTGTTTAACTCTCTCTCCCCTTCTCCCCATCTCTGTATCTCTCTGTGTCTATGTTTCTCCCCCCACCGATCTCTCTCTCTCTCTCTCTCTTTGTATGTCTCTCTCCCCCCCTCTGATTCTGATATGAGGCGTCGAGCAGGCCATGAGGTACTCTCGCAGTGCCTTGTGCAGCATAGTGAACTTTAGCGCACTTCACATTGGGGGAGATGGTGTCCCCTCCTCCTCCTGGAGCCCATTACAACATGGAGCCACAATGTGACCCTGTCCCACTCACCCCTAACAACAGGATGTGGCTTCCAGCTCTGAGCCCAAAGCGGTGGGAGGCGAGGGCTGCCTTGAGCCAAAAGCGGCCCAAAGGGCCACTTTACTCCTGCACTAAGGCTCCGGCCATTGTCTTGCCATGTCCCCTTCCCCCCCCCCCACAGCAGCTCTTCAGCCGAGCGCAGTGGGAGTGAGCTCCAGCCCCAAGCAGCAGGAGGCAAAGGCTGCCTTGAGCACAAATGTTGCACGAAGGCATTTACAGGGCCACTTCGCTCCTGCACTAGGGCTCCGGCGACCCTCCTCCTCCCACTCCTCCTCCTCTCATGACACCCTTGCCGGCTGTGGTGAGGCTGGGTGGGTGCGTACAAGTGGGAAGACCCTCCTCAAGCGAGCGGCCAGGCTCGGTGAAAGCGCAGAAAAGGTGCACACAGGGTGGGCGGGCACTCGCTTGAGGAGGGTCTCCCTGTTTGTGCACACTCTCCCGGCCCCAACACAGCCAGCCAGGGGATCATGAGAGGAGGAGGGGGAGGGGGAGGAGGAGGGTCGCTCTCTCCAGGTTTCTGAGAGAGAAGAGACACAGAGACAGAGATACAGAAATACATGTTGTGTCCCAGCACCGCAACCCACAGAAAAACACACACACAACTGTTTGCTACAAAAGCAAAAGGGGTCCTTTTACTAATGAAGATGCTTAGTAAAAGCGCAGAGGTTTAAAGTCCAGAAACAAACATAAAGAGAGTCTCGGGGAATAAAGTTCCTTCATCTCTTCGTGAGTTATTAGCTAAAGTTCAAATGTCCAAAACAAATACCAATTAAAGTCTTTTCTTATCTCTCTCACTCACTCGAGTTGGCTGGAATCCCAGGAATAAGCATTCCAGAAGCTGCTATTTCCAAACACAGGACTCAAAACAGGGACACCGATGCAAAAGGACTCTGAAGTGCTCGCAGAACACAGGTGTTGCTTCCAGCACCAAGTGCTGAGTGCACCAGTCCTAAATAGCCTGAGGGCATGGCCCATTAGCCCTCAGCTTTACCTGCGAGGAGACCTCCGGCTATAAAGCCGATCCCTTCTGCTGGCTGCTCTGCGAGCCCTAGCATCCAGCAGAGGCTCCTCCTCCTCTGAGGACTCACTCTGCACTAGCTGAGAAGGTGCAGAAGGCCCTGGCTGGTCTTCCTCCTCTGGCACTGAGTCCTCATCGCTGTCAGACTCAGGTGCAAGGTACACAGGGCGATAGTGCCATGCCATGGGCAGCTCTAGGTCCTCCGGATCCTCAACCAGCTGCACGGGATGCGGGCAAGCCACAACACTATCCCTCACCGCAGGGCCCTTCCCCCGGGTCTGTCGGTCCAGATGCGGTCTTGAGGGGAATTGCATGTGGAAGGCACGAACCAGGTCCGGAGCGTGAACAGAGGTCGCATCCTCCCACGTGAAATCTTCTGGGCTGTACCCTTTCCATTCAATGAGGTACTGGAACCGGCCCTTCATCCATCGGGAGTCCTGGATGCTGGCAACCTCGTACTCGGGCGGTTCGTCGGGAGCGCTGAGCACAGGTTGGGGCTGAGCAGGAGGGCGGAGCGGACAGGCAGGACAGTCGGGAACAAGGAGGGAGCGATGAAACATGGGGTGGATGCCGAGCGAACGAGGCAAGGTCAATCAAAAGGCCACGGGATTAATGACCGCTTCCACCGGGAATGGACCCAAGAAACGGTGGTTGAGCTTGCGAGCCGGTCGGTCGGAGGGGAGATGCTTGGTAGAAAGCCAGACGCGATCCCCTACCACCAAAGGTGGTGTAGCTCACTGGGAGCGGTCCGCGACCCTCTTGTAATCCTCTTTCACCTTATTCAGGTATCGCTTCACCAGCTGGTGAACAGCCTGGAGCTCAGACAGGAACTCCTCCGCCACAGGAACCGAGGAATCCAGGAGCGTGAGCGGGAAGAAGCGGGGGTGGTAGCCCAGGTTGGCTAAGAACAGAGTGGTTTGGGTGGAGGTATGTTGGGAATTGTTAAAGGCGAATTCGGCCATGGCCAGGTACTCGGCCCAGTTGTCCTGCTGCTGATTGATGAAACAGCGCAGGTACTGCTCTAGGATGCCGATCACCTTCTCCGTGCCACCATCGGTCTCCGGGTGATGCGCAGAGGACAGGCAGACTTGGACCTCCAGGGCCGCCATCAGACCCTTCCAGAATTGGGCGGTGAACTGGTCCCCTTGGTCCGACATGACCCTATCCGGCAGGCCGTGTAACCGAAAGACATGCTGAATGAACATGCGGGCGGTGGCGCGAGCCATCGGCAATGCTCGACAGGGGATGAAGTGTGCCATCTTCGTCAGCATGTCCACCACCACGAACACGGTCGTGAAGCCGGCAGACAGGGGCAAGTCCGTCAGGAAGTCCATGGACACGCCCCCCCAGGGTCTCTCTGGCATCAGCAAAGGCTGCAACAGGCCCGGAGGCGCTCCAGGGGCGTACTTGGCCTGGCGACAGCGGACACACAAAATCACGTAGGCCTGGACATCGTCCCAGAGTCTAGGCCACCAAAAAGTCCGGGAGACCAGGTGCAGGGTCTTGAACAGGCCGAAATGTCCAGCCGCAGGGTTGTCATGGCACTGTTGTAGAATCAACCCACGGAGCGGGCCGGCGGGCACGTAGATCAGATCCCGGAAACGGAGCAGGTCGTCCGAAAACGTCCATGGCGACTCGGGCCCTATCTCCTGCCTCCGTTGCGCCGCGTAGCCGTCCTGACGCTGCGCCTAATGAATCTGCCCTCGGAGGTCCACGGGAGTCTGGGTGGCTGCGAAGGACTCGGCGGGAAGAATCGTCTGAGGTGGCAATGGGTCCTGGGTGTGGGTATACTCGGGCTTGTGGGATAATGCGTCTGCCTGCTGATTACGGCCACTCAGGATATAGGTTATGCGGAAGTGGAAACGGGAAAAGAAGAAAGACCAGCGGATTTGTCGCTGGTTCAACTTTCTGGCGGTCTGCAAGAACTCTAGGTTTTTGTGGTCCGTCCACACCTCGACTTGATGTCGGGCCCCCTTGAGGTGGTGCCGCCAGGTCTCGAAGGCAGTCTTTTTTTTTTCAAAAAGTTTTTTATTTTTTCCTCCACCACTTTTACATTTCAATGAACATATACCTTAAATCATTACAATAAAATACACAATTTTACATTTATACTCCATCATTCAAAAATTAATATCTTATCCATACGCTTATATCATCAATCATCAGTCTATTCTGCTTTTCTTTCCATTGCACTCACCCTCTCTACCTCCATCATCTCCTCCTACTTTCTTACTCCTTCACTCCTCCTCTACTCTCTCTGCTCCTTCTCTTCCTCCCCTTCTACTTCCTCTTACACCCTCTTAGCCTTCTCCGGAGTACTCTTTTATCCTCTTATGTTTAACAGACTGATGATAAAATCTCAAATTTAAACTCTTCATATCCCTTCTAAGAAATTTTTTGTTGTTGTTATATCATTTCTTTATATGTAATACTTTATTTCTAGGTATATACTGCTAACTTCATTTTACCTCCACAAAAAAAAAGGAAATCTAGTTTTGTCATCTGGGATATTCACCAATTATTTTTCCAATCCTACTCCTAAATTCTCCGCTGTTCATTAGTTTCCAAATTAATTTTTATTCTACTTCTTAATTTTAGGCCAAATTGCTTCCTCCACTTTTTTGTCTCTTTATTCATTGTTTATGTTTTCCCCCCCTCTATGTTATTGTGGGATTAATTTGGGAACAAAGTACTTTACTTCAGCCTATAATGGTTACCTCATTAACTATTAGGACTATGGCACTAACCAAGACAGAAAAGCAGGATGTGACTCACCTCATCTGAAATCTTCCTGACCCCAGTGCCTACGTGACCTGAAAGCCTACGTGACATTATACACAATGCATAAGTTACCTAAAGGATGTGTACTCAGGAGTAGACTAACAATATGACCATATATGGTATATACCCACCCCTTACTAACTTTGTCATAAGAATGTAACTGGATATGAACTGAATTATAATAAAAGAGGGTTACACAGAAAATTCTGTGCTCCCGTCCCAAGATACCTGCCTGCGTGTCTCATTTCTCATGGGAGACCACCACATGTTATCACAAACTAAATGCCCAATTATACATTCTAATTTCTTATATTAATCATAAAATTTCTTCTTTGATTATTTACACTCAAATTAAACATTTCACATTTGAAATATATGATTTTTAAATTTTTCCTTTAAACATATCTCATTTCTAAAACAAAAAAATAATAATACACAATCATAATATGCTTTTTCACTTACTAATCATCAAAAATCTTTCTGAATTATTCAATTAAGTATTCAACTCTTAAAATAGTACATTTTCCCCTTTTAAAGTTTTTCATTTGAACAAATTCATATATATATAAAAGAAAAAGAATATACAATCATAATATATCTTTTAAATTCTAGTATTCATATTTATCATTCATACTTCTCATATTGATTAACATTATTTTATCTGAAATATCAAATCATTTAATTCATTGAACAATATTAATCTATATATAAAAGAACAAAAAAAATTCCAACTCTTAATAAAATGTTCTCTAAATAATAATAATAAGAAAAAACATTTCCATAATATTTCAATGTCATCATCCATTCCCTTTTAATTTCTTGACTAATTCATTTTTATATATATATATATATATATATATATATATATATATATATATATATATATATATATATATATATATATATATATATATATATATATATATATATATATATATATATTTCCTCCACCCCATCTAATTAAATTCTCTTCCCTCTGTCTTTTAATTTTATACCAATAAGTTCTCTTTCCCCACGCTCTTTTCCTCCCTCTTAAATTTACTTTCTGCATATATCTACTTTTCTCCATTCTTTTTTCCATTTTATGTATCTCAAAATCCTTATCATCAATCTGAACATAGTTATTCTTAATATCATCATCTCTATTATCATTGTAACTGTTATCTTTATCTCTAGTTTCACTGTTAAACCCAGTGGAATATTTATCATTATCATAATCATTATTCAGCATTGCATTTTCAATGTTATTTCCCTTTTCATCATCATTTATAATATCTTCTTCACTCTTCTTTTCTTCTTCTATTCTCTTATCCAGTTTTTTTTCCATTTGTACTTCATTTTTTCCTGTCTCAAATGCTCCAAATACAGTTCTAAAATTTTCAAAAAGCTCCTTCATAAACTCAGCCAGTTCTTCATAGTCAATTTTCTCCATCTTTAAAGTCTCGGTTCTTAATTCTGAAATCCAAAGCTTAAATAAGTTCAGACTTTAATCAATTTCCTCCATTTCCTTAATTCACTAATTTCAAGTCCACCAATTCAGCAAAGTCAAACTGTTTCAGAGTCACAAATTATTAATTTTACAGTCCATCCAGCTGCTAACAAAGATGTAGTCCACAGCCTTTTTCAATTGTAAATTTCCATTCCATTTTGTGGTTAGAGAGCCAAGTCCTTCTGTTCCTTTATTATCAATCTTTGTTCAAAGTCAGTCTTATCCAAATAATCCAAACAGTCTTTCCACTCCTTTATTTGTTGTTAACAATTTCAGTCCAGTTTTTGTTCTCTGTCTCAATCCAAATGTTATCTTTTATACAATAACAACTGCTCTATTCAAAGTCCACAGCTGTTCAAGCTTAACCAAATTCAATCTAACACAGAATTCATTCAAAAGTATCACCAGTTCTTAATAATCATTGGTATCCATGTTTCAAAGCTTCAAAATCACAAATCAGAATTTTCACCATTCATCCAGCTGCTAGCAAAGATGTACTTCACAGCCTGTTATAATTTGCAAATTTTGACTTTAGACGTTGAAAGGTCAGGTCCTTCTGTTCATTTATTATAAACATCTGTTCATATTCATTCTTATCCAAGTCAAGCCAAAACACTTTCTTTCAAACAATAGCAAATTTACAATCTACTTTGTATTTCTTCAGCTCTTAAAAGGGTTTTCCTTATTCAAGGTCACAGCTCTCCAAACATCCAGAAAGATATTCCATCACAAGATTAATTCTTCCAGCCACCAGATGGCACTCTCCAGTTAAATTTCCCAGCTCTTCCGTTCCTGTTTTAATTTTCCTGTTTTTAATCAAATCTAATTTAAATTTTTTCTCTTCAGGTTTATTTCCCAATTCTTACTCCTTTATCAAATCTTTAAAACAAAAGTCCAAATCCTTAATAGTTGGGCTTTAGTTACAAATTCCTTTAAATCTGTTATTCCATTGTGTCCATATATATAACAGCCGCTCCTTAATTTCTGGTCCTTTTGCCCCCGTTTAAATTAGAAAGTTCCTTTTACCATGTTCTTTTGGCAGTGTAACTCATCATCCTCTTCTTCAACTTCAAACTCCTCCAGCACTTGATTTTAAATTTTCCTTTCCTTCCTTTCCCAGATGACTCCAAGGTTGCTAGTTTAAATCTTGCCGATGTGACCGCCATGGCTAAGTGACGACACTTAGAGGTCGTCTTCTGGTCGCCGCCGGTCGAGGAGACAGAGCGGGCTCCCTGGGGGGTTTGCAGCCCCCCCCCAGTCCACCGGCAGGCGCTCCTCTTCCTCACCACCCCTCCAGGGTGGATCTGACCTGGTCCTGACTGGACCAGGTCCCCAGATGGCGCGGAATTCGGGGCTTCCCCGCGGAGTGCGGGGAAACTCCGTAGCGCCGCTGCTTTGGCCACGCCTTCTTTTCTCTCGAAGGCAGTCTTGATGGCCAGCAACTCTTTTTCCCAGATGGTGTAGTTGCGCTCCGACTGGGTGAGTTTCCTGGAGTAGTACGCGCAGGGGAACAAGGGACCGCCATCTTGTCGAGTCTGCAACAATACAGCTCCTACGGCAATATCGGACGCGTCCGCCTCCACCACGAATGGACGGTGAGGGTCTGGGTGCTTGAGGATCGGCTCCTGCATGAAGGCATCCGTGAGGATCTTGAACGCCTGATGTTTGGGTTCACCCCACCGGAAAGGGACTTTCTTCTGCAGGAGCTGAGTGAGAGGCGCAGTCAGAGTGGCGAACCCCGGGATGAAGGTCCGATAGTAGTTCGCGAACCCCAGGAGTCGCTGGATATCCTTCACCTGGCGAGGAGGTTGGCACGTTTTCAAGGCCTCGACTTTGCCACGATCCATGGCTATGCCCTCTGGCGAAATCCGATGGCCCAGGAAATCAATGGTCATCTGGAAGAACTGGCATTTCTCCAGTTTGGCGTACAAATGGTGGTCTCACAGCCGCTGCAGGACTTGGTGGATGTGCTGGATGTGACTGCTCCGGGACGTGGAATAGATCATGATGTTGTTGAGGTACACGACCACAAACTGGTCCAACAAATCCCTGAAGATGTCGTTCATGAAGTGCTGGAACACCGCCGGAGCGTTGGTTAAGCCGAACGGCATGACCATGTACTCGAAGTGGCCATACCGAGTCCCGAACGCGGTCTTCCACTTGTCCCCCTCACGAATCCGCACCAGGTTGTAGGCGCTGCGCAGGTCCAACTTGGTAAAAATTGTCGCCAAGCGGAGACGTTCCATTAATTCCGGGATGAGGGGCAACGGGTACCGGTTGTGCACTGTGATGGCATTAAGTTTCCTATAGTCACAGCATAGGCGCAGGTCTCCAGTATTTTTCTTGACAAAGAGGACAGGGGCAGACAAAGGCGATGAGCAGGGCCGGATAAAACCCCTGGCCAGGTTCTTATCAACAAAGTCTCGCAAGGCGGCCAGTTCGGGTTCCGACATGGAATAAATGCGCCCCACAGGAAGCGGAGCATTAGGGATCAGGTCAACGGGGCAATCATACGGCCAGTGCGGGGGCAATTGGTCCGCCTCCTTCTCACTGAAGACATCGGCAAAGTCCGAAAAGTTGGCCGGCAGCGAGACTTCAGGAGGCTCTGGGACCGTGCCCACACAGACCTGGCGCGTATGGTCCATGCACTGTAAACTGGGGAACGAAATGAAGTTCTGGGACCAAACAATCCGAGGGCCGTGGGTGCGCAACCACGCCAATCCGAGGACCAGGGGAAAATGGAGTCCCGACATGACGTAAAACTGGATGGCCTCCTCGTGCCGTCCGATGGCCAGGCGCACCGGTTGCGTGATGGCCTTGATCGGACCGGACAGCAACACCCGGACATCGATCGTTTCCACCCTCAGCGGCAGGTCCATGGGGCACAATGGGACATCGATATGCCGAGCGAACGCCTCGTCCATGAAATTGGTGGTCGCTCCGGAGTCCACCAAGGCGTGCGCGGGGATCCCTCGGGCCCAGTGGTCGACGAAGACCTTGGTGTCTAACAACAAGTGACTTGAAGGACCAGGATCCACATCAGCCGGGCCGGAGTCCTTTTGGGTGCGTGCCCGACCCAGCGTTTCCACTAGGCCGGGCGCCGGCCGTTTCCCGACAGGGCCGGCCGGGACTGTGGAGCAGGACTAGAAACAGTGGCCCCACGACCCTTCCTGGGACACGAGCGAGCGAAATGGCCAGCCTCGCCGCAGTACAAACACAACCCCCCTGCCCAGCGTCTGTCTTTTTCCGCACCGGACAAGCGGGGTCGAGCAGCGCCAAGGTCCATGGGCTCGTCATGTGGAGCCGGGGCCGACTGCACTCCACGATGAACAGGAGGTGCCTGGGCAGCGCGTCATGGAGCTGGAACTGATGAGACGTCAGGTTGAACAGGAAGTGCCGGAGCAGCACGACGCGAGTTCCTCCCCTGCAACCGGGCATCAATTTTTAGACAGAGCCGCACCAGTTTGTTGGTGATTGAAGGAATGTCCACTCGCGCCAGCTCATCCTGAATGCTATCTGCCAAGCCCTCCTGGAAGGCATCCAACAAAGCTGCCTCATTCCAGGCCGAGTCTTGGCTAATTATCCGGAATTCACTGATGTACTCACGGAGGGTTCTCCGGCCTTGCCTCAGATTTCTTAATTGCCTGCACGCCATCTGGGCCTTAATTGGGTCAGCGAATATCTCCTCCAAATGGGCACAGAAACGCCCGAAGTCCTGGAGGAGAGGACTGTTCTGAATCAGTAAAGGGGTGGCCCAACATGCTGCAGTGCCAGACAGCAGGCTAATAACGAACCCCACCTTGTCCCGGTCGTGGGGGAAATCATTTGGCCTCAAAGACATAAACAGCTGGCACTGGCCCAGGAACGCAGGGAACATAGCCTTGTCTCCCTGAAATTTATCCGGCATGGCTATCGGGCAGCTTCTCCTTTGGGCGGGGGCCAAAACAGGTGCAGCTGCTCCAAGCTGATTCTGCTGCTGTGTCATCTGAGCAGTCATGATTGCAATCTGCTGTCTGAGTTGGTCTTCAAATGTCCAAAACAAATACCAATTAAAGTCTTTTCTTATCTCTCTCACTCACTCGAGTTGGCTGGAATCCCAGGAATAAGCATTCCAGAAGCTGCTATTTCCAAACACAGGACTCAAAACAGGGACACCGATGCAAAAGGACTCTGAAGTGCTCGCAGAACACAGGTGTTGCTTCCAGCACCAAGTGCTGAGTGCACCAGTCCTAAATAGCCTGAGGGCATGGCCCATTAGCCCTCAGCTTTACCTGCGAGGAGACCTCCGGCTGTAAAGCCGATCCCTTCTGCTGGCTGCTCTGCGAGCCCTAGCATCCAGCAGAGGCTCCTCCTCCTCTGAGGACTCACTCTGCACTAGCTGAGAAGGTGCAGAAGGCCCTGGCTGGTCTTCCTCCTCTGGCACTGAGTCCTCATCGCTGTCAGACTCAGGTGCCAGGTACACAGGGTGATAGTGCCGCACCACAGGTGGCTCTAGGTCCTCCGGATCCTCGACCAGCTGCACGGGACGTGGGCAAGCCACAACAATAAACACACATACGGCTTTACTTGAAAAGGATCCTTTGGGCAGCGAAAGTTCCCTGTGCATGTTTTAAAGCCACAGCTGGGTGCTGCGGGCACATCCCCCTTTCTGTCGCCCCCTACTCCCAGATCCCATTCCCATCCCACTAGCCCTCACAATAGCGAGGCCAGCGTCAGTCACGGCTGGGTTGGGCCAGTGTGTCGGGGTGGAGAGCAGGTTGTGCATCTCCCCAAGCAACCGAGGCATGCCCAGCACCAACAAGGGCTGGAAGAAGCTCCAGCAAGAATGAGGCGCCGGAGAATCAGCCCCAGTCGCTTCTCCATTCCCCGCCGTTGCCCTTACCTTCTCAGGCTAGGCAAGGAGTGACTGGGAGGGGAGAGCGAGGGGCAGGGCCAGTCAGTGATGGGATCACCTGACAGGGAGCCACAGCAGAGTGCCCAAAGAGCCGCATGCGGCTCCGGAGCCGCAGGTTGCAGACCTGATTTAGGTGGATTATTCCGGAGGGAATGATAATCACATGGGAAGGTAGAAAATTCAAAATAGATAGTATTGAAAGAGCACAAGAGCTATATGATCAGCTTATTGGTACAGAGGAAGAGTCAGATAGTGGAGAGAGAGTAGAAGCAGCAAGCCAGGAAGAAAGGCAATAAACAGAAGAGGAGGAAAGGAGAGATAAGTCTAAGGAATCAGAAGGACTAGTAAAAAAGACAGAAGGAGTTAAGATAAGGACACAGGCAGCAGCAAGAGCAAATAAATAAATAAATAAATAAAAAAGTACAAAGAGTGTAGAGAATGCAAAAAGGAATAAAATTACTATCATTAAACATTAAAGGGTTAAATAGTGCAGAAAAAAGGAGAAAAGAATTCACAAAATTAATCAAATCAAAAGCAGACATTATATGCTTACAAGAAGTCCACATTAAACAAACAGATAGAAAATATTTAGAATATCAAAAATTGGGGGAACTATATGCATCATTAGCGGGGGAAAAAGAAAAGGGGTGTAGTGATCTACGTCAGAAGAGAAATTAAAACTAGAGAAATTTATATAGATCCTAAAGGGAGACTACTAATGATCGAAATAAAAATAGGAGAAGATAAGATACTTTTAGTTAACATATATGCCCCCAATAAAAATCAAATGAAGTTCTATAAGAGAATCCATGAGAAAATAGCAAAAACAAATTACCAGAAGATATGCATAATTGGAGATTATAACGGAATAGTAGCTCCACAAAAAGACTACAATACTGGTAAAAGGAAACAAATTAATAGAATAACATTGCCAAAAACGTTTAATGAAATGGTGGAGGAACTAAATCTGATAGACATATGGAGAGCACTACACCCCAAAGATAAACAATTTACCTTTTTTTCTATTCCACACAAATCACATTCTAGATTCGACATGGCATGGGTGAGTAGCGAGTTAAGTAGAAACATAGAATCTGTAGAAATTACCCCAAACATATGGGCAGATCACAATCCTTTGGTGGTAATATGGAAAGGAGAAAAAAGGAAAAGCAGGAGGTGGACATTAAACACGAAACTATTACAGGATCAGGAATACATACTGTACAAATGACTACAAAAGAAATAAACTTATTCCTTACAGAAAACCAAAAACAGCCAACCACACTACAAAATTTATGGGATACACTAAAGGCTTACATTAGAGGAACTACAATAGCGTATATAGCAAAAAAGAACAAAGAAAAATGGCAAACATATAACAAAATATTAGATGACATTAAACAACAGGAAAGTAAACTCCAAAAGAAACCAGAAGACAATAAAACCTATGAGGCACTGATAGCATCCAAACATGAATTAAATCTAATAGAACAGCAAGAATACGTTAAAAATATTAGGCTCACAAAACAAACATTTTTTGATAATGCAAATGAACCCGGTAGATTGTTGGCCTACAAAATAAAAAAAGAAAAAGAGAACAGAATAATTCATCAATTACAGGACGAAGTAGGAGAACTACAGCATAGTGAGGAAAAATTAAAAGAAATAGCCTTAGAATACTATAAGAACCTATATAAACAAGACCAGATAGAACCAGACAAAATAGCAAAATATCTAACGGATGGAAATATACCACAATTAGAAGAAGAAGACAGGACAATGCTAAATAGAGAGATTACATTAACAGAACTTCAAAATGCAATTAGGAAACAGAACAATAACAAATCACCGGGACCAGATGGTTTTCAGGGAGAATTTTATAAAAATATGGGGAATGTATTGGAACCTTTGTTATTAGAATTATATAATGATGTATTACTAAAAGCCAGAATACCAGATTCGTGGAGGGAAGCATACATCACCATGATTGCGAAAGAAGGTAACCCAAATTCAAAATTATAGGCCAATTTCATTGTTGAACGCCGACTATAATATTTTTATGAATATCAACGCAGAAAGAACAAAAAGAATTTTAAATAAAATTATACATACAGACAAAAATGGATTTCTACCAATGCGACAAATTAGGACTAACATAAGAACAGCATTAAATATATTAGAGTATTATGAAGCGCATCCAGAAAAGCAAGTTGCACTTGTTTTCCTGGATGTGCAAAAGGCGTTCGACAACGTAAATTGGCATTACATGATTAGACTAATTAGGGAAATGAAATTTGGCAACAAATTTGAACAAATGATAGAAATAATGTATACCTCCCAGAAAGCCAAGATAATCATAAACGGGGACACAACCAAACCATTCCAAATATTAAAAGGAGTCCGACAGGGATGTCCATTGTCACCTCTGCTTTTTATCCTAACATTGGAAACATTACTCAACAAGATTAGAGGAAATTCGAATATTAAAGGAACCAAAGTCAGAAATGAAGAATACAAACTGCAGGCCTTTGCCGATGACCTGGTATTCTTTCTAGAGGATCCATTGGAGAGAGGACAAATATTGATTAAAAATATAGAAGAATACGGGGAATTGGCAGGCCTGAGAATCAACAAACAGAAAACTAATATTTTAATGAAAAATATGACAGTAAATCAAAAAGGAAAGTTAGAAGAAAACTTAGACCTGCAAAGCACAAAAAAATTAAATATTTAGGGATAAATTTGACTAATAGATGCTCATCAATTAAAGAAGAGAATTATATGAAATTAGTGCACCAAACAAAAATCGAATTAGAAAAATGGGGAAAACTACAATTATCATTGTTAGGGCGAATTGCGGCAATCAAGATGAGCATCCTACCAAAATTTCTATACCTTTTTCAAACAATACCCATAAAATTAGACATATTTTTTTTTTACAAATTTGAATAAAATTATATCAAAATGTATATGGCAGGGCAAAAAATCAAGAATTAAATTAACTAATTTAGAAGACCACAGAAGCAGAGGTGGCTTTGGACTCCCTGATTGGAGAACATACTATATAGCACCATCACTGACTTGGATAAGGGAATGGATAAATCTGAGTAATAGACGGATATTGTTACTAGAGAGCCATGATCTGCAGAAGGGATTGCATGCCTATCTATGGGACACAGAAAACAAACAGCAGAAACATTTTCATAGACACCTAATTAGAGATTCCTTGTTGAAGATTTGGTATGAAATAAAAAGAAAACATTACTTGAAGATACCAAATTGGCTGTCCACTATGGAAGCTATGATTTATCCAAATTTTGTAGATATAACCAAAATGATAAAATACAAAGACATATTAGATCCATTGGGGAAATTGAAAGACAGGGAGGAACTGACGAAACAAGGCATAAAGATTGATTGGTGGCCCTATCTTCAATTACAATCAAGGTATAAAAAAAGATATAGAAGGAATTGGCATTGATATGGAAACACAACAATTGGACAAACTTCTGATGGGCCCAGAAGAAAAAACTATCTCTAAATTATACAATTACCTGATAGAATTTGATAGAACCAAGGATATAGTAAAGGGATCAATGATCGCTAGGGCAAAGAACATTGGACATAACATACACTTGGCTGACTGGGAGCAAATTTGGAATAGGAATCTTAAAATAACAAAATCAGTAGCATATAAGGAAAATTACTATAAAATGTTTTATCATTGGCATTTGGCTCCAACTAGATTGGCTAAAATATACCCAAATTTGAACTCGGCCTGCTGGAAATGTAAAAAAGAGCAAGGCACCTTCTTTCACATGTGGTGGTCGTGTCCCGAAGCAAAAAGGTATTGGAACAAAATACATAAATGGCTGCAGGAGATAACAGAAACAACGATAGAATATGTTCCTGAACTTTTCCTACTAGGGATAATTAAAAGACAACACCCCAAAAATGTTAAATATATAATACTGCACATTATGACAGCGGCCAGGATGGTATACGCCCAGCATTGGAAGGACCCCCAAACACTGTCGGAGAGTACAATAATGAAGAAGATATATGACTGTGCCGAGATGGATAAACTAACCATCGAATTAAAAGGACAAAAAGACTCGGATTACTACGATATATGGACAAAATGGTATAACTGGACAAAAAAAAGGAAACTGAAGAGACAATGTGAGACGAGGACGTAAGAACAGACAATTTGGAAAACGATGTAAAACTTGTATAAACACAACTATAATATCTATATATATGATTGTAGATCTGCTTATATTATGTTATATTTGAAAATTTTAAATCAATAAAAAAGAAAAGAAAAGAAAAGAAAACTTGTACAAGATGTTTTATAGATGGCATTTTCCGCTGGCAAGATTGGCAAAGATCAGCTAAATGTTGGAAATGCCACCAGACACCTGGGTAGTACTATCATATGTGGTGGAAATGCGTAGAAGCCAAAAAAATACTGGACAAAAATACATAAGTGGTTGGAGAAGATGATACAACAACATATTGATTTGAAACCTGAAATATTTTTGTTTTGTTGGGGATTTTAGCAGAAACTTATAGTAAAGAGAATGTATATCTGATTATCCATGTAATAACTGCAGCTAGAATTGTATTTGCACAACACTGGAAAAGTGAAGAGATTCCTACGGATGAGAATGTGATTAGGAAAATATTAGAATGTGCAGAAATGAATAGGTTAACACTTGCAATTAAAGAGAGGGACCGCATCCTGCCGCATACCTCCCTACGACCCACAGAGTCGGCCTGCTGGCGGGACCAAGGGGGAGCTCCCTCCCTGTGGAACCAACTCCCTCCAGAGATCAGGACCATCCCCACCCTGCTGGCCTTCCGGAAAGCGATAAAAACCTGGCTCTTCCGGCAGGCGGGGTAAATGAGATACTCCTTTAACTTTTGTAATTTCTGTATTTTTAATTATTGCATTTGTATGGTTTTATATTTTAATGATAGCTTTTATTTTGTAATGGATCGAATATGTTGTGAGCTGCCCTGAGTCCCTAGGGATTGGGCGGCATAGAAATCCAGTAAAATAAATAAAATAAATAAATAAACAAACTGAATATTATATTATATGGGAATTATTCTACCAATGGCTAGAGAATAAATATGAAAGTTAGAAATAAAAGTAGATTAGTGAAATATAGAAAATATATTAATAGAATTAAATAAGCTAAGAAGAGGATTGTTACAGTATTAGACATGCTATGTATTAAGTTAAGAGTAGACAAATAATGAATATGGTTGTAAATTTTAATTGTTATTGCACAAGACATTTGTACCCAGACAACACACTGTTTAATGGAAGATGGATTGTTTGTATTAAAATAAAATATTTTTTTTAAAAGTATCTTAAGTATGATCCATAAAGCAGGCAAAATATCCACAAGCAAGCCACCTGGAACTCCAACCAGTTAAAAGTCTATTTTTTACAAAGCACTCTTTTCTCCTTTGCTTGGGTCTGTCAGCAGCTCGTGTATTTAGTTGCCGCCATTCTTGAGGAGTGATTAAAAACCACCTCCTCTAGGGGAGAACCGGAAGCGCTGCGGCGAGACAGGCTAGAAAATAGCGGAGCTACGACGAGCTTCGCGAAATCCAGCCTGACAAACCGCTGTCGGGGGGTCTTCGGACTGGAACTGTCCTGAAGGGATGGTGAAGAAGGAGAGGTGTCTCGGACGACCCAGAGGAGCAGGCAAGTTCCTTGAGCGGTCAGAGACAGCTCTTCGGACCAGCGGCGGGGGCGGCAGCCATTTTTGGATGACCGCTACAAAGCTGGGGCAACCAGACCAAGTTTATGTGCAGGAGCGGTGTTTGGACAAAGTGCTGAAACCGGGTGAGAAAGTGACCAACTCACAGGTAAAGGCAACTTTTGATTTGGAATTTTAAAGAATTTCCCAAGCTGAAATAGCGGCTACTTGGCACTTGGGAACGGAACAAAGGAAAGGGAAAAAAACGGAGGCTAAAGCATCAAAGCCCAAGAATATTATTCATATTTTGGATATAATTTGAATTGGAGAAACATAAATAACAGAAGGAAGAAATTGTTGAGAAAATCTTTGTGTGTGTGTGTGTGTATTTAAAGCTATTATTTGACAGTTTTGACAATCAGCTGGGAGTATATTGCGGAGTGGAGAGTGCCATCTACTGGAGAGAAGAAAATATTGTAACAATTGTAACAATTTGTGGACTGTAGAAGAGAAAGTGCAGCTGTCTGGCCTTGACTGAAAGGAGATAATGTGGAAAGCCTGAGAATTCTTAAGGAGTATTTGTTTTGCATAGACTGCTTGGCTTTGTTTTTCTACGGTGGCGGAGGACAAAAATTTTGGAATAGAATTGGATTGGACTATTATTTGAATTGGATTTAATAGAAATTGAAAATAAAAAAGAGATTATATGGACCTTAAGTTTTAACTTAATGTGATATATCATAAAAAGCTAATTGGCAATATGGAGATTTTGATGTATGAAGAATTATTTGTTATGTTAAAAAATGTGCGTGAAACTGTAAAAGGTGATAAAAAACTAGAAACTTTGTTGGAATACATAGAGCATGAAACAGTAGAAGAGTCAGAAATTTTGTTGGAATATTCAGAGCAGAGAATAGAAGAGGGGGTGGTAAAAGAGAGAAATGAGGAACAAGAAAATAATACAGAAGATGAAGGGATTGAAAGCAAAAAACAACAACAACTGGATTATTTCACTGGGGTTTACAGTGGCAAGAAAAGAGCCAAAATGGGAAATAGTGTATTAATATTTGTAATGGGGGATAGTTGAGTAAGTTAAAGGTTTATGTTAAAATGGTTTAGTTGTAATTAAGATATAGGATGATGTATATTTTTCATGGCAAAACAGACTTATTAAAAAAATGGGATGGGGAATATGATACTTTTTAATTGTTAATTAAATTAAAGGATTTTTGTGTAAGATTTGAGGATGACGATGTAGAGTAACAGAACAGTAGATGGAATGTGAAAAGCTAATTTGTTTTACTTTGAAAGATAATTTAAACTAAATTAAACTAATCAAAATATGAGAAGAAGCTGAAATATAGTGGGATAGATAATATGAGAAATGTTTGTAGTAAACAAGATAGTTAATTGATGTAAGGAAATAGGAATTTGGGCGGTTAGTAATACTAAGTAATACTATGTATGTATTAAGAAGGAAATTTGTTAAGATAAAGAAATATGTAATGAGAATATTGTGGGTTGGATTTGAAACAGAGAGTTGATAATGGAATGGATTATGTATATGAAAAGCTATGTAAGATTGAGCCGGACAACACTTTGTGCAGAAAATATGTAATGTTTATTGGGAAAAAAACTTTTGATAAAATAAAAACCCCCACCTCCTCTCTTTTAGAGTCTCGTTTCCAGGAAAGAGTTAATTTCTGGGGCAAATTACTCAACAGACGTTGGAAATTAAGAGTAGCTCACCCAGATCTCGCACGGAGTTTTCCGCTTGTCTCCTTTATTGCTCTTTCATCAGAGCTGTCACAGCCTCAGTCCGGCCAACTTTTGGATATGGATTCTAGGTGGTTTTCATCCTTGGTTTTCTGTATTTCTGTAGAGATGTAGTGATCTTTTATATATAATGCAATTCCACCTCCTCTTTTGTTAGGTCTGTTTCTTTTGAATAGTTTGTATCCTTCAATCAATACATTCCAGTCATGAGTTTCATCCCACCAAGTTTCAGTAATGGCAACTATATCATATCTGCCTTCATGTACTAATGCTTCAAGTTCACCCTGTTTGTTCCCTAAACTTTGAGCATTAGTGTATAGGTATTTGAGTCCTTTATTGGTCTTGGTTATGTTTCTTACATCTCCTACTTTGTAACTGGAATTTTCATTACTCGCTATTTCATTATGTTTTCCTTTTTTTTGTTTCTTTTTTCTCTTTACTCCCTTCCTCCTTATATGATTGGTTATCTAGTGGTTTTTGCTTGGAATTAGGTTCTATAGGTCATGAAGATTGGCCCCCCTCCCCCCTCAATTTTAGTTTTTTTAAAATTAATTTTTATTAATTTTTCAACATTAAAAAACACAAATACAAAAAATAAAAAATAGAAATAGCAATTAAAAAAATTAAAAAAATAAGACAAACATCAAATTGAACAAATACAAAATACATACAATTATTAACATTAAGAACACTATACAACATATTTTACAGTATTTCGTGTCAAAACATATATGCTACTTTCATGCTTTGCCATTTAACTTGGTACTTATTATGCCATTAATAACTTAACCTATAATTTTATATATACATAAATATTTTGTCATTCAGATTTTGATTTTTTCTGTTTCTTATTTTGGTTCCTAAATTCTAGCCAATTGTAAAATCTATTCCAAATTCTATAATAGTCTGATTCCTCTTTTTCTTTTAGTTCCATCGTCATCCTATCCATTTCAGCACATTCTAAAATCTTACTAATCACCATTTTGTCCGGGGTGTGGGATTAATTTGGGAACAAAGTACTTTACTTCAGTCTGTATAATGGTTACCTCATTAACTATTAGGACAATGGCACTAAGCAGGACAGGAAAGCATGATGTGACTCACCTCATCTGAAATCTCCTGACCCCAGTGCCTACGTGACCTGAGTGTCTACGTGACATTATACACAATGCATAAGTTACCTGAAGGATGTGTACTCAGGAATAGACTAACAATATGACCATATATGGTATATACCCACCCCTTACTAACTTTGTCATAAGAATGTAACTGGATATGAACTGAATTGTAATAAAAGAGGGTTACACAGAAGATTCTGTGCTCCCGTCCCGAGATACCTGCCTGCGTGTCTCATTTCTCATGGGAGACCACCACATTTGGTGACCCCCAGGCGTGATTCCACATGGGAATACGTCCCTGCTAACCCTCTACTTATCGCCTGGAATAGGCAAGGTGCACCTGACGACGTCGCTGGCGACTGACTCCTTCTCGTAAGTATGGGGGGTGGAACGTCTACAGCTCAAAACGCACACGTGGAAGAGCTGAGACAAATGGGCAGGAAAAAATACCTTTCTCCTCAAGAACAAAAATTTACCCCATCCTTTTCTAAAAGTGAGGCTTACATCATGATTCAGACTCATGCTGACCCGCCTCACCAGCTTTTATTAGATCCCCCACCTTATCAGACTCCCTCGGTCATGTTGACTACCCCATTACCTTCAGTCGTGCGTCCTTTTTCACCCACGGCTCCCGAAACCCCTGTTTTTTCTGCTTCAAACCCTGCTCCTGTTTTGCAATCTGGCCTTATTCGTGGGGCATACCAAAAGGCTTTAAAATCCGGCACTTTGGATGCTGCTGCTTCCTTATCTATTGTTCCTCCACAGGAGGCATTCAGCGTAGACAGGGCAGAATTTAAGCAAGAACAGCAAAAAGGAATAAAAAACTTGCAAAGGGTCTCCAAGTTTTATCTCATGAGTCTTTTCCAGTAGTAAAAAATACTGGTCTGATTCAAAAAATGCAAGAAGAAAGATTAGAAAAGAATCATGAAATTGTTCAAATGCTTGCTGATTGTCCAGTTAAAGTAGATGTTAAAATTGACCTTCCTGCACCAAATTTGCAAGTTTTTTCTGAATGTGCCTTTGAGGATTTTCAGAAAGCTGATAAGCCGTCATACACCTTTTCAAGCATTCAACCGAAACCTAATCAAGCATACACTGATTGCGTTAACGAAAAAACTGCTTCTGAATGCCGGAAAATCTTAGCATTAGGAAAAAATCCTGAAATGGTTAAAATTTGGCAAGATATACGTTCATCTAGCCATCAAAATAATTTGCTAATTGCAGCCATGAGACAAAGTAACAAAGCTCAAGGGAATTGTTGCAATTGTGGTAAGCAGAAATGTTTTAAGGAAAGGTGCAGAGCGCTTGGCAGAGGTGTTGATTCTCATAGAGCTTTCATACTTGGAGTAACTTAAATTGGATGTTTTATCTAGTATAGTCTTCTCTCCTATGGATTAAATGTTGCACCAGAGAGAAAAAATTTAGCTACAAGAAAATGTTTGAATCTAGGACATAAGATGTCTTGATCTTATGCTGCATCAGTTATCTCACAATTATTATTTTAATTCAGTTACAATTGTTGGGAACTATTAATTGGCTAGTCCTTTCTTTAAATTATCCCCAATAAAAGAGACGTTGCTTGCTGCGTCTGTTGAAGCTTCGGCTCCTAGCGAGGAAGCAACTAGTTCACATTATTAACTAAAGTTAAACATTCTATGATCTTATCTCATCCCTCAGAAAGCTAGTCAAAGTTCAAAATGCTAATGCAGCTGATGGGATTACATTTCAAATTACCTATTAACTTTGCTTTCCTTTTGCAACAGTAATTTTATTTCTGTTTGCAGATTTTAATATTTTGTGATTTTTCCATGAAATTATGTTCCATTATTTTTTCCTCATAAATATTTTCATGGATATTTTCCAAAATGCAAGGTTTTACACAACACTGTGTGATGTTGTAGGCGCTGTGTTTGCCAGCACCTACTAGGAGTATTGGCTGTGTTGTCCTTGCAATAAATTTATTTTGTAGGATATTTATCCTATGTTTTCCATCAAAATATTTATTTTTAGACTTTAGCTGAGCTCTGTGCATGAGCACTTGCTAGAGTTTGCCAGGACATTTTTAAAATCATTTTTCCTATTTTTAAATTTAAATTTGAATTTGAATTTCAGAGACTTTTTGTTTTTTCAAATAGCCATAGAGTGGAATAGAATAACAGAGCTGGAAGGAACCTTAAAGGTCTTCTAGTCCAACCCCCTGCCTAGACAGGAAAGCCTAAATCACTTCAGGCAAATGGAAATCCATTCAGACAAATGGTTGTCTTCTTAAAAAGTTTTCAGTGTTGGAGCATTCACACCTTCTGAAGACAAACTTTTTCACTGACTGATTGTTTTAACTGTGAGGAAATTTCTTTTTTAGTTTTAAGCTGCTTCTCTCCTTGATTAGTTTCCACCCATTGCTTTTTGTTCTACACTCAGATGCTTTGGAGGATAGTTTGTTTCTTTTTTTTATAGCAACTCCAGAGATATTGGAAACTGCTATCATGTGTTCCCTAGTCCTTCTTTTCATTGAACTGGATATGCCCAGTTCCTGCAACTGTTCTTCATATGTTTTAGCCTCCATTTCACTAATTATCTTTGTTGCTCTTCTCTGCATTCTTTCTAGTTTCTCAACATTTTTTTTTTTGCATTGTAGCAACTGAAACTGGATGCAGTGTTTCAGGTGTGACCTTACTAAGGCATTATAAAGTGGTATTGCTATTTCAAGTGATCTTGAAGGCCAGAATTAAACTCCAGACGTTACATGACCGTAGGATTAATGGTGGCTTTGGACTGGGAAAGTTATTACAAGGCGGCTGCATTGAGCTGGATCAAAGAATGGGTTTTATTACGTAACAGAAGGATCTTAACTCTGGAAGGTTTTAATCTTCAAGTAGGCTGGCATGCATTCCTGTGGGGAGGGAAACATAAGGCACATGCATACTTTCAGAGGCATTATATACGGGGTCCCTTACTAGAAACCTGGCTTAATATAAAAAATGATTACTATAAAAAAATTCCTAAATGGCTATCAACATCTGAAGCCATTATACATCCAAATTTTATAAACAAGAATAAAACTATTATCTATCAACAGCTTTTAGATGAACAAAATAATCTTAGGTCAAGACAAGAACTTAGTATAAAGGGCATAGATTTAGAATGGTGGCACTAACTTCAGATTCAAACCCGATATAAGAAAGATCTCTCCCAATTCGGCTTCCAAAACAGTAATGAATTAGACAAAATATTTATGGGGCCAGATGAAAAAACGATCTCCAAATTTTATAATCTGCAGTTGAAAACTAAATTAAAAGAGAATGAAGTTAAAGGCTATATGATCGCTTGGGCTCAAAATTTGGGATATGAAATAAATTTGAATGAATGGAAGGTTATTTGGAAAATCAATTATAAATTGACACTAGCTGCATCCTATAAAGAGAATATCTATAAAATGGTATACCGTTGGCACCTTTCCCCAGATCGCTTGGCAAAGATGTTTCCATCGCTATCACCTAAATGTTGGAAGTGTAAAAAGGAAACAGGGAGCTACTACCACATGTGGTGGTCGTGCCCCAAGGTTCAAGTATTTTGGAAAAAGATTAGATCTTGGTTGGAACAGATTTTAAATGTGAAAATGGAATTAAAACCAGAAATGTTCTTACTGGGGATCTTCCGGAGCAAATTTACTAAAGAAGAAAGATATTTAATTTTGCAAATAACAACCGCAGCTAGACTATTATATGCCCAAAATTGGAAATCTGATATTATTCCCTCCTCAAATATGATAATTAGGAAAATTTTAGAATGCTCAGAAATGAGCAAGTTAACGATGGACATTCATCAAAAAGACAATTCTGATTTCTATGAAATATGGGCAAAATGGTATTCCTGGTTACAATCAAATAAAAATTTAAAATTATGGACACAGAAGAAGACTTGATCCGAAAAATCTTTCCTTACCATCTCCTTCATAACAATAAAAATGATTATTATCGATGCACATAATTCGAGGATATAAATATGAAAAATAATGTAAATATGTATAAATACGTTTTAGATTAGTTTGAACTAAATAGTAAAAGGGATAAAGGTTAAAAGCAACCAATGTAGTAAGATTGCAAAACTGGATTTAGTTACACAAAGGTATAGCTGTTAAAATGAAATGCCGTTTTTTGTGTATTAGTGTTTGTATTTTTTTCCTTTTTTCCTTTTTCCCCCTTTTCTTAATGTTTTCTTTTTTCTTTTTTCTCTTTGATGTTGTGTGTTATTATGTATGTTTTTTTTAAAGTTTAAAAACCGAATAAAGATTATTTTTTAAAAAAAAGATACCACATATACTGTACCTGTGCATTTTGTTCTTCTTGCCTAAATATACAACTTTGCTTTTTTTCACTATTGAATTTTATTTTGAATAAAAAGCTTCAGATTTTGTAGGGAAATTTACTTTTAATCTTCCTAAAGATCTTTGTCTTACTTTAACTATTTCTGCACCTTTGCAATTGATTAATCATTTATGTATATGAACAATGCTCCTACCATTTTTACAGATGAAGGAAAAACTAAAGGAGCAATTGTTTTTCAGGATGATTTTTTCCTGGAATGGAGAATTTAATGCCCTCTTCCTCAAATTTTGTCATATTAGCTTTTAGCAATTTTATTCTAGTGCTATTAAATTTTATTCTAGTGCTTTACATTAGTTCATGATTCTCCCTGGAAGTTTATTTAGCATCTGGGATTAATGCTAATCTTAAAGATGTTTACTACGTTCTTCCATTCCTTTTGGACTCAGGTTTCCCCATCTCTTGATGATAATATTCTCAGCTTATTTTTTAACCTTGCAATCTCTTCTTCATGCAAGGACTTTACTCTTTTTTCTGGCCCATATCAGAAGTCACCAACCATTTCCTGGTATTAACCAGGAGGGGAATTTTCGGGCAGACGCTGCTGCGGCTGCTGCCCTTCTTGCCCCCCCCCCCTGATCTTTCTATTTTTTCCTTGTCACTCATTACTCCGTGGAGTAGCCACTCTTATTTTCACCAGAACCGAAAGGCCTTGATGAAACAATTTTCTCTTTCTGCAGCGGAGGCTTCCGCTATTATTCAGCAATGTCTTACTTGCAGTTTGCAAGCTCACTTTGTCCCTCTTCGGGTTAACCCCCGGGGTACGGAGAGTTGTCTATTATGGCAAATGGATGTCACCTTTTACCCATCATTTGCTCCTTGGAAATATTTGCATGTTTCCATTGATACATACTCAGGGTTTATTATGGCTTCCCCACAGAGGGGTGAAGCCACTTAACATGTTATTAATCATTGTATTCGGACTTTCTGTATTCTAGGCAATCCCAAACAATAAAAACAGAAAGGGGAAAATCACCCCGGCTTGCCTGGAATACAAAATACCTTGAACCTTGTCCCGTTTACCATCAATTTTCTCAATGTTTCTGGCACCCCTGATTCAACCGCTGCAAGTCGGCAAATTTTCTGCTTCTCCTATAGACTCCCTGCGACCGCAAGTCTATTATTGCCACCTTCCTGATCCTACGTGGAAAGGCCCGGCCTCCCTTGTCACTTGGGGTCGAGGCTACGCTGCCGTCAATGACAATGGCGATATCATCTGGACTCCTGCTTGCTGCGTTCGCCCTTATTTTGTCACCCCATCAACACGTTAAGACCAGTGATCCAGGAGCCTGGGAAACCAATGCGTTCGTAAGAGACCTGAATAAGGCAGCTCAGCTGTTGAATAAAACTGATTGTTGGATTTGTATGCACATTCCATCAGACAGCAAGTCAGGACTGGCACTTCATGCTTCATGGAACCCCACTCCAGTCATGCTGGACTTTACATATGCAGTTTCTACCAGAATTTTAGAACCTGCTCGCTTTTGTTTTCAAAGCACAGGCTTGTTAGCCAATGCCTTGGAAATGGGCAGTTACACTACTTGCCAACAAACCATTGTATGGGATTCAGCAAAACGGTGTGCACATATAAAAAGCAATCTTACAACTGCAAATGGTATCAGCACATCTAATCAGTGGACAAACGTTTCCACGTATGCAGCATGTTCAGAAATGGAGACTATGATTATGTTTGCTAATTCTTCTGATTCAGGACATTATGAGTTAACACAATTTTGGCTTCTTTGTGGCCGGCGAGCCTATCGGCTGGTCCCAAGGGATTGGAAGGGTATTTGTACCCTGGGTCTCTTGGTGCCTGCTACTTACCCTGTTTCAACATTACCAACAGGTCGTTTGTGGAACAAAAGAGCTGGCATTGAAGATCAACCCTTAACCTTCGGGGGTTCCCTGACTACTCAAATATCTCGGGGAATTCTCCCTAATCTTGGGGTTGCGATGAATTATAGAGACTTACATTTACTCAATAACTGGACTGTGGTTATGTTTAATGACACTATTAAAGCTATGAAAATTTATTAACAAAGAATTAGGAGAAATTCGAGAAGTGGTTTTACAGAATAGATATGCTTTAGATATTGTATTGGCTGCTAAAGGATGTGTTTGTGTTTTAATTCATTCACATTGTTATGCTTATGTATCTGACTATAAATATAACATCACGCACACAATTGAGCATATGGAGAACATGGTCAACCCCCTGGTCGGAGACGGAAGTGGCATCATTGACATTTAGGATGCCTTATGGTCCTGGCTATCTGATGGGAGTTGGCTGAGGTCACTCATACCAACAGTTATAATTATTGTGGTATTATTAATATTGTTGTGTTGTTGTATTCAATGTCTCCCCTCTCTCCTGCAGATGTGCAAAAACTTGCTTTTCTCCAACAGGAAGGACGTTCTAATCAGCGAAACCAAAGCCCTTCTGGAATTGGAGGATGGACCGCTTGATAAAACAAAAAAGGAGGAGATGTGGGATTAATTTGGGAACAAAGTACTTTACTTCAGTCTGTATAATGGTTACCTCATTAACTATTAGGACAATGGCACTAAGCAGGACAGGAAAGCATGATGTGACTCACCTCATCTGAAATCTCCTGACCCCAGTGCCTACGTGACCTGAGTGCCTACGTGACATTATACACAATGCATAAGTTACCTGAAGGATGTGTACTCAGGAATAGACTAACAATATGACCATATATGGTATATACCCACCCCTTACTAACTTTGTCATAAGAATGTAACTGGATATGAACTGAATTGTAATAAAAGAGGGTTACACAGAAGATTCTGTGCTCCCGTCCCGAGATACCTGCCTGCGTGTCTCATTTCTCATGGGAGACCACCACACCGGGGGAACCTTTTTTTGCTTCCAGTATTGTGCAAAGGTAATTCTGGCAGCAGTTAGTATGTGAAGTGTTAGATATTGTTTGTCTTTTTCCATTTTCGGGTCCAATATTCCCAATAAGTACAGTTCTGGTTTCATTTGAATTTTATATTCCATCATTCCTTCAAACCATTCCCTAACTTTTTGCCAGTATTTCCTTGCATGTGAACAAGTCCACCACATGTGGTAGAATGTTCCAGATTTGTGACTGCATTTCCAACATTCTGGGGACAGATTCGGAAACATTTTGGCCAATCTCGCTGGTGGCAAATGCCATCGGTAAAGCATTTTATATAAATTTTCCTTATAGGCCACTGCCATTGTAAATTTATAATTAATTTCCCATAATTTATCCCATTGGTCCAATTCAATGTTATGTCCAAAATTTCTCGCCCAGCTAATAATTATTGTTTCCTTAACTGTTTCTTCTTCTAATTTATATCTTAATAGGAATTTATATATTTTTGTAATAATTTTTTGTACCCAATCCTTGTAATATTTTATCTAATTCCAATTGTTTTTCTTGAATGCCAAATTTCTCCTTATCTTTTTAATTTGTAAGTATGGCCACCACTCAGTAACAAATCCCTGTTTCTTTAGATCTTGGACCGATTTTAATTCACCTTTTTCACCCCTTCTCTGTGGGAGCCCCATCTCTCTGGAACCAACTCCCACCAGAGATCCGGACTATCCCCACTCTGCTGGCCTTCCGCAAAGCCGTAAAAACATGGCTCTTCCAGCAGGCGGGGTGAAGAAGAAGTTCGGATTCCCCCTGAATGAATGGTTTTTAAAATGATGTTATGTTTTAAATTGTAATGTTTTTTATTGTATTGTTCTTATTCCTATTGTACGCCGCCCTGAGTCCTACGGGATTGGGCGACTTATAAGAACTTTTAATTAAATTAAATTAAATTAAATCCAATAGCACTGCGTAACTCACCATTTTATTTAAATCTGTAGTGTTTGGATAAGTCATTGCTTCCATGGTCAATAACCAAATTGGGATTTTCGTACAGTGATTCCTTTTTATTCTTTCCCAGGTGGATAACAAAGAGTTTCTTAGCAAGTGTCTCTGAAAATACGTACAGTATGGCATTTATTTTTCCCTTCCCAAAGGAAGGCATGCCATCCAATTTGAAGATTGTGTCCTTCAATCGCTAGTATTCTTTTGTTTTTCAGCTGGATCCAATCTTTTACCCACGTCATGATTGCAGCTTGGTAGTATAACTCCCAATCTGGGAGACCAAATCCTCCTCTCTCCCTGCTATCTTGCAATAATTTAAGTTTTATGCATGCTTTTTCCCCTGCCCATATAAATTAAAGTACTATTTTATTTAATTGATTTAAAAAGTTTTTGTCTAATTTTACCGGTATTGTTTGAAATAAGTGTAATAGTTTGGGAAGTATATTCATTTTGATCATTGAAATTCTGCCAATTGGCTTCCGGTTTGGCTCCACGTTCTCCGAAGACGCTCCTCGTCGAGCACCGGTCCCCAGTTCCGTTCAAGCTGCCAGTACAGCCGACAAACAGCTGACTGGTGGCCGAAAACCCCCTCCCCGGGCAAAGGGGAGGGTGAAGAGCAGGCAGGCACAGGTAGAGTCCCCCAAGTGTCCCAGGAGGAAATCCTGGGGCGCGAAGGGCGAGGGCTCCCTGGAAACCTGTCCAATGCTCCGGACCCGGGACATCTCCGCTTTTTAGCGGAGCAAGAAGATCACGACCAACCCTGCTTTAAATAACAGATTTCAATTTTTTGGAACAGCAGCAGCAGAAAAAGCCAGGAGACAAGCTGGGCAAGTAACCATACTTAACTCTATGTTGATTCTCATTTTGGAAGCTACAAACTAGCAAGCTGTTTTAAAATGGCGATTGAAGTTTAAAAGGGCATGGAAAAGTGAAAGTTATAAAGAAAGTTTCGTTTTGCAGCCCTCTTCATGGAAACCTCTGATTCCGAGGGAATTTTTTTTTCTTTCTTACCTTTGACTTTGGATTAAAAGAACAATTCAAAATTTAAAATCTAATTGGTTTCAGCATCTGGGAAGAATCTTTTTAATTATGGATTTGGGTTTCTTTTTGTACACTTCTGAAAACGTTGGACTTTGATGAACTCTTTTCACTCTCTGATTTTGGATTAAAACTAAAAGCTTAATTTAAAATTTTAAATGGCTTTTAAATCTGGAAAGACTGTTTTTAATAAAGGATTTGAGCATCCCTCTGTTTATACTTCAAGAATGCAATCCACTTCTTACTAACACCTCCACAGACTTTAACACCTAAAAATTAATACCTTAAAAGTTATGAAGAATGAACTGATCATGGAATTCAATTCAAAAATTAATGAAATTAATAAAAAAATGCAGGCTGCCCTAGAGGAGATGGACATTAGACAACAACAACTGAGGAAGGATATGATATTTGCATTTCAAGCAATAGCAGTAAATATGGAAATTTTGGAGAAGGATGTGGAAGTAATTAAACAGTCTGTGACAACCTTGGGGGAAAACATAGACAAAACTCAGGCGACCTTCAAGAATAAGCTCCAGGTAAATGGACAGGAAGTAATGACACTGAAAGAAATTCCTCCTAAAATGCTCAGAGCCAGAAAGGGTTATACCTTTCTCGTGGAAGAACTTAAAAAACAGAACCTACAGTACAAATGGGATGCCCCAACGGGGATAGTGGTGAGATATTTTGAAAAGAGATACCGGCTCAACACGATAATGAAAGCTACTGATTTTTATGTTAAAGTTTTAAAGGCCGATATATCCAAAATTCCAGAAGGAAGAAGCATGAAAGCAACAGAAGAGGAGAAAGGAGAGTCATCAATAGTTGTTCAAACGGAAAGAGCGTTGATGATTCAAGGTGATTTACAGAGCCAGAGAGATGTTTATAATGTGGAAAAGGAGACAGAGGATCAGAGTCAGACAAGAGTAGAGCTGACAAATCAAAAATTGCCAAGCTACAAAAGGCTGCAAGAACCAGATTCAAAACTTGACTGAGAGGAAGGAACGATTAGAGTTTGGTGCTAGTGTGGGACATTATAGGACAGATGGAGAGATGAACGAAAATTGACATTTTGCAGTAAGAAGATTATTGAGGAAATGATTTTGATGGTTGTGTTTTTCTTTTTTGTTTTGCTTTGTCTTTGTCTTTCCTTCTTCTTTTTATTACTATATTTCAAAATAATTAAAGATTTAGAATTTTTGTGAAATTAGTAACTTGATATATTGTAATGTTAGGTTATTAATAATATGTTTGACTTTAAGATTAAGTTTAAAATTTTCTGAGTTATAAGGGGTTAAAGGAATCTAGAAATATTGGAAGTACCATTTTGTTAGAATATTTTAAATCTTTATGTATATTGATGAGGTATAATGAAGAAGGAAGTTTTACTTAATATTTATTTAATATTTACTAAATTTTTACTTAATATTGAGGAAATGATGTTGATGGTTATAACTGAATGAAATGGTGAAAGAAAGATTTCTTCTTTTTTTCTTCCTTTTTTCTTTTTTCTTTTTATTATTATACTAGATTATACAAAGATTATATAAAGGAAAGATATTTAGTGGAATAAATTAGCAGCCTGAAATATTGAAATGATGTTTGATTAACAATATGCTTGATTCTTAGATTATGCTTAAAAAGTTTTGAACAACATGGAGTTAAAGATTTAAAGAAATGTGGAAATTAAGAATTTTTTTTAGTATAATTTAAATTTATTTTAATGAATAATATGTCCTGTGCTTTTTCTGGGAAGTCGGGGGTGGGTGGGTAAGAGGGGGGGGAGGGGGAGGGGGGAAGGGGGGGAGAAAAAGAGAAAAATGTTTGTACTTTGTACTAATAAAACTTTTTGAATAAAAAAAAAGAAATTCTGCCAATTAATGGTATTTGTAATTTGGTCCAATTTTCAAAATCTTTTTGTATTTGCTTAAGCAGTTTATTATAGTTGTCTTCCTTTATGGTGGTACATTTTGCTGTCAGCCATATTCCCAGGTATCTAAATTTTTTTGCTCTTAAAATCCCCAATTTTTTCCCAATTCTTCAATTTGTTTATTGGTGAGATTTTTGGTCAACATTTTCATTTTTTCTTTATTTATTTTCAATCCTGCTACACTACCAAATTGTCCTATTTCCTTTAGTAATATTTGCCCACCTTCTAGTGGGTCTTCTACAATGAACACTACATCATCAGCAAATACTTGCATTTTGTATTCCTCCTTTTTAACTTTAACACCTTTTATGTCCTGATTATTTCTAATTCGTATCGCTAATGCCTCCATTGAGAGTATATACAATAATGGGGATAGGGGACATCCCTGTCTCAGCCCTTTCATTATATTAAAGCCTTTTGTTTGCTCTCTATTTAATATTATCTTTGCCACCTGGTTTGTATAAATTGCTTTAATCATTTCAATAAATTTTTCACCGAAATTCATCACTGTCAACTGTTTTATAAGAAAAAAAAATATAGCACTAAGATAGTTCAAAAAATTGTATAATCAGGAAATATAAGAGAGGAGGATATTGAAAGACATCTACGGAAAACCAATCTTCCTGTACTACCTGAATTAACAAAAGGTGCATTAAATGATAAGATAACAACATTAGAATTAAAAAGGGCAATTCAAAAACAAAAAATAATAATAAGACCCCAGGGCCAGATGGAATACCGGCGGAATTCTATAAAGAAAACCAAAAATTATTGGAAAATCTAATGTTAGAGGTATATAATGAAGCCTTAGAGCAAGGCAAAATACCAACAACCTGGACAGAATTATTAATAACACTCATACCTAAAGATCATCTGGATATACAAAAGATTAAAAATTGTTCTGCCCCAGCACCGAGCCCCAATAATTACGCAATACACAACCATTCAAACATAGTTTGTTTTAGTCAGTAAAGCAACATCTCATAATACTTCTTAAACACGAACAGAACAAGATAGGCAGAATTCACTCTATTAAAAAAAAAAACTCAGTTGTACTTCCCTAACTTAACAGCTGGCCGAAGTCCAAGAGATAATTGCAAGTCTCACTGTACTTGGCACAAGTCCCAAAACTAGCAGTGCTAAGCACAAGACCTGTTCTGGAATTGCAAAGTGGAAACGCCGAAGTCCATATTCAGAAGCCACGTTTGCCAGAAACAAGAACCGGAAACTGGAATGCAAACTGGCGACACTGGAAGACTGGATTCAGAAACCACGATGCCAGAAACAAGATCTGGGCTGGACTACAAACTGGAACTGCATAAGCCAAGATTCAGGAACGACGATGCAAACTTGAAACCGAGGTCAAGATTCAGGAGTCACAATACAAACTGGAAACTGGAGTCATGATGCAAGATTCAGGGGTCACGAACAAGCTAAGATCAGACGGATTTTCCCCAAGTTGTTCTCTGGACTCTTCTTAAATAGACTAGGGGAGTGGCCAATTAGCCCCAAGTCTTACTCTCGAGTAGACCTCCTCTCGAGTAGACCTTTCTGCCTCTTGGCAGTCCTGCGTGCTCTTGCATTCAGGAAAGGAGGGGCTACTCCTTTCCTATCACTGCCAAGCGGTGCTGGAGGCTCCAAAGGCCCTGGCTGCACAGGCTGCAAGGCAGGCCACGACAAAAATTACAGGCCAATCTCGCTGTTAAATGGCGATTACAAAATATTCGCAGAAAGGATGAAAAATATACTTGCTGAAATTATACATTCGGACCAAAATGGATTTCTTCCTAATAGGCACATCAAAAACAATTTATGAATCATAATGAATACTCTGGAATACTATGAGGCACATCCAGATAAGCAGGCGGCTCTGATATTCATCGATGCCCTCAATTTTAGTTTAAAGCCCTTTGGATAAGATGAGCCAGTCATTTTCCAAATATATTGTTTCCAGTTCTTGTGAGGTGCAGTCCATACCTTGCCAGTAGCCCTTCATCTAGGTAATGCAGACCATGGTCTAGAAGCCAAAGTTCTGTTAACGACATCAGTTTTTAAGCCAGTGGTTTGTTTCTAAAATCCTTTGCTCCCTCATTGGATGTTGGCCTTTTGTTGGAAGTGTAGATGAAAACACCACTTTTGCTCCTAATTCTTTAACTTTCTTCCCCAGCTGTTCATAATCTCATTAATGTTTTCAGATTCATTGTTGTGTCATTGGTCCCCACACATAGGAGAAGAAAGGGGTAGTAATCCATGGAGTTGATTATTTAATAAGGAACTCAGTTACATCTTTGATATTTGGTCCAGGGAGACTATATAACTCCCTAGATCAGGGGTGTCAAACTCAAGGCTTGTGGGTCAGATCCGGCCCGTGATGTGGCTACATCTGGCCCACAGGGGACAGTGAAGCCACCGCCGGCCAGGCGCTGATCTATAGCTTGATGGTAGCCATCCGGGCTAGAACGCAGTCGGCCTTAGATCCGCGGGGCTAGAGCCAGCAAGGGGGCACCCATGCCCCGCCCCCTGGGCACACGCAGAGGAGGAGGCGAGCGCGCATGGGGCCTGGCATCACTGGGGACCGTCTTGCCCTGCAGGCTGACTGCATTGTGAGAGCTTCCCTTTCATCCAGGACGTGTGTGCTTGCCCCCTCCTGTGTGCATACCCAGGGGGTGGGGCTGAGGCAACAGGGCGATCTCTCGCTGGCTCCAGGGCAGCTGCGTGGGTCAGATCTAAGGCTGACCATGTTCCAGCCCGGATGACCACACCAAGTTGTAGATCAGCACCATGCCTGCACCAGAGCCTCCATGCCCCGCTTGGCCTGGCCTCGCAGTCTGCGCAGTCTGCGAGTCTTCCCTTTCACTGGGTTAGAAACCTCCTAGTGTTGGAAAGCCATGGCCGCCATCAGCACAGCTGCCAGCAGCACTGCCAGTCATGGGGGTGGGTTCCCCCCTCAGGAGTCGCTGTGGGGAGGGACTCCAAATCCCAGCATCCCCAGCCTTGAGACTAGCTGTTGAACCCCGCACCTCTGCTCGGTACGATGAACACGTGGACGCCACCTGAAGTGATGAGGAGGCAGCGGCTCTGCCCGTCCCCCACTTGCCGAAACCCTCAGGTCGCATTCACACAACGCATCAAACCCGGGCATGGATTCTCCTGCCCCATTTCTGCAAAAGCTACCCACGGACCAGATTCCACGGGGCGTGTCTTGTCTCTAGGAATACCTGGTTTGGGTCTGGCAGTGAATCCGGCCTCAGGTGTTGCCGGGGAGGTCATGAGGGGATGCCGCCCCCTTGATGCTGACAGCGGAGAAGCGATTCCTCTCGCCTGGGGTCAACCAGCCAGCTGGAGCCCCCAATGGTGTTGGGTGGGATGGGGTGAGATGGGGGGGTCTGTCCTTTGTGGTGGTGCTCGAGGGAACCAGGGCATGGGTCATCTCCCTCCTCCCCAAAAAGGAAACCTTGCCTGCCCCTGCAACATGAGGGGTGGGGTGGCCAGCACATATTGTGTCTGCCTTGCTTGGAGCCAAAAAAAAAGTTAGGGTGTTTATAACGCCTTGGTAAAACCACACTTGGAATATTGTACCCCATTTTGGTCACCACGATATAAAAAAGATGTTGAGAGTGCAGAGAAGAGCAACAAAGATGATTAGGGGGTCTGGAGGATAAAACATATATAGAACTGTTGCTGGAATTGGGTTTGTCTAGTCTAGTGAAAAGAAGGACTAGGGCTGACATGATAGCAGTCTTCCAATATTTGAGGGGCTACCCGAAAGAAGAGGGGGTCATCCTACTCTCCAAAGCACCTGAAGGCAAGACAAGAAGCAATGGATGGAAACTAATCAAGGAGAGAACCAACCTAGAACTAAGGAGAAATTTCCTGACAGAGGGAGGGAGGGAGGAAGGAAGGAAGGAATTTCCAGTCTGAATTAGACCATGCAGGGTCCCTACAGGAGAGCCCTTTTAAGGATTATGTATTAATAGAAAAGCAACTAACTTAGCCAGTGGTGGGCTGCAACCAGTTTGACAACCGCTTCGCATGCGCACATGCGCTTTGTGCGCGCATGCGCCTAATGCGCTTGCGCGCAGCATTCAAAATGCAGCAATTTGAAGCTCAGCTGCTTACCTTCTAAGACAGCCCCGGTAAGTAGAAGAGCGGAGGGGCAAAAATCAGCTATGCTGCGCGAATCAGCTGAGCCAGAAAGAAGGAAATAAAGGACAGGATAACACAGGGGCGGGTGGGCAGGGCCAGCTGATCGTTGGAACTAGCGGTTCGCCCGAACTGGTCCGAACCGGCAGCAGCCCACCACTGAACTTTGCTCTGTTCCTAAAAGCTAAAGCTGTTGCACATAAAAAATAGAGGAGCTCTGATCAATTATCACAGCCACCATTTTGACAGTTTTGCTGTACTGTTGTCTGTGGACATCCCCACTAAATGCAAGCATGAGATAAACTGAGCCTGGTTTGTTCTCAGTCTTTTAAATGGCGACAAACTATTCGCAAAAGTGGCATTTGATCACAAGGCGAGGAAGCATCGAGAAATGTTTCCCCTTTTGCAATTGAGCATCCAAGAAGGGACAGGAAAGGAGAAAGGGAAAGAGGAAAGAAAAAGAAAAAGAAGGAAAGAGGGGAAGAGAGCAAAGAAGGAAAAAGAAGGAAAGGGGAAGGAAGAAGAAAGAAAAGGGAAGGAAGAGGGAAGGAAAAAGAAGAAAAGGGAAAAAGGAAGGAAGGATGGAAGGAAGGAAGGATTATAATGAGAGGGAGGGTCTGAGGGAAGTCCTGCCTTAGCACTTGGCCATCAGCAGCCCTACTGCCCTTTTGCCATCCCCTTGTCCCCTCCTCCTGACTTCTCCTGGTGGTCTCCCATCCTATCGCTGAGGATGCTTTGGTTACAAAGCCGGGTCTCCTCACATGGAGAGGGAATGGGCCTCCCTCTGACCCACACACTTTGCCCTCCCGCACACACCATGAGCAACCTGGCCAAGGAGAGATAGCACAGCAGCAGCAGCCTTGAGAAGGAGGTAAGCGCAGCTGGGTGGCCCCTTGGGGAAGGCTGGGCTGGGTGGGCTGGCCGCTTGCCCTCCACTGCCCAGGGCTCTGGGCAGCCTGCACCGCCATCCGGGAGTCTTCTGCGTGGTCTGAGAGGGACGGCAAGGCTCCTCTGGCGGACAAGGGTTTGGCGTTCGCCCTGGTCTCACCTTCCTCCACTGGAGACAATGGATCCCTCCAGGCCACCACAGGTGCCCCCCAGACATGAGCGACGTCAAGCTTGACACGCCCACTCCATCCATGCCCCCCCGGCCTCCCGAGGTCAACCACAACCCTGATGTGGCCCTCAATGAAATTGAATTTGACACCCCTGCCCTAGATTGACTGCCTGGTCTGCAGACTACAGTTTCTGTTCCCCTAAGAATTGAATCTCCTATCACCAATATTCACCTTTTTTTTCTCTAGGGAAGTCTGGAATACTTTTCTTCCTGTCGCAGGAATGCTGGGTTGTGCCTCTTTTTTAGAAACTATTGATGAATGTTATTTTGTGAGTGTCTGTATATTTTCTTCCAGGGGAGGCTATGAAAATGATCGTTCAGTTCTAGAGCGGCTTCATTGGAGTGGGCTAAGGTAGACAATAGGGGCTTTGCTCTTGGTTGTTTTCTTCTAAGAGTGACATGTTTCCACCGGTCTTGTTCTTTATGTACGTATGTATGCTCGTTTTTTACGGAAGCTGTTTGTTCCCTATTGTGTTCCATTTGGGTGTATCGGTCTTGTTCTTTATGTACATATATGGGGTCATCATTTTTTTAGAAGCTGTTTGCTCCCTACTGTGTTTTATTTTGGTGTAGTCTTCTTGCTTAGGTTAGGATTTCTCACTTTGTTCATTGAGTTTCAGAGTGGCTAGAGTTGCCTCCACCGGGGAACATTGGAGCCTTTGCATGTCACTATAGTGTCAGTCTCTATCTCCATGACTCTTTTCTTTGTTTGCTAAAAAAATTAAATATTTTTTTGTGTTGCAAAGTGTCAGTTTACAGTAGTTTACAAGACTTCTTGACCTTTTGTTCTCTGTCTTGAAAAATTCATCACTATCTTCCGTTTTAAGTGTCTGTCTTTTTTCTGTGGTTTTTAATTTTTTTCCGCTTAAGAATTTAAAAATTTCTAAAGAATTAAAATAAGTAAACTGTTTTTTTTCACATGCATAGTTGAAAAAACTATGGTGGGCAGAGGTCGTCTCCTAGGCCCCTGACTTATGGGGTGCCTCAGGGTTCGGTCCTCTCGCCCATCCTGTTTAACATTTACATGAAACCGCTGGGGGAGATCATCCGTAGACATGGGGTGAGTTTCCAACAGTACGCTGACGACACCCAGCTGTACATCACCACCCCGTCTAAATTCAGGGAGGCGGTTGATGTGATGTGCCAGTGCCTGGACGATGTTAGGATCTGGATGGGGAGGAACAGACTCAGACTCAACCCCGACAAGACTGAGTGGCTCTGGATATTGCCTCCTAAGGACCATGACAACTGTCCCTCCTTGGTTCTTGAGGGAAAAAAATTAACTCCCTCAGAACGGGTTCGCAATTTGGGAGTCCTCCTAGATCCACAGCTAAAATTAGATCAACACCTTACAGCTGTGGCTAGGGGGGCTTTTGCACAGGTTCGCCTGGTGCACCAATTGCGACCATACTTGGAGAAGGAGGCTCTACTCACGGTCACTCACGCCCTTGTCACCTCTCGACTGGACTACTGCAATGCGCTCTACATGGGGCTGCCCCTGAAGAGTATTCGGAGACTTCAACTGGTGCAAAATGCAGCTGTGCATGCTGTGGTGGGTGTTTCAAGGTACACCCACGTAACACCTATACTCCGCCAGCTGCATTGGCTGCCCATTGGTCTCTGGGTAAAATTCATGGTGCTGATCAT
Source organism: Diadophis punctatus similis (assembly GCA_023053685.1). Classification (NCBI taxonomy): domain Eukaryota; kingdom Metazoa; phylum Chordata; class Lepidosauria; order Squamata; family Dipsadidae; genus Diadophis; species Diadophis punctatus. Next base: position 4,324,127 of record JALIGW010000019.1, on the reverse strand, counting down.
CATCTTTAAAGCCCTACATGGCTTAGGACCAGGCTATCTCCAGGACCGCATTCTGCCTCATACTTCCCTCCGACCGGTTAGGTCCCACAGAGTGGGTCTCCTCCAGGTCCCATCAGCCAAACAGTGCCGACTGGCAGGGCCTAGGGGGAGGGCCTTCTCTGTAGGGGCCCCTGCTCTTTGGAACCAACTTCCCCCAGAGATCCGAATCATCCCCACCTTGCTGGCCTTCTGAAAAGCCATTAAGACATGGCTCTTCCTGCAGGTGGGGGTGAGTTGAGACGATTTTATATCTGATGTCTCCCCCATGTATGCATGGTGTGTATATATATATATATATATATATATATATATATATATATATATAACTGTTTTTAAGTGCTTTTAATAATTTGTTTGGAGTTTTTGTATAAAATGTTGTACGCCGCCCTGAGTCCTGAGGGAGTAGGGCGGCATAGAAAAGCTACCAAATAAATAAATAAATAAATAAATAAATAAATAAATAAATAAATAAATAAATAAATAAAAAAGAAACTGAAAAATTTTAAAAGGTTGAAAAAAGAATTTTATAAAAAAATTGAAAAAAGAATTTTAAAATTGGAAAAGATTTAAAAATTGAAAAAATAAATTAAAAAATTGGAAAGGAATTTTTCTTAAGAAAGGGAATTCAGAGATTTTCAAAATTTAAGAATTTACAATAATTTTGGCCCTTTATGAAGTAATATGCACTTTTTTGTTGGAAGTCTTGGGCTATTTTCTAGGAGATGCTTTACTTTTAACCCTCTATTCCCTGCCTTGAAAGTTTAGCCCTTTCCTCCAGTGGCGAAATTTAAATTTTTTTGCCACTGATTCTGTGGGCGTGGCTTGGTGGGCATGGCTTGGTGGGGGGTAATGTGACTGGGTGAGCATGGCCAATTTTTTTAGCATTTTTAACAAAAAAAAGTTTTTAAAAAATTCCGATGATTAGCTGTGACAATCAGCTGTGCCGTGCGATCGTTGGAACCTTTTTTTTTACTTTTTAAAGCATTTTTTACTACCGGTTCTGGCGAATAGGTAGTAAAAATGCTTTAAAAAGTAAAAAAAGGTTCCGACAATCACGCGGCACAGCTGATTGTCACAGCTGATCCTCGGAACTTTTTTTTTTTACTTTTTTAAAGCATTTTTTACTATCGGTTCGGTGAACCAGTAGCATTTTTTTACTAATGGTTCGGGTGAACCGGCCTGAACCTATAGCATTTCACCCCTGCTTTCCTCCCTGTCCACAAGTGTTTGGTACTTATCCCTTTTCCCCTGCTTTCTTGCCCTTTGGTTGCCTGGCCACTGTGGGGGTTTTCAGGTATGATGTGCTGATGTGGGCACTCTGCTTAGCTGGTCCACTGTGCTGCTCTCAGCCACTGTTGGTCCACCATGCTGCTCTGAGCTGCTGCTGGTCTGCTGTGCTGCTCTCAGCCGCTGCTGTGGGCACCATTGCTCAGTTGGTTCTCTGTGCTGCTCTCAGCCACTGCTAGTCCACCACGCTGCACTTAGTCGCTGCTCGGGGTGCTTCACTCTTCTGCCACGTAGCTCTGCACCGCTGCTGCTCAAGGTTTGCCATGCTGCTCACAGCCGCTGGTCTGCTGCCACCTAGCTCTGTTTCACTGCTGCTCAGTGGCCTCCGTTTGCACCGCATTGGCTCTGCTCAGGTGTCAGGCTGGGTCACTGGGCTGCCTCTCCGTCTCTCAGCTCAGCTGTTTCTCCTTCTCTCAGATGGGTCGCCGGGCCACCTCTCGATTGGAACACTGGGCTGCCTCTCAGCTGGGCTGCCAGGCAGCCTCTCAGCTGGGCCACCGCTCAGCTGGGTTGCCTCTCACCTCTTTGTTCAAGGAGTTCAAGTTCTTTTTTAAATCCCTCCTGTAGCCAGTCTTGATGTTGCCTCTTGATATAGTTTATAATCCACACATGTATTGAAAATGACAGATGAATAAAATTTGCAAAGTAAAACAAAATCTCAGCTTAAAAGGGAAAAAAATAGTATCTCAGCTGAGAGCACAAAAAAAGAAATGTCAGCTTGTTGTTAGTGAGGGGATAGATAGGGAACTCATTAAATTTGCAGACGACACCAAGCTGTCAGGAATAGCCAACACTCCAGAAGATAGGCTTAAGATTCAGAAGGATCTTGACAGACTTGAACATTGGGCGCTATTTAACAAAATGAAATTCAATGGTGAAAAAAGTAAGGTTCTACATTTAGGCAAGAAAAACCAAATGCACAGGTACAGTATAGATGGTACAAATGTTCCCTCTAATTTTTTTTCGGTGTGAGCGAAAAAGTATAGTGTCTGAGCAGCACGTTTTCTTCCATGAGCACCTGAATTTATTTATTTATTTATTTATTTATTTATTTATTTATTATTTATTTATTTATTTATTTATTTATTTATTTATTTATTTATTTATTTATTTATTTATTTATTTATTTATTTATTTATTTATTTGATAAAGGAAGGGGGAGAAGGAGGAAAGGGGGAGGGCAAAGTGGGTGGGGAGGGGGGTGGAAATCACAAGGCAAAATGGACCCAGAGAGAAACAGAAACCAAATTCAGATTAAAGCAAGCTCCGCGCTCCCAACTCCAGATCACCTTTGAAGCTTTCAAAGGCTAGCAAGATGAAAGTAGTGTAAACATATTCCCTGGCATCAAGAAGCCTCAGAAAGCCAAAAGACAACAATAAGAAAATGGCTACAACTCAATTGTTTCACCAAACTCTCCCTCCCTGTCGTCTGAGGAGATGACAATTACTAAATACAGTTATTGATATAGATGGTTGATGCAAGTTTGATTTGATGGATTAAATTTAAAATATATCTGTATTATTAGGAGGGAAGAATAACAACTAAAAATGGATCAAATGAGTTAATTTCTGAAAATTTTGGAATTTGAATTATTATCTTTTTTTGTAAATGTAGTCAATGATAATTTACAGTGATAATGAATAAGTTTTTATTTAAGGAACTAAATATTTTAAATTGGATTTCAAGAAGAAGAAGAAACCCCATCAGTGGGCTGCAGCGAGGCTGCTTAAGTGCTTAATGGAGCACAATCAGAAGACATTTTTTTAAAAAAACTTTGGCAGAGGAAAAAGAGCAGAACCCCAAGCAAAGTGAGCTCTTGCAGCAAAGCGAGCTCTTGCAGCAACCGGTGAGGGAGCCTGAAGCACTTCTTTGCACGTGGAACTGAACAGAGTCGCATCAGAGACTTTGGAGAAAGGGGCGGGGGGCGGAGGGGGGAATCCTAAGGCAGAGGCTGGGATGGTTTTATTGCAACCCTAGAAGTGTGAGGGTGGGGGTGGGAGAAAACCCAGGGGGCTTATCCCCAACGCAGAAACAGCTAGTTTTTGAAAGGATGCAGATGCAACAAGACCACAACAGAAACCAGCGAAAAGATCACCCCAATTCTTTATTTACAGATGTTATTTCTAGACCTCTCCTTCCCAGTCAAGTAAGCCCTCGCTTCCCCCACCACCCCTCATTTGCAGTCTCAAAGCAGGAGGCAAACGGGGAGGGGGAGGGTAGAGGAAAGAGATTTCTTTTATTCTTCCTGATTGTCCCTAATCTGTTTTCTCTCCAAGAGTATCCTGGGACATGTAGTTCTCCATCCAAGCATTCCTTCGAAATACGCCAATAAGAAACTACCATTCCCATCAGGAAGCACAAAACCTTTTTAGCCTCCTGTGTAGTTCCCCCCAACTGCTCCTCCCACCAAGCCCGAACTGCGCTACAGATCAAAAGTCCTGCGCTGAGTTTGCTGTTGCCTGCAAGTCCGTGCAGCAGCGCACCTTACAGGGAACAGTGGATGGTACCTTGCTCAATAGTAGTAACTGTGAGACAGATCTTGGAGTCCTAGCGGACAATCACTTAAATATGAGCCAACAATGTGCTACAGCTGCCAAAAAAGCCAACACAGTTCTAGGCTGCATTAACAGAGGGATAGCATCAAGATCACGTGAAGTGTTAATACCACTTTATAATGTAAGGACACACTTGGAATACTGCATCCAGTTCTGATCACCACGATGTAAAAAAGATGTTGAGATTCTAGAACAGAGGTGTCACACTCAAGGCCCGTGGGCCGGATCCAGCCCACGGGGTGCTTAGATCTGGCCAGCAGGGCTGCCCTGGAAACAGTGAAGGACTGTGTTAAGTGTTATTGTGCTGTTAAGCACATACACAGCGAAATGTGTTGAAGTAATGGTGTTGCAGTTTGATATGAATGCTATTCAGTCAAGAAACAGAATATCTTTAGTATGTACAAAATAGTTTTACTTGAATAGTAGCAAAGTTAAATAGGAAGTCCAAGTCATACACAGTTATTCAGTCAATGCGAAGTTTCTTCTTCTTGCCTATCTTTGGTTTAACTCACAAACAAAGATTACAGCTATCACTCTATTCTATACTATCACAGATAGTAACTCTTCTTCTTCACAGCAATTTCACACAGTCATAAAGTAATCTACTCACAGTAAAGCAGCAGAGAGTCTTCAATCCGGAACACACCGTCAAACACCACTTACCACACTAAACCACACTAAACCACCAACCACCAACCACATTGAGCATGCTCTCTTGCTTGCTTATATAGTAATCATCCACAATGCATTTAAAGCAATATACACATAACAATGATTTGTGGCTTAATCATATATTAACACACCCAATCGTTTGAACAGGGTTCTAACATTCTCCCCTTTGGGTTGTTAATATATATCTTACAATCTTAGATTATAACCTTCACAACTTTCTTTATGTCTATCAGCATTTTGCGCTTTCGTAAAATGATCTGCTAAATTACATTCACTAGTACAATACTCTAGTTTAACCATTTTCCTCTGTACACATTGTCTAACATTAAGATATCTAAGATCTGTATGCTTTGATCTCGTTCTAACACCAATATTTGTTGCCATATCAATTGCTGCGTGATTGTCTTCAAATACACATATTGGTTCATTTACAACAATTCCCAAATCTTTACATAATTGTGAAAAATAAATAAGCTCTGTACATAATAGTGATAAACACAAAAATTTGGCCTCCATGGTAGACAAACTTATGTGCTGTTGTCTTATTGACCTCCAACTAATCAACATATTGCCTAATAATATAGCAATCCCTGAAGTTGACTTTCGTGTTATTCTGTCAGTTGCAAAACTTGCATCTGCATAGGCCTTTAAATCAAGTTCTAACCTCGTATTTGGTTCTAAATACAGTGCATTATACATTGTGTGTTTTAAATATCTTAATATACACTTTGCCGCATTCCAATGACGTTCACACGGTTCTGAGTTGTACCTTGCCAACTGATTTACGCTATACGATATATCTGGCCTTGACCAGTTTGCCAAATACGATAAACTACCAATTAGTGCTTGATATATGTTACTATCAAACTTTGAATCAGTTACCTCACTATGCTCAAATTGAGTACTCATAGGAGTTTTGGCTTCTTTACAACTATCCATATTGTAGCGCTGCAATAAACTATTTATTTTCTGAACCTGTGAAATTTTAAATCCTTTACTGGTTCTAGTAACATCTAGACCTAAATAATGCTTTATTTCACCCAAATATCTGATCCTAAATTTATCTTTCAGTTTATCTACAATATCCTTTACTATATCTTCTGATTTAGCAATAATTGCAATATCATCAGTAAACAATAATAACAAAGTAATATCACCATCCTGTTCTTTCTTAAATAGACATGGATCAGCCAAACCTGCATTAAACCCTAATCTTTCCAATTCTTTGGTAATGCATTGGTTCCATTCAAAACCAGCCTGCTTCAAACCATACAAGCTTTTATTTAATTTCCAATAACCTTTACCATTACTATTTAATCCTTGTGGTTTTCTCATATATATCTCATGCTGTAACTTAGCATGTAAATATACCATCTCAACATCAATATGATGTACCACACTATTATTTCTAGCTGCCCACACCAATGCTGCCCTCAACGTGCTCGCCTTCAGACTAGGAGCAAAAACTTCATCGTAGTCTGTTATACTCTGACCGAATCCCTGAGCAACCAATCTTGCCTTGTGGGTTATAGTGCCATCACTGGCTGTCTTTAACTTAAAAACCCATCTGCAGCCTATAGCTTTCTTTCCTTGTGGCAAACTAGCATCCTCATAAACATTAAGATCCTTCAAAGACTTCAATTCCTTATTTATTGCTTCTTTCCACGCAATTCGTTCCTTCTCGGAATATAACTTAATCTCATCATAGCTAGAAGGTTCTAGACTTATTTCACAAACAACATTTGCCTGATACCTATCAGGTGACCTTCTAACTCTAGTCCCTCGTCTAGGCAAAGAAATACTATTAGTAGCAATATCCTCATCTTTAACTTCTAACTTTACCTCCCCTATCGGAGATCTCTCTTCATCTACTAAATCCTCCTCTTCTGGTGATTCTACCTCTTCTATATTACTCTCCAAATACTTCTTAGGAGTAATATCTTGTTGGAACAATGGAGTTTCTACCACAATACTATCTTCCTGCTCCAACTTCTTCCATCCCACATGTTCCATGAATTTGGCACTAGCACTTTTATAAGTATTTCTGGTGCCTTTATCCAAGAATCTAAAACTTTTATGATTTTTATCATAACCTACAAAATACATTAGTTTTGCCCTATGTTGTCCTTTCCTTCTAACTTGTGTTGGAATATGCACCCAAGCCGGTGCTCCAAATACATGCAAATAATCCAATTCAGGTTGCCTACCAAACCATCTTGTAAAAGGTATATCGCCTGTCGTAGCATTTACAGCGTTGTTAAGTATATGGTTAGCGCACATAAGAGCCTCTCCCCATAAATTATCAGGCAAACCAGAATCATTAATCATTGTCCTTATCATTGCCTGAAGAGCTGAAGTGGTGCAGTGGTTAAATGCTGCGACTGCAGGCTGACTGCTAGTTCAGCAGTTCAGCTGTTCAAATCTCACTAGGCTCAAGGTTGACTCAGCCTTCCATCCTTCCGAGGTCAGTAAAATGAGGACCCAGATTGTTGGGGGCAATATGCTGAACTCTGTAAACCGCTTAGAGAGGGCTGTAAAGCACTATGAAGCGGTATATAAGTAAAGTGCTATTGCTATTGCTATTGCCTGCAACGTTTGTCCTGGCCGACAAGGAGCTGAACGTCTGTGTTCTATCCCTGCTCTTGCTAACAAATTAACAAACTTACTATTAGTGAATTTCGTGCCATTATCTGTTACTACACATACTAACTTATTCTTCTGTTTCCTCTCTACAAACTTTATCCAATTAGAGAAATGTTGATAAGTTTCTGTTTTGCTTTTCATTAAATAGCAAAAACCATAGCGAGAATAATGATCAACGATATTAAGAATATAGTTAGCTCCACCTAAACTAGGTTTCTTAGGTCCTATTAGATCAACAAACACTACATCTAATGGTCCTGTAGTTTTGAAACCATTATACCTATTTGCAGGAGTAACCTTGCTTTTTTCTTGATTACAGGCATTGCAATTCAGATACTTAGAACATGGTTCTATTTTATTTCCTTTAGCCAATTCTACAGTTTTCTGTAACAATTTGAAATTCAAATGCCCCATTCTTCTGTGGAGTAAATGTATGCAATTGTTATGAGGTTGTTTGTTCTCAAAAACTGAATTAGCTTTTTCTACTGGTTTTTCATGCAGTATATATAGACCATTTTCTAATCTAGCTATAACATTGTTACCTTCTTTCTGAATTGTACATTTATCACCCATAAATGTTACACTGTATCCTGCTTTGACCAATACTTGCACAGATAATAGATTATGAACCAATCTTGGCATTATAACATTGGCAGTTTGTCATTGATTCCTGAACAATATGCATTTCCTTCACCATTTGCTTTCATCTTCCAACCGTTTGCTAACGTAACATATTGACTACTTTTCTGCATCTTTACAAACTTTTTCTTACTGTTTGTTATACAGTTAGTAGCCCCACTATCTATAACCCATAAATCATGGTTTATCTTATTTGTTACATTATGCATAGTCAAGCTAACATTTTTGTGTTCTCTCTGATCATTTCTGATATTCTGCTTTCTATTCTTTCTACAAAACTTGGCTATATGTCCTCTAGCCCCACAAGTAAAACATTTTCTAACAAAATAAACATTAGGAACTGTTGTGTTCTGACTGACCTATAACTGAACCATAAACTTGTTTTGACCAGACGACCTCTGTCTGAACTGTTGTTGTTGTGTTTATAGTTGAACTTTACCTGAACTGTTGTTGCCACCCTGATCATGTGTTTGAATGCTCATAAGCTATTGGTTGTTGTGTCTGACAGCTCCCTATAAAAGGGCTATCTGTCAGACTGCAAGTGCTGGTTGCTTGAGTGAGCTAATAAAAGAGCTGTTCTGAAGTCTGTCTCCTGCGATCTTTGCCCACAATTTAACAGTGGTGACGAGGGTTTGGGACCAGGAGAACGAAGACCAGCCCTCAAGCACTGCAACCAGCCAGGCAGCACTAGCCACGTCTGCCTTCTTTCATCGGGATGTCCACCTTCCACCCGCCGGCGCCTTTCGACCCTGCCTGGGAAAAATGGGACTCCTACATGCGGCGTTTCGAGTGCTTCCTCGAAGCCAATGATCTGCTGGGGCTGGCTGACAACAGAAAAACAGCTTTGTTTCTGAGTCACTGCGGGCCAGAGGTGTTTGACACCACAGAATCGTTGTCTGCCCCAACCCCAGTTCACACCGTGACCTGGCAGGTACTCCAGGCAATGCTGAAGACACACTACGCGCCCACCCCATCCAAGGTTGTCCGGCGCTACGAGTTCCGCCAGGGGCTGCAGCAGGAGGGCGAGACCATCAACCAATACATCGCCGCCCTCCATAAAACCTCCGGCCACTGCGAGTTCTGCGACCTGGATGACATCCTGCTTGACCAGCTCATCTGTGGCGTGCAGAACATTCGCCTGCAACGCTGGCTCCTGGCTCGGCCCAACCTCACGCTGGCCGCTGCCCTGGACGAAGCCAGAGCTGCTGAGTCCTCATCCAAAGCGGCCAAATCTCTGCACCGTTTCGCCTCCTCTAAAAAGGACACTAAGCCTCCTTCTGCAGTGCACATGGGCTCTGTCGAGGAGCCTGTAAGCAGCGACAACGAGGTCTGCCGCACCGACCAGAAGTGCCCTCTGCCTCCCAAAGACTTCCTGACTGCTTGTGCCAGTTGTGGGGGGCGACACCCGAGGATATCATGCAGATTTAGACACGTTATCTGCCAACGGTGTGAAAGGAGAGGACATTTGGCGTGAGTTTGCCGTGCCATTCTGCCGCCGAAAGACACGCATGCGCAGGAAAACCATAGACCGCGCCAGAGAGCCTTCGCCAGGCAGCCAGAAACCAACCAAACGCGGGTTGCCAGGGCCAGCTGCCCCTTCAAAAGGAAGATCATGGTCACCGTCTCCATCAACGGAGCACCGGTCCAAATGGAGGTCGACACCGGGTCTGCAGTGTCTATCGTCGCCTGGGAGACGCTCAAGCTCGCCCTTCCGAGTTTCCGGTCTACCCGCCTGCAGGAATCCTCAATCCGCCTCTCTGACTACCAGGGAAACCGGATCCCTGTCCTTGGAAAAGCCCGGGTCCACGTCAGATTCAACAATTTCGACGGACCTCTCCAGCTCACCATAGTCAACGGCAGCCTTCTGAGCCTCCTAGGACTCGATTGGTTTGAATCGCCCGGCCTAGGGGTGACAGGCATCCACGCCATCGGAGCCGTGAACCTGGACGACCTTTTTGACGAGTTCCAGGATGTTTTCAGTGACAGTTTGGGCAAGTATGTGGGAAATCCTATCTCATTTAGCCTTGATCCTAATGTCGCCCCCATTCGCCTTAAGCCACGACGGGTCCCTCTCCCACTACGGGATAAAATTGACAAAGAGCTGGACAAGCTCATCAAACAAGGCATTTTGGAGCTAGTCGATCATGCTAAATGGGAGACCCCCATAGTGACCCCCATTAAAGGGGACGGCAGTATTCGAATTTGCGCCAACTACAAATGCACAATCAATAAGGCTTTGCAACAGAGCGCCTATCCGGTGCCGATTGTGCATCATCTACTCCACTCCCTAGGTCCTGGATGCCTGTTTGCTAAACTAGACCTTGCGCAGGTGTACCAGCAGCTGCCGGTAGATAGAGCTACTGCAGAAGCCCAGACCATTGTAACTCACAGGGGAGCTTTTAAATGTCACAGGCTGCAGTTTGGAGTCAGCGTAGCCCCGGGGTTGTTCCAGAGTGTAATGGAACGTCTGTTGCAGAACATCCCTGGGGTCGTAACATATTTTGATGACGTCCTGATCTCTGCCTGTGACCAGGACCAGCTCCGCTGTCGAGTTAGAATGGTCCTGTCAAAAATGTGTGCTGCTGGGCTTAAAGCCAAACGCAGCAAATGCTTGTTGGGGGTGCCTGAGGTCGAATTGTTAGCGTACCGAGTCAATGGCCAAGGTATCCACCCCACAGAAAATAAGCTAAGGCCAATCCATGAGGCTCCTGCCCCCCAAAACCAAACAGAACTCCAAGCTTTCCTGGGGCTCCTAAATTTTTACAGCCTTTTCCTAAAAAACAAAGCCACCGTAGCAGAGCCTCTCCACAAGCTGCTGGCCAAAAGCATTCCTTGGAAATGGGGGTCCAGGGAGGCATCAGCTTTCGCAGCTGTCAAACGACTACTAACCAATGACAGTTTCTTAATACAATACAACAATACCCTGCCATTGGTCCTGGCATGCGACGCTTCCCCTGTGGGAGTTGGTGCTGTGCTCAGCCACAAGCTTCCAAATGGGTCAGAGGCCCCTGTGGCCTATTACTCAAGGACTCTGTCCAGTGCAGAGCGGAACTACAGCCAGCTGGACAGGGAGGCCTTGGCTTTAGTTGCTGGTGTCAAAAAATTCCACGAATATTTGTTTGGGAGGGATTTTGTTTTGGTTACGGACCACAAGCTGCTTCTGGGGCTTCTTGCGGGGGACCGCCCCACTCCGGCTGCCCTATCCCCCCGTTTCGGCCGGTGGGCCATCTTTCTCTCAGCCTACTCCCATCGCCTGGTACATCGGCCAGGAAAAGACATGGGCAATGCGGACGCTTTGAGCAGGTGCCCATTGCCCGACCTCCTTACAGACATTGTCCCGGAAGCTCCAATCCTCTTGATTGACTTGGCTGATTCCGGACTGGTCACTTCTGCTGAGGTGGCTAAACACATGGCCAAGGACCCTTCACTCAGAACTGTGTTGAACTGGGTGTTGAGGGGATGGCCAAAGGACCTGGTCAAGCCTGACCTTAAACCATACGAACAGAGACAGCATGAACTGTCAGAGCAAGGGGGTTGCCTCCTTTGGGGTGACCGAGTGGTCATACCAACCAGCCTGCAAGCTGGAATACTTAGGACCTTACATGAAGGCCATCTGGGGATTGTCCGGATGAAAGCCTTGGCTAGGGGGTACGTTTGGTGGCCAAATATGGATGCAGAAATCCAAAATTGGGTTGGGTTATGCAAACCCTGTCAAGAGTCATGGCCTGCTCCTCCCAAAGCACGAGTCCATGACTGGGAACAACCCAAAAGCCCCTGGTCGCGGCTACATGCCAATTTTGCAGGCCCCTGCCACGGCCAAATGTTTTTAATAATTGTCGATGCCTACTCAAAGTGGCTCGAAATATTTCCAATGGGTTCTACCACTGCTGAGGCGGTTATTAAGGTGCTCAGACACCTTTTTGCCACACACGGCCTCCCAGACATCCTTGTAATGGACAATGGTCCCCAATTTACGGCCACCAATTTCGAGGGGTACCTTGCTGACCTGGGAATTCGCCATGCCCTGTCCTCGCCATTCCATCCGGCGACCAATGGACTGGCTGAACGATTCGTAAGGTCAGCCAAGGAAGCATTAGGTAGACTGGGCCCAGGGGACTGGCAGGCCCGCATTGATAAATTTCTGAGTACTCAGCACATAACCCCAAGTGCGACCACTGGCTGCAGCCCGGCCAAGCTCCTTATGGGTCGCAGGCTTAGATCCATCCTAGACCGTTTACACCCAAACTACGCCACTAAGGCAAAACCAGAGGTCACACAAAAAACCAGGGCCTTCTCCCTGGAAGATTCGGTATTCGCCCGAAATTATGCCGAGGGCCCCCTGTGGCTACCTGGGGTCATAGAAGCAATCTTGGGTCCACTAACATACGAAGTCTGCCTCCAGGACGGACGCCTCTGGAAGAGGCACATAGATCAGCTACGCAACCGAGTAAAAGGGGAACCTAACGAACCTCAAAAAGTAACGCCCTGTGTTCTTCCCCTAGCTACCTCAAGCCCTGAGGAAGTGGAAGTCCAGCAGCGTTCTCAATTAGAACCGGTTCCACCAGTCGCAGAGGCCACACCCGATACATTCCAGGAGCTTCCATGCTCCACCCCAAGAGCAACAGCAGACCTGTCCAAACAGGCTGCTGCCTCACCAGAGTCTGAGCTGAGCAGGTCAGGGAGGGTTCCCAAACGCCCCGCCTACCTGCACGACTATGTCTGTCGGACTGTTCCATCTAGAAGGGGAGGGGTGTTGTGTTCTGACTGACCTATAACTGAACCATAAACTTGTTTTGACCAGACGACCTCTGTCTGAACTGTTGTTGTTATGTTTATAGTTGAACTTTACCTGAACTGTTGTTGCCACCCTGATCATGTGTTTGAATGCTCATACGCTATTGGTTGTTGTGTCTGACAGCTCCCTATAAAAGGGCTATCTGTCAGACTGCAAGTGCTGGTTGCTTGAGTGAGCGAATAAAAGAGCTGTTCTGAAGTCTGTCTCCTGCGATCTTTGTCCACAATTTAACAGGAACATTAGAAGATGTCTTCTCTTCATCTTTTTTTTTATTGAAAAGTTTTAAAGGTACGAAGTACAAACATTTTTCCCCCATTTTTCTCCCCTCCTCCCCCCTCCCCCCTCCCCCCTTCCCCCCTCCCGGACTTCCCAGAAAAAGCACAAGGTATAAATCTAAAAAAAACTAACATAAAACTTACTATAAAAGAAAAAAAGAAATTATTAGTTCAAAAATACCCATTCATCCTTAACTCTTTAACAATCCAAAAGCTTGAAAATATAGTATATCATTTCACAAATTTCTAATATTAATAAACTATTTAAATTATTTTGATCTGATACTTTTTTTGAATATATTCAGTCCACCTACTCCATTCCAATATATATCTTTCATTTGAGTGGTCCTTTAAATATGATGAAATCTTGGCCATTTCGGCCAAATGTATCATTTTCAACGTCCATTCTTCAATTGTAGGTATATCTTCTTTCTTCCAGTATTGTGCTACCAACAATCTGGCAGCAGATATGCAATTCAAAACCAGCTTAGTCTCTATAACAGAACAATCCGTTATTATCCCCAACAAAAAGAATTGTGGTGTAAACTTAATCTTTTTCTTTAAAATGTTTTGTATAATCCACCATATTTTTATCCAAAATGCCTTGATCTTTTTACAAGTCCACCATATATGAAAATATGTCTAAATGTCATCTATAAAACATTTTATAAAAAATTTTTCTCAAATTTTGTGCCTGCGTGAATTTAACATTTCTGACCCATATTTTTTCCCATGTATCCATCATTATCGGTTCACCAATATTCTGAGCCCATTTTATCATACAGTCCTTAACTAATTCTGTTTCTGAATCTAATTCCAATAAAATATTACGGTATATAATCTCTTTATATGCATTGGGCCCTTATCTTTCATTTGTACAATCAAATTGTCCTCTTTTTTCAGAATACCAGTTTTTTGATCGTCTCTCCATCTAACTTGTAATTGTATGTATTGAAACCATGTTCTGATTATACCTTCTTCTCTTAATTTCTCAAACGATTTTAATTGAAATAAATTTCCCTCTTCAGAAAGAAGTTCTTTATATGTAATTTTATCAAATTTTTGTTCCATATTTATATTTTCTATCGCGTGTCTGGGTACTGTCCATAAGGGTAACTTATCATTTAATTTAGATTGATGCTTTTTCCAGACACGCAATAAAGCATTTCTTAATATATGGCTCTTAAAAGCTTTATCTACTTTTTTATCATATATTAAATAAGCATGCCACCCAAAGACCAAACCATATCCCTCAATGTTTAATACACTCTCTTCCATTAAATTAATCCAATCTGTAACTGCTGAGAGGGCCGCTGCTTCATAGTAGACACCTCGCGTTTGGACTACTGCAATGCGCTCTACATGGGGCTACCCTTGAAGAGTATCCGGAGACTTCAGTTGGTGCAAAATGCGGCTGCGCGTGCTGTGGTGGGTGTGCCGAGGTACACCCACGTGACACCGATTCTCCGCCAGCTGCATTGGTTGCCCATCGGTCTCCGGGTCCAATTCAAGGTGTTGATCACCATCTTTAAAGCCCTTCATGGCTTAGGACCAGGATATCTCCGGGACCGCATTCTGCCGCATACTTCCCTCCGACCGGTTAGGGCCCACAGAGTTGGCCTCCTCCGGGTCCCGTCGGCCAAGCAATGCCGGCTGGCGGGCCCCAGGGGGAGGGCCTTCTCTGTGGCTGGCCCCGTGCTCTGGAACCAACTCCCCCCAGAGACCCGAACCATCCCCACTCTGCTGGCCTTCCGAAAGGCCGTTAAGACATGGCTCTTCCTGCAGGTGGGGGGGACAGCTTAACCATTTGAGCTTACCCCCCAAGTATGTATGTGGTTGAATGGATGGATGTTGTTGTTGCTTTTATACTGTTTTTTTTTAAATTTTGTACTGTTTTTAAATTGTTGAAATTTTGTCTATTCTTGTATCTCTTATGTTGTACGCCGCCCTGAGTCCTTCGGGAGTTGGGCGGCATATAAGAATAACAAAATAAATAAATAAATAAATAAATAAATAGTACAATTTCAAGTTAGGCATTTTTAAACCACCTCTTTCACGTGTATCCTGCATAATCTTCTGATTTACCCTTGGCTGCTTCCCAGCCCAGATAAATTTATTTATACCTTTCTGCCATTCCTTTATAACTTCATCTTTTTTAAGTATTGGTATCATTTGAAAGAGGAATAAAAACCTTGGTAAAACATTCATTTTAACAGCAGCTATCCTACCCAACAATGACAATTGTAATTTCTCCCAGATTTCCATATCCCTCTGTATTTTTGACCACAATGGTTCATAATTATGTTGATATAATTTTGTATTTGTGGACATAATATTAACCCCTAGATATTTAATCTTTTGAGCTATCTCAAAGCCAGTTACCTTTTCTACTTCTTCTTTTTGGTTTTTGGTCATATTTTTAACTATTATTTTTGTTTTAGCTGTATTTATTTTAAAACCCGACACTTGTCCATATAAATTAATTGTATCCATCAGAGTCCTAATAGATTGTAATGGTTGAGTTACAGTAACAACCAGATCGTCCGCGAACGCTCGAAGCTTATATTCTTCCTGTCTAATTTTTATTCCTTTTATTATATCAAGCTCTCCTATTTTATTAAGTAATATTTCTAAGCTCAAAATAAACAACAAAGGAGATAGGGGACATCCTTGTCTTGTTCCCTTTTCTATGTTAAAAACATCTGTTAATCCACCATTGATTATTATTTGCGCCGTTTGTTTTTGATATATTGCCCCAATAGATTGTACAAAATAGTCTCCCAATTGTAATTTCTCTATTAATCTTAGTAAGAACCGCCAATTCAATCTATCAAAAGCTTTCTCAGCATCTAAAAATACTAATGCTGCGGGGATCTGGTTATTACTTCTCAGATACTCCAATAAGTTAACAATTTGTCTAACATTAGTTTTCATTTGCCTACCAGTTAAAAACCCTGTTTGATCATCATGTATCATTTGTTGCATAACTGTCATTAACCTATTCGCTAAAATTTTTGTAAAAATTTTATAATCTATATTTAAAAGTGAAATCGGTCTATAATTTTTTGTATCTGTACCATCTAAGCCCTCTTTTGGGATCAGAGAAATAAAAGATGTCTTCCATGTTGGAGGAACATTACCTCCCTTTTGAATATTATTAAATAATTCTTTAAGCGGCTCCCCCATTTCTTCCTGTAATTTTTTATAATAAACAGCAGTTAACCCATCTGTCCCCAGGGCTTTACCCACTTTTAACTGTTTAATTGCCATTGTTATTTCTTCTAAAGTTATTAATTGGTTTAACATATCCCTCTGCTCTTTTGTAGTTATATAAATATTCTGTTTCCGTAAATAATTATCTATATCTTCTTCTTTAATTTTGTCCTCCATATATAAATCTGAATAAAATTCTAAGAAAGATTTTTAATAAGTCCATGTTCATAAACTTCTTTACCCTTATATCTTATTTTTTCAATAGTTCTTGATTTTTGCTTCTTTCTTAAAATGTAAGCCAACCATCTTCCTGGTTTATTAGCATTGCTAAAAGTATTAAATTTAGCATATTGTAAATTTGTTGCTACTTGATCAGCCATTAACATATTAAATTGACCCTTCAATAAATTAATCGTCTCTTTAATTTTTTTATCTCTTGGATTAGAAATTAAAGCTATTTCTTGTCTCTTAATCTCCTCCTCTAATTCTTTCCTTTTCTCCCCTTTTTCCTTCTATGTTTATTATTCAGGTATATCAAAATACCTCGCATGTATGCTTTACTTGCATCCCACACCATTTCCAACGATGTACCCTTTTGCATATTATTAACAAAAAATTCTTTCATTAATTTTTTACATTCCATCACATTTTCTTCATATCTAAATAAATTCTCATTTAACCTCCATGACCTTCTAGGTCCATTCCTATCTTCTAACTCCATCCAAACCAGACTATGATCTGTCAATACTCTTGGACATATCTTCGTCTTCTTCACCCTAGAAAAAAGATTATTAGTAATCAAAATAAAATCAATCCTTGAGAAGGACTGGTGTCTATCGGAAAAAAAGGTAAAATCCTTTTCCTCTGTATTTCTTTCCCGCCAAATATCTCTCAGCTCCCAATCTTCCATCATCTCAAAAAAAGGTTTAGGCAATTTTGCTCTTAAAAAAATATTTTGCTTAAGTCCTTTCTTGTCTTTTACTGCATCTGGTACACCATTCCAATCACCTAAAAGAATGCAAGTACTGTAATCCCATTGTACCAATTTTGTATGTAGAAGATCATAAAATTTTTCCTGTTGTTGATTCGGGACGTATACACCAATTACCAAAAGTCTCTCTCCCTTAATTAAAAGTTCAACCGCAAGGTATCTTCCTTGATCATCAGCTTCAATTGGCTTAGCAATCAAGTGTCTCTTTACATATATAACTATTCCATTTTTTTTATCATTTGCTGCTGAAACAAATTGTGTTCCTAATCTTGAATTTATTAGATATTTTTGATCTTGTGTTCTAATATGCGTTTCTTGTAGGCAGGTCACATCATTATTAAATTGTTTTAGATAATGAAAATTTTTCTTTCTTTTCTGTGGCGAATTTAATCCATTAACATTCCACGTTAGAAATCTACTTCCCATCTGGGAGCTTCTCAACCGACTGGAACATTGCCTGCATGTCAAGCTTCTGTATTGCCTTTGGCCTTGTTCATCCCACTGCTTGCTTAGTACCTTCTTCAGTTAACAATTGAGACTGTTGCCGCGACAATTCTTGTATACGCTTGGTTGTAGCCCTGGTCTGCCTTTGTTCTTTTCGTTCTTTTTGTTCTCTTATTCGTTCTTCTCCAAATAAATCCACCGTCTTATCAGCCAAGGTTATATCTAATTCACTTTGCCCGGCTGTAGCTCCCTCCAGCTGCAGTTCATGTCTTTGTGCTCTGTCCTCCTTTCTCCTCCCTTCTGGGGATCTTGGTGTCCCAGCCTTTAAGATATATGTAAAAAATCTCTTGCTTTCTGCACCGTGTTCAATCTGTGTCTTTCTCCTTCATAAATCAAAGAAATTCCGGCTGGAACTTCCCACCTAAATGGAAATTGTTGCCTTTTAAGTTCTTCCACTAGAAAGGAAAATTCCTTTCTAGCTCTCAACATTTTTGGAGGAATTTCTTTCAATGTCATCGCCTCTTGTCCTCCCACCTGTAACTTATTTTGATAAGTTCCTTGTAGAATATCATTTCGCAATGTTCTATTATTAAAGTAAATTACAATATCTCTTGGGAGGTTTCTCAATCTAGCCACTCTTGAGTTCGCCCGATATATCTTATCAATTTGCCACCCCAGCTCTTCTTTCCTCATGCCTACAGCTTGGGCAAGAGCATCTATCATCAGCTCTCTCAGATTTTCTTGTTTCTCTTCCTTCACTCCCCGAACTCTGATCGCAAACTCCATGTTCCTGTAATGAAGCAGTGTGATTTCATCTGTGTCACTTTCCCTTTTTTCCTGAACATCTTGTATCTCTTCTCTCAGATCTGCAGTAACCTTTCTAATTTCATCAATCTGCTGTTCCAAGTACTCCACATTATTTGCCAAACCTTTAAGAGCTAACAAAATATCTGTTCTGATTTCACTGTTGCCAATTTCTATTTTTTTCTCAATTTTCTCAGAAACATCTTGTATTTTGTCATTAATCATGTCATTAACTTTTTCATTAGCTTCATCAATTTTCTTGTTAAAATTTTGGTCATTTCAATTTGCATGAGTTTAAGACTATCTTGTAACATTGCCAGAGTTAGGGGCTGTGGTTGTGCCGCCAGGGTTTGCAATTTAGAAGGGAGAGTGGGTGAGCTCTCAGCGCTTCCAGCCCCTTTGGAAGGAATCTTCCCAGATTTGGATGCCATTTAGCTTTAATTAAGTCCTAATAATAATATTCCAACTTATATTAATCTTCTTGCCAAAAAGAAGAATCTCCAAAACACAATATCAGTTCAAAAATCAGCTCAAACAGGCTCTCCTATGCAAGCCTGTCTGTAAAGTAAAACTTTCTCTCTCTTCACTTTCGCTTTTCCACACCCATTCAAGCTTTCATCGCCATCTTAAGAGTTGCTTCTTTGTAACCTTCACAATAAGAGGCAATAAGAGTTAAGTGGTGTTTACTTGCCTAGTTTATCTCTTGTCTTCTCCTGCTGCTTTTTGTAGGTTTTTCTGTTGTTTATTCAATCTTTAAAAGCAGTGCTGGACACGATCGTCTTGCTCCGTTTAGAAAAAAAAACGGAGGAGTCTCTCTGTCTGGAGCTCAGCAGCTTCCCAGGGAGCTCTCCCTTTTCGTGACCCAGGAATCCTCCTAGGGCACTTTGGGGGCTCTACCTGTATCCACCGACTCTTTACCCTTCCCTTTGCCCGGGAAGGGAATTTCCAGCCACCAGCCAGCTGATTTATAGCTTTCTGGCAGCTTTACAGATCAAAGGACTGGCGCCCCCGAAAGAGAAGCGTCTTTCGGCAATCGTGGAGCCAACAGGAAGCCATCTTCTCTTCATCTTGTGGATGTTTTGTTCTCATCAATTTTCTGTCTTCTCGTCTTCTGGACTCCTCAAGTAGTCTTCCAGTTACGTTAGGTAGAGTCAGTTCATCCCTAGTCAAAACCTCGAAGGAAGAAACATAGTCATCATAGCTATCGTCCAGTGAAGACAGAATTATGTACACCTGCTGTAACACTGTATAAATCAGTTCTTTTCCATGCAGTTCCTGGAGAATCTTCTTCATATTCTCCAAATGAATGAGCATATCGCCTCCTTTCATTAAACGAGTTCGAAAAGGTTTTCTTGTTATATGAATGTGTGCACCAACACTATCCCTTACATAAATCTTTTTCAATATGTCCCAACACTTTGCAGGTTGTTCGTCTCCACGAATATGGACAAGTTGCTGGTCATTTAGTGTTAGTCCAATTATACTTAATGCTCTATCATTGTCTCGTTTAAATTCAGCTAGCTTCTTCACGTCTTCATCTTTTGTTGGATCCCAACCTGTTGTATCCGGTGGATTTGGTATCAAAGACCATAAGCCTTCATTTCTCAAAAGTAGGCTACATTTTGTAGACCAACTAGCATAGTTATTGCCATCCAGCCGGGTTATCATCGATAGATACGTTGACTTTGCTTGAGCCATTTTTGCTGTAATACTTCTTAAACTTTCTGTTAATATTGAAACTGAATTTTCACACTCAATATATTTTTACTTGCAACAAACCACTATCTCTACTCCTTAGAAACTCACTGGGCCCATAACCAATGTTAAGGAGTTATTGTGCTGTTAAGCACATACACAGCGAAATGTGTTGAAGTAATGGTGTTGCAGTTTGATATGAATGCTATTCAGTCAAGAAACTGAATATCTTTAGTATGTACAAAATAGTTTTACTTGAATAGTAGCAAAGTTAAATAGGAAGTCCAAGTCATACACAGTTATTCAGTCAATGCGAAGTTTCTTCTTCTTGCCTATCTTTGTTTTAACTCACAAACAAAGATTACAGCTATCACTGTATTCTATACTATCACAAATAGTAACTCTTCTTCTTCACAGCAATTTCACACAGTCATAAAGTAATCTACTCACAGTAAAGCAGCAGAGAGTCTTCAATCCGGAACACACCGTCAAACACCACTTACCACACTAAACCACACTAAACCACCAACCACCAACCACATTGAGCATGCTCTCTTGCTTACTTATATAGTAATCATCCACAATGCATTTAAAGCAATATACACATAACAATGATTTGTGGCTTAATCATATATTAACACACCCAATCGTTTGAACAGGGTTCTAACAGACTGGCCCGCAGTGCCTCTGCCAACGAAAACGGAGCTTGTGAGGGGCAGCCCTCCCAAGCTCCATCATCGCTGGCAGAGGGTTGCAGGAGGCTGCCGCAGCCGAAAGCAGAGATCGTGAGCCTGTTTTCGCTGGCAGAGCACTCAGGCCACCACAGGCACCCCCGACATGAGTGACGTTGAGCTGACCACACCCACCCTGCCCCCCCAAGCCACCCGAGGTCAAACACAACCCTGATGCGGCCCTCAATGAAATCCAGTTTGACACCCCTGCTCTAGAAAGAGTGCAGAGAAGAGCAACAAAGATGATTAGGGGACTGGAGACTAAAACATATAAAGAACGGTTGCTGGAACTGGGTATGTCTAATTTAATGAAAAGAAGGTGACATGATAGCAGTGTTCCAATATCTCAGGGGTTGCCACAAAGAAGAGGGAGTCAAACTATTCTCCAAAGCACCTGAGGCAGGACAAGAAGCAATGGATAGAAACTAATCAAGGAGAGAAGCAACTTAGAACTAAGAAGAAATTTCTTGACAGTTAGAACAATTAACAGTGGAACAACTTGCCTCCAGAAGTTGTGAACTCTCCAACACTGGACGTTTTTAAGAAGATGTTGGATAACCATCTGTCTGAAGTAGTGTAGGGTTTCCTGCGTGAGCAGGGGGTTGGACTAGAAGACCTCCAAGGTCCCTTCCAACTCTGTTATTCTATTCTAGTGTAAAAAAAGATTACACAGACACAGACACAGACATAGACACACACACACACACGTGTGTGTGTGTGTGTGTATAGATAAAAGATAATACAAGGTAGCCCACAAGAATCCACAAAATATTTAAAAGTATTAGAAATTTAAAAATATTGCAGTCTCTTGACTATTTGTAATCCACAAAAGAAGGTAGAATGATAATTGCAGTTTAGGGTAATAAAAGCAGTTCTGGGGAATTTACGATCTAGGTAATAAAAACGTAAGATCCGGCTGTAAAACTTTACAATAATTGTAACAACTTTTTAAAATGTTCACTCAGTTTTCTCAGGATCATTCAATATATTTTTTTAAAATTGTATTCAATTCATTCATGATTATTTAGTTAGTAAAGACTGGAATCGTTATAAATCCTTAAAAATATGCAGAGAGAAAAAGAAAAGGGAAAAAAAGCACCCTTGCAACAGATCTGCACTTCTTTCATTAGAGAAAGAGAGGGAAAGAGAACACTCATGCAATCAGATCTGTATGTATTCATGTTGCAATTGTGTTTGTGTAAGTATGCTCTTGTGGAAAGCCACCACCCCTCCTCCTAGAACAGTGATGGTGAACCTTTTAGAGGCCGAGTGCCCAAACTGCAACCCAAAACCCACTTATTTATTGCAAAGTGCCAACATGGCAATTTAACCTGAATACTGAGGTTTTAGTTTAGAAAAAACAACTCATACGTGATTAACATCTTTTGTCTTAAAAGAAAAACATAATAACAGAGCTTTCAATGATACAAACAACTTCTTATTGAAAGGTAAAAGTTTGCATTTGACATGCTTTTGAACAATTAATGTGATTTTTGCTGTTGTACGCATGCTGATAATTTGTCTAACCTTGGCTCATACTTTTTAAGTTTGAGAGCAACACATGAAGCACTCAGGTCATCTGTTAGTCTTATTTATTTATTTATTTATTTATTTATTTATTTATTTATTTATTTATTTATTTATTTATTTATTTATTTATTTATTTATTTATTTATTTATTTATTTATTCATTCATTCATTCATTCATTCATTCATTCATTCATTTATTTATTTGTCAAACATGTACAGGATAGTAGTTGTTTGTATAAACATAAGTAAAAAGTACCGATAATAGAGGACAATAGGACAGTAGGACAGGGACGGTAGGCACAGTGGTGCGCTTATGCACGCCCCTTACAGACCTCTTAGAAATGGGGAGAGGTCTACTGTAGACAGTCTAAGGTTAAAGTTTTGGGGGTTTGGGGAAGAAACCACAGAGTCAGGTAGTGCATTCCAGGCATTGATCACTCTGTTGCTGAAGCCGTATTTTCTGCAGTCGAGTTTGGAGCGGTTTACATTAAGTTTGAATCTATTATGTGCTTGTGTATTGTTGCAGTTGAAGCTGAAGTAATCATTGACAGGAAGGACTTTTTGATATATGATTTTATGAACTACATTTAGATCAGATCGGAGGCAGCGTAGTTGTAAATTGTCTAATCCCAATATTTCAAGTCTGGTGGAATAAGGTATTTTATTGCGAGTAGAGGAGTGGAGGACTCTTCTAGTGAAATATTTCTGGACTCTCTTGATTGTATTAATGTCTGATATGCAGTGCAGGTTCCAGACAGGTGAACTGTATTCCAGAATTGGTCTAACAAATGTTTTGTATGCTCTGGTTAGCAGTGTAATATTGCCAGAGATTTGATACAGTATAATTCAAAGCTGAAAACAGCTGCTCACAAGCATAAGATGATCCAAACAAAGTAAGGAAAACAATACCAAGTGCTTTCATTGACTTAAAATTATTTGGCAGAGAATTCCACACTTTAAGGATTTCATTTTCAGAACTAACTGTGCTGTCCTTTGTAATCCCTTCTATCTTCTCAAGTGTTTCATGCAGGTCATAGAATTTATTTTTCCAGATAGAGCTTTCTTGAAATTCCAATAGCTCCATTTCCAGATTTCCTAAATCTAACCAGTGTAAGCAGGAAAGATCAAGTTCTTCAAATTTGGCTTTAACTGGAGAAGTAAGAAAACACAGGATTGTCTCCATCTTACGGAACTGTAAAAATCTGTTACTAAAATTCACCTTTGCAGCTGCTACAATGCTAGAAAATTCCTTGTAGATTTCCTGATGGCTTGTAGGATTGTCTGCAAATGTTGTAGAATTTTCTAAATGCATTTTAAGAACTGTATGAAACCAGATGTTGCCCCCACCATAGAAGGTGCCCCATCACTAGTAATTGAAACCACTTTTTCTGGTCTTATGTCTTGTGACAAAAAAGCCTCCATCACAGCATTGTAGATATCTATCCCTTGTTCTTTCAGGCAAAGACACCAGTTTCACCAGCTCTTCTCTCATGATGTCACCAACAGCAAAATGCAAAATTACTGCTAGCCTTGCATGATTATTTACATCTGTGCTTTCATCCAAGCACATGGAGTAACAAGTTTCCTTTTGTAAGTCAGTGGTGAGCTGCTGACTAACATCACTTGCCATGCGCTGGACTCAATCTTTAACAGTATTTCTGCTAAGTGGCATCTCAGAGATGCATTGAATAATTTTATCCTTGTTTGGGAAATCATGAAAAAGGGAATTACTCCCAGACAACATTGCCGTTTTGATAATATCCCCATCAGAGAGGGGCTTACCATGTTTTGCTATGCACAGTGAAATTTGAAAACTGGCAGCTGTCAGATGATTTGTTCTAGAAAGATAGTTGCAAAAACTAAGATACTGGGAATGATATAACAGAATTATTGTTGAAAAAATGGAGGAAGTAGTTGTCACCTTCAGCTCCCTAAGAAAAGCCAAGGTATAACATAATGTGAATTTCTAAGTTACAATTAAAGCCAGTTAATTTTGTGTTCATAATTCTGTTTTCTTTCCTGTATATGTTTTTCCATAAGTGGTTTTTTTCCAGAAACTCAGCCATTGTACTGGATTTTGTAATTACAGTTAAGTCTACCTTTATACATAAAACCTGACTACTATGGCTTGTTCAACAAATCATATTAAAAGTTGTCTGGAATATTCCATAAGGCACACTGATTACACAATAAAAGGCTTGTCTGGAAAACTGGCTTTAGTGGTTAAGATATTCTATGATCATATGAACCTTCCTCTAGCAGTGTCACGAAGAAACCAAAACTGTTTTCTAATTTCTGACTATACACGCTCTGCTCAAAATATTTGAAATGAAAACTGATGAAAATGCCAAAGCATCCAGCAGAAAAAAATTCATCTCCTGGGTAGGGCTACCAGATATGGAGGGCAAAACTCCAAATGACCATTAAATGACAGCATAGATACGGAAAAGTGTAAACTTTTTTCACAGTGTTCTGGTTTTCTGAAGTGTTCCATGTTAAGGAATTAATTCAGAGTCCAGGGTTTGCGCAGCGGAATGTGGGGTTGCAGTTTGATAATAGAGTCAATAATTGAATGTCTTCAACGTGTTCATAAAAGAATAATCTTTACTTGAAATAAACAGCACAACTATAACACAAATAGTCCATTCTTGGATAAATGAACAAAAACTTTCTGTATGCTAACAAGCAATAAATTCAGCTCTCTTACTTATCTCTAGTAGATAATGTTCTTCCAAACATACATCAATAGAAGACCTTGAACTTCTTCAGTCAAAACTCTTGTAGCTGCAGGAGTAAGCATTCTCTCACACACAGTGAGCAATCAATCAATTAATCAAGCATGCGTGTGTGCTCTCGCTATCTTGCTCTCATGCTCTCTCTTTATATTCATTAGCAAACAAACCTGGATTCATTTAAAGCACCACTGTAATTTATACAAACCTGGATTAACAGTTTACTTTTATATTAGGAAACCCAATCTGTTTGGACATAGTCCTGACATTCCAGATCAGATCTGGAACTCTAGTAAAGACATCGTACTGCATTCAATTTGTATACCTTTTTAAAGTCTCCTTTTCCATGTATTCTCAGAATTGCCACATTTAAGGGGCTTGACGTTACATAATTTTATGCATCTATTCACCCATCGCTAGCCTATTTTTCTAAGATGCAAACTCAGATTAGCAAGATTGAATAATGTCTCCTTTATTATACAACGTCATGAAACCAAACACATTTACAGGACAAGGCAGTAAGCGGCAAAATAAAGACAGAGTAAGTTGAATTTAAGCATTATATTTCTGTCTTGTTTTCCTTTGTATACTATAAACTTTCACTTTAACTCTTGATTGGCGAACTGGTCTTCTTTTACTTACTCCCCTCTACCCCAGTATTTAAGTAAAAAATAAAATAAAATAAAATGCTTAAAACAACAACCATTTCCATCCTCTCTCGGATTTTGACAACGAGCAGCACAGATCTTTTTATTTAAAACAAACCCTATCACCCTACTACACGCATTTAACTGGAGTGGGGTGGGATGATTTTCATGGGCCAGAAGAGGGACTTGGCCCCGAAGGCTCCACTCCCAAGATGCCCCCCTCTTCCTACCTATAGCTGTAGGCATTGAAAGCCTGGCTTTCTCGCAGCAAGGCCCGATAGCGAGGTAGCACTTCAGCCCTCCGGGATGCTGCCATCTTGTAAACATGCTGCCGGGCTTCCCGGCAAGCCCCCTGCGCCTTTGCTGCCTTGGTTGGAGCCTGATTCCAGAAGCGGTACGGGGAAGCGTGGAGGTCAGGACTCGCAGTTGGCGAAGCGGGCTCTGCGTTGGATGCATAAAGCAAGGTGGCTCGCCGCTCGGCCTGCACTGGCTGCCCCGTCTCCAGACATCCCAGTCTGTGCTGGGGCAATGGCGCGCATGCCCACAGAGAGGGCGCTGTGTGCCACCTCTGGCACACGTGCCATAGGTTTGCCACCAGGGTCCTAGAAGAATGAAATATTTTGAGGAATATTTTAAAAAGGCAGAATATTATATTTCCCTAAATGAGAAATGGAGAAACAAGTTTTTTAGAGGCAGGAAGCAGCCCCCAAGTCTCCCTGCCCCCAAGCAGAAACTGAGGAGGCAGCTTTTAGAAATGCAGATTTGGTAATCCATTCAAGACAGGATATTTTGAAACTCCCTGCAGCAAAGTCTGAACAAAGGCAGAAGGGTAGGATTAGAAGTAGCCCCTCTCCCAAGATCCAAAACAGGAGGAAAGCCATTCAGACACAATAGGAATTGCCCAACTCCCTTTCAGAATACAAGCCCCTTCATTGCATGACCCCAGAGCAGTCCAAACTTCACCTGGGAGCTCAGATAAACAATAAACCAGAGGCTGACCAGATTAGCTCAGACAAGCACCTAGGATTTGCATTTCCTGTTTTGCCTATAGAGCCAGCTATGACCCCTACATAACCCCTACATGACCCCATAGGAATCTGACAACAGCCAATAGAATAGTAGAGGACACGTTATTGCACAGGAACAGGAAGCTCAGATACAAAACCCAAAGAAGGTATACACGCCCCCCCCTCTCAACTCCATTTTGTCAGCTGCACCAGAACCACAAACCCTGGTGGTTCTGTTAATCATTAAACCATCTTTCCAATCAGCCTCCATGTTTCCAGTGTTTTTCTCCCAGCTTGGAACTGAACCAGATGGATATTTCTTCCAACACTCTGTTAATAGTAAAAAGAACTATGCAGTCAATATTGAAGAAAAACAGTTAAGTCTATCTAAAGAAAATTTTCTCAGTGCTGAAAAACTTGGTCAATGCTAAGGAACAAAGGAACTGCAGTCTGATTATGCTACAAGCAGAACTCACTGGAATTTTGAACTTTTTTGTAGATTTTAATTTAGGCTGTTTTTCATACTGTAGTATGTGTTGGTGCCTCCTTTTCCTTCATTTTTAAAAAAATTATTACTTCATGGTTACCTACATTGATATAGATGGCATCATTTTTGGTGTTTTTATTTTGATTATTATATTAGGGATTTTGATTTGTTTGTTATTACCCAGAGTGCCTGCCCTGTATATTGCCACTTTTGAACGCTGTTTTCCACAACACATCTATTCCTTCTTTTCTAAATTGAAACTTCTGTACATTTGGTCTCTGCTACTGTTGGTCCAAATTCCTTAAGATTTTGTTTATCACTATTTTCTTTTTTGGTGATGCTGGAAGGGCTCATTTTGTTTTGCCCTTTAGCCTCAAAGGGGGAAATGAGGGCCACACAAGATGGACTTTGTAGTACCAACAACATGGACTTTATAGTATTGTTATACTTGCTAACATCGTTATTTTGTATTTAAATCTGACTTATTTTTCTCTCTCTTTTAAATGATGTTTTCAAACCATTGCAGACTGGATTGATTGTTAGCTTCTAACATTCCTAAACTGAAAAGATAAGTTATAGGATGAGATGTCTGGAGAATATCTCCTGATAAGAGAAAGCTTGTTAACACTAATTGGTATCTGGTTTGTCTCTTCCTGAACTACAAACAACCCTTTTCCTTATTAACATCTTAAAATTTACACCCCTTTTTTCGTCATACTCCATTTAAATGAACATGTGTGCTATTATGGACCACTCAACTTGATCAGGGTAAAACAATAGACACAATTTACATAGACTTTTGTAAAGCCTTTGATTCAGTAGTACATGACAAACTACTTCTGAAACTAAAATCCTATGGCATTTCTGGACCCCTACATGATTGGATAACTGCGTTCCTGTCTAACAGACAACAAGTGGTTAAAATAGGGAGTGCCCTATCAAATCCTGCTCCTGTCAACAGTGGTGTCCCTCAAGGCAGTGTTCTAGGACCAACACTCTTCATACTCTACATAAACGATCTTTGTGATCATATTATAAGCAACTGCGTTCTCTTTGCTGAAAATGTTAAACTATTTAACACCACCGACAATGTTGCTACCCTTCAAAAAGACCTTGACCATGTAGCAGAATAGTCAAACAACTGGCAACTTCAAATCTCAACCAACAAATGCTCTGTCTTACACATTGGCAAAAAGAATCAGAATACAAAATACAAACTTGGAGGAAATGAACTTGTAGATGACCCTCACTCTGTCAAAGACCTTGGAGTACTCATATCCAACGACCTAAGTGCCAGAGCCCACTGTAACAACATTGCCAAAAAGGCACTAAGAGTTGTTAATCTAATCTTGCGTAGCTTCTTCTCTGGCAATATTACACTGCTAACCAGAGCATACAAAACATTTGTTAGACCAATTCTGGAATACAGCTCACCTGTCTGGAACCCACACTGCATATCAGACATTAATACAATCGAGAGAGTCCAGAAATATTTCACAAGACGAGTCCTCCACTCCTCTGCTCACAATAAAATACCTTATTCCACCAGACTTGAAATATTGGGATTAGACAATTTACAACTACGTCGCCTCCAATCTGATCTAAATGTAGTTCATAAAATCATATACCAAAATGTCCTTCCTGTCAATGATTACTTCAGCTTCAACCGCAACAATACACGAGCATGTATTAGATTCAAACTTAATGTAAACCGCATTAAACTCAACTGCAGAAAATACGACTTCAGCAACAGAGTGATCAATGCCTGGAATGCACTACCTTACTCTGTGGTTTCTTCCCCAAACCCCAAAAACTTTAACCTTAGACTGTCTACAGTCGACCTCTCCCCATTTCTAAGAGGTCTGTAAGGGGCGAGCATAAGTGCACCACTGTGCCTACCGTCCCTTTCCTATAGTCCTATTGTCCTTTTATCCGTACTTTTTTTAACTTATGTTATGTTTATACAAACAACTACTATCCTGTACATGTTTGACAAAAATAAATAAATTATGGGATGCAAACATGTAACATGTTTGACTACATGTAACTGATTTCCTATGAAAAGGGGAAGTTACTTTTGTCCTGTCCAATCACCTTTTCTCTTGTAATTTTCTTTGATGTCTTGACTATACAAGGGAATATAAGATGGGTCTTAAGGTTCCCTCTTTGAATGAGAGGAACCCCCTTTATCAGAATGTCCTGAATAAATGGTAATAAAATGATCTTCCTGTCTCAGTCTGTCTTATATAACTTACAACTAAAGGAAATAAATATTGGAGTAGGATTCATACCTTAATACAGAAAATTCTTAAAGTGAATATAAACAGAAAACCAGAGACTTTTCTTTTGGGTTTAATGGAAAAAGACTTGGGGAAAAAATGGGAACTTTGATGTTATACATGTTGACAGCAGCAAGACTACTCTACGCACAGAAATGGAAGGTCACCTCGATCTCCACAATGGACGAATGGCTGCAAAAATTGATGGAGTTGGCGGAGATGGCTAAATTGACTACTTTGATCAAAGACAAAAATACAAATACTTTTATTTCTACTTGGAAACCGCTTCTAGACTTTGTGCTTGAGGTGGAAAAAATGAAACTTTGATTTTGGGTTTTACCAGTTAGATAGATTTGTTGTTATAGAAATGGCTGGTTTAAACTATTATGTAAAAATAAAAAGTTGAGGTTTGATGTTAATGCCTTATTCTACAGCACTGAAGGGAGTCGGAAGTCAATGCCTTTTCTTTCTTTTCCCCCTTTTCTTTCCCTCACTTTTCTTTTCCCTTTTTCCTTCCCTATTTTTTCCTATTATTTACTGGTTTTTCTTTGAAGACATTTCACTTCTCATCCAAGAAGCTTCTTCAGCTCCATGACCTGGATGACTGAGAATCTCCATAGACATTCCTATTATTTACTTTTGTATTTTCTTTGTATACTACACTATAAACTAATAAAATTGTTAATAAGATTTTGTATCTTATGATTTATTATTGTATTTTATGATTATGATCATGATTTATCACTTGTTGCTTCTATGTACACTGAGAGCTTATGCACAGGAGACAAATTCCTTGTGTGTCCAATCACACTGGCCAATAGAGAATTCTATTCTATTCTGAAAAAAAAGGTGGAATGTGGTTTAGAAAACAGTGAGTGGTACAATGATGAGTATGATGCTTCATAGATAACCAGCTTATGGCAGCAAAGTTCGTCTCACAACTCTCTTCTGTGCCTAAAACATTTTGTTGGAACAATCAGTGTAGGCAATTATTTCCATGTGAGAAACACCTAAGGAAAATGGGACCCAATTTTTTCTTCTACCCAAAGTCATGGAAAAAAGAGACTGACGTTATAGTGACTTGCAAAATATGTCATATGTTTGAGCTTATGCCCACAGTATGTCATGGCCCGCTCAGAGCCCAGTTCGGAGGAGGAGGAGTTGGAACTGGGACCGTCTGAAAGGGAAGGCACGCCAGGGGCTGAGGATGATGCTGTCCCAGGCCCTTCAGGCATTGCGGGAGGTGGTTGACCAGACGAAGAGCTGCCTGCCTGCACAGACACGGGGTGTCTGAAACAGACCCACTAACAAAAGAGGTGGAGTTGCATTATATATAAATGATCATTACATCTCTACAGAAATGCACATAACCAAGGATGAAAACCTCCTAGAATGCATATTTATTTATTTATTAAAATTTCTATGCCGCCCAACTCCCGGGGGACTCTGGGCAGCTAACAGCAGGTATAGAAATATAATCAATGAAAAACAATTTTAAAAACATATTAAAATACTATCAATCTTTTAAAAGAACTTTCACTCATACCCCGCCTGCCGGAAGAGCCAAGTTTTTATTGCTTTACGGAAGGCCAGCAGGGTGGGGATAGTCCTGATCTCTGGAGGGAGTTGGTTCCAAAGGGAGGGGGCTCCCACAGAGAAGGCTCTCCCCCTCGGCCCCGCCAACCGGCATTGCTTGGTCGATGGGACCTGGAGGAGACCAACTCTGTGGGACCTAACCGGTCGTAGGGAGGTATGCGGCAGGATGCGGTCCCGAAGATAACCTGGTCCTGAGCCATGTAGGGCTTTAAAGGTAACGACCAACACCTTAAATTGGATCCAGAGACTAATGGGCAGCCAATGCAGCTGGCGGAGGATCGGTGTTATGTGGGTGCATCTGGGTACACCCACCACAGCTCGCGCAGCTGCATTTTGCACCAATTGCAGTCGCCGGACACTCTTCAAGGGTAGCCCCATGTAGAGTGCATTGCAGTAATCCAGCCGTGAGGTGATAAGGGCATGAGTGACTGTGAGAAGTGCCTCCTTCTCCAAGTAGGGTCGCAATTGGTGCACAAGACGTACTTGTGCAAAGGTCCCCCTAGCCACAGCTGAAAGATGTTGTTCCAATTTTAGCTGTGGGTCTAGGAGGACACCCAAATTGCGAACCCGTTCTGAGGGAGCTAATTTCTCCCCCCCAAGAACCAAGGAGGGATAATTGGTCAAGTCCTTAGGAGGCAATATCCACAGCCACTCAGTCTTGTCAGGGTTAAGTTTTAGCCGGTTCTTCCCCATCCAGACACTAACATCGTCCAGGCAGCGGCCCATTACGTCTACGGCTTCCCCGAATTGAGACGGGGTGGAGATGTACAACTGGGTATCATCAGCATATTGCTGATACCTCACCCCGTGTCGTCGGATGATCTCAACTTTTATATTGGTCAATATAAAAGGAAAAATGAATGACATTGCTATAGGTGTATACCACAGGCCACCCAACCAAGCAGAAGAAATAGATAAACTTTTTGCTAATCAATTAACAAATGTATGACTTCCGGCTGTACTTCCGGTGCTATCGGAAGTGAGGACCGCGAGCTCCATGGCCCCGTTCCGAGCTCTCCTCATCGGAAGGCTCCAATTGGAGCCATAGAGGGGTGGTGAAGTAAAGGGGGACCGCCTGGCAGGTGAAGTAAAGGGGGACCTGGAGGGGTAGTGAAGTAAAGGGGGACCACCTGGCAGGTCGAGGAGAGCCACATCTCTGCTCCCTGACATGGAAAGCCCCCTCATCTGAAGACGAGGTGCAGAGGCAGCAAATATGGCTGCCATGAAGCTGGGGACAGTCTGAATATCTAAGACAGTGCAGGAGCGAAGAGACAGTGAATGGTGTGCGAACTGGGTGAGAGAATACTTTTTGCTGAAAGCGCCATCTGCTGATGAAAGGTAAACTATGCAACTTGGGAATAATCATTTAAAGGACTGAAAACATTTATTGAATTACATATATCTACTCTAAGACCACTAGAGATTTGAATATTAAATAGGAACCTTAGCTAAGAGACCCCTGAATATTATTGAACATATAAAAGTGACTTGAAGAGGCGTGGATAATCCCCTGGTGTATTTAAATTGATTTGACTGATTATTATTTTTTATTCAAAAAGTTTTTAGTACAAAGTACAAACATTTTTCTCTTTTTGTCCCCCCCTTCCCCCCTTCCCCCCAACCCCCTCCCCTTCCCCCCCATCCTCCCCCCCCGACTTCCCAGAAAAAGCACAGGGTATAATATTCAATAAGCATAAAATTAGAATATACTAACAGATTATAAATTCAGAATTTCTCTAGTTCTTTAACTCCTCGTTATTTAAAACCTTTTAAACACATTCTAAAAAATTAACATATATCATTATTAAACTATTTATATCTTCTTAATCTGATACTTTTTTTTGAATATAATCAGTCCATCTACTCCATTCCAATATGTATCTCTTGTTTGAATGATCTTTAAGATATGATGAGATTTTTGCCATTTCAGCCAGATGTACAACTTTTATTGTCCATTCCTCGATTGTAGGTATATCTTCTTTCTTCCAATACTGTGCTACCAGCAACCTGGCAGCTGTTATCAAATTCAAAACCAATTTAGTCTCTATTACAGTACAATCCATAATTATTCCCAGCAAAAAAAACTGTGGTGTAAACTTAATCTTTTTCTTTAAGATATTTTGAATAACCCACCATATTTTAATCCAAAAAGCCTTAATTTTCTTACAAGTCCACCATATGTGAAAATAAGTAGCATCTTCACATTCACATCTCCAACATTTAGGTTGTAAATTTGGGTACATATGAGCTAGTTTTTTTGGATCTAAGTGCCATCTATAAAGCATTTTGTAAAAGTTTTCTCTTAAATTTTGAGCTTGTGTAAATTTTACGTTTCTAACCCATATCTTTTCCCATGTTTCCATCATTATAGGTTCTCCAATATTTTGAGCCCATTTTATCATACAATCCTTGACTAGCTCTGTTTCCGAGTCTAATTCCACTAACACATTATACAGTCTCTTTATGTGCATTGGACCTTTATTTTTTATTTGAATTATCAAATTATCATCTTGCTGCAAAATACCAGTTTTTAAATCTTCTTTCCATCTAGCCTGCAATTGCCCATATTGAAACCAAGTTCTAATTATTCCTTCTTGACCTAGTTGCTCCATAGATTTTAAATGTAATCTAATTTCTTCTTCATAAAGAAGTTCTTTATATGTAATTTTATCTTGCTTTTGTTCCAAATTTATGTTTTCTGTCGCGTGTCTGGATACTGTCCATATGGGTAATTTATCATTTAATTTACATTGATACTTTTTCCAGACACGCAATAGCGCGTTTCTTAATATGTGACTCCTGAAAGCCCTGTCTACTTTTTTATTGTACACTAGATAAGCATGCCATCCATAAATCAAACCATACCCTTCTATGTTTAATATCCTATCTTCCATCAAATTAATCCAATCGGTAATTGCTGAGAGGGTAGCTGCTTCATAATACAATCTTAAATTAGGCATTTTTAGTCCTCCCCTCTCGTGTATCTTGCATTATTTTCTGGTTTACTCTCGGTTTCTTCCCAACCCAAATAAATTTATTTATACCCTTCTGCCATTCCTTCAAATTATCATCTTTTTAAAGTATAGGGATCATTTGAAAAAGAGATGAAAACCTTGGTAAAACATTCATTTTAACTACAGCTATCCTGCCCAGCAAAGACAATTGTAATTTTTTCCAATTTTCCAAATCTTTCTGTATTTTTTGCCATAATGGTTCATAGTTATGCTGGTATAATTTCATATTTGTAGACATAATATAAACCCCTAAATATTTTACCTTCTTAACTATCTCAAATCCCGTTACCCTTTCTATTTCTTCTTCTTGGCTTCTAGTCATATTTTTGGCTATTATTTTGGTTTTATCTACGTTTATTTTAAAACTGGATACTTGTCCATATAAATTCATAATTTCCATCAAAGCTATAATAGATTGATATGGTTGGGTCAAGGTGACAACCAGGTCATCCGTAACTTGTATTCTTCCTGTCTAATTTTGATTCCCTTTATTATCTCAAACTCCCTTATTTTACTAAGTAAAATTTCCATAGACAAAATAAACAGTAAAGGCGATAAAGGACATCCTTGTCTTGTTCCTTTCTCTATATTAAAAATATCTGTTAATCCACCATTGATTATTATTTGGGCTGTTTGTTTTTGATATATCGCCCTAATAGATTGTGTAAAGTAATCTCCAAGCTGCATCTTTTCTATTAATTTTAATAAAAATTGCCAATTCAATCTGTCAAAAGCTTTCTCAGCATCCAAAAACACTAATACTGCGGGTACTGGTTGTTCCTTCCCAAATATTCTAATAAATTAACTATTTGTCTTACATTACTCTTCATTTGTCTACCAACTAAAAAACCAGTTTGATCTTGATGAATCATTTGTTGCATGGTTATCATTAATCTATTTGCTAATATTTTAGCAAAAATTTTGTAGTCTATATTTAAAAGTGAAATTGGCCTATAATTTTTGGGATCTGTATGCTCTTGACCCTCTTTTGGGATCAGAGAAATAAAAGCAGTCTTCCAAGTTGGGGGTACTTCACCTCCTTGTTGTATATTGTTAAATAAAACCTTCAAAGGTTCCACCATTTCCTCCTGCAGATTTTTATAATAAACAGCTGTCAAATAGCAATAGCAATAGCACTTTACTTATATACCGCTTCATAGTGCCTTACAGCCCTCTCTAAGCGGTTTACAGAGTTCAGCATATTGCCCCCAACAATCTGGGTCCTCATTTTACCGACCTCGGAAGGATGGAAGGCTGAGTCAACCTTGAGCCTAGTGGGATTTGAACAGCTGAATTGCTGAACTAGCAGTCAGCCTGCAGTCACAGCATTTAACCACTGCACCACTTCAGCTCTCTGACCATCTGTACCTGGAGCTTTACCCACTTTTAGCTGTTTAATTGCCGCCAAAATTTCCTCGGAGGTTATCAGTTGATTTAAAGTTTCCATCTTCTCCTTGGAAGCTATATGCATATTCCCATTTTGCAGATATCTATCCATCCTCATCTTTAACATTACCACCCTTATACAACCCTGAATAAAACTCTAAAAAGGATTTTTTAATCAGTTCATGTTCAAAAACTTCCTTACCCTTATATTTTATTTTCTCTATGGTCCTTGATTTTTGCTTTTTTCTTAACATATAGCCACCTACCCAGTTTATTTGCATTGCAAAAAGTATTATGTTTAGCATATTGTAAATTAGTTGCCACTTGATCTGCTATTAACATATTAAATTGACCTTTTAGTAAATTAATTGTCTCCTTAATTTTCTTATGTGATGGTTTTAAGATTAAAGCCCTCTCTTGTTTTTTAATGTCTTCCTCCAATTGTTTTCTTTTTTGTTCCTTCTTCCTTCTATATTTATTGTCCAAATATATCAAGATACCTCTCATGTAAGCCTTGCTTGCATCCCAAACCATCTCCACTGAGGTACCCTTCTGCATATTCATAACAAAAAATTCATTCATAAATTTTTTACACTCTTTTACGTTATCCTCATATCTAAACAAATTATCATTTAACCTCCAAGACCTTCTGGGTCCTTTACCAAGTTCCAATTCCAACCAAACTGGGCTAAGATCTGTCAGTGCCCTTGTACAGATCTTCGTTTTCTTCACCCTAGAAAAAAGATCATTAGTAATTAAAATAAAATCAATCCTTGAAAATGATTGATGTCTATCTGAGTAAAAAGTAAAATCCTTTTCTTCTGGGTTTCTTTCACGCCAAATGTCTCTCAACTCCCAGTCTTCCATTGTGGGGAATGTTTATTCCTTGATTGCTGGCAAACCACTCTTAAGGAATGTGGATTCCACACAATGACCCCTGATTAAGGAAGTCTGGACATGATCCTTGGCACGTAGTCAATACAAGGCAAGCCTCACGTAAGCAGAAGATCACGCTGTCTACAGGCAGGAAGATATGTATTGACATGCATTGATCACGAGCTGGTCATGAGCTGGTCATGAGCCTTCTTAACTTATCAGTAACAAGGTAACCCTTGATGAATGGATTAGTCTTTGCCACAAGGTCCTTTGTTTGTATGTGAATAAAAGAAAGCCCCCCGAGCTATTGAGGTGTGCTTTCCCATTGACTTCATCCTGTGTGAGTGTCGTTTCTCATCATCGCAACATTCCATCATCTCGAAAAAAGATTTAGGCAATCTTGCTCTTGAAAAAATATTTTGCTTAGGACCCTTCTTGTCTTTCTTGACGTCCAAAACACCATTCCAATCCCCTAAAAGAATGCAGGTTTGTAATCCCATTGTGTCAGCTTTGAGTGTAAAAGATCATAAAATTTTTCTTGTTGTTGATTCGGAGCATATACACCAATCACAAGTATTTTCTGTCCTTTTGTTAAAAGTTCAATAGCTAAAAATCTTCCTTGATCATCTGCTTCAATTAATTTGACAGTCAAATCTCTTTTTACATATATAACAATGCCATTTTTCTTTTCTGACGCTGCTGCAACATAATGTGTGCCTAGTCTTGTATTTATCAAATATTTTTGGTCTTGTGTTCGAATATGAGTCTCTTGTAAACATACTAAATCATTTTTAAATTGTTTAAGATAATGAAATATTTTCCTCCTCTTCTGTGGGGAGTTCAAGCCATTAACATTCCAAGTCAAAAATTTCATTCCCATCTCTGGGCTTCTGAAGCGTTTGGAGCACATCCTGAAGATCTAACTTGGATCTTTCTTTTGGTC
This sequence comes from Diadophis punctatus similis, assembly GCA_023053685.1. Taxonomy (NCBI): domain Eukaryota; kingdom Metazoa; phylum Chordata; class Lepidosauria; order Squamata; family Dipsadidae; genus Diadophis; species Diadophis punctatus. The sequence goes on along the minus strand of JALIGW010000019.1, from coordinate 4,286,846 downwards.
TCGCTCCTCCCACCGCTTCTGATTTAGGAATTTCTTGGAGTACTGTCTGAAGTCGCTGCTGTCTTAATTCTTCTTTACGTTTAGCGGCTCTGGTCTGTCTTTGTTCTTTAATCATTTCCTGTCTATTAAGTACCTCCAAACTTTGATCCATTTGAATGGCCAGCGAGGCTCCCCCTTCTTGAACTACTTTCAACAGCTCTTCTCTCTCTTGTTGTGTACCATCCTCCTTTCTTTTTCCCTCTGGAGGTCTTGGTGTGCCAGCCTTTAGGACATCTTCGTAAAAATCTCTAGCTTTATCTACCATGTTGAGTCGGTGTCTCACTCCCAAGTGTGTCACCACTAAGCCCACTGGAATTTCCCACCTGTATTGTACTTGTTGTTTTCTCAGTTCTTCCACCAAGAAGGCATAATCCTTCCTGGCTCTCAGCATTTTTGGGGGAATTTCTTTCATTGTCATCACTTCCTGCCCTTCCACTTGGAGCTTATTTATAAAAGTTGCCTGTAAAATATCATTGCGCAGTGTTCTTGTAGAGAAGTATATTACAATATCCCTTGGCAGGTTTCTGCTTTTAGCCACCCATTAATTAACCCGATATATTTTGTCAATCTGCCAAGCCAAAACTTCTTTCCTCGCTCCTAATGTTTGCACAAACGCTTCCAATATCATTTCTCTCAGGTTCTCTTGTTTATTCTCTTTTACTCCTCTCACTCTTATTGCAAACTCCATATTTCTATATTGCATCATTGTTATATCAGCTTCCTCCTTTTCAATTTTATTTTCAATTTCTCCTACTTCCCCCCCAAAATTACAGTGGCTTGTTTAATTTCTTGTACCTCTTTTTTTTTATTGAAAAAGTTTTATTAGTACAAAGTACAAAAAAATTTAATTCCCCCCTCTTCCCCCCAACCCCCTCCCTCCCCTTCCCCAACTTCCCAGAAAGAACACAGGATATAATCTCCAAATAACCATAAACTAAAATATGCTAACAAAACATAAATTCTATTATATATGTATACACTTTTTTTTCCTAAGAAAAAAAAAGAAAACTCCACTTTATCTAAAATCTATTAAACCATTCTAAAATTCTAACCATATATCATTATTAAACTATATATATCTTCTTAATCTGATACTTTTTTTGAATATAATCAGTCCATCTACTCCATTCCAATATATATCTTTCATTTGAGTGATCTTTTAAGTATGATGAGATTCTTGCCATTTCTGCCAGGTGTGTAACTTTTATTGTCCATTCCTCAATAGTAGGTATATCTTCTTTCTTCCAGTATTGAGCTACCAACAATCTGGCAGCCGTTATCAAGTTCAAAATCAATTTAGTCTCTACTACAGTACAGTCCGTAATTATTCCCAGCAAGAAGAACTGTGGTGTAAACTTAATTTTTTTCTTCAAAATATTCTGAATAATCCACCATATTTTAATCCAAAAAGCCTTAATTTTCTTACAAGACCACCAAATATGAAAATAAGTTGCATCTTCACATTCACATCTCCAACATTTAGGTTGTAAATTTGGATACATACAAGCTAGTTTTTTTGGATCCAAATGCCATCTATAAAACATTTTATAAAAATTTTCTCTTAAATTTTGAGCTTGTGTAAATTTTACATTTCTAACCCATATATTCTCCCATGTTTCCATCATTATAGGTTCTCCAATATTTTGCGCCCATTTAATCATACAATCCTTAACTAGCTCTGTTTCAGAATCTAATTCCACTAACACATTATACAGTCTCTTTATATGCATTGGTCCTTTATTCTTTATTTGATTTATCAAATTGTCATCTTGCTGCGAAATACCTGCTTTTGAATCCTCTTTCCATCTGGCCTGCAGTTGCCCATATTGGAACCAAGACTTAATTACTCCTTCTTCTTTTAATTGCTCCATTGATTTTAATTGTAACCTCATTCCTTCTGCATAAAGAAACTCTTTATATGTAATCTTATCTAACTTTTGCTCTATATTTATATTCTCTATCGCGTGCCTGGGCACTGTCCATATAGGTAACTTATCATTTAATTTACATTGATGTTTCTTCCAGACACGTAATAGAGCATTTCTTAATATATGACTCTTAAAGGCTTTATCTACTTTTTTATTATACACTAGATAAGCGTGCCATCCATAAAACAAGCCATACCCTTCTATATTTAATATCCTCTCTTCCGTCAAGTTAATCCAATCCGCAATTACTGAGAGGGTAGCTGCTTCATAATACAGTCTTAAATTAGGCATTTTTAATCCTCCCCTCTCACGTGAATCTTGCATTATTTTCTGATTTACTCTCGGTTTTTTCCCTGCCCAAATAAATTTATTAATACCCTTTTGCCACTCTTTCAAATTATCATCTTTTTAAAGTATAGGAATTGTTTGAAAAAGAAATAAAAACCTTGGTAAAACATTCATTTTTACTACAGCTATCCTGCCAAGCAAGGACAACTGTAGTTTTTTCCAATTTTCCAAATCTTTCTGTATTTTTTGCCATAATAGTTCATAATTGTGTTGATATAGTTTCAAAAATATGGAACGCTTCACGAATTTGCGTGTCATCCTTGCGCAGGGGCCATGCTAATCTTCTCTGTATCATTCCAATTTTAGTATATGTGCTGCCGAAGCAAGCACAATTTCTTGTACCTCTTGATCCAATATTTCATAATTGTTGGCTAGACCTTGAAAAGCGGCGATTATGTCCTCCCTAATTTTCATATTACGAGTTCCAATCTCCTCAGAAACATCCTGTATTCTCTCATTAGTTTCATTAATTTTCTCATTAGTTTCATTAATTTTAACATTAAATCCAGCGGCTAGTTCACCTTGCATCATTTTCAGAGCCTCTTGTAACATTGCAAGCATTAAAGTCTGTGTAGGGGGGGCTGACATTCTGGAAATGTGACTGGGGGAGCTATCCGTGCTCCCTGCTCCTGTAGAAGAAACAGTTTTTTAGAAGCCATTTAGAATTTCAGCAGATCTTTGTACTTTACACTTTACACTTTGATCAGAAGCCAGAAGCCAAGAAAATGTTCATCAAAGTAAAGACAAAGTCAGAGTCAAAGTCAGAAGTTTTCACAGAAAGGGCTGCTAGTGAAACAAAATTCTCCTCTTAGCTTTCACTTTCCACGCCCTCACAAGCCTCCAGTGCCATTTCTTACAACTTTGCTAATTTGTTACTTCCGAAATGCAAATCCACATTGGAGTTAAATTTAAATACTTGCCGTCTGAGCCTCCTGGCTTTTTCTGCCTGCCGCAATCTAGATGTTCAGATTCTTGTTGATAGCAGGAGTTGGACACGGCTTCTTGCTCCGCTAAGAAAAAAGCAGAGACATCCCAAGTCCGGAGCAGTGACAGGTTCCTAGGGAGCCCTCACCCTTTGCACCCCAGAATTTCTCCTGGGGCACTTGGGGGGCTCTACCATCACCCGTCGGCTCTCCTCACTCCCCTTTGCCCGGGGAGGAGATGTTCGAGCTGCCAGACAGCTGTTTTCCTGCCGTTCTGGCGGCTAACGGTGCTAGGGATTGGGCGCTCTATGAATAGCATCTGTGAAGCATGCGTTGCCAAACCGGAAGTCAATTTGACTGATTATTGATGAGACATTAAAAATTGTGACTTGGAAGCTCTGTTTTGAATCAACAATTCCTGGACAATTGACTAAAAAGGAGACCTATTAAACAAAGATGCAACGCAAGGTGAAAGTGAGTGGAGATCTAAATGGAATGGAGCTGATGTTTCAAAGTATCAAGGACCTTATACAGGAACAACATAAGAAGATGGTGGAAATATTTGATCGCATAGACCAAAAACTGGATAATATTATACAAGGGACAATGAGCAAAGACCAGGACAATGAGGAAAGAATGGAGCCATCAGAAGAAATGGAGGGGAAAGCAGAACTGAGAAACCAGCAAAAAGAAGACAACAACAAGGAGGAGACATTATCAAAATTAATGATGATTAAGGAATTAAAACAGGAGAAAAATACTTTAAAAAATTTAAAAAGGAAATGGGAGAAACAGGAAGATATCTGGGGAAGAGAGATAGTGGCAAGAACAGAGAGCTTTAAAACTAGACAGTGGGAAAGGGTAGAGAGGGGAGAAAAAGTTACATTGCATAGTCAGAATATAGATTTAGAAGTAGATGGAATAAAGGACTTAAGAGAAGAATATGGGAAAGAAGCTTAAAAAATAAGACTAAAAGTTTGGACGTGGGTAAGAGATGATGGATGGGGGGGGGGAAGAGTAAAAGATCTTCCATGAATATATTTCAAAAATGTGTATTAATATTAGAATTATATAGGTTGGATAATTATTTTGAATGTAGTGCGATAGACATTAGGATAATGTTTTAATATAGATATGAAGAGTGAAATAGGGAAATTATCAGGGGTGGGATTCTACCAGTTCGCACCAGTTCACTAGAACCGGTTGTTAACTTTCTAAGCAGTTTGGAGAACTGGTTGTTGGAAAAAATCTCCTTTTGTCCCCCCCCCCCCACTTTACAGCACTAATCCTATAAGGAAGGCATTCTGGTGTTGTTTCAAGCCTAATCTTTATTGCCCTGCTTACAGAAACCGCCTCCCTTATTACATTCTTGGCAGTACGCCTAGACTTACTGTCACCTGAGCTTCTCCAGAGTTTTTCTTTTCTTTTCTTCCTTTGCTGGTCTTTGCTGGGGCTTGACTTTCTTAAAGGGGAAGGGTTGTTTTAAGCTTTTTACACTGTTTTACTGGTTCCTGGCACTGTCATTTTGGGGTGTACTTCCAAGAGGCAGGATGCAAGCTTGGCACTGATATTTTACTGCCTTTCTGGGGGCATGTGATCTTTCCTTAAATCTGGATGGTTTCCTTAGAATATCTTGTGAGGTGGGTGAGACCAGCCAGTATCTTTAAGTGGTGCAAATGGATCTAATGATTGCTTCTCTTGGGTGAGAAAGGGTGCTTTGTGTGTTATTATTTGTATTGTGTTTGAATTTTTTCCTGCCTCATGGTTTCTTTTTCTATCTAGGGAGGGGGTCTTCCTTCACTGCTTTAGTGGTTCCTGGCACTGTCCTTTTGGGGTGTACTTCCTGTGGTGGTCTCCCATGAGAAATGAGACACGCAGACAGGTACCTCGGGACAGGAGCCCAGAATCTCTTCTGTAACCCCCTTTTATTACAATTCATTCCATATCCAGTTACATTCTCATGACAAAGTTAGTAAGGGGTGGGTAAATACAACTGTTACTACCATATATGGTCATATTGTTAATCTATTCCTGAATACACATCCTTTAGGTATCTTGTGGATAATGTCACGTAGGCTTTCAGGTCACGTAGGCACTGGGGTCAGGAGATTTCAGATGAGGTGAGTCACATCCTGCTTTTCCTGTCTTGGTTAGTGCTTAATAGTTAATGAAGTATCCATTATATAAACTGAAGTAAAGCTCTTTGTTCCCAATTTAATCCCACATCTCCCCCTTTTTTGTTTTATCAAGCGGTCCATCCTCCAATTCCAGAAGGGCTTTGGTTTCGCTGATTAGAACGTCCTTCCTGTTGGAGAAAAGCAAGTTTTTGCACATCTGCAGGAGAGAGGGGAGACATTGAATACAACAACACAACAATATTAATAATACCACAATAAATAAAACTGTTGGTATGAATGACCTCAGCCAACTCCCATCAGGTAGCCAGGACCATAAGGCATCCCAAATGTCAATGATGCCACTTCCGTCTCCGACCAGGGGGTTATTCTTGACCATGTTCTCCATATGCTCAATTGTGTGTGTGATGTTATATTTATAGTCAGATACATAAGCATAACAATGTGAATGAATTAAAGCACAAACACCTCCTTTAGCAGCCAATACAATATCTAAAGCATATCTATTCTGTAAAACCACTTCTCGAATTTCTTCTAATTCTTTGTTAATAAATTTCATAGCTTTAATAGTGTCATTAAAAATAACCACAGTCCAGTTATTGAGTAAATGTAAGTCTCTATAGTTCATCGCAACCCCAAGATTAGGGAGAATTCCCCGAGATATTTGAGTAGTCAGGGAACCCCCGAAGGTTAAGGGTTGATCTTCAATGCCAGCTCTTTTGTTCCACAAACGACCTGTTGGTAATGTTGAAACAGGGTAAGTAGCAGGCACCAAGAGACCCAGGGTGCAAATACCCTTCCAATCCCTTGGGACCAACCGATAGGCTCGCCGACCACAAAGAAGCCAAAATTGTGTTAACTCATAATGTCCTGAATCAGAAGAATTAGCAAACATAATCATAGTCTCCATTTCTGAACATGCTGCATACGTGGAAACGTTTGTCCACTGATTAGACGTGCTGATACCATTTACAGCTGTAAGATTGTGTTTTATATGTGCACACCGTTTTGCTGAATCCCATACAATGGTTTGTTGGCAAGTAGTGTAATTGCCCATTTTCAAGGCATTGGCTAACAAGCCTGTGCTTTGAAAACAAAAGCGAGCAGGTTCTAAAATTCTGGTAGAAACTGCATATGTAAAGTCCAGCATGACTGGAGTGGGGTTCCATGAAGCATGAAGTGCCAGTCCTGACTTGCTGTCTGATGGAATGTGCATACAAATCCAACAATCAGTTTTATTCAACAGCTGAGCCGCCTTATTCAGGTCTCTTACGAACGCATTGGTTTCCCAGGTCCCTGGATCATTGGTCTTAACGTGTTGATGGGGTGACAAAATAAGGGCGAACACAGCGAGCAGGAGTCCAGATGATATCGCCATTGTCATTGACGGCAGTGTAGCCTTGACCCCAAGTGACAAGGGAGGCCGGGCCTTTCCACGTAGGATCAGGAAGGCGGCGATAATAGACTTGCGGTCGCGGGGAGTCTATAGGAGAAGCAGAAAAATGCCGACTTGCGGCGGTTGAACCAGGGGTGCCAGAAACATTGAGAAAATTGAGGGTAAACAGGACAAGGTTCAAAGTATTTTGTATTCCAGGCAAGCCGGGGTGATTTTCCCCTTTCTGTTTTATTTGCACATCAAGGGCTTTTTTAAAAGTTTGATGGGCTCGTTCTATAATCGCCTGGCCAGTAGAATTGTAAGGAATTGCAAATTTATGAGCAATGGACCAGCAATGGCAAAACTGTGCAAAAGCAGCACTAATATAAGCGGGGCCATTATCCGTTTTCAATTGTTTGGGATTGCCTAGAATACAGAAGGTCCAAATACAATGATTTATAACATGTTTAGTGGCTTCACCCCTCTGTGGGGAAGCCATAATAAACCCTGAGTAGGTATCAATAGAAACATGAATTAGGTATCTTCAGGGAAAAAATGACGAATGAAGACAGATATATAATTCTACACATTACAACAGCCGCAAGAATTATATATGCGCAGACTTGGAAAACCGAAAAAATCCCAACTACGTTAAATCTCATTAATAAAGTATTTGAATGCGCAGAACTTAGTAGGATGTCACTGGAAATGCAAGACAAAGATGACTCTGAATTCTATAAAACTTGGGACAGGTGGTATAACTGGCTTAACCAAAATAAATATCAAAAATTGCTATAATTATGTGTCATGATCCTAGACACATTATGAGTCATGATCTTAGACAGTATAAATAATAACAAATGTCTACTTTTTCGCAAAGACCGGAACAAAATATCGGAATGTATACAATTTTACAAGATTATAAAATATTAATCAAGCTGAACAAAAGAACCATTGTTGAAAAAGGGAAAATTGTTTTATTGTAATGATAATAGACTGAACACAATATAACAAGAGAAAAGAATAAGGAAAATATTGGAAGATATAAGAAAGATAATGATGTAAATAATAACTATAAAGATTAAACATGTTTTTGTATCACTAGGCTGTAAAAGGATAGCGTCGACGAGATGGTTGACATGTATGTTCAATGTTCAATGTTTTCTATACTCAAAGATATTTCTTACTTATTCTTACATATGTTTATACATGTTTTTATGTTTGTTTGGATGTTTGTTTGTCTTTTTTACATAATTAATAAAGATTATTTTTTTTAAAAAAAGAAACATGAATATATTTCCAAGGAGCAAATGATGGATACAAGGTGACATCCATTTGCCATAATTGACAACTCTCCGTACCCCGGGGATTAACCCCAAGGGGGACAGAGTGAGCTTGCAGACTGCAAGTAGGACATTGCTGAATAATAGCGGAAGCCTCCGCTGCAGAAAGAGAAAATTGTTTCATCAAGGCCTTTCGGTTTTGATGAAAATAAGAGTGGCTAGTCCATGGAGTAATGGGTGACAAAGAAAGAATAGAAAAATCAGGGGGGGCATGGAAGGCAGCGGCTGCAGCAGCGTCTGCCCAAGAATTTCCCTCCTGGATAATACCAGGAAATGGTTGGTGACTTCTGATATGAGCCGGAAAAAAGGGCAAAGTCCTATCATGAAGAAAAAATTGTAAAGTTAAAAATAAGCTGAGAAGATTATCATCAAGAGATGGGGAAACATAAGAATCCAAAAGAGATGTAAGAACCTTGTAAACATAAAGGCTATCAAGAATGAGATTAAAAGGAGAGGTGGGAAAGATCTGAAAAGCCAAGACAGCAGCGGCTAATTCAGCACGCTGAGCAGAAGTTTGAGGAGGGGTAATTTTGGTCTGCCACTGACCCCCCTCTTTCCATACACATGCACCGTAAGTTTTACTGCCATCTACATACACAGTGACAGCGTTGGGAATGGGAGATGAGGAAAGAGTAGAATGAAAAAGTACTGGAACATTATGAAAGATTTGAAAACGAGGGTCAGACGGGACATGACAGGAAACATTGCCCGCCCAATCTGCTAAAGAAAGTTGCAAAGAATCAGAGGTAGCAAATAAGGGTTCCCATGTGGTGAGAGACATGGGAACAAACAAAGAAACAACATCGAAGCCAATGAGACACTTTGCTCGAAATCGGCCTTTGGTAATGAGCAAAGCAAACATAAAATGCAAGGGGTTAATAGATTTACGTGGAGTGTTAGGAAGATGAATCCATTCAAGGATAGCAACAGTGCCCTTTTTATGTTGAATCAGGGTAACTGTTGGAATGGAGGGGGTGTTAAAAAGAACAAGGGATATAGGTTCATTAGGGATTGCTCTATCCACCCAGCGAGTAGCCATTGCGGAATCAAATGAGGGTCAGCACATGCTTTTGAGAATCAGTCAAGACAATGACTGATGAGGGAGACAAAGGGCCTTTGAGGGCCAAGAAAAGGGGGGAAAGTTGAGCTGTAGTTAGTGCAAGAAACGGGCGAACAAAATTTATTGCACCCAGAATCTGCTGAAGGGCCACAAGAGTAAGAGTAGTTGGGAGAACAATATGAGGCAAGGTGGGTGAAGAAGAAGAGGTCAAAACCTTATGACCCAAATAAGAAAAAGGCGGGTGGGTCTGAACTTTTTCTGGAGCCACCTGAAACCCATGAGAGGATAGGTGTTGAATCAGTTCAGGAAGAAAAGGTTGGACCGTGCCGGGAGGACCCGGGGCGGCCATGAGGATATCATCCATATAATGATAAAGCAACAAATGAGGGTAAAGAATACGAAAAGGTGAAAGAACTGTGTCAACATAAAATTGACACATTGTGGGACTATTTAACATGCCTTGAGGCAAAACAGTCCATTGGTATCGTGGAGTGGGGCGAGACATATTGATCTGAGGGACCGAAAAGGCAAAAAGTTCCCTATCATCATCATGCAAAGGAATAGTGAAAAAAGCATCTTTAAGATCAATGACCACTAAATCATATTCTCTGGGAATCATATTTGGATTTGGCATGCCGCATTGAAGCGGTCCCATTGGTTTAACGATAGCATTGACAGCCCGGAGATCCTGAATTAATCTCCATTTCCCAGACTTCTTTTTAACTACAAATACTGGGGTATTATATGGGCTAGTGGTGGGTTCCAGATGTCCAGAACACAGTTGATCATCCACTAGCTGCTGTAATGCAGTCAATTTTTCACTGGTAAGGGGCCATTGATCTATCCATACAGGTGTAGGGGAAAGCAAAGTAAGTTTTAGGGGAATCAAAGACATATTTTAATCCTCCAAAATAAGTTTTGCATCAAATTGGGAAATAAGATCCCTACCCCACAAGTTAATGTGAAGGGGCAGGACAACCGGCTTAATTTGTGCCATAATACCTTTTGTCACACGTTGTACTGTAAGCCAATTTTTACTAGAACTTGCCTGCTGCGTGCCGCCCACTCCCCGTACTGCTGGAGAAGATTCAAGTGGCCATTGAGAGGGCCATTCCGCCGTTCGTATAACTGAAACGTCGGCGCCAGAATCTAAAAGGCCAGAAAAAAGGATGCCGTTAATCAGGAACGGCATGATCGGCTTCTCGGAAGTAATTGGTTTTGTAAGAGCCAAAAGCTCGGTGAGTGAAGGCTCCACAGAGGAAGCTGACACATCCTTAGGTAATAATACCAACTGAGCAATGGTATCCCCTTTTTTAGCCAATACGGGGATATTGGTATAGAATTGAACCTGAACACAATTTTGGGGCAGTGGGTCAAGCACAGAAGGAAGGACAAAGATACCCCTTTTACGGGCCGCTGCCACCGGAAGAACAGTTGCAGTAACATTCGGTGGGAGCGGGCCGGGCAATTGGGCATCAGCAACAATAAGGAGATTAGGAAAGTCAACAGAAGTATCAGCAAGAAGTTTCAGGTCCGTGCCTCGGCAGCAAGGCGGGGCAAAGGACGGAGGGAGAACAACAGAAGGAAAAGAAACATTGCCAGAGGGAGAAAAAGGTACAGCCTTTGGGAGGGGGCTAGCTGCGAGCCCCCCTCTCAGTTTCCCTGATTCTGGGGAACGGATCGGCATTGATTGGCCCAATGAAAACCCTTTTTGCATTTTGGACATACCGTCTTCGGTTTTGGTTGAAAATTGGGTGGGGGGCGGGCAGCACCACCACCCGGAGCTCGGCACTGTGTTTTGAAATGGCCAGGTTTTCCACAATTAAAACAAGTACCTGGAGGTTGGTTCCCCTTTTGTATGGCTGCAGCCAATGCATCCATCTGGTAGGTTTGAGTGCCGATAACACGGCAAGCTTTAAGAAAATCTGCCAGAGTGGAAGCCGGGTTAGAAACTAATGATTTAAGAACGGATTGGCAATCCGCATTCGCATGCTCATATGCGAGTTTCATCAAAATTTCTTTTGCCGCTTCTTGGTTAGAAATTTGGCGGGTTACCGCAAGCTGTAAGCGGTTAACAAAGTCGGCATAGGACTCTGTTGCTCCCTGGTGAATAGCAGAAAAAGATTGAGTTGGGGTGCCCTGATCGTCAACACGACTCAAGGCAGAAAGGACAGCAGAGCTGATAAAAGGAAATGCGGGGGGGGGGTGGTTAGATTTCGAGCCTGAGCGTTAAGTGTAGCAAAAGCACCTTCCCCAAAGAGTTGATCAATGGTCCACTGAAACCCTGGGCGAAGGGCTCTGGTTTGAAGTTCCCTTTTGAATTCCGATTCAAAAACAACATATTGTGTGCCATTTAATAACATTCTAAGCAAATTCTTCCAGTCCTGAGGCAGCATTTGATAATTACCAGCAATGGCATTCAATAAGCCTCTGGTATAAGGACTGGTTATGCCATACTCCATGGTTGCCCTTTTTAATTCTTTTATTACTGGCATAGGCAAAGGTTCCCAATCAACAAGAACGCCGGTGGGACCCTGTTGGAAAGTAACCGGGAACAACTCCATGTCGGCTAGGTCAGCAGCATCCAAAGAGCCAGATTTTAAAGCCCTTTGGTATGCCCCGCGGATAAGACCAGGGTGAAAAGCAGAAGCAGGGTTGGAAGTAGAAGAAACAGGGGTTTCGGGAGCCGTGGGTGAAAAAGAACTCACGACTGAGGGTAGCGGGGTAGTCACCATGACCGAGGGAGGCTGGTATGGTGGCGGATCTAATAAAAGCTGATGAGGCGAGTCAGCATGATTTTGAATCATGGTATAAGCTGTTTTCCATAAACACAAAATGTCAGGTGGCGCCCGAGGAGGTTGGTGGAAGATATCACCAATTTTCTTCCACGTCTCCGTTTTTAAAGATCCGCCCTCTGGATAGGACGGACATTGAGCCCACACATAGGTAAGTAATTTAACAGCCTCAGTTTTAGAAAGGGATCGGGTAAATTTTTGTTCTTGAGGGGAAAGGTATTTTTTCCTGCCCAATTGTCTCAGCTCTTCCACGTGAGATTTCTGAGCTGCAGACATACCACCCCCCATACTTACGAGAAGGAGTCAGTCGCCAGCGACGTCGTCGGGTGCACCGTGCCTATTCCAGGCGATAAGTAGGGGGTCGGCAGGGACGTATTCCCATGTGGAATCACATCGAGGGGTCACCAAATGTGGTGGTCTCCCATGAGAAATGAGACACGCAGACAGGTACCTCGGGACAGGAGCCCAGAATCTCTTCTGTAACCCCCTTTTATTACAATTCATTCCATATCCAGTTACATTCTCATGACAAAGTTAGTAAGGGGTGGGTAAATACAACTGTTACTACCATATATGGTCATATTGTTAATCTATTCCTGAATACACATCCTTTAGGTATCTTGTGGATAATGTCACGTAGGCTTTCAGGTCACATAGGCACTGGGGTCAGGAGATTTCAGATGAGGTGAGTCACATCCTGCTTTTCCTGTCTTGGTTAGTGCTTAATAGTTAATGAAGTATCCATTATACAGACTGAAGTAAAGCTCTTTGTTCCCAATTTAATCCCACAACTTCCAAGAGGCAGGATGCAAGCTTGGCACTGATTTTTTTACTGCCTTTCTGGGGGGCATGTGATCTTTCCTTATATCTAGATGATTTCCTTAGGATATCTTGTGAGGTGAGTGAGACCAGCCATGCTTGACAAACTTGGGAGGGCAGAGACTTGAACCTGGGTTCCCTATATAATTTGTTCATTTGTTTCTTTAGCTTGGCATTTTGTAGCCCAAATATGCCCACCCACTTTCTGGAGAGCTTAAATGACCTCTCTGCTAAAGGGTCTCACTTTATGAGCAAGAGTTGGCTGCTGATAGTTTTAACTATCATTTTAACTATTTTAATTCCTCAAGGTGCTCTGGTCATTGTACGATTCCCATGCTGTGCTGAGTAAAAATGTATTTAGTTTCTCTAGAATAAGAGACAATCACCTCATATAACTAAACCGATGCCCTCGAAAGTATAATCATTTCAGTCATTGATTTAAATGGATCACTTTCATTTTATCCAAGAAAGGGAAAAGACATATTAATACTTAACTGGTGCAAACTAGAATAATATAAAGGCAGTGGTGGGATTCAGCCGGTTTGCACCAGTTCGGGAGATCCATTAGCTAACTTTCTGAGCAGTTCGGCAAACAGGCTGTTGGAAGAAACAGTCTTTTGTTTTTCCCACCTTACAGAGTTAATCCTGTCAGGAAGGCAGGAAGGAGACATTCTGGTGTGCCTCTTGTGCGTTGTTTCTAGCCCAATCCTTATCTTTATTGCCCTGCTTAAGTGTTTTCCGAAACTGCCTCTGCGGTTAAGCCTTGTTACATTGTAACAGCTAATGGTTTTTGGCAGTACACCCAGACTTAATGTAGCCTGAGCTGCTTCTCTGGAGGTTTTTTTCCATTTCTTTGCTGGTACTTTTATTAGGGGCTTGACTTTCTTAACGGGGAAGGGTTGTTTTAAGCTTTTTACACTGTTTTACTGGTTCCTGGCACTGTCCTTTTGGGGTGTACTTCCAAGAGGCAGGATGCAAGCTTGGCACTGATATTTTACTGCCTTTCTGGGGGCATGTGATCTTTCCTTAAATCTGGATGGTTTCCTTAGAATATCTTGTGAGGTGGGTGAGACCAGCCAGTATCTTTAAGTGGTGCAAATGGATCTAATGATTGCTTCTCTCGGGTGAGAAAGGGTGCTTTGTCAGTTCACTGAGCACAGGAGTTTCTTGTCTATGGGGATTCTTCAGTCATCCTGGTCATGGTTGTCCCAAATATGCTTTTTTCAAGAGGCAACTGGACTTTCTTGGTTTCCAGAAAGTCTCTCATGATAATAAGGCTTAGTAACATGGCACCAGGTTTGAAGTTTATTTAGATATCTGTGGCATGTACTAATTTTATTGTGATCCTGACAAGCTTGGGAGGGCAGAATCTTGAGCCTGGGTCCCCTACATACTTCGTTAATTTGTCTCTTTAGCTCGGCATTTTGTAGCCCAAGTGTGCCCACCCACGTTCTGGAGAGCTTAAATGACCTCTCTGCTAAAGGGTTTCACTTTATGAGCAAGAGTTGGCTGCTGATAATTATCCTTGCATTTTAACTATTTTAATTCCTCAAGGTACTCTGGCACCCTGTCTGATTTGTAACTCTGGGTTGCAGGTATTTCTAATCTAATGATTGGTATTTAGGGCAGCTTTTTGCAAGCAAAGAAGCTTTTTGTATTTTTGTACAGGTAATCCTTGACTTACAACAGTTCATTTAGTGACCATTCAAAGTTACAATGGCACTGAAAAAAGTTACTTATGACCGTTTTTCACACTTACAACCGTTGCAGCATCCCCACGGTCACGAGAGGCCAGGCGAGGAGAAGTGCCCCTCGACGTGAGTGACGTCGAGTAGTCACATGACCGCCCAGCCATGCCTACCCAGCTGGTCATTAGGGCAGAGAACTGGTTGTTAAATTATTTGAACCCCACCACTGGAAATTATGAATAATTATGAATAAGAATTAAACATTAATTGGAAAATTAGAGTTTGAATGATGGTATTATTATGTATAAAAATATGATTAGTAGTGAAATGCTAGAATTAAACAATGGGTGATTAGAAAATGAAAGAATATATTTTAATGTAAACATGTGTATCAATAGTAGAACTACACAGATTGGAGGATTGGAAAGAACACGAATAGATGTACTTTAAATGTTTAAATGATTATGACTGGTATTAGAAGTGTACGTTGAGATAGTGAATAAGGAAAGAATGAAGGATGAAACTGAACATAAATAGATGTGAAGAGCTAAATAAGGGAAATATGAATAATAAAACAGGTGAAAGATGGGAAATAGAAAAGAAATGTCTTTGAATATTATAGCGATATGGGGGGGAAAGTTAAAATAGAGATAGAAATAAGAGGGGGATAATAGTACATATACAGTATATATTAAGATATTAAGATATATGAAAGAATAAGAAGGAGGTTTAAGAACTGAAGGGTGGTAGTAAAGGGTATGTGTAAATGAAAATGAAAATGAAATGTAATAACTATGAGTAACAATATTATGTTTATTTGTATTGAAATGTATGATACCCAGGTACCACACCATTCATGCATTGATGTATAAATAATATAAAATAAAAAACTTGATTAAAAAAATTAACAAATGTTAATGTTTAACATACCACAGGAGTAATGTAGGGTTTCCTGCCTAAGCAGGGGGTTGGACTAGAAGACCTCCAAGGTCCCTTCCAACTCTGTTATTCTATATGGAGACTTTAACTACCCTGATATCAACTGGGAGACAAATTCTGCAGCAAGTTTGAGATCGAACAAATTCCTAACCAACTTAGCTGACAACTTTGTCATCCAAAAGGTAGAGGAGGGAACTAGAGGAAAAACTATACTGGACCTAATTCTTACTAATAGAGAAGAAGTGATAGAGGGAGTTGAAGTTGCCGGAATTTTGGGTGAAAGTGACATCATATTCAGGGGTGGGTTCTAATTTTTTTTAATACCGGTTCTGTGGGTGTGGCTAGGGGGCATGTGACTGAGTGGGCATGGCCAACATGATGTCACTCACGCACACACCCACTCAGTCACATGCCCCCCACTTAGCCACACCCACAGAACCGGCAAAAATTTCTGTTTTGCCAGCTGGGAGGCTGGCAAAGAAGCCTCACTTTCCCCGCTGCTGTGGCTGCTTCTACCTCAGCGCCAGCAGGAGCGGGGTGCTGCGGCTGCAACAGCGCGGAAGGCCCATCAGAAGCGAGAAGGGTCACTCCGCCCGCGGCTGTTGCAGCAGCCGCCTGGGCGAGCCGCTCCCTGCCTCAGGCCCATGCCCCCCCCACCTAGCCATGGCGACAATTTATGTTTTGCCAGCTGGGAGGCTGGCAAAGAAGTCTCGCTTTCCCCGCCACCGCTGTTGCTTCTACCTCAGTGTCGAATGGTCCATGCCCCCCCTACACACACACCCCGTGCTTGTCCTGGCAGCACCCTGGTTACCGCCCGGCCCAATACCACCACCCCTTGCCCACCATTCAATTCGCCTGTTCCTGGGGTTGGGCAGCTCAGCTACGGTCGGCTCGGCTCTTGGCGGGTGAAGAATCTGCAGGCGAAGCGAGCCCCTCCAGGGAGGGCAGTGGGGAGCAGCTGCCTGGGAGGACCTGGCCACCCTCCCTCACGTCTGGCCATCGCATGGCCGGGCTTGCCGGAGGATTAGGCACCCCGAAACGCGCCTATGTCGCCGGGTCGACCTCAGACCCTGCAGGGCAGAGGAGAAGCAAAATCCACGATGGCAAGAGAGGAAGAAGAGGAATGGTAGGGAAGGAAGCGGTGAAGAAAAGAGAGGAGATGGAGAGGAGGAGAGGAGGGAAGTAGAGCTGAGAAGAGAAAGAGAGAAGGAAGAGAGGGAAGTAGAGGGGAAGAGATGGATCATTGTTGCAAAATTGGGAGAAATATGATGTATATGAGAAAGTAAACAGATGGGTAATTTCTTTTGTTAATTTGATGGTTATATAATTGATACTATAATGGATTGGCTTTTATAATCATGTTTTTTCAGAGTTTACCAAGCTTTTGAGTTGCTTTTCCTTTTAGGACTTTCATCCAAGGAATCTTTCTCAAGTTTTCTCTGAGTTTATTAGAATTAGTTCTTTCAAAAAATCTAAGACGTTGGTGTCCTTGTGTTCAATTGTTTTTGTTTGCATTATGTTGCATTCTAGTATGACTGTGGTCACTCTCACCCAACGTTCCTGCAGTTTCAAATCCTTCTACAACTTCTTCTTTGTTTGTAAGTATTAACTAGAGCTGATTTGGATACAGATTGGATACAGATACAGATTAATAGAGTTGGAAGGGACCTTGCAGGTCATCTGATCCAACCCACCGCCCAAGCAGGAGACCCTACATTTTTTTTCCTCAGCCTGCTAACAGCTGAGTTGATGATCCATTCAGGGCAGGTAGCCCTCATTTAATGACCATTCCAAGTTACAATGGCATTGAAAAAAAATGAGTTAGGGATGTCCTCACCCTTACGACCTTATGGTCATGTGAACGAAATTCGGGTGCTTGGCAACTCGCATGTATTTAGAATGGTTGTGCCAATGCAGGATCATGTGATCCAGTTCCCAAGAAGTAAAGTCAATAAGCAAAGTTGGATTCGCTTAATGACCGTGTGATTCATTTAACAATTTAAAGCCCAATTTTGATTGAAATTAAAGTGCTGGACAAATGAGACTTTGAAGAAAATAATTTACAAGTGTTACAAGTGTTAAGTGGATTCAAAATATAGAAATACAGAAACTTACTTTTAAAACGGAGCTGTTTTGTTATATTGGGAATTGACAGTGCCATCTGCTGGTTAAAAGAAAATACTGCAATAAAATGGATGAAGCACCTATCTAGCAACTTGGAAAACCATAGAGAGATTTAAAGGAACAGGATTAAAAACCCTTTTTGAGGTTGTTTTTACTACAGACTTGGTGGAAATTAAAACGTTAAATAAATAAAAATATAAAGAAGACAATTTACAAGTGTTAAGTGGATTTAAAATACAGAAAAATAGAAATACAGAAACTTACCTTCTTAAAAAAAAAGACTTGGTTTGTTATATGCTTGGAAGAGAAACTACAATTAACTGTGGGAATATCTTTGTTGACATTAATACTGACCTTGACTTGTAAGAACTATCTTAGAGTCTGGGAGAAAAGTGAAAGTACTTCGGAGGCTGTGAAAATAGTTTAATATTAACAATTGGAGATTGGTTTAAAGCACATCCGGGACTTGCTTAGATTGGAATAAACTTTACACAATACACAATATTACAAAAGGCTGTGGAAGTTGATCTATACTAACAGCCTGAGACTGATTTCAAGCTCTTTTGGATTTGTACATCGTGATTTTGAGACAATGGAGGCAAGTGAATATGAAGAACTTGTTGGATTATTGAAAGAATTGGGCAACGATCTAAAAAGTTACATTTTGGGATTTGGAGATGGAAAAGGAATGATAAAAGAATTAGATGACAATAATCACTCTGAAGCTATGATGGCAGGGAATAAAAATGGAAAGAATGAAAAACAAGAACAAAATAAAGAAGAGGCAAAACCAGAAGAAGAAAAGAAGATCGATGACAATATTGGACATTTTGATAACAAAAAGGACAAGGACACTAAAAATGAGGAACAGATTGATGCTTTTACTGGAATTCATAATAATTATACTGGGATTCACATTGTTCAAAGTGAAATAACAAGGGTGAAATATGGGCATCGAAAAAAGCTAGTAAAAAAAGAAGGGGGAAACAGGGAGAAGAGGTTGAGAGGAACGGAAAGAAGACTTATACAAATGAAATGTTTGGGGAGAAAAGGAGTTTGGGAGAAAAGGGTTGAGCTTGTCAGGGTTGAGCTTGAACCTGTTCACTCCCATCCCGACCCTTACATCGTCCAGGCATCGGCACATCACATCCGCTGCTTCCCTGAATTGAGATGGGGTGGAGATGTACAACTGGGTATCATCAGCATATTGCTGATACCTCACCCCGTGTCGTCGGATGATCTCACCCAGCGGTTTCATGTAGATGTTGAACAGGATAGGTGAGAGGACTGAGCCCTGCAGAACCCCGCAAACCAGGGGCCTGGGGGCTGACCTCTGACTTCCCGCCAACACCGACTGCGTCCTATCGGAGAGGTAGGAGGAGAACCACCGTAAAATGGTGCCCCCCACTCCCAACTTGCCGAGTCGGCGCAGAAGGATACCATGGTCAATGGTATCGAAAGCCGCTGAGAGGTCAAGTAGCACCAAGATGGAGGAATAAAGATGGTGGGGCCTAGGGGGAGGGCCTTATCTGTAGGGGCCCCTGCTCTCTGGAACCAACTTCCCCCGGAGATCCGAATCATCCCCACCTTGCTGGCCTTCCGAAAGGCCATTAAGACATGGCTCTTCCTGCAGGCGGGGTGAGTTTTGAGACGATTTATATCTGATGTCTCCCCCATGTATGTATGGTGTGTATATATATATATATATTAACTGTTTAAACTGTCTTTTTAAAATTGTTTGGAGTTTTTTACAAAATGTTGTACGCCGCCCTGAGTCCTGAGAGAGTAGGGCGGCATAGAAAAACTACCAAATAAATAAATAAATAAATAAATAAATAAATAAATAAATAAATAAATAAATAAATAAATAAATAAATAAATAAATAAATAAATAAATAAATAAATAAATAAATAAATAAATAAATAACCTCCATCTCGGTCTCACCAGAGATCATCCATCTGGGTGACCAAAGCAGTTTCCGTGCTGTAGCCACACCTGAAACCCGATTGAAAGGGATTTAGATAATCAGTGTCATCCAATAACCTTAGGAGCTGGAGCGCCACCACTTTCTCTACAACCTTACCCACAAAGGGCAGGTTGGAGACTGGACGGAAGTTCTTTAAATCCGCTGGGTCCAGGGAAGGCTTCTTGAGGAGGGACCTCACCACCGCAACTTTTAAGGGTTGCGGGATGGATCCCTCTCTCAAGGAAGCGTTCACCACCGCCTGGAGCCAGCCACATTGTTAATAATGAAAGTAGGGTATTATGAATTGTTACGTGTATAAAAGAGTACCGTATTTTTCGGAGTATAAGACGCACCGGAGTATAAGACGCACCTTAGTTTTGGGGGAGGAAAACAAGGAAAAAAGGCCTCTGCCTCCCAGCAATTTGCCAAACAGCAAACAGCAAACAGCAAACAGCAAACAGTACAGATGATATACACTGTTTGCTGTGTATTTCTGTGCATGTGTGCCTGACCCATAGAAATGGCAAAGAATTGGAGAAATGTACATTATGGCAGTATATTAATCCCAAAAAGTTTTCTTAAATGTAATCACACTAACTCCTCCCAATTATTTAAATAGATCTACTCCAGACATGACTAAGTCAGGGTTTAACTCAGATGCCTTATTTTAATACTAATAATACTAAAACAGGACATTTCAGATTATACTTTTACAGATCTTTAAAATTGATGTGGCTTTCTGGAAGTATTCTCTGCTATTTAAAAGAAGATACAATAGCACTGGGCCTCTTCAGAGCAAGCATTTATTTTAAAAAGCTTCTTCATTTTGTTAAGTTGTCTAGAACAATAATAAAGCAGTCTTTAAAAAATAAGTCTAATAATTTGAACACTCTACAAACATTTAACAAAATAACATATTAACAGAATCTGCCTCTACCTAGGATAGAACTCACAACCTCCTGATTGTGAGGCAAGAGCTCTACCTCTAGGCCATAGCAGCTACAGCTTACCTCCTTGCAATTTCAGCAGTCTAATATTGCCAGCAGTTTATCTCCCAGCAATTTGTCTCATTACAGCCACCGTAGTTAGTTTCATTTTACCACGTGGCTTGCAAGCCTCAGACAGCTGTAGGTCAGGAGGCTGCTAATTAGTTTCTTGTGCAAATCAGGCTCTGCTGCTGTTTGCTGCAAAGAGGTAAATTGTTGGGAGGTAGAGGCCAAAGGGTGGGGGTGGCTGGGTGGGGCTACATTCGGTGTATAAGACGCACCCAAATTTTCACCCTCTTTTTGAGGGTAAAAAGGTGTGTCTTATACTCCAAAAAATATGGTAATTCAGGTAGAAAAGAAAAAGGGAGGATTGAAGGAAAAGAATGATAAGTTACTCTTTTATAAAGGAATATTAAATGTACTAACAAGCTTTAATAAATATATTAAACATAATCTATAAGGCACTTCTCTGACTAACCCAGAATGTATTTAGTAAAACACATGAAGAATGACTAGGGACAATTCCTCCTGGAACACACACTCAAGGGCAGAACACAGGAAACACCCCATGGTCAAGCTATAATGCATTAAGATAAGGATGTCGCCCAGGGAGGAACAACAGAAGGACAAGATAAGATAGTTCCGCCTAGAGAGAGAATTGTTAGACTGACCTGTTAGGATAGAAAAACGTAAGAATGATTTAGCAGAATAAAGGGGGTGTGGGGTGAGCTTATTAGGCATGGTGGGTGATGTGTAGAAAAGTATAAAAGTATGAATTGTAAACATGTCTTTGCTCTCTTGGCCCTCAATCCAATTTGGGAAGAGGCTTGGAAGCCCAGCCTTTGCAAACACTGTTTCTTTTTCTCAATAAAGCCTTTGATTTGTGAACCAGATCTGTCTCTGTATTGTGAGTATTAAAATAATTGGCTATCATATCTCACAATGGTTTGTGGCAACTCCGACTCTCGGACGTTGACACACAGGTTTGTGAAAAAACAGATTATGCCAAACCAATCTTATTTCATTCTTTGACAAAGTGACCAGAAAAATGCTGTGGATGTAGTATACCTAGATTTCAGTAAGGCATTAAACAAAGTAGACCACAACCTATTTCTTGGTAAGCTAGAAAAATGTGGGATAGACAGCATCACCAACCAGATGGATTTGTAACTGGCTGACAAACCATACTCATCAAGTAGTTATTTTTTTTAAAAAAATAATCTTTATTAAATTTTCCATTAAAAATAAGACATACATAATATATACAAAACAGAAAAAGACAAAAAAACATATAACATAAAACCATCTATAAACATATAAAGTAGACATAGCTTACAAGTAAGATAAACATATACGAACCGTTACAACGAATTCATTTTCCTTGAACAGCCTATTACTATTACTTTCTTACGTATTTACATTTTGATTATTATAAAGTTAATATTTCCTATAAATAAAATCTATTGAGTCACCTATTTCTATTTCAACAACTATTTCATTTATTTTACAAGCTTGAATAATCATATTGTATTACTCAATATACAAAAAGTGAAACAGTATACTATGATATAGTATAGTATGTTGCAGTTTATTATAGTATTGCAAGAAGTTATATTATAATAAATTTCTATATTTTTTTTGTTTTAGCCAATTATACCATCTGTCCCATGTTTTGTAGAAGTCTGTTTCATTTTTGTCCTGAATTTCCATAGATAATTTACTCATCTCCGCTGCTTCCAAAATTTTCGTAACCACAGTTATCATAGTCGGTATTAAATCTGTTTTCCAATTTTGTGCATAGATAATTCTAGCCGCAGTAATAATATGTAATATCAAATATCTATCTTCTTTATTAATTTTCTCTCTAAATATACCTAATAAAAATAACTCTGGTTTTAATTCGAGATTTCATGCTGTAATTTGTTCAATCATGGTCTTAATTTTGTTCCAAAATGGTTTCACCTGAGGGCAAGTCCACCAGAGGTGGTAGTACGTCCCATTTTCTTTTTTGCATTTCCAGCATTTCGGAGAGAGTTTCGGAAACATTTTTGCCAATTGTGTGGGAGGAAGATGCCATCTATAAAACGTTTTGTATATGTTCTCTTTATATGATACTGTGAGAGTTAGTTTATAATTTTCTTCCCAGATTTTTTCCCATTCGGACAATTTTATTGCATAACCAAAATTTTGGCCCCAGGCAATCATTGATCCTTTAACAGTTTCTTCAAATAATTTGTATTGGAGTAAATAACTGTATAATTTAGAGATCATTTTTTCCTCTGTGCCCAATAATATTTTATCTAATCCGTGCAAATTTTGAAATCCAAATTGTGTTTTATCTTTGTGGTATCTAGATTGCACTTGTAGGTAGTGCCACCAGTCTAACTCTATACCCGACTCTTTGAGTTCTTGTTTTGTTTTGAAATTGTCATGTTCATCCAATAATTGTTGATATGTTGTATCCTTCTATTGTTAAAATTCATTTATTTTTAAGTACTATCCAGTCTTTTATCCAGATTAAATTAACCGCTTGTTGATATGTTTCCCAGTCGGGGAGCCCAAATCCTCCTCTTCTCCATAGTGGGTGGAGCTAGCCTCCAAGAATGGGTTAAATCTGCCCTCTAGCCAATCAGGACCGAGTTTTTGAAAAGTATAAATACAACCCTCTTGCATTGGCACCCCCTCTTTTTTCTCGGTCCTTAGCCATGAAGGACAGTGCTTCCCCATTCTTAGAGACTTTCTCCACAATTATCTACTCAACAAATAACATCGTAATCAACTGTGAGTGATTCCTTCCTAACTCCCCGATTGACAGCTGTCACCTCAAGTCGGGTGGAGGGCGGCTAGGGGCATAGGCCCTGCCGCGTCTGTCTTCCTAAGGCAGACCGGGTTCCCCCTCAGAAAGACTGTTTGTTCCCTGCGTATAGAGGGGTCCCCAACTGGTGCCACCTGGAGAATTCTCAGGCAAGCCAGAAACTTTGCCTGTCAGGGAGAGAGGTACTTGTAAAAAAGCAAGATCTACAAGCTGCAGAAGCCTCACGCTTCAGCGGCCGCCGTTCCTCTCCCGTCGGCTGGAGCCTAGCTCCCATAGCCGACAGAGCGCTCCTTCCAATTCCGGCAAAAGCGACTAACAGCGATCAGAAAAATTGCCGATTTGAGCGCCTATAATTACTATTCTGGCCGCTGTGTGAGCGTGCGACTTCGAAAAACTGACAGGCAACTTGACAGCAAAGCTAAGCAGCAGAGCGAGCGGCGGGAAAAGCCGTTAAGACTTTCGAGACCGGTGACATCACAGCGGCCATCTTTAGCATACGCCAGCTGCTCAGCGGCCGTCTGACAGCTCCAGAAGACCACGTGACCAGCGAAAACGTCTTCTGAGCCTCGCACACTCGCCGCAAGCCTCTCCAAATGTTCCGAGCCAGATCGTCTGGCCAGTAACATACACTTTCGCCAGAATGGCAGAGAAGGCTCATAAGCAAGGGAAGGCCAGGCAAAAGTCACACAGGCCTTCCCCTGCAGAGGAAGACACGAGGGGGGGGCGGAGTTTCTCCCTCAAGCCTGGGTCCGGCTAGGGACAGATCCCCTCAGAGATCCACCCCCACCCCCTCTGCTCGCCACAAGGCCAGGAAGACGGCTCAGGCTCCCCAGACCACTAATGATCCCCCCAGGGGCAGCCACAAGGTGCAGACCCATGAGACACCGCAACCACCCACTGCAGCCCCCAAATCTCACAGAAGCACCCCTTCTGTTGCACCAGCCCGTAGGTCAGTCAGCCCCAGCCACAATCTGTCACTGGACAATCCGGATGTCCAGCTCAATGAGGCAGACATTTGGGGCGACACTGGCATGGATGAAGGGGCTTATGAGGAGGGGTCCCCAACTTCCTCTTACAAGGACCCCCTCCAGGACAAAGCAATACAAGAAAGAATAGATGCGGCAATCCGCAAGGGGGTTGAAGCGGGCATCAGGGCTATGGCTGGGGCCCCCAAGACCTTGCCACCGCCCAGGCCAGCACTCAGAATGGTTCCCTCCCTCGAGACTCCAACTCCTGACGAGGTTGAGGACCATGCCTATTCACCTCCTGGATCCCCTGCCTCATTTGAGGACCTGGAGGAGGAACAGGGGGAAGGGGAGCCATTGGAAGACGCTCTCCTAGACATCAAAATGTCTGACGGTGAGGACATGGCTCCCGAACCCCCCATAACAACAGGCCTATTCCACCCCAGCCTCTTCCGGTCACTCCTGCACAAGGCCAAAACAACGGCAAACCTTTCGTCCACCAAGGCAGATACCCAAGTAGTGGGAGTGCAGGAGGACCTGATATTTGAGGAGGCCATGACCTCACAGACAGAGGTGATTCCCATCCCGAACTTCTTTGTAAATTCACTTCTTAAACAATGGTAGTCGCCAGCCTCCGGTCCACTCCAAAATGCGCAGGACAAACGTTACTTTAACGTTGCCACTCAGCTGGCACAGCATTTGGCCATCCCACCTGTAGATGCCCCTGTGAGGGCTCTCTACTCCACCACTCAGTTGCCAGGCAAATCAGACGAGCTCCTCCGTCCAGAGGACCGCAGAACTGAGTCGGCCCTGCAGAAGGCACACCAGGCGGCCACCTGGGCAATAAAAGTGTCCACAACGGCTTCTTTTTTCTGCCGCGTCTCCCTCAAATGGCTGCACACCCTGCAGGAGCACATCCCATCTACAGACACCCGTGCTCAACAGGACGTAAAGAAACTGCTGGCGGCGGTGCAGTTCACTTCGGACGCCACCCTCCAAGCCGCCAGGTTCGCGGCCCGCTCGATGGGTTCTACAGTGACAGCACGCCGCATGCATTGGCTCCGCTCCTGGCCAGCGGACGCCCATCATAAGTGGAAGCTGGCCACGGCTCCCATCGCCGGTCAGTCCCTCTTTGGCCCTGCCCTTGATCCCATCGTCACCAAGACCAAAGACAAGCGAAAAGTTCTCCCCACTTGCACAAGGAACCCCAAAAAGTCTTCCTCCTTCTTTAGGAAGGGATCCAGGGGTTCTGACCAAGGTTATACTTGGCCCCAGGGGCAATATGGGTACCAGGGACAGTCTGGGTACCAGGGACAGTATGGGGCCCGACAGCGCCCAGCTCCTGATAGAACCTTTAGAGGTTCCCAGACCAAACGGCCCTTTAGAGGGGCCGGTGGTCGCCCCTTCTGCTGGTACAAGTAAGCCTGCACCAGTTCCTCCCATTGGGGGTCGCCTGGCCTTGTTTGCCAGTCGATGGGAGGAAATCACCAATGATGCATGGGTCTTACAGACCCTATCACCAGGGCTATCTCTTGAATTTCTTTCCACCACCCCCCACCCCCCGAGGTTCTTTCTATGTTGCCCCTTGTCATCCAATTCCACTAAACGGGTCCTTATGAATCAGGCCATCAAGCACCTGCTTGACATTCGAGCCATCCAACAGGTGTCCAAGGACCAGCAGGGGCAGGGATTCTATTCCATCTTGTTCATAGTCCCAAAATCCTCGGGCGGGTGGAGAGCCATTCTTGATTTAAAACGCCTCAACAAATATGTCATCTACAAGAAATTCAAGATGCACACCCTGCAATCAATTCTGGTGGGCATTAGGCAAGGTGATTTTCTTGCATCAATTGACCTTTCAGAGGCTTACCTCCACATTCCAATCCACCCTTCTCATCGCCAATACCTCTGGTTTTGTTATGCAGGGGTGCATTATGAATATCTGGCGTTGCCCTTCGGCCTGTCCTCAGCGCCGAGAGTGTTCACCAAGGTACTGGCCGCCTTGACCGCCCACCTGCGGGCGATTCCTGTGCGTGTCCAGTGTTACCTGGATGACATCCTCATCCAGTCTTCCTCCCTGCCCCAGGCAGAGCGGGACATCCAGGTAACACTCAACACTCTTGAACACCACGGGTTCCTAGTTAACCTAGGAAAGAGCCAGCTGTCCCCTTCCACCAGGGTGACTCACCTGGGGGCCACTATTGACTCTCTGGAGTGCAGGGTGTACCTGTCGCAGGAGAGGAGGGACAGCCTATCGGACTTAGTCCAGCGTGTTCTGGCCCAAACATCGGTTCCCCTGAACCAGCTGTCCTCCCTCCTGGGCAAGATGATTTCAGCCATTCACATCACCCCATGGGCTCACCTGCATTCCAGAGACCTTCAATGGTTTCTTCTCCCTTTCCAGCGATCCGGTCGCAGCGCCTCCCCAGCCAGGGTCCGGCTCCCAACACCACAGAGGTGGGTTCCTGCCGGTGCGGTTAATAGCTGTTGTTTGGCGCAGAGCCGAAGACGCTGCTGCCGTTCGCAGCGCGGGGGCTTTCCCCGGGCGCTGCCACCGCCTGCATGGACACCGCCAATTGCGTTCTTTTGCCCTCTGCGCATGCGCAAAGCGTTCGGCATGCGCAAAGCGTTCAGCATGCGCAGAGGGCAAAAGAACGCAATTGGCGGCGTCCATGCAGGCGGGGAAAGCGCCCGGGGAAAGCTCCCGCGCCGCAAACGGCAGCAGCATCTTCGGCTCTGCTACAAACAACAGCTATTAACCGCACCGGCAGGAACAGGCAGGAACCCACCTCTGCAACACCGGTGCGAAAATCCCTTCGTTGGTGGAATTCAGCTGCTCTCGACAGAGGGACCGGCTTCCTGGAGCCCCAGAGGGTAACTCTGACAACCGATGCAAGCACTACAGGTTGGAGGCCCCACATCCAGTCCCAGGTTGCCCAGGGCACCTGGTCCCCTGCAGAACAGAGCCTTCCCATCAACCTGCTGGAGATGAGGGCAGTCCGCCTGGCCCTCGCCCACTTCAAGGGCCTCCTGTCAGGCAGCCACATGCTCATCCTGACAGACAACGTCACCACGAAGGCCCACATCAACAGACAGGGTGGGAGCATGTCCAAGGCTCTCATGGCAGAGGCAACGACACTGGGGCTCTGGGCGGAGCAGCATCTACTGTCTCTCGCAGCGGAACACATCTCCGGTGTGAGCAACACGACTGCAGACTGGCTCAGCTGAAACTCCATCGACCCGGCGGAGTGGTCCCTCCACCAGGATATGTTCCAGCAGCTGGTCAGTTGGTTCGGTCTGCCAGTCATGGACCTCTTCGCCACCCCAGAGAACTCCAGGTTGCCCAGGTTCCTCACCAGGTTTCGGACACCGGGGGCAGAGGGTACAGACGCTCTTCGCTGCAACTGGCCACAAGGGCTTCTGTACGCATTTCCCCCCTGCCCTTGATTCCCAAGGTTATATGGAGGGTCATACAGTTGGGGGCGGAGGTGATTCTCCTGGCTCCCCATTGGCCCAGACGGGCATGGTTCGCGGACCTTATGTCCCTGTCTGTGTCACCTCCTTGGCGGATCCCGCCGACAGAGTGGTCGCTTGTCCAGGGGTCAGTCCATCATCCAGAGCCGCATTGGCTTCAAGTGACCACCTGGCACTTGAACGGCTCACTCTGAGGCATCGCCTGGTTCCGGACAATATTGCTCAAATCATGTTGGCCTCTAGGAGGCCGTCTACGGAGCGTATCTATTCCGCTATGTGGAAAGCCTTCTGTCACTGGTGCACGCAGGTGGGGTATTCTCCTGTAGAACTGTCAATTATTATTTTTTATTCAAAAAGTTTTATTAGTACAAAGTACAGACATTTTTTTCTTCCCCCCCCTTCCCCCCATCCCCCCCTCTTACCCACCCACCCCGACTTCCCAGAAAAAGCACAGGGCATAATATTCATTAAAATAAGTTTAAATTATACTAAGAAATTCTTAATTTCCACATTTCTTTGAATCTTTAACTCCTTGTTGTTCAAAACTTTTTAAGCATAATCTAAGAATCAAGCATATTGTTAATCAAACATCATTTCAATATCTCAGGCTGCTAATTTACTCCACTAAATATCTTTCCTTTATATAATCTTTGTATAATCTAGTATAATAAAAAGAAAAAAGGGGAAAAAAGAAGAAATCTTTCTTTCACTATTTCATTCAGTTACAACCATCAACATCATTTCCTCAATATTAAGTAAAAATTTAGTAAATATTAAATAAATATTAAGTAAAACTTCCTTCTTCATTATACCTCTTCAATATACATAAAGATTTAAAATATTCTAACAAAATGTTAATTCCAATATTTCTAGATTCCTTTAACCCCTTATAACTCAGAAAATTTTAAACTTAATCTTAGAATCAAACACATTATTAATAACCTAACATTACAATATATCAAGTTACTAATTTCACAAAAATTCTAAATCTTTAATTATTTTAAGATATAGTAATAAAAAGAAGAAAAAGGAAAGACAAAGACAAAGCAGAACAAAAAAGAAAAACACAACCATCAAAGTCATTTCCTCAATAATCTTCTTACTGCAAAATGTCAATTTTCGTTCATCTCTCCATCTGTCCTATAATGTCCCACACTAGCACCAAACTCTAATAGTTCCTTCCTCTCGATCGAATTTTAGATCTGGTTCTTGCAGCCTTTTGTAGCTTGGCAATTTTTGATTTGTCAGCTCTACTCTTCTCTGACTCTGATCTTCTGTCTCCTTTTCCACATTATAAACATCTCTCTGGCTCTGTAAATCACCTTGAATCATCAAAGCTCTTTCTGTTTGCACAACTATCGATGACTCTCCTTTCTCCTCTTCTGTTGCTTTCATGCTTCTTCCTTCTGGAATTTTGGATATATCGGCCTTTAAAACTTTAACATAAAAATCAGTAGCTTTCATTATCGTGTTGAGCCGGTATCTCTTTTCCAAATATCTCACCACTACCCCCGTTGGGGCATCCCATTTGTACTGTAGGTTCTGTTTTTTAAGTTCTTCCAACAGGAAGGTATAATCCTTTCTGGCTCTGAGCATTTTAGGAGGAATTTCTTTCAGTGTCATTACTTCCTGTCCATTTACCTGAAGCTTATTCTTGAAGGTCGCCTGTAGGATTTTATTACATAACACCCTTGTAGTAAAATATATTACAATGTCCCTTGGCAGATATTTTTGTTTAGCAATCCAAGAATTAACACGGTATATCTTATCAATTTGCATGACCAATTCTTCTTTAGTCATTCCTGACACATGCACCAGAGCCTCCAACATCCTCCCTTTCAAGTCTTCATGTTTTTTCTCTTTTAAACCTCTTATTCTTAAAGCAAATTCCATGCTTCTAAATTGGGTCATTAACACCTCTGTTTCAAAATTTTCAATATTATTTTGAGTTTTCTCTATGTTTTCCCCCAAGGTTGTCACAGACTTTAATTACTTCCACATCCTTCTCCAAAATTTCCATATTTACTGCTATTGCTTGAAATGCAAATATCATATCCTTCCTCAGTTGTTGTCGTCTGATGTCCATCTCCTCTAGAGCAGCCTGCATTTTTTTATTAATTTCATTAATTTTTGAATTAAATTCCATGGCCAGTTCATTCTTCATAACTTTTAAGGTATTAAATAAATTTTCAGGTGTTAAAGTCTGTGGAGGTGTTAAGTAAGAAGTGGATTGAATTTTTGAAGTATAAACAAAGGGATGCTCAAGTCTTTTGTTAAAAACAGTCTTTCCAGGTTTAGAAGCCATTTAAAATTTTAGATTAAGCTTTTAGTTTTAGTCCAAAATCATAGAGAGAAAAGAGTTCATCAAAGTCCAACGTTTTCAAAAGTGTACAAAAAGAAAACCAAATCCATAATTAAAAAGATTCTTTCCAGATGCTTAAGCCATTTAGATTTTAAAGTTTGAATTGTTATTTTAATCCAAAGTCAAAGATAAGAAAAAAAATTCCTCGGAATCAGAGGTTTCCATGAAGAGGGCTGCAAAACAAAACTTTCCTTATAACTTTCGCTTTTCCACGCCCTTTCAGACTTCAATTGCCATTTTAAAACAGCTTGCTAGTTTGTAGCTTCCGAAATAAGAGTCAACATAGAGTTAAGTATGGTTACTTGCCCAGCTTGTCTCCTGGCTTTTTCTGCTGCTGCTGTTCCAAAAATTTGAAATCTGTCATTTAAAGCAGGGTTGGTCGCGATCTTCTTGCTCTGCTAAAAAGCGGAGATGTCCCGGGTCCGGAGCATTGGACAGGTTTCCAGGGGGCCCTCACCCTTCACGCCCCAGGATTTCCTCCTGGGACACTTGGGGGACTCTACCTGTGCCTGCCTGCTCTTCACCCTCCCCTTTGCCCGGGGAGGGGGTTTTCGGCCGCCAGTCAGTTGTTTGTCGGCTGTTCTGGCGGCCTGAATGGAACCGGAGACCGGCGCTCGACGAGGACCGTCCTCGGAGAACATGGAGCCA
Source organism: Diadophis punctatus similis (assembly GCA_023053685.1). Classification (NCBI taxonomy): domain Eukaryota; kingdom Metazoa; phylum Chordata; class Lepidosauria; order Squamata; family Dipsadidae; genus Diadophis; species Diadophis punctatus. The sequence continues at coordinate 4,256,113 of JALIGW010000019.1, read as the reverse complement.
AACCGGAAGCCCCAGAACTGTTGATTATTAATGTAATTCAATTCCTGTGCCAGGGACTTGCCAAGGGTCTTTCCCCTAACACGCTCCGCCGCCAAGTAGCGGCGTTATCTACTGTACTTTCTTGTCAGAACTTGGACTCCCTTTCTGCCCACCCGCTCCTGAGACAGTTCCTGAAGGGAGCTACCAACCTGTGTCCTCCCGTAGTGTCCTCCTGCTGGATGTCAGGCGCACTTTGGACATTTATTTGCAACGCACCTCTAGCTTCCGACGAACTGAGGCGCTCTTTGTGTCTTTTCGCCCTTCTTCCATGGGCTGTAAAGCATCATCCTCCACGGTGGGCCGTTGGCTTCGTGCGTCCATTTCTTTGGCCTATGAACGATTGTCTTTGCCCCGGCCTCCCGGACTCACAGCTCACTCCATGCGCAGCGCAGCCACCACAGCAGCTTGGAACGCCCGTGCATCTATTGAGGAGGTTTGCCGTGCGGCCACCTGGGCCTCCCCAACACCGTTCATCCGGCACTATAAACTGGATGCCTATGCCTCTGAGGAGGCGGACCTTGGCCAGAGGCTGTTGCACCAAGGTGTGGGGGACAGTGGCAGTTCCAGCCAGATTTAGGTGGCCCGCCCTAGGGACAAGGGTACTTTGGTATTTCCCATTCTTGGAGGCTAGCTCCACCCACTATGGAGAAGGGACGTTGGTACTCACCTGATACGTCCTTTCTCGTAGGGTGGAGCTAGCCTCCAAGTCCCTCCCTGCTCATTGGGTTGGCTGGACTGTCCGTAATTATCCTTTCTGCTCTGTACATATGTTCATGGTATCTTATGCCTTGTTTTTTCATGTTTTCCATTATTAAATACGTTTGTTGGATGGCTAAGCAGTTTGAGTTTGACCTTCTTCCCTCGCAAAAAGAGGGGGTGCCAATGCAAGAGGGTTGTATTTATACTTTTCAAAAACTCGGTCCTGATTGGCTAGAGGGCAGATTTAACCCATTCTTGGAGGCTAGCTCCACCCTACGAGAAAGGACGTATCAGGTGAGTACCAACGTCCCTTCTCCTATTGTCCTGTAAAAGCTTTGTTTTAATTCTTGCTTTTTTCTTTGACCAAATAAATTTATGTATTGTTTTATTTAATATTATAAAGAACTCTTTTTTTAATTTTATCGGGGCCACCTGGAATAGAAATAAGATTTTAGGCAGTATATTAATCTTTACTGTGGCTATTTTACCCATGAACGATAGTTGTAGTTTTGACCACTTATCTAAATCTTTTTTAATCTCCTTGATAAGTTTTGAATAGTTATCCTCTTTTATTGTGCTACATTTTGCGGTTAGCAAAAGTGTAAGATGCACCGGAGTATAAGACGCACCTAGATTTTAGAGGAGGAAAACAAGGAAAAAAGTATTCTGAACCAAATGGTGTAGTAATATATTATTTAATAAAATACCAGTGTAGTAGAATACTTTTTACAACCATGTATACTTTTTACAACCATGTATACTTTTTACAACCATGTACACTTTTTACAACCATGTATACTTTTTACAAACTTCAAACTTGACAGCTTTAAGACTAGTGGACTTCAACTCCCATAATTCCTCCTCCAGTCATGCTAGCTCAGGAATGGGAGTTGAAGTCCACAAGTCTTAAACTTGCCAAGTTTGAAGACCCTTGCACCCCTAACCCCTAACCCAGGGGTCTTCAAACTTGACAGCTTTAAGATTAGTGGACTTCAACTGCCAGAATTCCTCCTCCAGTCATGCTAGATGGGGTAATTAGAAGGCAAAAACACCCCAGTTTTTGCAAAAAACGGCCCGTTTTTCGCTCAGTTTTTTTTTTCAAAAACAGGGCATGCAGGGGGTTTGGGAAGCCTGCAGAGCACTCCTAGGGGGTGGGGGAAGGCAAAAACGCCCCCAATTTTGCAAAAAACGGCCAGTTTTTCGCAAAAATTGGATGCAGGGGTGGGGCTTCGGGAGGCCAAAAAAATTGCTGTATTCAGTGTATAAGACGCACCGACATTTCCACCCTCTTTTGGGGGGCAAAAAGGTGCGTCTTATACTCTGAAAAATACAGTAATACTTTTTCCAGATTATCGTTTTGCTTTGTCGTTAAATTTTTTGTTATTATTTTTATTTTTTCCTTATTTATCCTTAATCCTGCCACCTTTCCGTATTTTTCAATTTCCTCTAACAAAATCGGTCCTGTCTCCATCGGTTCTTCCAGAATAAAGACCATGTCATCGGCGAAAGCCTGAGTTTTGTACTCCTCTTTTTTTATCTTCAGACCTTTTATTTCCTGATTAGCTCTAATTTTTCTTAAGAGTACCTCCAGTGGTGGGTTTCTGCCGAAGCTGTCCAGTGCATAGCTCCGGTAGGGAGCGGCCGATTGCGCAATTTGAGCGTGACCGCTCCGGAGCCCTCTCCGCCGGTCCATCGCGCGCGTCGCCATCTTTTTCTGAGAATTTTTGGGCGATTTTGCTTCTGTGCATGCGCAGAAGCAAAATCTCACCAAAATCTCTCTCGCGCGTCCCCTCACGAGATTTTGGCGAGATTTTGCTTCCGCACATGTGCAGAAGCAAAATCGCGCGAGGGGGCGCGCACGTGTAGCAAGCACGTGCGCGCCCAAAACGAGGAGATGTGCGCGCAGCGCATCGGCATGGGTAAATGAGCAACCCGCCCCTGAGTACCTCCAACGCTAAGATAAATAATAGTGGGGCTAAGGGACACCCTTGACAGACTCCTTTACATATATTTATTTTTTCAGTTAGTTCATTATTTATTAGTATCTTAGCTGTTCGTTCATTATATATTGCATTAATTACTCCAACAAATGTATTCCCAAATTCCATTTTTTCGAGTTGTGTTATGAAAAATTTCCAATAGAGATTATCAAAAGCCTTCTGTGCGTCAATGAATATTAAGGCTAACTGTTTTTTGATGTATTTGTCATAGTATTCTTATGTATTGAGTATTATTCTCGTGTTGTTCCTTATTTGTCTGTATGGGAGAAATCCGTTTTGATCCGAATGAATTATTTGGTTGAGGATTCTTTTAAGTCTTTCAGCCATGATTGTTGCAAGTATTTTATAGTCTGTGTTTAAAAGTGATATCGGTCTGTAATTTTTGATTTGTTGTCTGTCTGATTCTTTTTTCGGAATTAATGTTACATATGCTTCTTTTCAGGTGTCTGGAATTTTTGCTTTGGCTAGAGCTTCATTGTATACCTCTAGCATTATTATTTCTAAAGAATTCTGTAAATGTTTATAAATCTCTGATGGAATACCATCCGGTCCTGGTGTTTTATTATTTTTTTGTTTATTGATGGCGGTTCTTAGTTCTGATAGTGTTATTTTGTCATTTAATATGGACTTATTCTCCTCCGACACAATTGGCAAATTTTTATCTTTCAAATATTCTTTAATCCCCCTTTCTTCAGTTTCCCCTTGTTCATAAAGTTCCGTAAAGAATCTTTGTATTATAGTCTTTTTCTCAATCATGCTGGTTTGTATTTCTCCATTGTTATCTTGTAGTGAGTCAATTGTTCTATTTACCTTCTCTTTCCTGAGTTTATAGGCTAGCCACCTACCTGGTTTGTTGCCGAATTCAAAATAGTTTTGTTTTGCTGTTTTAATATTTCGGGCTAATTCCTCTTGGGTAGTAAGATTAAGTTCGTGTTTTAATATAGTTATCTCCTCACTAGATTTAGTATCTTTTATTATTATTATTATTATTATTATTATTATTATTATTATTATTATTATTATTATTATTATTATTATTATTATTATTATTATTATTATTATTATTATTATAGTTGGAAGGGACCTTGTAGGTCATCTAGTCCAACCCCCTGCTCAAGCAGGAGTTCCTACACCATTTGAGACAGATGGCAGTCCAGTCTCCTCTTGAAGGTCGCAAGTGTTGGGGCTCTCACAACCTCCGCTGGCAAGCTGTTCCACTGGTTGATCGCTCTCACCGTCAGAAAGTTTCTCCTCACTTCCAGGTTGAATCTCTCCTTGGTCAGCTTCCATCCATTATTCCTTGTTTGTCTTTCTGGTGCTATAGAGAACAGCCTGCTCCCCTCCTCTCTGTGGCATCCCCTCAAGTATTGGAACACTGCTATCATGTCACCCCTGGTCCTTCTCTTCGCCAGACTGGCCAAGCTCAGTTCCTGCAGTTCCTCTTTGTATGTTTTATTTTCCAGACCCTTTATCATCCTGGTTGCTCTCTTCTGCACTTTCTCTAGGGTTTCAATGTCTTTTTTGTAGTGTGGTGACCAAAACTGGATGCAGTACTCTAGGTGTGGTCTGACCAAGGCTTTATAGAGTGGTACTAGTACCTCTCTGGTCCTTGATTGTATCCCTCTATTTATGCAGCTCAGGACTGCGTTGGCCTTTTTGACTGCTGCTGCACACTGCTGGCTCATGTTTAGTTGGCTGTCTACCAAGACTCCAAGATCCCTCTCGCAATCGCTGCTATTGAGTGTGGTTTCACCCAGTTTGTATGTGTATTTTTGATTCTTCTTACCTAGATGTAGAATTTTACTTTTCTCTGTGTTAAATTTCATTTTATTGGTTTGGGCCCAGTGTTCGAGTCTGTCGAGGTCCCTCTGGATTTTGAGTCTGTCCTCTGGGGTGTTTGCTACTCCCACCAGCTTGGTATCGTCTGCAAATTTGGTTAGTTCTCCTGCTATTCCCTCATCTAGGTCATTTATGAAGATATTAAAGAGTACTGGGCCTAGGACGGAACCTTGTGGTACGCCACTGCTTACTTCTCTCCATGTGGACTTAGAGCCATTGAGGACTACTCGTTGGGTACGGTTGGTCAGCCAGTTGTTAATCCATCTGGTTGTGTAGCTGTCTATCCCGCTTTTTTCTAGCTTATGAAGAAGTAGGTTGTGGTCTACTTTGTCAAATGCTTTGCTGAAGTCCAGGTATATTATGTCTACTGCATTTCGCTGGTCTACTAATTTGGTCACAGTGTTGAAAAATGAAATGAGGTTGGTTTGGCATGACTTGTTCTTAACAAATCCATGTTGGCTGTTGGTTATTACTTGGTTTGTTTCTAGATGATGTGAGATCTGGTTTTTAATTATTTTTTCCAGTATTTTTCCAGGTATTGATGTTAGGCTGATTGGTCTGTAGTTTCCTGGGTCTGTTTTTTTTCCTTTTTTGTAGATGGGGACCACGTCAGCTCTTTTCCAGTCCTCAGGTAGTTCCCCTGTGTTCCAGGATTTGTGGAAGATGTGGTGCAGTGGTTCCGAAATGACTTCTGCTAGTTCTTTTAGGACTCTGGGGTGTAATCCATCAGGTCCTGGTGCTTTGTATTCGTTAAGTTCAGATAGGTGATCTCTTACTGTATTTTTGCTTAGGTTGAGTCTTGCTTCGAATCTGTTTTTTATATTTGTGTTGCTGGGTAGTTGAGCTGCAGTTTCCTTTTGTGTGAAGACTGATGCGAAGAATGTGTTCAGTAGCTCTGCTTTGTCTGTGTTGCCTGTTACTTCTTTGCCATCTTCTCTCTTTAGTGGACCAACTGTTTCTTTGATTTTTTTTCTTGTTGTTAATGTGTTGGAAGAAGCTTTTTTTGTTGTCTTTGATTTTTGTTGCAAGTCTTTGTTCATTCTGGGCCTTTGCTGTCCTGATTTTTTCTTTACAGATTCTGGCTGTCTGTTGGTACTCTGCCTTGGTTATGTGCCCATCTTTCCATTTTTTGTATTTATCTTTTTTTTTCATTCACTTTATCGGTGAGGTCTTTGTTTAGCCATGCTGATTTCCTTTTGGATTTCTTGTTTTTCTTCCTCATCGGCATTGTGGTGTTCTGGGCTTTTAAGATCGTGTTTTTTAGGATCTCCCAGGCTTCTTGAGTTGTTTTCCCCTTTAGTACTTTCATCCAAGGAAACTTCCCCAAGTTTTCTCTGAGTTTATTGAAGTCGGCTTTTTTGAAGTCTGGGATATAGGTGTTGTTATGTTCAGTTATTTGTGTTTGCTTTATGGTGAATTTTAGTATTACGTGGTCACTCTCGCCAAGTGTTCCTGCAGCTTCAACTCCTTCTATTGTTTCTTCTCTGTTTGTAAGTATTAAATCCAGTATGGCTGCCCCTCTAGTTCCCTCCTCCACTTTTTGGACAATGAAGTTGTCAGCTAGGCTGGTTAGGAATCTGTTAGATTTCTCACTTGGTGCTGAGTTGGTTTTCCAGTTGATGTCTGGGTAGTTGAAGTCTCCCATTATTACAATGTTGTTTTTCTTGCATATGTTCTTTAGCTGGTTGGTAAAAAGGGTGTCCATTGTTTCTGTTTGGTTTGGTGGTCTGTAGTATACTCCTATTGTTGTGTCATTCTTTTTTTCTTTTATGTTGACCCATATGCATTCTAATGGGTTTTCTTCCTTGGTTACTTGTAGCTCTGTAGCTACATAGTGGTCCTTTATATACAGTGCAACACCACCTCCTTTTTTATGTGATCTGGTTTTTTTGAAGAGTTTGTAACCTTTTATCTGTGTGTTCCAATCGTGTGATTCATCCCACCAAGTTTCTGTTATTCCGACTATGTCATGTGTACATTCGTGCATTAATATTTCAAGTTCACCTTGTTTATTCCCTAAGCTTTGTGCATTTGTGTAGAGGCATTTGAGTTCTTTGTGCCTGATTGTGGGTGTTCTTTCTTTGTCTCTTAATTGTCGTTTGAGTTTGTTTTCTTCCCCATCCCTTTTTGGTTCATTGTTTGTTTTGTTTGCTTGGGGTCCATGCTTGGAGTTGGGCCCCGGGGATCCTGTAGATTGGTCACCCTCCCCTCGCGATCTTAGTTTAAAGCCCTCCTGACAAGTTGGGCCAGTCTTTTTCCGAGGACATTCTTCCCAGTCTTTGTGAGATGTAACCCGTCCCTTGCCAAAAGTCCATCTTGGAGGTAGTGCAGTCCGTGGTCTAGGAATCCAAAGTTTTTTTGGCGACACCAACCCTTTAGCCAGTGGTTTACTTGTAGGATTCTTTGTTCCCTTGCTGGGTGTTGTCCTCTTGTTGGTAGTATGGATGAGAAGACTACTTGCGCACCTAGGTTTTTGACGTTCTTGCCTAGTTGCTCATAGTCGTTCTGTATTGTTTTCAAGTTCTTTTTTGTGTCATTTGTTCCTACATGGAGTAATAGTAGGGGGTAATAGTCTGTGGGTTTTATTATTTTGGTTACTTTCTCTGCTACGTCTATGATTTTGGCTCCTGGAAGGCAGCATACCTCTCTGGATTGGTTATCTGGTCTACAGATGGCGGGTTCGGTTCCTCTGAGGATTGAATCTCCTATTACCAGTACTCGCCTTTTCTTTTTGCCTGGGGTTGTTTGGGGAGTTTCTTTCTGTGTTGTAGTGGTGTTTGGTGGTGCTGCTTTGTTGAGGGTTCTTTCTGGTGTTTTTTTTCTGTGTGTCTGTGCGTTATCTTCTATTGGAAGTCCCTGGTATTGGTTGCTTAGAGTCAGTGGGGTTGGGTCTGGGTGGGTTGGTTTGGACAGTGGTTTTGTGTTTGGTTTGTGTTTTTTTCTGTGGGTGACATGTGTCCATCTGCTTTCTTCCTCCGGGGGGTTAGCTATAGTGGAAGTTGCTTGGTCATTTTTATGTTCTTTTTGTGCATGTTCTTTTTGTGAGGTTTGGGGTTTCTCATTTTGTTGTTTGAGTTTGAGGGTGTTTAGGTTTTTCTCTAGATCTTCTACTTTTTCTTCTAGTAATTTGATTAGTTTGCATTTGGTACATATGTAGTTTTGGAGTTCTGTGGGCATAAGAGTGTACATGGAACATGCTCTGCAGGTCACAATAGAGTCTGTTCCTTGTGTGCTGGGGTTGTTTGGGTTGCTGCTGTTTTCGATGTCTTTCATTTGTGGGTATTTGGTGGTGGTGTTTTTTTGGGTTGTACCTGACATGGTCACTAATTAGTTTGTGTTAATTAATTAGTAATTAATGCATATAATACCTATAATATATAAAATTCAGCTGATATAGATATATAGATAGTTTAAGTAATATGTAATGTAAATATGTTCATTAAATCAGTAACAATATCTCTTCAATTTAAGTTGTAATTATTATTAATCTTTCAATGTAGATATACCCCAGCTTCCTTCTGCTGCTTAGATAACACCCTTCCAAATCCTCTTTATATTTCACCGTTCTTTTCTTTCCTTTAAGCTCAGTTTTTCCACCTTTTTAAAGACAACAAGTCAGTGGGGCTTTTTCCCCCCCTCTACGCTCCACAGTCAGGTTATTTTTGCAGGGTCCCTTTAAATTTTTTTCCCCTCCGTCCTTCTTTCCGGAAGTGCTGGTTTTCTCCCTTCCTCCAAGATGTCGCTCATTCAAAACTGCTTAGTTACTGTAAGTTCTTTCTGTCCTTTATTTCCCTCCACCATCCAGTATCACCACCGTTTCAAAGTAAAGGATTATTTTATCGATCCACCTCCTGTTGTCTCCGATCTCTCTTTTGCTCCGATCACACCGTTCTTTCTATGGGAATCCTCTCTTCCAGACTCTTTCTTTCCTCCCTCTTCTAACACCAACTCGCTTTTGTCCGCAATCCACTTTTCATTCAGATCCCCCTGTCACGCATACCTGTTTCTTCTCTTACCGAGGAAGATAAGTTGCTGAAGTTTTGAGCCTTGCCGAGCCTCGTTCCTCCAGCTATTTCTGGCTCCACGTGGTTGGATGTTTTCTTCTCTCTCTCTCTTTTTAAATGGGTTCAGCTGGTCCCAGCCTTTAGATGTTGATATATGTGATATTTGGAGCTAATTTATGGCTATTGTCTTATTTTGATAGCTTCTGCCTTATCTCTAACTCTAGGTTTTTGGGTCTTTTTCCTACACTCCGTCTTCAGCGATGGGACTAGGCGTCTGCCTCCGTCGCCATCTTAAGCATAAGCATTTAAATTGTTTTGTAAAGCATTTTCTAATATATGTATTTCATTAATTAATTTCTTCTATTTGTCTCTTTTCTCTTTATTACGATTGGCGAGGTAAGCTATAGATAAACCTCTAATATAGGCTTTCGTTGTATCCCATAGGTTTTGTATTGTAGTGTTTTCTTTTGTATTGGCCTGGAAAAAGTAATTTAGTTCTTTTTCCATCATTTATATATATATATATATATATATATATATATATATATATATATATATATATATATATATATATATATATATATATATATATATATATATATATATATATATATATATATATATATATATATATATATATACATATATATATATACATATATATATATATACATATATATATATATACATATATATATACATACATATATATATATACATATATATATACATATATATATATATATACATATATATATATATATACATATATATATATATATATATATATATATATATATATATATATATATATATATATATATATATATATATATATATATATATATATATATATATATACACATACATCCCTCTCCAGTTTATTTTTATCGGATTGTGATCTGCCCATGTATTTGGTACTATTTCTATTTCATTTAGTTCTGTTATTAAATCCATTTTCATCCAGGCCATGTCTATCCTTGACCAGGACCTATGGGGATATGAAAAGAATGTGTATTGCTTTTCTCCTGGGTTTAAATGCCACCAACCGTCAATCAAATTAAATTCATTTTTCATATCGTCAAATGTTTTTGGAAGTAGTCCTCTTGATTTTTTCTTGTTACTGCTTTTGTAGTCTTTTTTCTATCTGATATAGCATTAAAATCCCCAATTATGCATAGATTTTTCCATTGTATTTCATTTAATCGTTTATGTAAGTTTGCATAAAAAGTGGCCTGATTTGCATTTGGGGCATAGATAACCGCTATTGTCATTGTTCTGTTGCCTGTATCTATTCTAATTATTAATAATCTTCCTTCCTTATCTGTATACACTAATTTTGGATTTAACCATTTTTGGATATATATTGTTACTCCTCTTTTTTTAACTGTGGTCAGCGCTGTGTATAATTTGCCTAATTTTGGATATTCCAGCAGTGATTGTTGATCGTTTTTAATATGAACTTCTTGCAAACATACAATGTGAAACTTTTGTTTTGATAGTCTATACAATAATCTTTTCCTTTTTGTCGGTGAATTCAAACCATTTACATTTAGAGATATTAGGTTTATTTCTTCCTCATCCTTTCTTTCATTTTGCATTTTCCCTTGATCCTCCTCTCTTTGCTTCTGTTTGGGCTCTCGTTCTTGCTCTCGCACCTTCCCTTTCATAATTAGTTACTGTTGTCCTTTCAATTCTCTCCTGCTGCAGCAGGATCTCCTCTGAGCTCAACTCCTCTAAGCTTTCCTTTCCTCTCTCAGCTTCCTCTTTGTTTTCTAGAGTATCTTCGATTTTCAAATGTTGTTCAACGAAATTTCTTGCCTCATCAATTGTTTTTATGCGATATCTTTTATCAAACAATGTTATTATCATACCTTCTGGTACTAACCATCTGAAAGGTATTCTATTTTTAATCAGTTTGGTCGATAAAAAGTGATATGGCCTCCTTTTCTCCCTAATTCGTTGAGGTATTTGTTGAAGAACCACTATCTCTTTTCCCTTATATGTAACTGTATTTTCCCTAGAGTGGTTATAGATTTCGTCTCTGACAGCTTTCCTTGTGAACCTAATGTTCTCTAGGTAGCCAATGTCTGCGTGCATAATTTGTGTTAAGTCTGTATATCTCATCAATTTCTCCCTGTATCTCCTGAGTTGTCTTATTTCTGAACGCTGCTAATATTTCCACCATAACCTCTAGAAGATTTTCCTCCTTATTTTCAGGAACATTTTGAAATCTGAGGAAAAAACTAGATTTCTCGAGCTCTAAATGTGCAATTGCCTCCTCCAGATCTCTGTTCACTGATTCCACTCTTTTTTCCGCACCCTCCAATCTTTGTTCTAATCTCTCTGTTTGTTCTTGCATTTCATTCATTCTTTGTTCGTTTTTTGTCATGGCCTCTTGTATTGTTTTCATTCTAGCATCTAGCTTTCCTACTCTATCATCCACTTTTTTATATCTTCCCTCATTTCTTCATGATGTGTATCCATTTTTTGTTTCATTTTTAACATCATTTCTTGGATTGAGGCTAAGGTTACCTGATCCCCTGCTGTTGTATCACTACTACGTTGGCCTGTTGACGTTGGAGTTGGTGGAAGTACCTTTTCCCTGTTTTAACGATTGTAGACGTAATGCTAGACATTTTTAATGGATTCCAGAGAGTGTTCCAAAGAACCATACACTATTTCACTATTGTTAGTAGTTGGATACAGTTAATATATATATTTAACAAAACTTTCTTTCTTAGTCAATTTCCAATATTTAATTTTCTCCCCTTATTAGTTACTTAAATCTATTTTTTTTCGGGGGGAAGTAAATATAATTATAAATATATATAGTTATTATTTTTTGTTTATCAATAATCCATCAACAACCCATAATTGTTTCAATATTTCAATATGCATATAAAAAGACTGTATAATATTTTATTGGAATCAGATTCAGAATCAGAACTAGTTAAGGACTGTATGATAAAATGGGCTCAAAATATTGGAGAACCTATAATGATGGATACATGGGAAAAGATATGGGTTAGAAATGTTAAATTTACACAGGCACAAAATTTGAGAGAAAATTTTTATAATATGCTTTATAGATGGCATTTAGACCCCAAAGAATTAGCTTGTATGTACCCAAATTCAGACCCTAAATGTTGGAGATGCGAATGTGAAGATGCTACATATTTTCATATATGGTGGACTTGTAAAAAGATTAAGGCATTTTGGATAAAAATTTGGTGGATTATACAAAATATTTTAAAGAAAAAGATCAAGTTCACACCACAATTTTTTCTTTTTTTTTTATTCAAAAAGTTTTATAAGTACAAAGTACAAACATTTTTCATTTTTCTCCCCCCCTTCCCCCTAACCCCCACCCACCCCCTTCCATTCCCCCCTCCCCCCGGACTTCCCAGAGAAAGTACAGGTCATAATATTCAATAAAATAAATTTAAATTAAATTAAAGCAAGTTCTTAATTTCCCCTTTTAAAAAAAAAATCTTTAACTCCAAATTTTTTTAAAACTATTCAAAACATAATCAGAAGAAAGATAAAAATAATAAAAATTAAAAAAATAAGAAATTAAAAAGAAAGATTAACAAATATATATATATATAAAAGAAAAAGCATTATATTAATACATCATACATCATCTCAAACTATACTTTACATATCTAAACCTCCGTCTTTTATATAATCTACCTATAAACTAATAATAATAAAAAAGAAAAAAAGAAAAAATAAGAAATAAAAATTAAAAATGAGCAAAAGTAAACCTTTCCTCCCCCTTTCAATCAGCACAACATTTCTTCCAAACAAAACAAAACTTTAGTAAATATTACATAAACATTAACTAAACATTAAATGTTTATACCTAATCACAATACCTCAATGTTTGAAATATTCTATCAAATTGTTTATTCCCATGGTTTAAAAAAATAACCCCTTATACCTCTAAGACTTTAAACTTAATCATAAAATCATAGAATCAAACACAATATTAATAACAATATTACTATATATCAAAGTATCAACTTCAAAATATATAATATATATAATAATAATAATCAAAATATATAATATATGTAGTAATAATAATAAAAAAGAGTAAAAACCAACCCCTTGTGCCTCAAAGACCTTGAACTTAATCCTAAAATCCCTCAAAATATTAATAACATAATATTACACTATATCAAATTTATAACTTCAAAATGTATGATATATCTATAAAATAATCTAAAAAAGAACTACCATCAAAAAAATATTATGATAATAATAAGAGAAGAAATAGTTACAGTCCTGTTAATCTTTCCAACCATCCTATAGATTTCAACACCATCTGTCACTTGACAATTTCAAATCTATCGATTCACCTCCCATCTGACCCCAATCCTCCGTCTCCTTTTCCACGTCGCAAACATCTATCTGGCTCTGCCAATCACTTTGAATCTTTGGAATTGTTTCCTCTTGAACAAGTATGTCTGGATTTTCCTTCTCCTCCTCTATTATTTTCATGCTTCTTTCCTCTGGAATTTTAGAAATATCAGCCTTTAAAACGTTGATGTAGAATTCTGTAGCTTTCTTTATTGTGTTAAGCCAGTATCTTTTTCCCAAAAATTTCATGACCATTCCTGTTGGTGCATTCCATTTATATTGTAGATTTCATTTTTTTAATTCATCAACCAAGAAGGTATATTCTTTTCTGGCTTTAAGCATCTTGGAAGGAATTTCTTTCCATATCCTTATTTCCTGACCATTTACCTGAAGATTATTCTTGAAGGTCACCTGTGTAATTCTATTCCGCAAAGCTCTTGTGGTAAAATATATCACAATGTCCCTTGGCAAATGGTTTTGTTTTGCATACCAAGAATTGACTCTATATATCTTATCAATTTGCATAGCCAATTCCTCTTTAGACATTCCAGACACCTGCTCCAGGGCCTCTACCATCCTTCCTTTCAAATTTTCAATTTTTCCCTCCTTCAGGCCCCTCACTCTTATAGCAAATTTCATCTCTCTGAATTGAGACATCAACACCTCTGTTTCCAAATTTACTATATCATTTTGAACCTTGGCTATGTATTCCTCTGAAGTTGTCAGAGCTTGCTTATTTTTTTCCAAATCATTCTCCAAAATCTCCATATTTGTTGCTAGTCCTTTACAAACTTTCAACACATCCGCTCTCAGTTGTAAATTCATCTTCTCCAAAGCAGCCTGCATTTTTTATCTATTTCAGTAATTTTTAAATTGAATTCCATAATCAGTTCATTTTTGATGACTTTCAAAGTATTAAATAAACTTTCAGGTGTTAAAGACTTTGATGATGTTAAATCAGGCATAAATTGCATCTTTAAAATGTGATCAGAAGAGTACTCAGTTCTTTTATTCACAGCAGTCTTTCCAGGTTTAGAAGCCATTTCAGTATTTTCAAAAAAGAAAGACAAAGAAGAGGGAAAAAAAGCCCAGATCTATACTTAGCAAAATTCTTTCCAAGTCCAAAGCCAGTTAATCTTTTATCTTTTATGAAGCTGTAAATTAAATCAAGAGACAAAAGGAGAAGAAATCATTTCTCCGGATCAGAGGTTTCCATAGGAAAAAGCTGGTAACAAAGCAAAAATAACTTTCTCTTCCACGCCCAAATCTCCAATCGCCATATTGTTACTTCTTCCTTATTAAGCTACTTTGTTGCTTCCGAAGTAAAATCCAGCAGTGGAGTTAAAGTCAAAGTTAATGCTCTTCTGGACTCCTGCCTTTCTCTGGCTGCTCTCTTTAAGTTTAAAATAATTATACTTTCCTTTGTAACAGCAGCGGTGGTCGTGGCATCTTGCTCCGCTTTAAGCGGAGGCTTCCGACTTCCCGGAGCAACAGACAGGCTACCTGGGGAGCCCTCACCCTTCGCGCCCTAAGTTGACTTCTAGGGCACTAGGGGGGCTCTACCCCACCTGTCTCGCTCTCATCTCTCCCCTTTGCCCAGGAAGAGATTTTCAAGCCGCCAGACAGCTGTTCTGGCAGCTTTTACAGGGAATCGGAAGGACGCCCAACGAAGAGCGCCAGCGACGCCGTCGGAGCCAAAACCGGAAGTCCACACCACAATTTTTTCTGTTGGATATAATAACGGATTGTTCTGTTATAGACTCTAAGTTGGTTTTGAATTTTATATCTGCTGCCAGATTACTGGTGGCACAATATTGGAAGAAGGAAGATATACCTACAATTGAAGAATGGACATTAAAAATGACACATTTGGCTGAAATGGCCAAGATTTCATCATACCTAAAGGACCACTCAAATGAAAGATATATATTGGAATGGAGTAGGTGGACTGAATATATTCAAAAAAAGTATCAGATTAAGATGACTCAAATAGCTTATTAATGTTAGAAATCTGTGAAATGTTAGATTATACTTTCAAGTTTCTGGACTAACAAAGAGTTAAGGATGAAAAGGTATCTTTGAACTAATAATTTTTTTCTTTTTTTTTCTTTGTTTTTTTTCTTTTTTCTTTTAGTATTTTTTTAACTTTTATGCTTGTCTTTTCTGGATTTATACCCTGTGCTTTTTCTGGGAAGTCCGGGGTGGGTGGGTGGGAAGGGTGATTGGGGGGCGAGGGTGGAGGGGAGGGAGGGGGGGAGAAAAGTGGGAAAAATGTTTGTACTTTGTACTTATAAAACTTTTCAATAAAAAAAATAGATTCAAATATAACAGTTAATATATCAAATAGTTATCATTAATCCACTATATTCTATCTCATAAAACTCTAAATTTTATTAATATAAGTATCTATGTTAATAAAAGTAAGGAAGAGGAGAGAAAGGAAATATAATAATCTATTAATATAAATATCTACATTCATAGGAAAAAAGAAAAAAGAGAAGAGAAAAAATATTATAATAGCAATACAGTTTGTATTTTGCAATCAATTCTTATATTTCTTTTCAATTAATCTAATTAAAATATTTGTAGTATTTGTAAAAATTTGATAACGTATTTTTATAATTAAGAAAGAAAGAAAAAAGAAAACTAATTACTTAAATACTTATTGTCTCTTTTGTTTAGATTTAAATTACTTAGTCTTAGTTCTAGGCAGTCTCTAGTACTTCTTCTGTCCTCCAAGATGTCTCTGGTTTTTGCCTTGTCACGCTCTGTTGTCAGGCCCTCTCTTCCATCTGATACGTTCCTCCTTCCACCGACTTCCTCTTACCTTCACTTTTTGTTTAACTTTCAAGTCCTGTTGCCCCAAGTTCTTTCAAAATCATACAAAGAGTTTTTAAACAAGGCAGGGGTCTCTAGATCTTTCCAAATGTTCTAACACCAGCACACAATATTCCAATTGACTCCTCTGTCACTCCTTCAGCTCCAATTTGCAGTCGCCACTTTCTACTCGCAAGGAGACGCTCTCGAAGCCTTTAACTGCACAATCAGCAAACAGGACAATCTCTCAGTTCACTTTCTTCTAGATGTTGAAAGTTCACCAGCTCAAATCCTACTCCGACTTTCTTTCTTGTCTCGGCTGTTTCTTCATGCTTCCCTCTTCAGCGCTGTCTGTCACGTCTCCGGACCGGCCAACAGGGCCGGTTTCTTCGCAATTGGCTTGAGGGGTTGCTCTTGATTTCTGGGGTGATTGTCTATCGCCCCCAGATGCTCCGAGCTTCCCCCTTTCTCCCACTGGACCCTCCAGGAGCAGTAGTTGCCGTACAGCTACCAAAAATCGCGAAAAATGGAGTTTCAGCCTCCGGAGCTCCTTCGGCCGTCCCGCTCCAACGTCTCAACAAGTAGTTCTTAAAGGTACTATGTCTACATGGAGTGAAATAAGCAGTGGGGTATCACAAGGCTCAGTTTTAGGCTCAGTGCTCTTCAATATCTTATTCAATATCCTATTCAATATCTTATTCAATATCCTATTCTAAGATGGTGACGGAGGCAGACGCCTAGTCCCATCGCTGAAGACGAAGAGTAGGAAAAAGACCCAAAAACCTAGTATTAGAGATAAGGTAGAAGCTATCAAAATAAGACAATAGACATAAATTAGTTCCAAATATTACATATATCAACATCTAAAGGCTGGGATCAGCCGAACCCATAAAAAAAAGAGAGAGAGAAGAAAACATCCAACCACGCAGAGCCAGAAATAGCTGGAGGAATGAGGCTCAGCAATGCTCAAAACTTCAGCAACTTATCTTCCTTGGTGAGAGAAGAGATATGTGTGACAGGGGGATCTAAATGAAAAGTGGATTGCGGACAAAAGCGAGGTGTGTTGGTGTTGGAGTGAAGAGGGAGGAAAGAAAGAGAGAGTCTGGAAGACTGCGGGGAAAAGACAATCGAGGAGAAGGAGGCATTGTAAACGCGGTTGAGAGGATTCCCATAGAAAGAACAGTGTGATCCGAGCAAAGGAGAGATCGGAGATAACAAGAGGTAGATCGATAAAAGAATCCTTTACTTTTTGAAGCGGTGGTAAGAAAAGAACGATACTGGATGGTGGAGGGAAATAAAGGACAAAAAGAACTTACAGTAACTAAGCAGTTTGGAATAGGCGACATCTTGGAGGAAGGGGGAAAAGCAGCACTTCTGGAAAGAAGGACGGAGGAGAACAAAATTTAAAGGAACCCTGCAATAATAGCCTGACTGTGGAGTGTAGAGGGAAAAAAAATTAAAAGCCCCATTGACTCGTTGTCTTTAAAAAGGTGGAAAAACTGAGCTTAAAGGAAAGAAGAGAACGGTGAAATATAAAGTGGATTTGGAATGGTGTCATCTAAGCGGTTTTGAAGGAAGCTGGGGTATATCTACATTGAAAGATTAATAATTACAATTTAAATTGAAGAGATATTGTTACTGATATAATTAACATATTTACATTACATATTACTTACATTATATATCTATATCAGCTGAATTTTATATATTATAGGTATTATATGCATTAATTACTAACTAATTAACACAAACTAATTAGTGACCATGCCAGGCAAAAACTCCAAAAACACCACCACCAAACACCCACAAATGAAAGACATCGAAAACAGCAGCAACCCAAACAACCCCAGCACACAAGGAACAGACTCTATTGTGACCTGCAGAGCATGCTCCATGTACAGTCTTATGCCCACAGAACTCCAAAACTACATATGCACCAAATGCAAACTAATCAAATTACTAGAAGAAAAAGTAGAAGATCTAGAGAAAAACCTAAACACCCTGAAACTCAACCAACAAAATGAGAAACCCCAAACCTCACAAAAAGAACATGCACAAAAAGAACATAAAAATGACCAAGCAACTTCCACTATAGCTAACCCCTCGGAGGAAGAAAGCAGATGGGCACATGTCACCCACAGAAAAAAACACAAACCAAACACAAAACCACTGTCCAAACCAACCCACCCAGACCCTACCCCACTGGCTCTAAGCAACCAATACCAGAGACTTCCAACAGAAGATAACGCACAGACACACAAAAAAGAAACACCAGAAAGAACCCTCAACAAAGCAGCACTACCAAACACCACTGCGACAAAGAAAGAAACACCCCAGGCAAAAAGAAAAGGCGAGTACTGGTAATAGGAGATTCAATCCTCAGAGGAACCGAACCCGCCATCTGTAGACCAGATAACCAATCCAGAGAGGTATGCTGCCTCCCAGGAGCCAAAATCATAGATGTAACCGAAATAATAAAACCCACAGACTATTACCCCCTACTATTACTCCATGTAGGAACAAATGACACAAAAAAGAACTTGAAAAAAATACAGAACGACTAGCAATAGCACTTAGACTTATATACCGCTTCATAGTGCTTTACAGCCCTCTCTAAGCGGTTTACAGAGTTCAGCATATTGCCCCCAACAATCTGGGTCCTCATTTTACCGACCTCGGAAGGATGGAAGGCTGAGTCAACCTTGAGCCGGTGAGATTTGAACAGCTGAACTGCTGAACTGCAGTGCTGCATTTTGACCACTGCGCCACCTCAGCTCTTTGAGCAACTAGGCAAGAATGTCAAAAACCTAGGTGCGCAAGTAGTCTTCTCATCCATACTACCAACAAGAGGACAACACCCAGCAAGGGAACAAAGAATCCTACAAGTAAACCACTGGCTAAAGGGTTGGTGTCGGCAAAAAAACTTTGTATTCCTGGACCACGGACTGTACTACCTCCAAGATGGACTATTGGCAAGGGACGGGTTACATCTCACAAAGACTGGGAAGAATGTCCTTGGAAAAAGACTGGCCCAACTTGTCAGGAGGGCTTTAAACTAAAATTGCGAGGGGAGGGTGACCAATCTACAGGATCCTCGGGGCCCAACTCCAAGCATGGACCCCAAGCAAACAAAACAAACAACAAACCAAAAAGGGATGGGGAAGAAAACAAACTCAAACGCCAAACAAGAGACAAAGAAAGAACACCCATAATCAGGCACAAAGAACTCAAATGCCTCTACACAAATGCACAAAGCCTAGGGAATAAACAGGGTGAACTTGAAATGTTAATGCACGAAGGTACACACGACATAGTTGGAATAACAGAAACTTGGTGGGACGAATCACACGATTGGAACACACAGATAAAAGGATACAAACTCTTCAAAAAAACCAGATCACACAAAAAAGGAGGTGGTGTTGCACTGTATATAAAGGACCACTATGTAGCTACAGAGCTACAAGTAACCAAGGAAGAAAACCCCTTAGAATGCATATGGGTCAACATAAAAGAAAAAAATAACGACACAACAATAGGAGTTTACTACAGACCACCAAACCAAACAGAAACAATGGACACCCTTTTTACCAACCAGAACATATGCAAGAAAAACAACATTGTAATAATGGGAGACTTCAACTACCCGGATATCAACTGGAAAACCAACTCAGCACCAAGTGAGAAATCTAACAGATTCCTAACCAGCCTAGCTGACAACTTCATTGTCCAAAAAGTGGAGGAGGGAACTAGAGGGGCAGCCATACTGGATTTAATACTCACAAACAGAGAAGAAACAATAGAAGGAGTTGAAGCTGCGGGAACAGTGGGCGAGAGTGACCACGTAATACTAAAATTCACCATAACGCAAACACAAATAACTGAACATAACGACACCTATATCCCAGACTTTAAAAAAGCCGACTTCAACAAACTCAGAGAAAACTTGGGGAAGATCCCTTGGATGCAATTTGGGTGTCCTCCTAGACCCACAGCTAAAATTGGAGCAACATCTTTCAGCTGTGGCTAGGGGGACCTTTGCACAGGTACATCTTGTGCACCAATTGCGACCCTACTTGGAGAAGGAAGCACTTCTCACAGTCACTCACGCCCTTATCACCTCACGGCTGGATTACTGCAATGCGCTCTACATGGGCCTTTATTACCATCTGTTTGGTGAGCCTGTGAAAGAACTCTGGAACTGGTACCCATTGAGGACAACCAGCGCCAAAACTGCCCCTGAGGGCTTCAACCCCCTCCCCCCCCTTGTTGCTCCTAGCTTATATCCAGAGATTTTTTTTTACATCTATGGAGTTTTTTCTTTCCTGGACGCTGTGCTTAATTTTACCCCTATTCCCACGGATGTCCCTGCTTATTTTAAAGATCATTGCATGCAGGGAGAAGATGCTGAATCCCCCCTCGGATAGAAATCGATCACATACCGAGGGGGGTAGGACTATATACTCCCAATGTCATCAGAGTAAGGGAGGCTCTCCGTCATCCTGGGACTATAGATCAATAGGGAGGCTAAGCAGAACCAGGGAACCTGCCTCCCCAGCACACCCTTACCTGGACGAACTTGCCTTCATTTTAAAATCTTTTAACTTATCCTCCCCTTCTGAGACGTGGTATGGGTGTGATTGATTATGGGGATGAGTGAGTTGAGTGTCTGATTGTTAATGAATGTATGTACGAAAAAGAAATGGAAAAGCCGGGGGCTGCGATCCTGACCCCCCTCGCTGAGTGTGGAAACAGAAGCGGGGGGGGGGGGGGGCGGGGGCGCAGTGACCCCAGCCTGTGAGAATGGTATGTATGACCTGCAGGAAATGAGGAGGACCAGCGGGGAGGGGGAGGGGATCTCTGGTGGGGATGAGAGCCGGACCATCTCGGTCATAATGGGAAGAGGCAGATATGGCGGGAGCAGAGGGGAGGGCCGCTCTCGGGGAATAAGACCTCGCTGTTTACAAGCGATCCCTTGTTCCGGCCCCTCTGATCTGGTTCCATCTTGCTCAACCCGGATACCTGGCAACCAGGGTTTTCAGGGCCCTGGGCTCAGGATGCTGCTGCTTAACGCCAGGTCAATTATCAACAAAGCCCCCCTGATACGTGATTTAATCACAGAGGAGGGGGCAGACCTGGTATGTGTTACCGAGACCTGGCTAGGGCAGGAGGGGGGAGTAGCCCTCTCCGAGATATGCCCAGCCGGTTTCTCGGTGCAGCACCATTCTCGACCCCAGGGAAGGGGGGGAGGAGTGGCAATTATAACGCGTGGAAATCTGCATCCTCGTAGGATCCCTGCCCCGGAGATTGTTGGGTGTGAGACGCTCCTTCTGAAGTTGGACTTAGGGGTTCAGGTGGGCCTTTTCTTAACGTACCTGCCTCCCAGCTGCGTAAGTAAGGCCCTGCCTGAGTTGCTCGAGGCAGTAGCCGACTTGGCGGTTGAGTTCCCTAGGCTTATAGTACTGGGGGACTTCAACTTGCCATCTGCTGGCGAAACCTCTGGGGTAGCTCAGGAGTTCATGGATTCCATGACAACCATGGACCTGACCCAAGTAATTCAGGGTCCGACTCATGAGGGTGGTCACACGCTTGACCTAGTGTTCCTTTCGGGGCAGTGGAGAGATGATCTGAAGATAAGGGATATAGTCATCACCCCACTGTCATGGTCAGATCATTTCCTACTGAGGCTGGATTTCACAACCCCACTCCTCCCCCGCAGGGAGGCGGGACCGACTAGGTGGTTCCGCCCCAGGCACCTAATGGAGCCGGAAGGATTCCAGAGGGAACTTGGGGAGATACCTGAAACCCTGGTACACAATTCGGCTGACTCCCTGGTGGCTGCTTGGAACACCGCAGCATCAGGGGCTCTAGACCGAATTGCGCCTAAGCGACCTCTCCGTGGCAGTGGATCCCGGAAAGCTCCCTGGTTTACCGAGGAGCTCCGGGAGATGAAACGCCAAAAGAGACGTCTGGAGCACCGCTGGAGGACCAAGAGGGCCGAATCTGACCGAACACTATTAAGAATTTACATCAGATCTTATTTAGTGGCGATAAGGGCGGCAAGACGATCCTATCTTTCCGCTCTTATTGCGTCCGCAGATTCTCGTCCAGCCGCCTTGTTTAGGGTGACTCGCTCCCTCCTTGGAAAAGGGGGGAGCGAGGAACACTTACAAGGCAGAGCTGAGGAATTTGCTGAGTTTCTGTCGGATAAAGTCGCTCAGATTCGGTCAAACTTGGACTCTGGCAGGGCAGAGTCCATAGAGGTGACAGGGGCAAGTCCTAGTCCATCATTGTGGGAGGAGTTTGGGCCTGTTTCTCCCGATGATGTGGACAGGGCTATGGGAGCGATGGGTACCTCCACCTGTTTATTGGACCCGTGCCCCTCCTGGCTGGTCTCGGCCAGCAGGTCGGTGGCACGCGGCTGGATCCAGGCGGTGATCACCGCTTCTTTGAGGGAGGGATCCGTACCGCAGTCGTTAAAAGCTGCGGTGGTGCGACCCCTCCTGAAGAAGCCTTCCCTGGATCCAGCTGATTTGAAGAACTATCGTCCAGTCTCCAACTTACCTTTCTTAGGGAAAGTTGTGGAGAAGGTGGTGGTGACTCAGCTTCTGCAGCTCCTGGATGAAACAGACCATCTAGATCCTTACCAGTCGGGCTTCAGGCGCGGCTACAGTACAGAAACTGCCTTGGTTGCCCTGATGGATAATCTCTGGCGAGCCCGGGATGGAGGAAATTCCTCCATCCTGGTGCTACTTGACCTCTCAGCGGCTTTCGATACCATCGACCATGGTATCCTTCTGCATCGGCTCGGCGAGTTGGGAGTGGGAGGCACCGTTTTGCGGTGGTTCTCCTCTTATCTCGCCGATCGGATGCAGTCGGTGTTGGCAGGTGGGCAGAGATCGTCCCCTAGGCCCCTATCATGTGGGGTGCCTCAGGGGTCGGTTCTCTCGCCCATCCTGTTTAATATCTACATGAAACCGTTGGGTGAGATCATTCGCAGACATGGGGTGTGTTTCCATCAGTACGCTGACGACACCCAGCTGTACATCACCACCCCGTCTGACTTCAGGGAGGCAGTTGATGTAATGTGCCGCTGCCTGAACGACGTTAAGATCTGGATGGGGAGGAACAGACTCAGACTCAATCCCGACAAGACTGAGTGGCTGTGGATATTGCCTCCTAAGGACCATGACAACTATCCCTCCTTGGTCTTTGAGGGTGCGAAACTGACTCCCTCAGACCAGGTCCGCAACTTGGGGGTCCTCCTAGATCCACAGCTAAAATTGGATCACCATCTTTCTGCTGTGGCTAGGGGGGCCTTTGCACAGGTTCGCCTGGTGCACCAGTTGCGGCCATACTTGGAGAAGGAGGCTCTACTCACGGTCACTCATGCCCTTGTCACCTCGCGTTTGGACTACTGCAATGCGCTCTACATGGGGCTACCCTTGAAGAGTATCCGGAGACTTCAGCTGGTACAAAATGCGGCTGCGCGTGCTGTGGTGGGTGTGCCAAGGTACACCCACATGACACCAATACTCCGCCAGCTGCATTGGTTGCCCATCGGTCTCCGGGTCCAATTCAAGGTGTTGATCACCATCTTTAAAGCCCTTCATGGCTTAGGACCAGGATATCTTCGGGACCGCATTCTGCCTCATACTTCCCTCCGACCGGTTAGGGCCCACAGAGTTGGCCTCCTCCAGGTCCCGTCGGCCAAACAATGCCAGCTGGCGGGCCCTAGGGGGAGAGCCTTCTCTGTGGCTGGCCCCGTGCTCTGGAACCAACTTCCCCCAGAGACCCGAACCATCCCCACTCTGCTGGCCTTCCGAAAAGCCGTTAAAACATGGCTTTTCCTGCAGGTGGGGGGGATAGCTTAATCCACCTGAGATCACCCCCCAAGTATGTATGATATCGAATGAATGTTGTTGTTTTAATATTGTTTTTAATAATTTGTATTTGTTTTTTAATCACTTGCATTTTGATTATTCTTGTATTTTTTTTCCTGTTGTACGCCGCCCTGAGTCCTTCGGGAGTTGGGCGGCATATAAGAATAACAAAATAAATAAATAAATAAATAAATAAATAAATGGGGCTACCCTTGAAGAGTGTCCGGCGACTGCAATTGGTGCAAAATGCACCTGCACGAGCTGTGGTGGGTGTACCAAGATACACCCACGTAACACCGATCCTCTGCCAGCTGCATTGGCTGCCCATTAGTCTCCGGATCCAATTTAAGGTGTTGGTTTTAACCTTTAAAGCCCTACATGGCTCAGGGCCAGGTTACCTTTGGGACCGCATCCTGCCGCATACCTCCCTATGACCGGTCAGGGCCCACAGAGTTGGCCTCCTCCAGGTCCCATCGACCAAACAATGTCGGTTGGCGGGGCCAAGGGGGAGGGCCTTCTCTGTGGGAGCTCCCTCCCTGTGGAACCAGCTTCCCCCGGAGATCAGGACCATCCCCACCCTGCTGGCCTTCCGGAAAGCAATAAAAACTTGGCTCTTCCGGCAGGCGGGGTGAAAGTGAGACCAACTAGATTAGATATGGGTCTCCCCCCTTGACGGTGAATGTGAGATACTCTTTTAACTTTTGTATTGTATTTTTTAATTATTGCATTTTATATTTTGTAATGGATTCTAATATGTTGTGAGCCGCCCAGAGTCCCCTGGGAGTTGGGCGGCATAGAAATCCATTTAAATAAAAATAAATAAATAAAAATAAATGAAAGTACTAAAGGGTAAAACAACTCAAGAAGCCTTTGAGATCCTGAAAACACGATCATAAAAGCCCAGAACACCACAATACCGATGAGGAAGAAAAACAAGAAATCCAAAAGGAAACCAGCATGGCTAAACAAAGACCTCACCGATAAACTGAATGAAAAAAAAAGATAAATACAAAAAATGGAAAGAGGGCCACATAACCAAGGCAGAGTACCAACAGACAGCCAGAATCTGTAAAAAAAAATCAGGACAGCAAAGGCCCAGAACGAACAAAGACTCGCAACAAAAGTCAAAGACAACAAAAAAAGCTTCTTCCAACACATTAACAACAAGAAAAAAATCAAAGAAACAGTTGGTCCACTAAAGAGAGAAGATGGCAAAGAAGTAACAGGCAACACAGACAAAGCAGAGCTACTGAACACGTTCTTCGCATCATTCTTCACACAAAAGGAAACTGCAGCTCAACTACCCAGCAACACAAATATAAAAAACAGATTCGAAGCAAGACTCAACCTAAGCAAAAATACAGTAAGAGATCACCTATCTGAACTTAACGAATACAAAGCACCAGGACCAGACGGATTATACCCCAGAGTCCTAAAAGAACTAGCAGAAGTCATTTCGGAACCACTGCACCACATCTTCCACAAATCCTGGAACACAGGGGAACTACCTGAGGACTGGAAAAGAGCTGACGTGGTCCCCATCTACAAAAAAGGTAAAAAAAGAGACCCAGGAAACTACAGACCAATCAGCCTAACATCAATACCTGGGAAAATACTGGAAAAAATAATTAAAAAGCAGATCTCCCGTCATCAAGAAACAAACCAAGTAATAACCAACAGCCAACACGGATTTGTTAAGAACAAGTCATGCCAAACCAACCTCATTTCATTCTTCAACACTGTGACCAAATTAGTAGACCAGCGAAATGCAGTAGACATAATATACCTGGACTTTAGCAAAGCATTTGACAAAGTAGACCACAACCTACTCCTTCATAAGCTAGAAAAAAGCAGGATAGACAGCTACACAACCAGATGGATTAACAATTGGCTGACCAACCGTACCCAGCGAGTAGTCCTCAATGGCTCTAAGTCCACATGGAGAGAAGTAAGCAGTGGGGTACCACAAGGTTCCGTCCTAGGCCCAGTACTCTTCAATATCTTTATAAATGACCTAGATGAGGGAATAGCAGGAGAACTAACCAAATTTGCAGATGACACCAAGCTGGCGGGAGTAGCAAACACCCGAGACGACAGACTCAAAATCCAGAGGGACCTCGACAGACTCGAACACTGGGCCCAAACCAATAAAATGAAATTTAACACAGAGAAAAGTAAAATTCTGCACCTAGGCAAGAAGAATCAAAAATACACATACAAACTGGGCGAAACCACACTCAATAGCAGCGATTGCGAAAGGGATCTCGGAGTCTTGGTAGACAGCCAACTAAATATGAGCCAGCAGTGTGCAGCAGCAGCCAAAAAGGCCAACGCAGTCCTGAGCTGCATAAATAGAGGGATACAATCAAGGACCAGAGAGGTACTAGTACCACTCTATAAAGCCATGGTCAGACCACACCTAGAGTACTGCATCCAGTTTTGGTCACCACACTACAAAAAAGACATTGAAACCCTAGAGAAAGTGCAGAAGAGAGCAACCAGGATAATAAAGGGTCTGGAAAATAAAACATACAAAGAGGAACTGCAGGAACTGAGCTTGGCCAGTCTGGCGAACAGAAGGACCAGGGGCGACATGATAGCAATGTTCCAATACTTGAGGGGATGCCACAGAGAGGAGGGGGTCAGGTTGTTCTCTATGGCACCAGAAAGCCAAACAAGGAATAATGGATGGAAGCTGACCAAGGAGAGATTCAACCTGGAAGTGAGGAGAAACTTTCTGACGGTGAGAGCGATCAACCAGTGGAACAGCTTGCCAGCGGAGGTTGTGAGAGCCCCAACACTTGCGACCTTCAAGGGGAGACTGGACTGCCATCTGTCTCAAATGGTGTAGGAACTCCTGCTTGAGCAGGGGGTTGGACTAGATGACCTACAAGGTCCCTTCTAACTCTAATAATAAATCTAAATCTTCATAAATGACTTAGATGAGGGACTAGAAGGGGAACTCATCAAATTTGCAGATGACACTAAACTGGCAGGAATAGCCAACACCTCAGAAGACAAGCTCAGGATCCAAAAAGATCAGGACAGACTTGAACAATGGGCCTTGTCCAACAAAATGAAATTTAATGTGGAGAAAAGCAAGGTTTTACACCTGGCAGGAAAAACCAAAGGTACAAGTACAGATTAGGTGAAACCTGGGTCAAAAACAGTAACTGTGAGAGGGACCTTGGAGTCTTAGTGGACGATCACTTAAACATGAGTCAGAAGTTTGCGGTAACAGCCAAAAAAGCTAATACAATTCTTGGTTGTATAAACAGAGGCATAGAATCAAAATCACATGAAGTATTAGTACTGCTTTATAAAGCCTTCGTAAGACCACACCTGGAATACTGCATCCAGTTTTGGTCACCACATTACAAAAAAGATGTTGAGACTTTGGAAAAAGTGCAAAGAAGAGCAACTAAGATAATTAAAGGCCTGGAGACTAAAACATATGAAGAACGGTTGCCAGATTTGGGTATGGCCAGTCTAGAGAAAAGAAGGACTAGGGGTGACATGATAGCAGTATTCCAGTATTTGAGGGGCTGTCACAAAGAAGAGGTGGTCAACCTATTTTCCAAAGCACCAGAAGGCAAGACAAGAAACAATGGATGGAAACTAATCAAGGAGAGAAGCAACTTGGAATTGAGGAGAAACTTTCTAACAGTAAGGAGAATTAACCAGTGGAACAGCTTGCCTTCAGACGTTGTGGGTAGTTTATTCAGGATTTATTGTTTTTATATTGTTTTGTACTGAAATAAATATTTTCTATTAGACATTTAATCTTGGTTTTATTTCTAAGTATTTGAATTCCAAGTAAAAGATCCAATATCGCCTCTACGGGGGAATTCTTCCCTTAACATGGTAAGCAAGAGGATTCGGTTCTTGGAATCTAACCTGACAGATTTATTGCACCTAGCTTAGCTAGATAGATAGAGAAAGAGTTTTTATCACCTCCGAGGAGAGCCAGCTAATAAATCTTCCAAAATGCCTTTACCGGAAGAAAAAAATATCTTTGATCCGTCTCTGGACAAAGAAAAAGAGAAAAATCCTTCCCAAGAAAGATTCCAAGCTGTTTCGACACCTACAAGAGGAATTTCCAAGTTGTCTCTGCAAATTACTCCTACGCATGCAGCCGCCGCTGAAAAACAAGAAGAAGCGAGTGCTGAAGCAATCTTACAGGATAAAGAATTTATTCAAAGGTCAGTGCACGATGTTAAAAGCACCCCTTTTCTCCCTGGAGCAAATTCTACCCGAATGGGGGCCATCCCAAAAATTCCTTATGATGAGAAAGTACAGCCCCATCATAATGAAAGTTTTTCTGAAGAAGCGTACTCCCCTGGTCTGTCAAATACAGACAAATTTATTAATACAAGCTATATGCAAATTATGGAAGCACAAAAAAGGGAGATACAATATTTACGGAGGGAGTTACTAGAAAGCAGACGGTCCCATTTTATGCAAAGTGAAAAACAAGATGTCTGCCAGCTTTCACACATTCCAGAAGAAGAGTACGTGTCTCCATTTCCGTCTTCTTCCCACAGTTTTAAGACATGCCCACAAATAGAGGCCTCGTCAAACCTGTAAGAGCAAAAATATGTGCATACGTCACTGGAGGCTGACCTTAGAGAACAAAGGGAATATGAACTAAGGGATTATGAACTTCCTAAAAGTAATGTTGCACTGCCATCTAGTGGCGAAAGAACAGAACTGTTACTGCAAAATTTATGTGAAAGGTTTGATGCATTGATGTCTACGCAAAAACATTTTCAATCACCAATGCCACCTGGAGGTTTTGGATCACAGTTTGTTCCACCTCCACCAATTACTCAACAGCAAATTTTCCAACCTGCCCAGACAATACAGGCCCAAATTGCCCAGCCTGTTCCTGTGGCAGCACAAATTCCGCAGCAAGCCCAAGCTGCCCCACAAGCTGGACCAGCTCCAGCACCAGTTGCTCAAGCCGTCCAACAGCAACCCCAAGTGGGACCACAGCCTGCTCCAGCGCAGCCTCCTTTAGCGGCACCTCAGCAACCCCAAGTGGGACCACAAGCGATTCCACAGGCCGCACCAATACAGGCTCCATTGGCTGCTGTAGCCCAAACTTACCAGGCACCAGTTGCCCCTTTAGCTGGCAACGCAAAATTAAAGCAATCGGGACAAAATTATAAAGCCTGGGTCAGTGAAATAACAATTTTACTTTGTCGTGAGGGCACACAAGATATGGTTTTAAACCCACCTCCTCAACCTTGGCCAGATGCCATCAGACTTTTAGATATTAAAGCATCCACAAGTTTATTGATGTCAATGGAAACAGAATTGCAGCAGACTTTTGTTCCTAATGCAACTGCCCAACAGATTTGGACTCAATTAGAACAGTGTTTCCATCCAATCTCCATGGAGACCACATGCTTACTTTTGTCACAATTCCATGGACTGAGACTTAAGCCAGGCGAAAGCATTGGGGCACATTTAACGAAAATGAAAGGGATGAAAAAAGACCTCGCAGAAGAAGGCTATGCTATTGATGATTTTCAAATGGTCAGTATTAACATCAGTTCATTGAATTACACATGGAAGGATGCCATTACACAAATTAATCAAGTACCTGTTGCCCAAAGAACTGTTGACAATGTTTGTAGAATTTTAACAGAGCAAGAAGCTCTTATACTTGCCTCACCACATTTGCAACACCCACTAGCAGCGGCCAGAGCTCCAGCCAGACGACCCTTCGATAGGGAATACGTCCCAAGGATGCAAGATGCCAGTTTTGCGATCGTGTGGGTCACGCCAGCAAAGATTGTTTACAACGTGCCCTAGTTCCTGTCCAGCACCAGTACCAGTACCAGCCCAGAGGCACAGACTTCAGAGGTACGTCCCAGCCCAGAGGAACAGCCTACAGAGGCAGCAGAGGCAGAGGCGGAAGGCAGCATCGCCCCGGTCCCACGTGCAATTCGCAAGGCCCATATGCCACTCTTGCCATCACACATGATTTACAACCACGTCAGCAATATGACAGACATCTCCTATGGACTTTGGACAGTGGAGCTGCGATTAGCGTTACCTACCAAAGGAATCTTTTGAAAGAATTGCACGAACCAGAACCAGAATTTCGTGAACTTTATGCATTCACAGAACAACCTTGCAAAGTCGAGGGAAAAGGAACTGTTTACATTGAAGAGTTAGACACACTGGTTCCAGATGTTTATTATGTTCCTACTGCATCTTTTAATTTGCTTAGTCAAAGTCATTTATCTACTGTTTTAGATTTTCAGGTTAATCACCTAAAGAAAGCAAGTTATATTCTTAAGGATGGTGATATTGTTGCCGACACAATTTTGATTGGTGGAGTCTATTACTTGAGGCCAAAGCCTAAACCTCAAGCTCAGGCAAGTATAAAAAACTCAAAAGAGAAAAACACAGGCCCAGAGAGAGATGTCCCAGAGAGAGATCCTGTGATTGCTACACAGGCTCCTAAAGCCATTACACCACAAGTAGGCAAACAAATTGCTAAATGCAAACCTAAGGTTCCTCATTCAAATGTAAATGTTGCAAATTCATTAACAGGTAAACCTTTGCATTCCAGATGTATCCACAAATGGCATCGAAGACTGGGGCACCCAAGTTTTGAAGTTCTTAAGAAGATGCCATATTTCGTTCAAGGTTTAGATTTTAAAAATTGCAAAGTATTTCTAGATTGTGCTATTTGCAAAAGGGCAAAATCAAAGGCAGCAGCCATTCCAAAACATGCTATACATAAGTCAACATGCATTTTTGATTTGGTTCACACTGATATCGTGGGTCCTTATAGGCCTACCATTGGCGGTAAAAAGTACTTCTTAACTATTGTTGATAACCATTCCAGATATGGTTATGTCTTTCCTATGAAAGAAAAATCTGAGACCTTTCAGACCTTTAAAGACTTTGCAGTCCAGGCCTACAATCAACATGGCGTGAGGATCCGAAGAATACAGAGTGATCGAGGTACCGAGTTCATGTCACAGCGTTTCCAGGATTGGATGCGCAGAAGTGGTATTATACACCAAACATCAGCCCCTTACACTCTGCCTCACAACGGAATTTCAGAGAGACGACAGGGGGTCCTACAAACCATGATGCGCTGCCTCCTAGAAGATGCTAATCTAAAACATTCATTTTGGGGTGAAGCAGTTAAGTATGCAAATTACATTGTTAATCACACTTGGAGCAGTGTGATTGACCAAACACCTTTCTACATGTTGCATGGCTACCAGCCAGATCTTTCTAACTTACACATTTTTGGTTCATATGCAATGGTGAACATTCCATTAGCACTAAGAAGAAAAGGTGGCCAAATTGCAAAGTGACTGAGATACATGGGTGTTGATGACAATTCAAAATGGGGAAAATTCATTGACTCTCGAAACATGATAACAGTTTCTAATTCAGCTAACTTTGAAGAAGACTAAGATTGGTCCAGGGTACATTCTAATGATCCTGGAGTCTATTTTCCCAGAGATGAAATCACTGATGACCAAAGCACACCTGATGTGCATCTTCACCCAGCCGCAAATGCTCATGCTAGCGACAACAATGGAGATGAGGACGACAAGGAAGAAGATTGGACAACCGTTCCGAGACGTTCCAAGAGAACTACAAAAGGTATTCCTCCAAAGAAATACACACTGCACTGCACAGACAAACCATCGCCATTGATCTGTAACGTTACACTTTGCTGGTAGGCAGGCCTTCAGCTTGGTGGTGTAGGGTTCTGAAAGCCTGCCTACCAGCAAAGAATCAAATCTCAAAACATAACCTACAGGAACTCCTCCATAACAGACAATGAAGAGAACAATAAATGAAGCAACGTTGTCATTCCATATGTTGCAGGAATATTGGAAAAGCTCAGGAGGATCTTCAGCCAACACAACATACATGCACACTTCAAACCCAAGAATATACTAAGGCAGAAGCTTGTCCACCCCAAGGATAAAACACCCAGATACAAACTGAGCAACATGGTATATGCAGTACAATACAGTGGGCCATGTGCAGATCTGTACATTGGGGAAACAAAACAACCACTTCATAAACGCATGGCACAACATAGGAGAACAAACCCATCAGGACTAGATTCAGCAGTCCACCTGCATTTAAAACACAAAGGCCACTCTTTTGAACACAGCAAAGTCCACATTTTGGACAGAGAGGACTGCTGGTTTGAAAGAGGGGTCAAAGAGGCCATCTGTGTCAAAACTGAACAGCCCTCTCTCAACAGAGGGGGAGGGATATGACATCATCTATCTCCAGTCTACAACACAGTATTTTCAACAGTTCCAAGAAGGCTCCACACCCATTTGCACCACTCAGGTGACCCTGATGACACAGATAAACCTCCAGGTGGCCTTAATGACTCACTAAAAGAATGCAAATGACCAGCTGTCTGCAAGGAGTATAAATCCTTCCATTTCCCACCATCCAGTCAGAGCTGAAGAAGCTTCTTGGATGAGAAATGAAATGTCTTCAAAGAAAAACCAGAGAGTCCAGTTGCCTCTTGAAAAAGCACCTTTGGGACAACCATGATCTGGTTGACTGAGAATCTCCATAGACATTTATTTTATTTATTTATTTATTTGTCAAACATGTATAGGATAGTAGTAATTTGTATAAACATAAGTAAAAAGTAACAATAAAAGAGGACAATAGGACAGTAGGACAGGGACGGTAGGCACAGTGGTGCGCTTATGCACGCCCCTTACAGACCTCTTAGAAACGAGGAGAGGTCAACTGTAGACAGTCTAAGGTTAAAGTTTTTGGGGTTTGGGGAAGAAACCACAGCGTCAGCTAGTGCATTCCAGGCATTGATCACTCTGTTGCTGAAGTCGTATTTTCTGCAGTCGAGTTTGGAGCGCTTTACATTTAGTTTGAATCTATTACGTGCTCGTGTATTGTTGCGGTTGAAGCTGAAGTAGTCATTAACAGGAAGGACATTTTGGTATATGATTTTATGAACTACATTTAGATCAGATCGGAGGCGACGTAGTTGTAAATTGTCTAATCCCAGTATTTCAAGTCTGCTGGAATAAGGTATTTTGTTGTGAGCGGAGGAGTGAAGGACTCTTCTTGTGAAATATTTCTGGACTCTCTCGATTGTATTTATGTCTGATATGCAGTGCGGGTTCCAGACAGGTGAGCTGTATTCCAGAATTGGTCTAACAAATGTTTTGTATGCTCTGGTTAGTAATGTAATGTTGCCAGAGAAGAAGCTACGCAAGATTAGATTAACAACTCTTAGTGCCTTTTTGGCAATGTTGTTACAGTGGGCTCTAGCACTTAGGTCGTTGGATATGAGTACTCCAAGGTCTTTGACAGAGTGAGGGTCATCTACAAGTTCATTTCCTCCAAGTTTGTATTTTGTATTCTGATTTTTTTTTGCCAATGTGTAAGACAGAGCATTTGTTGGTTGAGATTTGAAGTTGCCAGTTGTTTGACTATTCTGCTACATGGTCAAGGTCTTTTTGAAGGGTAGCAACATTGTCGGTGGTGTTAAATAGTTTAACATTTTCAGCAAAGAGAACGCAGTTGCTTATAATATGATCACAAAGATCGTTTATGTAGAGTATGAAGAGTGTTGGTCCTAGAACACTGCCTTGAGGGACACCACTGTTGACAGGAGCAGGATTTGATAGGGCACTCCCTATTTTAACCACTTGTTGTCTGTTAGACAGGAACGCAGTTATCCAATCATGTAGGGGTCCAGAAATGCCATAGGATTTTAGTTTCAGAAGTAGTTTGTCGTGTACAACTGAATCAAAGGCTTTACAAGAGTCTATGTAAATTGCATCTATTGTTTTACCCTGATCAAGTTGATGGGTCCATATGTTTTTGCAGTGCAAGAGTTGCAGATTACAGGATAATTTTTTTCTGAAACCAAATTGTTTGTTGGAGAGTAGGTTGTTAGTTTCTAAGTGGAGCGTAATGGATTGGTTTATGATTGATTCCATGACTTTGCAGGTGACGCAGCCCAAAGAGATTGGTCTGTAATTTTCAACGTTACTTGGATCTCCTTTTTTGAAGATAGGGATGACTGTGGCTAGTGACCATAGGTTGGGTAAGGAGCTAGTCCTGAAGGATTTTTTAAAAATTATGCTTAGAGGTTCAGCCAAGGTTGTGGAGAGCTTTTTTAAGAAGTATGCACATAGTCCATCGGGTCCAATAGATAGAGATGGTTTTTGGTTGCGTAATGCCTTTCTAACGTTATCTTCTGTAAAATCGATTTGTGTTAGATCGTTGAAGTTAATTGTGGTACGACTAGGAATTATTGGGCATGAGCCATTGCTGTTTACAAAGACTGAGCCGAAGAATGTGTTAAAGAGGTTGGCTTTAACTGTTTCATCATTATAGTCTTTACCATTCGGTCCTTTAAGGGGTGGGATGGATCTTGAGTCTTTGAGTTGGTTGTTTACAAAGTTATAGAAGGCACGTGTGGACTTCGTACGTAGAAGGTTTTCTTCTTGATTGATGTGATAATTGGTGCATTCAGTCTTTATTTGGTGATACAGATTTTTGTAGCGGCTTTTAAAGCTTGCAACGTGGCCTGTTTTATTTTTACGCCAAAGAGATCTTTTTTTGGATTGGAGCTTCCTTATTTTTATGGGTAATTTATTTTTCTTGGTTTTGGTGATTATTAGTGGTACATGTAATTTAATGACTCTTTGGATTTCGAGCAAAAATATATTGTAGTAGTCTTCGGCAGTATTACAGCCAGAGAATAGTGTATGCCAATCAAGAGATGAGAGGTCGGCTTCTATGATATCATAGTTGGCTTTTTTAAAGTTGTAATTGGTTATCCCATTATTGAGGTGGTTTCTGTAAGGACATATATTGAGACAAAAGTCAATCATGCTGTGGTCACTGTTGGAAAAGGGTTCTTTTATTTGTAGTCCGTAAATTGAGTGTAAGTTGTTGCAGAAGATGAGATCAAGACAATTGCTGAGTCTAGTATTGTCTGTTACTAGTTGATCTAGCCCTAGATTGGTAATAGCATTGTAAAGGGTTGAATGTATGGGTTCAGTTGTACATTCGTTTAGGGTCCAGTTTATATGAGGTAGGTTTAGGTCACCAAGAAATATAAGAGGATGTGGGTAGGAGGCTGCCCACGTTAGTAGTGAGGTTAGCTTGTTTGCATGTGTCATGTCATAATCAGGAGCTCTATAACATAGTAGGAAGCGAAGTGTGGTATTTAAGGTCAGTTCGTAGATGATAGTTTCTGGAAGATCGAGTTCATGTTTAATTTGCACCTTTTTTAGGTTCAGTGATTTCTTATAGAAGATTGCAACTCCACCTCCTCTACGGGTTTCGCGATCAGATCGGTAAACATGATAGTCTCTTACTGTGATAATGGAGTCGGGGAGGGATGCGTTTAGCCATGTTTCACAGACAAATATAATGTTGAATTTAGCAGTTTTTAGTAAGAGAAGGAATTCAGGTATTTTGTTAACGATGCTTCTTGAATTCATTAGTTTACATTTAAGATTAGCAGTGGTTGATATTGAGGAAGTAAGGGGCATGCATACCTAGTTTTGGTTTAGGGGGGGTTGGTTTTGGTTGAAGGTGGATTGGAAGTTTGGATTGTTTTGGGTGATGATGGTTTGAATGATGGATGGTGGATTGCGGGTCTTAGTTTTGATGCAGCCAGCACGGTAGTCAATGTACAGGTCAGTTTGTCCTTGGTCTTGATGTTTTTTGAGATCTGCTCGGAGTTCACGGGAGCGGATTCGTTGTAGTATGGATAGGTCAGGTCTTGAGCAAAGTTTTTTGGGGTTGGGGTCATTTCTGTTAATAGAGTTTATAGTATTAATGAATTTTCGTTTGCTGAGTTCATCTTTGCAAATGACTCTACAGAATCGTGGGGCCACCGAACCATCTTTATACTTAAACTCGGGGCCATCTCTGGAAACTTCAATGATTTCTTCAGCGGGGAATTTTGATGCAATAATGTTGCGAACCTGATCTATATCAGGTTCATTGGTAACTTCAAGGCCAAATAGAATAGCATTATTACATTTTTGTTCCTGTTCAAGGGTGTCTTTGATGAGTAAGGATATATTGCTTGGATGGTTGGTAGATGGTTGAGGTAGTTGTTGTTGTGGTTGTGCATGTGGTTGAGGTAGTGGTTGTTGAGCTAGTGATTGAGGTAGTCGTTGTGTTGGAATATGGTTTTGAGCATTTGAATTTCCATTTGTCTGTGCTGTAATTTTTTTATCCAAAGTTGTGAAGCATGCTTCTATGCGTGCTTCCATGGAATCTATGTATGTTTTTTGTGTTTTTATGGTTGTTTCCAAGGTTTGGAATCTATCAGACGTGGTCATTAGATCATCCAGTATTGGTAGACATGATGGACAGAAATTAAGAAATGTGGGAGCTTTTTGTAGGAAATTGGCTACAGTTTTGTTTATTTCCAGGCAGGTATTGTGGGCATAAGTTGAGCACATGTGGCATTTTGTGTATTCTTCATTCTCTTTGATGATTTTGTTACATTTGTAGCATATATCATCGTTGGTAGAGGTATCTTCTATTTGGGGGTTTTTGATTGTGGAGTTTTTTGATTTTTTGTTTGACATGATTAATAATCAAATAGTGGCTGACAAAAGATCAATAGTCAAATAGTGGCTGACAGATTAGTTAATTAGTATCAATAATCCATCAAATTAATTAATTAATATCAATAACTAATCAAATCAACTAATATCAACAATCAATGGAATTAATTAATATTAATAATCAATCAATTAATATTAACAATCAATCAGTCTAACCATCAATAACCAATCAGCTAATTAATTATACTAATTAATGTATAGTTAATTAATAGTACCTAACAAGTAAAATATCAGATTAATAAAAGTCAAATAATAATATAATCTATCTACAGTTAAACAATGCTTGACTAATGCCTGAATTATTAATTGATCAATTGAAATAAGTAGCAGAGAAGTGAAGTACAAATCCTTTGTTTTAAACTGGCTTTTAAATGTAGAATTCGTGACCCCCACCTTTTTCCACTTCACTAGGCAGCTCCGTTTGTTATTCAAAAGCAAAAAGACTTTATTGCAGCTTCTCAAAGGAAGTTTTAGTGATGCTGGGGACGAACGAAGCCTTGCTCTGGGTATATTCTCTTTGCTGGATTTATGGCAGTAGCTTTGGGGACGAAGGTATGGTGATTCTCTGACTCTTGCCTTTGATGGATTTGTTGCTGTAGCTTTGCACACGTAGCGTTTTTTTTTTTTAATTCAAGCTACGGAGATTCTAGCTAAACAAACAAAGCTGGTAGTTTTGTAGTAGCTGAGACAAGCAGGAGCAAACAGGCACTCTGCAAACTCACCGGGTCTGATGACTTCGGGTGATCGGGTTTCAGTTGCTCCACTGGTCAGGTTGCTAAGCTCCCTCTAAGCTGTCCCTTTCGAACTGTTCCCTCGTGGAGCTTCGCTGCAGCTCTTTTGAGGTAAGGATGCTGTGATTGCCTTTACTGAGCGTTTCAGGGCTTCTCAGTGATGTTTTTCAAGCCTTGCGAAGCTTACCGGTGGTCGAGCGCTTCTAGGCTTTTTTATTTGCGATCCCTTATGGCTGAGCCCTCGTGGTGCTTTTTGAGCCTTGCGAAGCTTACCGGTGGCCGATTGCTTCTAGGCTTTTTATTCTCGATCCCTTATGGCTGAGCCCTTGTGGTGCTTTTCGCTGCAACTCTCTTTGCTCAGGATCATTTCTCCGCTTTTTTTTAGGTCTTTTCCCTACTTTTTAGGTCTTTTCCCTACTTTTGGTTTTCAGCGATGGGACTAGGCGTCTGCCTTGGTCGCCATCTTACCGGAAGGTGCAAATACTTACCGGATCTTACCGGAAGTGCAAATGACCGGAACCTATCCGGTCATTTGCACTTACAAATGACTGGGTGGCTTCATATCTTTGCAGAGACGCTGAAGCATGCCCACCTATCTCTTCTCCCTCCCTTGCCCTGCCGGGTCCCCAAAGGCACTGGGCCTGCTTTGTCCCCTGTTCCACACCTCACAATGGTGTCTCAGGGATGCCTGCCTTGGGCCTCCCAGGGCCTCCCCCACCCCAAGATATCCTCTTTGCCAAGCCAGAAAAATGTCACCCATGTGGAAATCTGTTGTCCATCTCTATCAAGTCGACCCATCATCTTTTCACTTAAAAGAAAAAGTTAACAGGTAACCCCAAAAACAAAACTAATCTTCAAAGCCCTTTGTTAACAGTCTGTTATTGTACTTAACATGCAGAACGTCCACAAACAGCTTCCAATCTCTTATAAACTTATCTAATCCATTGTCTCTAATCAATGTGGTTAATTTCACCATCTCTGCCAATTCAGTCAATTTTAAAATCCATTCTTCAACTGTTGGTGCCCCCTTTTCTTTCCAATACTTGGCATAAACAATCCTTGCAGCAGTCATCATGTAAAGAAATAATGTCCCAAACTGTTTTTCTATCAATTTGTCCATAATACCTAGACAAAAACCTTCAGGTTTCATCAGTATTTGCATTTTGAATATTTCTGCATATGGTTAGCATTTTTTCTCAAATACTTCCAAGTAAAGTATAACGTTAACATCTTCTGTGTCTCTTCTTTCTCTTAACTCTCTCTTTGGAGGTATTATGCAAAATATATAAAGTATAGTATTCCAAATCCTTAAAATATTATTCTTGAGATCTTAAAGTAGTCCAATTCCCTCTTATGGCCAGTTATTTAAAGCAAGAAGTACACAGTTGTTTCTCAAGGCCAGAGAGAATAGATGTTCCAAAACAAAGTGACCGCAAAAGAAACTAATATGAAAATTCCTACAATAAGGAGAAAAGGGAAAGAAAAAAAGGGGAAGTTTCCATCCTTTTAAAATGCAAAAGGCAGAGGTCTATACAAAATATAATAAAACAATAAAGCTAATTTTATCAATTAATTTTAAAGTTTTTTAAAACTTTAAACTTTTTTAACACAGGTTTTTTTTTAGTAAAAGTCCAATGTAAATAAATCACTTTTGTGGGAAGAAAATAAGAAAATAAGAAAAATGACCGCAATATGTATATGTGTTTGACCCCTGCCTCGGGCTCAGCCTGGTTATCTCCTATATCAACATTGCAATATGGTAGGTAAGGCTTGGAGAAGATCGGTGCAAGGATTTTGATAGTTCATTTGTATGCTGCTATCAATCATTCCAGTTTAGGGTTGCAGCATCCCCACAGTCATGTGATCAAAATTCAGGCGCTTGGCAATCAGTAGGTATTTACAACGGTTGCAGCATCCTGGGGTCATGTGATTGCCAACTGCAACCTTCCCAGATGGCTTCCAACAAGCAAAATCAATGGGAAAAGCTGGATTCACTTAATGACCATGTGATTCACTGAATAACTGAAATAGTTCACTTAACAACCATGGCAAAAAGGTCATAAAATCAGATATGACTCACTTAACAACCACCTCACTTAGCAATGGAAAT
The DNA here is from genome assembly GCA_023053685.1 of Diadophis punctatus similis. Classification (NCBI taxonomy): domain Eukaryota; kingdom Metazoa; phylum Chordata; class Lepidosauria; order Squamata; family Dipsadidae; genus Diadophis; species Diadophis punctatus. The sequence goes on along the minus strand of JALIGW010000019.1, from coordinate 4,216,985 downwards.
TCAGGTTCCAATTGTGGTCATAAGTCGAGGACTACCTGTATTGCAGATAAAATCATCCCTTATCTTGTTATTCTATTCCTCAACTGTACTATTTGATATTGTAGGGGGAGGACTGTACTATTAAGGACTAACACAAGGAAAATGCCATCACAAGACTTCCGGTTGGCTCCGCGCGCTTCGCAGACGCTCTCCTTGTAGAGTGCCCGATCCCCGGCACCGTTAGCCACCAGAACAGCAGGAAATCAGCTGTCTGGCGGCTCGAACATCTCCTCCCCGGGCAAAGGGGAGTGAGAAGAGCCGACAGGTGAAGGTAGAGCCCCCCAAGTGCCCCAGGAGAAACTCTGGGGTGCAAAGGGTGAGGGCTCCCTAGGAACCTGTCATCTGCTCCGAACTTGGGATGTCTCCGGGTTTTTTTTAGCGGAGCAAGAAGCCGCGACCAACTCTGCTATCAATAGGAATTTCAACACTTTAAATTGCAGCAGGTGGAAAAAGCCAGGAGGCTCGGACGGCAAGTATCTATACTTAACTCCAATGTGGATTTGTATTTCGGAAGTAATAAATTAGCAAAGTTGCAACAAAATGGCGTTGGAGGCTTGAAAGGGCATGGAAAGTGAAAGTTAAGAGGAGAGTTTCGTTTCATTAGCAGCCCTTTCTATGAGAACTTTTGACTTTGATTCTGATCTTGACTTGACTTTGATGAACTTTTCTTTTTGGCTTCTGAATAAAGTATAAAGTATAAAGTACAAAGATCTGCTTAAACTTTAAATGGCTTCTAAATCAGGAAAGACTGTTTCTTCTAAAGGAGCAGGGAGTGCTGATAGCTCCCCCAGTCATACTTCCAGAATGCCAGCCCCCCCTACACAGACTCTAACGCTTGGAATGTTACAAGATGCTTTGAAAACTATGCAGGGTGAACTTTCTACTGGATTTAATGCAAAAATTAATGAAACTAATGAGAAAATTAATGAAACTAATGAGAAAATACAGGCTGTCTCTGAGGAGATTGGAATTCGGAATCAGCAAATCAGGGAAGACATAATATTGGCATTTCAAGGCTTAGCAAATAATTTTGAAATACTGGATCAAGAGGTAGAAGAAATTAAACAATCCACCGCAATTTTTTTGGGGGGGGGGGATAGGAGAAATTGAAAACAAAATGGAAAAGGATGAAGATGATATAATAATGATGCAATACAGAAATATGGAGTTTGCGATAAGAGTGAGAGGAGTAAAGGAGAATAAGCAAGTAAACTTGAAAGAAATGATGTTGGATGCGTTTGTGCAAACATTAGGGGCAACGAGAGAAGTCTTGGCTTGGCAGATTGATAAAATATACTGTGTCAATTCGTGGGTGGCTAGCAGGAGAAATCTGCCAAGAGACATTGTAATATATTTTACTACCAGAACACTGCGTAATGACATTTTACAGGCAACTTTCATAAATAAGTTTCAGGTAGAAGGTCAGGAAGTGATGACAATGAAAGAAATTCCCCCCAAAATTTTGAGAGCCAGAAAAGATTATGCCTTTCTGGTGGAAGAATTGAAAAAACAACAAGTACAGTATAGGTGGGAAGTTCCAGTTGGCATAGCGGTGACCTACTCAGGAGTGAGATATCGGCTTAATACATTATGGAAGGCTAGAGATTTTTATGAAAATGTCTTTTTTTAATTCAAAAAGTTTTATTAGTACAAAGTACAAACATTTTTCTCTTTTCTCCCCCCTTCCCCCCAAACCCCTCCCCACCCCCCTTACCCTCCCCCCTCTCACCCACCCCCCCACCCCCCCGACTTCCCAGAAAAAGCACAGGGTATAGTATTCAATAAACTTAAAATTAAAATATACTAACAAATTATTAATTTCAAAATTTCTCTAGTTCTTTAACTCCTTGTTACTCAAAACCTTTTAAACATAATCTAAAAATTAGGCATATATCCTTAATAAACTAACATTCCAATATATCTAATTATTAGTTTCACAATTATTCTAGATCTTTAATTCGGTATAACTCAAAACCTTTTAAGAGTAGTCAAAAATTTTTTTAACATGTATCATCTCTAATCCATTCCACTATATTTCTTTCATTTAAATAGTCTTTAAAATGTAATAATAATAATAAAAAAAATTCGCCATCTCGGCCAGATGCGCACCATCAGCATCAGTTCCTCGATAATAGATGAATCTTCCTTCTTCCAACACTATGCCTCCAATAATCTGGCATTTAAAATCAACTTGATGAGCTTCCAGTTTGACGTCATGTCGGAGCACACTAGCCTCAAGACCCTCTGAGGCTGCATCTGTGCTTTTCACTGATTTCGGTTGCTTAGCGGCGATCACTTACCTGGAGGGAAGAGTGATTCGAAGGGGGAGAGTTTGGAGCCTCTGGGGAGGACAAGCAAGCCACCCAGGGAGCAAGAACAACTCCTGGAACCGATCGTGAAGAAATCAGCCTCCATGGCCGATCTGGAGACATGACAGCCCGACTCAGATAAGGAAGTAAGAGAAAAACAGCAAAGAATTGTGGCGGAGATTGTGAGAGAGAGATACTATTGAGAGGTTTTTTCAACAACTGGTGGAAGGAAATAAGACGGTGTGCCCTTGTAGCTGATTGCTGACCTGTGGATTTAAGACAGAAAGCTCCGAGAGGGTAAAGGCGGCGATTGCAAGGGGGAGCGAAAGGACAGCCAAAGGACGGGCAGAGAGCTTGCTGAAGCAAGACAGATTTACGACCCGATTTGATTTAAAGCACTCTGCGAGAAACAAAAAGAGAACTGTGTTTGGAGAACTAAAAAGGTAAAGAACTACAGCAAAAGGGCAAGAAAGATTTCTGGAAAGTGCGGAAGGTGGGAGGAAGTTAGGGCTGAAAGAGAAGAGAAGGAACTGAGACGGTGACACAGCAAAATCCGGAGGACATTTTTAACTATTAAACAAGGAGATAGAACTATCAGCAAGACCAACATTGGACTCTAAGGACTAGTAAAATATAGACTATAAATATATCAACAAAAGGACAATAGATTAAAAGAAATACTTATAAGTGAGTACTTACATCCATAACTTATTTGAACCTTTACCCTAGATAAATTTAAATATTGACTTAAACTATACTCTACTTATATTCACATATATATAAACTGTGGACTCTGGACTATATATACATGGTATATGGTATACTGGGACACCATCTGGAGTGTATTAAAAATGTCTACTACATCCACTGTAACTAAAACAGGGAAACAAAAAACCACTTCAACTCTACCCCCAACTCCATCAAACCAACGTACTACTGAAGGAGAGAGAGCAGGTGGAACATCTAGCACACAAGTAACATTGACAACTCAAGCATCACTCCAGGAGATGATGATTAAAATGCAGGAGTCCATTGACAGAAATTACAACCACATGAGAGGGACAATAGGAGAGGTGAGGGACGATATCAAAAAGGTGGATGACAGGGTGGGAAAACTAGATGAGAGAATGGAATCAATTCAAGGAGTACTGGCAAACAATGTACAGAGAATAAAAAAAATAGAGGAACATAATGAGAGGATTGAACTTAGACTTCAAGTTGCAGAGAATAAAACGGATATAGTAAACAGGGATCTCGAAGAGGCCATTTTAAATCTAGAGCTTGAAAAATCGGCCTTATTTCTTAGATTTCAAAACATTACTGAAAGTAAAGACGAGAACTTACCAGAGGTCATGGCGCAAATAATTGCTAGTATGACAAATAAAACACTACAGGAAACAATAATGGATATGGATGAAATATATAGACTGAATACGAGCTATGCCCGAAAGAACAGACTACCGAAAGAAGTACATATCAGATTTACTAAAAGAATAGTCAGAGATGAAATCTATAATTTATCGAAAGAAAATACAGTCACACACAACGGTAAAGAGATATTAGTACTTAGACAAATACCAAGACGTGTAAGGGAAAAAAGGCGGCCCTATCAATTCCTATCCACTAAACTGAATAGACATAGGATACCCTTCAGGTGGCTATTACCTGAAGGAATGCTAATAACCTTACTGGATAAAAAACATAAACTCACAACAATAGAAGATGCCAGAGACTTCTACGAGCAGTATATTAAAGAAGTAGAGGAACATGAAACAAAGGCAGAGGGGGAAAGGGAGAGTTTGGAGGAGATAAGTTCAGAAGAAAATTTACTGCAAAAAGAAGAAAGTGTGAGGACGGTAGCAGTTAATTATGGTAGAGATGGTGCGACAACGAGAGCACAGGCCGAGGCAAAGAGAGCAAAACCAAGGGAAACCACCAACTGAACAGACAGTAAATCTGCTATCCCTGAACATAAATGGACTAAACTCACCCACAAAAAGGAAATTTTTTTTCCACAAATTACTAAATCAAAATGCAGACATTATCTGTCTACAAGAAACACACATCAAAAAAGAACAATATCAGATTTTGGAATTCCCAAAGTTAGGCAAACTATTCACAGCATTATCTACACATAAGAAGCGAGGAATAGCAATATATACAAAAGCATGGTTGAATCCAAAACTACTATATTCAGATGAGGACGGTAGAACACTGATAATACAAATAAAAAATGGAAGCAAATCTGTAACGATAGCAGTTATATATGCCCCAAATATAAATCAATCAGCCTTTTTCTCCAGCTTACATAAAAAATTACTAGAAATACAGTGGGAGAAATTATTGATAATAGGCGACTTCAACGCAGTCGTTGATAGGAAAAAGGACTACAAAGGTACCAATAAGAAAAAAGCAAGAAGAGTACTACCGGAATCATTTGATCAATTGGCAACAGAATTTAATTTAAAAGACAGTTGGCGATACCAAAATCCAGACAGCAGGCACTATACCTTCTTTTCATTTCCACACAAATCATGGTCGAGGATTGATATGGCCTGGGCAAATGGGGAATTCTTAAACGACTTGGCTGAGTATGAAATTCTTCCAAACGCCTGGGCCGACCATAATCCTTTATGGATAAAATGGAAAGAGCCAAATAGTAAAATAACAGTAAGATGGACCTTAAACCAAACAATAACAAAGGAAAAAGATTATATTAAAATGATGCAGAAAGAATTAGACATCTTTTTTCAGATTAACACTAAAGAACAGACTTCCCTAAGAACTCTATGGGATACAACGAAGGCATACATAAGGGGGCTGTCCATAGCTTACTTGGCCAAACGTAATAAAGAGAGAAATAACAAACTAAATACATTAACAACTAAATTACAAAAATTAGAGAAAACATTGCAAGAAGACCCCAAAGATTCTAAAACATTAGAGGACTTAAATATAACCAGGCATAAAATAAACTTGATAACGCAAGAGCAATTGGCCAGGAAACTTAAATTAGCAAAACAAAATTACTTCGAATCAGCCAACAAACCAGGAAGATGGCTCGCTTATAAACTTGCAAAAGAAAAAGCAGATAGAACAATTGACGCTCTTCAGGACCAAAACGGGGAAATACATACCAGAATCACTGAGAAAAAAAATATAATTCAAACTTTTTATACCGACCTTTACAAACAGGAAGACCCAAAAGATGAAGTAATTAAAGAATATCTCAATGAAAGCAATTTGCCAATCGTGCTGGAGGAGGACAGGAATATGCTAAATGACAAGATTACTCTAATAGAATTAAGAAATGCCATTGGTAAACAAAAGAATAATAAATCACCAGGTCCGGACGGTATCCCCTTCGAAATATACAAAAATCTACAAAGTTCATTAGAATTAGTAATGTTAGACTTATTCAATGAAACAATGGAAAAAGGGGAACTACCCGAGTCCTGGAAAGAAGCATATTTAACTCTGATACCCAAGGAAGATTCGAACAAACAACAGATTCAAAATTACAGACCGATTTCATTACTAAATACGGATTACAAAATACTCGCATCAATAATGGCTGAACGATTCAAAAAAATCTTAAATCGGATTATCCACTCAGATCAAAACGGTTTCTTACCCCACAGACAGATAAGGAACAATACTAGAATCATACTCAATATACTAGAGTACTACGATATACACATAGATAAACAACTAGCGCTTATATTTGTCGACGCCCAAAAAGCGTTCGACAACCTTTACTGGCAATTTTTTATTATACAACTAGAAAAAATGAAATTTGGCGAAAATTTTATAGGGTTGATCAGAGCTATATATAGTACTCAAACAGCAAAAATAATAGTAAATAACGATATTACAGGGAAAATAGATATTAAAAAAGGAGTACGTCAAGGATGCCCGTTAGCCCCATTAATTTTCATATTAGCATTGGAAAGCCTACTGAGGAAAGTAAGAAGCATGCAAGAGATAAAAGGCCTAAAAATCAGGAAGGAGGAATTCAAACTTCAAGCCTTCGCTGATGATATGACATTTATAGTTGAAGAACCTCTAGACACTGGCCCGACTCTAATCAATGAAATTGAAAAATTTGGAAAGGCGGCAGGCCTAAAAATTAATAAGGAAAAAACAAAAATAATAACTAAAAACATGACACCGAAACAAAATATCAAATTGGAAAATTTATTAGGTATGAAAATAGTTAAAAGAGTTAAATATCTTGGGATATGGCTCACCGCGAGATGTAGCTCATTAAAGGAGGATAATTATATAAAACTAATACAGAATATTAGTAAGGACCTTGATGGATGGTCAAAACTTCAATTATCATTTATGGGTAAAATTGCGACAATCAAAATGAACATCCTACCCAAGATCTTATTCCTATTCCAGGTAATTCCAATAAAGTTGAATAAAACAGTTTTTTCAAATTTAAATAAAATGATTCACAAATTCATATGGGCCAAAAGAAAAGCGAGGATCAAACTGAAACGTCTTCAAGACCATAGGAGGAGAGGAGGATTTGGTCTCCCTAACTGGGAGCTATACCACCAATCTGCTACACTCAATTGGATGAGGGAATGGATCACACTTAAAAACAGAAGGATATTAACCCTAGAGGGTTTCGATTTGCAGATAGGTTGGCATGCCTTCTTATGGGGGGACACCTATAAAACACATACATATTTCCGCTGACATTATATAAGAAAGAACCTATTAGACACATGGCAAACAATAAGGAAGGACCATTATAGAAGTGTTCCAAAATGGATATCACCAACTGAAGCAATTATATACCCGAACCTCTTAGACGTAAATAAGATTATAACATATCAACAACTCCTAGACGAACACAATGAGATGTTCTCAAAACAAGAACTCAAAGAAAAAGGAATAGACCTTGATTGGTGGCACTATCTACAGGTCAAATCAAAATACAACAAAGATAAAACAAAATACGGATTTCAAAAAAAATGTGATTTAGATAGAACATTAATGGGCAATGACAAAAAAATGATTTCCAAACTATATAACTTCCTACTCCAATATAATCTATTTGAAGAGGTGGTAAAAGGCTCAATGATTGCGTGGGCACAAAACTTTGGTTATCCAATTAATTTAAACGAATGGGAAAAAATTTGGTCTATAAATTATAAATTAACACTGGCGATACCATACAAAGAAAACATATACAAAATGTTTTACCGGTGGCACCTTCCTCCAGCACGATTGGCAAAAATGTTCCCGAAACTTTCCCCAAAGTGCTGGAAGTGCAAAGAAGGTATAGGAACATACTACCATCTATGGTGGACCTGCCCCAAAGCGAAGAACTTTTGGATTAAGATCAAAAACTGCCTTGAACAAATAACCTCAAAAACGATCCCCCTAAAGCCGGAGCTTTTCTTACTAGGTATTTTCAGAGAGAAAATGACGAATGAAGACAGATATATAATTCTACACATTACAACAGCCGCAAGAATTATATATGCACAAATTTGGAAAACCGAACAAATCCGAACTACGTTAAATCTCATTAATAAAGTATTTGAATGCGCAGAACTTAGTAGGATGTCATTGGAAATGCAAGACAAAGATGACTCTGAATGACTCTTCTATAAAACTTGGGACAGGTGGTATAATTGGCTTAACCAAAACAAATATCAAAAATTGTTATAATTATGTGTCATGATCTTAGACAGTATAAATAATAACAAATGTCTACTTTTTCGCAAAGACCGGAACAAATTATCGGAATATATACAATTTTACAAGGTTTTAAAATATTAATCAAGCTGAACAAAAGAACCATTGTTGAAAAAGGAAAAAATGTTTTATTGTAATGATAATAGACTGAACATAATATAACAAGAGAAAAGAATAAGGAAAATATTGGAAGATATAAGAAAAATAATGATGTAAATAATAACTATAAAGAATAAACATGTTTTTGTATCACTAGGCTGTAAAAGGATAGTGTCGACGAGATGGTTGACATATATGTTCAATGTTTTCTATACTCAAAGATATTTGATACTCTATTTATATATACATATGTTTATACATGTTTTTATGTTTGTTTGTATGTTTGTTTGTCTTTTTAACATAATTAATAAAGACTATTTTATATATATATAAAAAAAAGAAGTATCAGCAAGAAGTTTCAGGTCCGTGCCTCGGCAGCAGGGCGGGGCAAAGGACGGAGGGGAAGGGACAGAAGAAAAAGAAACATCGCCAGAGGGAGAAAAAGTTACAGCCTTTGGGAGGGGGCTAGCTGTAAGCCCCCCTATTAGTTTCCCTGATTCTGGGGAACGGATCGGCATTGATTGGCCCAATGAAAACCCTTTTTGCATTTTGGACATACCGTCTTCGGCCTGGTTTGAAAATTGGGTGGGGGGCGGGCAGCACCACCACCCGGAGCTTGGCACTGTGTTTTGAAATGGCCAGGTTTTCCACAATTAAAACAAGTACCTGGAGGTTGGTTCCCCTTTTGTATGGCTGCAGCCAATGCATCCATCTGGTAGGTTTGAGTGCCGATAACACGGCAAGCTTTAAGAAAATCCGCCAGAGTGGAAGCCGGGTTAGAAACTAATGATTTAAGAACGGATTGGCAATCCGCATTCGCATGTTCATATGCGAGTTTCATCAAAATTTCTTTTGCCACTTCTTGGTTAGAAATTTGGTGGGTTACCGCAAGCTGTAAGCGGTTAACAAAGTCGGCATAGGACTCTGTTGCTCCCTGGCGAATAGCAGAAAAAGATTGAGTTGGGGTGCCTTGATCGTCAACACGACTCAAGGCAGAAAGGACAGCAGAGCTGATAAAAGGAAATGCGGGGGGGGGGGTTAGGTTTTGAGCCTGAGCGTTAATTGTAACAAAAGCACCTTCCCCAAAGAGTTGATCAACGGTCCACTGAAACCCTGTGCGAAGGGCTCTGGTTTGAAGTTCCCTTTTGAATTCTGATTCAAAAACAACATATTGTGTGCCATTTAATAACATTCTAAGTAAATCCTTCCAGTCCTGAGGCAGCATTTGATAATTACCAGCAATGGCATTCAATAAGCCTCTGGTATAGGGACTGGTTATGCCATACTCCATGGTTGCCCTTTTTAATTCTTTTATCATTGGCATAGGCAAAGGTTCCCAATCAACAAGAACGCCGGTTGGACCCCGTTGGAAAGTGACTGGGAACAACTCCATGTCGGCTAGGTCAGCAGCATCCAAAGTGCCGGATTTTAAAGCCCTTTGGTATGCCCCGCGGATAAGACCAGGTTGAAAAGCAGAAGCGGGGTTGGAAGTAGAAGAAACAGGGGTTTCGGGAGCCGTGGGTGAAAGAGAGCTCACGACTGAGGGGGTAGCGGGTTAGTCACCATGACCGAGGGAGGCTGGTATGGTGGCGGATCTAATAAAAGCTGGTGAGGCGAGTCAGCATGATTTTGAATCATGGTATAAGCCGTTTTCCAAAGGCACAGAATGTCAGGCGGCGCCCGAGGAGGTTGGTGGAAGATGGCACCAATCTTCTTCCATGTCTCCGTTTTTAAAGATCCGCCCTCTGGATAGGATGGACATTGAGCCCACACATAGGTAAGTAATTTAACAGCCTCATTTTTAGAAAGGGATCGGGTAAATTTTTGTTCTTGAGGAGAAAGGTATTTTTTCCTGCCCAATTGTCTCAGCTCTTCCACGTGAGATTTCTGAGCTGCAGACATTCCACCCCCCATACTTACGAGAAGGAGTCAGTCGCCAGCGACGTCGTCGGGTGCACCGTGCCTATTCCAGGCGATAAGTAGAGGGTTGGCAGGGACGTATTCCCTTGTGGAATCACGTCTGGGGGTCACCAAATGTGGTGGTCTCCCATGAGAAATGAGACACGCAGGCAGGTATCTCGAGATGGGAGCCCAGAATTCATTCCAAGACCCTCTTTTATTACAAATCAGTTCATATCCAGTTACAATCTTATGACAAAGTTAGTAAGGGGTGGGTATATACAGCTGTTGCTACCATATATGGACATATTGTTAATCTACTCCTGAGTACACATCCTTCGGGTATCTTGTGCATAGTGTCACGTAGGCTTTCAGGTCAGGAGATTTCAGATGAGGTGAGTCACATCCTGCTTTCCTGTCCTGCTTAGTGCCACATTCCTAATAGTTAATGAAGTAACCATTATACAGACTGAAGTAAAGCACTTTGTTCCCAAATTAATCCCACAGTTTTCTGTTACTACACATACTAACTTATTCTTCTGTTTCCTCTCTACAAACTTTATCCAATTAGAGAAATGTTGATAAGTTTCTGTTTTGCTTTTCATTAAATAGCAAAAACCATAGCGAGAATAATGATCAACAATACTAAGAATATAGTTAGCTCCACCTAAACTTGGTTTCTTAGGTCCTATTAGATCAACAAAAATTACATCTAATGGGTTTTCTGTTGGCTCCACAATCGCCGAAAGACGCTTCTCTTTCGGGGGCGCCAGTCCTTTGATCTGTAAAGCTGCCAGAAAGCTATAAATCAGCTGGCTGGCGGCTGGAAATTCCCTTCCTGGGCAAAGGGAAGGGTAAAGAGTCGGTGGACACAGGTAGAGCCCCCAAAGTGCCCTAGGAGGATTCCTGGGTCACGAAAAGGGAGAGCTCCCTGGGAAGCTGCTGAGCTCCAGACAGAGAGACTCCTCCGTTTTTTTTCTAAACGGAGCAAGGCGATTGTGTCCAGCACTGCTTTTAAAGATTGAATAAACAACAGAAAAACCTTCAAAAAGCAGCAGGAGAAGACAAGAGATAAACCAGGCAAGTAAACACCACTTAACTCTTATTGCCTCTTATTGTGAAGGTTACAAAGAAGCAACTCTTAAGATGGCGATGAAAGCTTGAATGGGTGTGAAAGCGAAAGTGAAAAGAGAGAAAGTTTTACTTTACAGACAGGCTTGCATAGGAGAGCCTGTTTGAGCTGATTTTTGAACTGATATTGTGTTTTGGAGACTCTTCTTTTTGGCAAGAAGATTAATATAAGTTGGAATATTATTATTAGGACTTAAATAAAGCTAAATGGCATCCAAATCTGGGAAGATTCCCTCCAAAGGGGCTGGAAGCGTTGAGAGCTCACCCACTCTCCCTTCTAAATTGCAAACTCTGGCGGCACAACCACAGCCCCTAACTCTGGCAATGTTACAAGATAGCCTTAAACTCATGCAAATTGAAATGACCAAAAATTTTAACAAGAAAATTGATGAAGCTAATGAAAAGGTTAATGACATGATTAATGACAAAATAAAAGATGTTTCTGAGAAAATTGAGAAAAAAATAGAAATTGGCAACAGTGAAATCAGAACAGATATTTTGTTAGCTCTTAAAGGTTTGGCAAATAATGTGGAGTACTTGGAACAGCAGATTGAGGAAATCAGAAAGGTTACTGCAGATCTGAGAGAAGAGATACAAGATGTTCAGGAAAAAAGGGAAAGTGACACAGATGAAATCACACTGCTTCATTACCGTAACATGGAGTTTGCGATCAGAGTTAGGGGAGTGAAGGAGGAGAAACAAGAAAATCTGAGAGAGCTGATGATAGATGCTCTTGCCCAAGCTGTAGGCATGAGGAAAGAAGAGCTGGGGTGGCAAATTGATAAGATATATCGGGCGAATTCAAGAGTGGCTAGATTGAGAAACCTCCCAAGAGATATTGTAATTAACTTTAATAATAGAACATTGCGAAATGATATTCTACAAGCAACTTATCAAAATAAGTTACAGGTGGGAGGACAAGAGGCGATGACATTGAAAGAAATTCCTCCAAAAATGTTGAGAGCTAGAAAGGAATTTCTAGAAAGGAATTTTCCTTTCTAGTGGAAGAATTTAAAAGGCAACAATTATCATTTAGGTGGGAAGTTCCAGCCGGAATCTCTTTGATTTATGAAGGAGAAAGACACAGATTGAACACGGTGCAGAAAGCAAGATATTTTTTTACATATATCTTAAAGGCTGGGACACCAAGATCCCCAGAAGGGAGGAGAAAGGAGGACAGAGCACAAAGACATGAACTGCAGCTGGAGGGAGCTACAGCCAGGCAAAGTGAATTAGATATAACCTTGGCTGATAAGACGGTGGATTTATTTGGAGAACGAATAAGAGAACAAAAAGAACGAAAAGAACAAAGGCAGACCAGGGCTACAACCAAGCGTATACAAGAATTGTCGCGGCAACAGTCTCAATTGTTAACTGAAGAAGGTACTAAGCAAGCAGTGGGATGAACAAGGCCAAAGGCAATACAGAAGCTTGACATGCAGGAAATGTTCCAGTCGGTTGAGAAGCTCCCAGATGGGAAGTAGATTTCTAACGTGGAATGTTAATGGATTAAATTCGCCACAGAAAAGAAAGAAATTTTTTCATTATCTAAAACAATTTAATAATGATGTGACTTGCCTACAAGAAACGCATATTAGAACACAAGATCAAAAATATCTAATAAATTCAAGATTAGGAACACAATTTGTTTCAGCAGCAAATGATAAAAAAATGGAATAGTTATATATGTAAAGAGTCACTTGATTGCTAAGCTAATTGAAGCTGATGATCAAGGAAGATACCTTGCTGTTGAACTTTTAATTAAGGGAGAGAGACTTTTGGTAATTGGTGTATACGCCCCGAATCAACAACAGGAAAAATTTTATGATCTTCTACATACAAAATTGGTACAATGGGATTACAGCACTTGCATTCTTTTAGGAGATTGGAATGGTGTACCAGATGCAGTGAAAGACAAGAAAGGACTTAAGCAAAATATATTTTTAAGAGCAAAATTGCCTAAACCTTTTTTTGAGATGATGGAAGATTGGGAGCTGAGAGATATTTGGCAGGAAAGAAACACAGAGGAAAAGGACTTTACCTTTTTTTCCGATAGACACCAGTCCTTCTCAAGGATTGATTTTATTTTGATTACTAATAATCTTTTTTCTAGGGTGAAGAAGACGAAGATATGTCCAAGAGTATTGACAGATCATAGTCCGGTTTGGATGGATTTAGAAGATAGGAATGGACATAGAAGGTCATGGAGGTTAAATGAGAATTTATTTAGATATGAAGAAAATGTGATGGAATGTAAAAAACTAATGAAAGAATTTTTTGTTAATAATATGCAAAAGGGTACGTCGTTGGAAATGGTGTGGGATGCAAGTAAAGCATACATGAGAGGTATTTTGATATACTTGAATACATAGAAGGAAAAAGGGGGAGAAAAGGAAAGAATTAGAGGAGGAGATTAAGAGACAAGAAATAGCTTTAATTTCTAATCCAAGAGATAATAAAATTAAAGAGACGATTAATTTATTGAAGGGTCAATTTAATATGTTAATGGTTGATCAAGTAGCAACAAATTTACAATATGCTAAATTTAATACTTTTAGCAATGCTAATAAACCAGGAAGATGGTTGGCTTACATTTTAAGAAAGAAGCAAAAATCAAGAACTATTGAAAAAATAAGATATAAGGGTAAAGAAGTTTATGAACATGGACTTATTAAAAAATCTTTCTTAGAATTTTATTCAGATTTATATATGGAGGACAAAATTAAAGAAGAAGATATAGATAATTATTTACGGAAACAGAATATTTATATAACTACAAAAGAGCAGAGGGATATGTTAAACCAATTAATAACTTTAGAAGAAATAACAATGGCAATTAAACAGTTAAAAGTGGGTAAAGCCCCGGGGACAGATGGGTTAACTGCTGTTTATTATAAAAAATTACAGGAAGAAATGGGGGAGCCCCTTAAAGAATTATTTAATAATATTCAAAAAGGAGGTAATGTTCCCCCAACATGGAAGACATCTTTTATTTCTCTGATCCCAAAAGAGGGCTTAGATGGTACAGATCCAAAAAATTATAGACCGATTTCACTTTTAAATATAGATTATAAAATTTTTACAAAAATTTTAGCGAATAGGTTAATGACAGTTATGCAACAAATGATACATTATGATCAAACAGGGTTTTTAACTGGTAGGCAAATGAAAACTAATGTTAGACAAATTGTTAACTTATTGGAGTATCTGAGAAGCAATAACCAGATCCCCGCAGCATTAGTTTTTTTAGATGCTGAGAAAGCTTTTGATAGATTGAATTGGTGGTCCTTACTAAGATTAATAGAGAAATTACAATTGGGAGACTATTTTGTACAATCTATTGGGGCAATATATCGCAAACAAACGGCGCAAATAATAATGAATGGTGGATTAACAGATGTTTTTAACATAGAAAAGGGAACAAGACAAGGATGTCCCCTATCTCCCTTGTTGTTTATTTTGAGCTTAGAAATATTACTTAATAAAATAAGAGAGCATGATATAATAAAAGGAATAAAAATTAGACAGGAAGAATATAAGCTTCGAGCGTTCGCGGACGATCTGGTTGTTACTGTAACTCAACCATTACAATCTATTAGGACTCTGATGGATACAATTAATTTATATGGACAAGTGTCGGGTTTTAAAATAAATACAGCTAAAACAAAAATAATAGTTAAAAATATGACAAAAAACCAAAAAGAAGAAGTAGAAAAGGTAACTGGCTTTGAGATAGCTCAAAAGATTAAATATTTAGGGGTTAATATTATGTCCACAAATACAAAATTATATCAACATAATTATGAACCATTGTGGTCAAAAATACAGAGGGATATGGAAAGCTGGGAGAAATTACAATTGTCATTGTTGGGTAGGATAGCTGCTGTTAAAATGAATGTTTTACCAAGGTTTTTATTCCTCTTTCAAATGATACCAATACTTAAAAAAGATGAAGTTATAAAGGAATGGCAGAAGGGTATAAATAAATTTATCTGGGCTGGGAAGAAGCCAAGGGTAAATCAGAAGATTATGCAGGATACACGTGAAAGAGGTGGTTTAAAAATGCCTAACTTGAAATTGTACTATGAAGCAGCGGCCCTCTCAGCAGTTACAGATTGGATTAATTTAACGGAAGAGAGTGTATTAAACATTGAGGGATATGGTCTGGTCTTTGGGTGGCATGCTTATTTAATATATGATAAAAAAGTAGATAAAGCTTTTAAGAGCCATATATTAAGAAATGCTTTATTGCGTGTCTGGAAAAAACACCAATCTAAATTAAATGATAAGTTACCCTTATGGACAGTACCCAGACATGCGATAGAAAATATAAATATGGAACAAAAATTTGATAAAATTACATATAAAGAACTTCTTTCTGAAGAGGGAAATTTATTTCAATTAAAATCGTTTGAGAAATTAAGAGAAGAAGGTATAATCAGAACATGGTTTCAATACATACAATTACAAGTTAGATGGAGAGACGATCAAAAAACTGGTATTCTGAAAAAAGAGGACAATTTGATTGTACAAATGAAAGATAAGGGCCCAATGCATATAAAGAGATTATATAATATTTTATTGGAATTAGATTCAGAAACAGAATTAGTTAAGGATTGTATGATAAAATGGGCTCAGAATATTGGTGAACCGATAATGATGGATACATGGGAAAAATATGGGTCAGAAATGTTAAATTTACGCAGGCACAAAATTTGAGAGAAAATTTTTATAAAATGTTTTATAGATGGCATTTAGACCCAAAAAAGTTAGCTTGTATGTATCCAAATTTAGATTCTAAATGTTGGAGATGTGAATGTGGGGATGCTACATATTTTCATATATGGTGGATTTGTAAAAAGATCAAGGCATTTTGGATAAAAATATGGTGGATTATACAAAACATTTATTTATTTATTTATTTATTTATTTATTAAAATTTCTATGCCGCCCAACTCCCAAGGGACTCTGGGCGGCTCACAGCATGTATAGAAACATATAAAAGTAAAAACAATTTTATAAAAAACCATATTAAAATACTATGCATAATTTAAAAAACTTTCATTCATACCCCGCCTGCCGGAAGAGCCAAGTTTTTATTGCTTTACGGAAGGCCAGCAGGGTGGGGATAATCCTGATCTCTGGAGGGAGTTGGTTCCAAAGGGAGGGGGCTCCCACAGAGAAGGCTCTCCCCCTCGGCCCCGCCAACCGGCATTGCTTGGTCGATGGGACCTGGAGGAGACCCACTCTGTGGGACCTAACCGGTCGTAGGGAGGTATGCGGCAGGATGCGGTCCCGAAGGTAACCTGGCCCCGAGCCATGTAGGGCTTTAAAGGTAACGACCAACACCTTGAATTGGATCCGGAGACTAATGGGCAGCCAATGCAGCTGGCGGAGAATCGGTGTTACGTGGGTGCATCTAGGTACACCCACCACAGCTCGCGCAGCTGCATTTTGCACCAATTGCAGTCGCCGGACACTCTTCGAGGGTAGCCCCATGTACAGCGCATTGCAGTAGTCCAGCCGTGAGGTGATAAGGGCATGAGTGACTGTGAGAAGTGCCTCCTTCTCCAAGTAGGGTCGCAATTGGTGCACAAGACGTACTTGTGCAAAGGTCCCCCTAGCCACAGCTGAAAGATGTTGCTCCAATTTAAGCTGTGGATCTAGAAGGACACCCAAATTGCGAACCCGTTCTGAGGGAGCTAATTTCTCCCCCCCAAGAACCAAGGAGGGACAGTTGGTCAAGTCCTTAGGAGGCAATATCCACAGCCACTCGGTCTTGTCAGGGTTAAGTTTTAGCCGGTTCTTCCCCATCCAGACCCTAACATCGGCCAGGCAGCGGCCCATTACGTCTACGGCTTCCCCAAATTGAGACGGGGTGGAGATGTACAACTGGGTATCATCAGCATATTGCTGATACCTCACCCCGTGTCGTCGGATGATCTCACCCAGTGGCTTCATGTAGATGTTAAACAGGATGGGCGAGAGGACCGAACCCTGCGGCACCCCACATAGTAGGGGCCTAGGGCTCGACCTCTGCCCCCCTGTCAACACCGACTGCGTCCTGTCAGAGAGGAAGGAGGAGAACCACTGCAAAACAGTGCCGCCCACCCCCACCTCTCCGAGACGACGCAGAAGGATACCATGGTCAATGGTATCGAAGGCCGCTGAGAGGTCAAGTAGCACCAGGATAGAGGAGTGACCCCTATCCCGGGCTCGCCAGAGATCATCCATCAGGGTGACCAAAGCCGTTTCCGTACTGTAGCCGCGCCTGAAACCAGATTGAAAGGGATCCAGAAAATCAGTATCATCCAACAGTCATAGGAGTTGGAGTGCCACCACTTTCTCAACAACCTTCCCCGCAAAGGGAAGGTTGGAGACTGGACGGAAGTTCTTTAAATCCGCCGGGTCCAGGGAATGCTTCTTGAGGAGGGGTCTCACCACCGCAGCTTTTAAGGGCTGCGGGACGGACCCCTCTCTCAGAGAAGCGTTGACCAACGCCTGGAGCCAGCCGCGTGAAACCTCCCTGGTGGCCGAAACCAGCCAGGAACGGCACGGGTCCAATAAACAAGTGGCGGAGCTCATAGCTCCTATGGCCTTGTCCACATCCTCAGGAGTCACCGGTTCAAACCTATCCCATATAACCGGACTAAGACCTACCCCAGTCATCTCGGCCTGTACTGCCCAATCGGAGTCCAGGTCTGTCCGAATCTGAGTGACTTTATCCGCCAGAAACCGAGAAAATTCCTCAGCTCTACCCTGCAAGGGGTCTCCGCCTTCTTCCTTAGCAAGAAGGGTGCGGGTCACCCTAAACAGGGCGGCTGGGCGGGAGTCAGCGGACGCAATAAGAGCGGAAAAATGCGAGCATTTTGCCGCCCTTATCGCCACTAAGACTTAATGAAAGTTCTTAAAAGTGTCCGGTCAGACTCAGCTTTACTAGATCTCCATCGTCACTCTAGGCGTCTCTTGTGGCGCTTCATCTCCCGGAGTTCCTCGGTAAACCAAGGAGCCCTCCTGGATCCACTTTTCTTTTTAAAGAAAAAGATCAAATTTACACCACAATTCTTTTTGTTGGGGATAATAACGGATTGTTCGGTTATAGAGACTAAGCTGGTTTTGAATTGTATATCTGCTGCCAGATTGTTGGTAGCACAATACTGGAAGAAAGAAGATATACCTACAATTGAAGAATGGACGTCGAAAATGATACATTTGGCCGAAATGGCCAAGATTTCCTCATATTTAAAGGACCACTCAAATGAAAGATATATATTGGAATGGAGTAGGTGGACTGAATATATTCAAAAAAAGTATCAGATCAAAATAATTTAAATAGTTTATTAATATTAGAAATTTGTGAAATGATATACTATATTTTCAAGCTTTTGGATTGTTAAAGAGTTAAGGATGAATGGGTATTTTTGAACTAATAACTTCTTTTTTTCTTTTATAGTAAGTTTTATGTTAGTTTTTTTTTAGATTTATACCTTGTGCTTTTTCTGGGAAGTCCGGGAGGGGGGAAGGGGGGGAAGGGGGAGGGGGGGAGGGGGGAGGAGGGGAGAAAAATGGGGGGAAAATGTTTGTACTTTGTACCTTTAAAACTTTTCAATAAAAAAAATCTACATCTAATGATCCTGTTGTTTTGAAACCATTATATCTATTTGCAGGAGTAACCTTACTTTATATTTATTCCAAACTCTTATGATGGCACATCTAACAAAGTGATTATTAAAATCCTTCGGGACCACATCCTGCCGCATACCTCCCTACGACCGGTTAGGTCCCACAGAGTTGGCCTCCTCCAGGTCCCATCGACCAAGCAATGCCGGTTGGCGGGGCCGAGGGGGAGAGCCTTCTCTGTGGGAGCCCCCTCCCTTTGGAACCAACTCCCTCCAGAGATTAGAACTATCCCCACCCTGCTGGCCTTCCGTAAAGCAATAAAAACTTGGCTCTTCCGGCAGGCGGGGTGAAAGTGAGACCAATCAGATTATATTTGGGTCTCCCCCCTTGGTTATGAATGTCAGATGTTTTTTAATTTTTATAATTTTTAATTATATGTTTTTATATGTAACAATGATTTTATATGTTGTCAGCCGCCCAGAGTCCCTCGGGAGTTGGGCGGCATACAAATCTATTAAATTAAAATTAATTAAATTAAACATTTACTTTAACGTTATCATACCATAAATAGGTGTGCCATCCAAATCTTAATTCATGGCCCTCCAGCTCGAGTAACCTCTTATTTTGGAGAGTCACCCACTCTTTTAGCCAGACCAAACAACAGGCATCAAAGTACACTTTCAAATCTGGTAAACCCAAACCTTCTGTTTCCTTAACATCTTGAAATAATTTACTCTATATCTAATTCTTGGTTATCCCTTACAATCCCTTACAATATAAACTTAGAGATATTCATTTGCCATTGTTTAAATGGAGTATCAGTCATAAGTATTGGTAAAGTCTGAAACAGAAAAAGCGTATTTGGCAAAACATTAATCTTAATTACAGAAATTCTACCCAATAAAAATAGTTGCAATTTATCCCATCTTAATAGGTGTTTTTAAAATGTAATTCCAAAGAGGCACAGAGTTATTCTGAAACAATTTAGAATTTGTATTTTGTCAGTGTTTTTCCAGGTATTTCACCTTTTTCTCTGCCTTAAAATCCGACTTTTTTGTCAATATTTCATGGTCTTGAGAGGATATATTCTTAACAAGCATTGTTGTTTTCTGTTTATTTATTTTAAAGCCCGCTAAAGCTCCAAACTCATTTAGTATCTTCATCAAATATTCTATACTGGTTTTTGGGTCTTGCAAAAATATAACTAAATCATCAAGAAATGCTCTCAGTTTATAAACTTTCTTTTTAATATTTATACCTGTTATTTTCTCATCTTGCCTAATATCCCTATTCAAAACTTCCAGCACCAATATAAACAACAGGGGAGATAAGGGGCATCCTTGCCTCGTACCCTTTTGAATTTCACATGGTTAAGTCTCCATTAATAATAATCTTTGCTTGTTGTGATGTGTAGATCACTTTGACCCCTTGAATAAATTTCTCCCCAAAGTCCATATCTTCTAAAACTTTGAACATAAAAACCCAATTTAAATTGTTGAAGGCCTTCTCTGCATCCAAAAATATTAAAGCTGCCTGTTTCTCATGATGATATTGTAAGTATTCAATAATATTCAAAACAGTCCTCATATTGTCTCTTAACTGTCTTTTTGGCAAAAAGACAAATTGATCTTCATGAAAATATGACTATAAAACCTTCGATCTTTCTGCCAAAATTGCAGCGAAGAGTTTTAGCCATTATTTAATAATGAAATTGATTTGTAAACAACTTATGAATGAACCAGTAACCACCTTTGAAATATGAATAGAATAGAATAGAATTCTTTATTGGCCAAGTGTGATTGGACACACAAGGAATTTGTCTTTGGTGCATATGCTCTCAGTGTACATAAAAGAAAAGATACATTTGTCAAGAATCATGAGGTACAACACTTAATGATTGTCATAGGGTACAATAAGCAATCAGGAAACAATCAATATTGATATAAATCGTAAGGATACAAGCAACAAGTTATAAGTGGTAGGAGATGGGTGATAGGAACAATGAGAAGACTAATAGTAATAGTAATGCAGCCTTAGTGAATAGTTAGACAGTGGTGAGGGAGTTATTTGTTTAGCAGAGTGATGGCGTTGGGGAAAAAACTGTTCCTGTGTCTAGTTGTCTTGGTGTACAGTGCTCTTTAGCGTCATTTTGAGGGTAGGAGTTGAAACAGTTTATGTCCAGGATGCGAGGGGTCAGTAAATATTTTCACGGCCCTCTTTTTGACTCGTGCAGTATACAGGTCCTCAATGGAAGGCAGCTTGGCAGTAATTGTTTTTTCTGCAGAATATCAGAAGCTATTAAAAAATATGAAAACAGGCAAAGCTCCGGGTCCAGTTGGTTTCACAAGTAAATACTACAAATTTTTTGAGGACCAACTCCTAAAGCCACTGAAAGATATAATGAATGGAGTATTACAGGGAGCAAAGATGCCTCAAACCTGGAAAGTGTCAACTTGCAAAGCTTTCAAGTTGCCATAAGCAGGAGGGGGGAGAGCCTACTGAGTTGCTGATTGTACTAACTGAAACTACATCCCACAAATGCTTCTTTTACTGATTGTGTCCTAGAGTCAGCAGGAGGGGTGTAGGTTTCACAGCCCGCCAACGTGGTTCATTGGAGAATGTGATTTATGACATGTCCAGTGAGGAGGGAGGAAACAGGGTCATGCGGGCACGTAACCTACGTGAGCTCAGTTCTGACTGCATCAGAGTATTGCCGAAATGTCGCTCCTAATAAATGGCTATATTTCTTTTGAAATTTGGCTCGTGGTTCATGAATAAATTAGGGCATCTTTCAGAAACTTCACAGACAGTCAGAACTCATAAATCAACAAGATTGCAGGGCCACCTGAGTCCCGCACTCCCAAACCGCTCCCCGATATCTGCGAGGCTTGGAGAGAAAATCAGGCAACAATGGCAGAGAGTGGGCTATCCGAAGAAAGCCTGTTGGAAGCTACTGGAAAGGAGGAAACTCCAGGGCCCAGCACCCCAATTGCAGCTGGAGTGCAGCCCCTCCCAGACATCAAAGCTGAGACGGCCGCTCCAGGGATCAAAGCAGGAAAGGATGAGTACTGATGGAAATTAACCCCTAAAGCAGCTGAGGTTGAGTTCCCCCACCCCAATGCCCAGGAAAAGAGAAAGCCCCTGAGTGAGCTATGAAGAGTTTGATTGGATGTGGGACTGGGAACAAGCCAGGCTCCCAAAGCTCCTGATGGAGCCCATGGGGAGGTCCATAGAGCAACTGAAGGAGGAATTTGACCGAGCCACCATTTGGGAGGAGGAGCTGTCATGCTGGCCAAAAGAGAGGGGAGGGACAGCTGATCCTTTTGGAGGGAGGAGACGCACACGAGAACACAGCCCCCCCTGCCCATCAGAAGGAGGAAGAGCCCTGGACTGCAGCCAGTGCCCCTCCCACGGAGTAGACAGGCCACCCAGAGCAGACAACCCCCTCCCTCTCTCCGAACTAGAGCTGAGGAAGAGGGCCAGCCGCATCGAGCACATGCCTACAGTGCCAACAGGAGGAGGGAGGAGCAGTGCTAAACGAACCGCCCCGCTTCAGGGGAAAATTTGATGGAGACTCAGACCAGCTAGCTCTATTCCTTGACTCGGTTGAGATCCACCTAGAATGCTATGGACACCTCTACCCATACCCCAGAGCCATAGTGAACACCATCACAGAGGAGCTAGAGGGAGAAGCAAGGGAATGGCTAGCAGCCCCTCGACTGCAAGACGTAGATGACTTCCTACAACTGCTAGAGGCCAGATTTGAGGGCGCGGAGGAGGACCTGTACGCGGAAGATGAGCTCAGAAACCTAATGCAAAGGGGCCGACCCATCAAGGAACACATCCAGGAATTTAGGAGAGTCATTGGAAGGCTACCTCCTTTACCAGAGCGGCTGTTGGTGCATTTTTTCAGAACAAGCAAATCGCCCAGGTAACTGCTTACCGGGACATCCCGAACAGACTCTCTGAGTGGTTCCAAGTGGCCATAAAAATCGACAGCGGGCTGTGAGCCAACGACATGAGAAAGCAACCGGACACCAAAGAGAGAGGTCAACCAAACCAGGCACCACCCAGCTGACGGGAAACCACAGCACCACAGCTGGCCCCAAGGCCCGCTCTCTCATGACGTCCGCTGAAATGCTACAGATGCGGGGGGATGGGCCACATGGCATCAGCATGCGCAACCCCGACCCTGAAACCAAGGCCAGAGCAACCACCCAGGGCAAGACCGGAGCGAGGCCCCAAGCGTGCCACCAATACATCCTGGAAGGCCCTCCAGGCTACAGAGGTGCCTCCCCACCAGGTCGAAGGGGGAGGACCCCCAGGCAATGACGACCAGTCGCTGGAACCCTACGACAGTGAGGATGAGGGCAAAAATGACCCAATGGTGAGTGAACCAATTCACCCTTTCATTTTCCCAATACGCCTAATGGCCCCAAAAACAGGGTGCCAGGGGACTTTTCAGGCCCTAATAGACTCAGGCTGTAGTAGATGCTTGATCAACCTAGCCACAGTCCTGAAACTGGGGATCAGAGCTAAGAGGCTAGCCTGCCCAATCTGGTTCAAACAGGTAGATGGGTCCCTAGTGGGGGGAGCTTATGTCACCCACCTAACCGAACCGGTGAGGCTGGAGCTAGCGAACCACTGGGAAGTAATTTGATTCATAATAGCCCCCAAAATGACAGATGCAGTCATATTGAGACTCTCCTGGCTAGACAAGTGGGGACCGACCATCTGGTGGCAAGGGGGCAGCTGCAGACTGAGGATAGCAAGGGGACCCCAACCGCCTCCACACCAGCATGCAGAAACACCGCCCATGCAGGAAACCCCCCCAAAAGAGCCCACCAGAACAACTGGCAGCCACATCCAACAAAACCCCAGAGGCCGTTCAGGTCCCGAGGGAATATCAAGACCTCGCAGGAGTATTCAGCAAGGCCGAGTGCGACGTCCTACCTCCCCACCGTGATACAGACTGCGCCATCGAAATCATCCCCGGGGGAAAACTACCCAAACCAAAACTGTACACTATGACTCCCTGGGAAATGCAAGAAATGTGCAAATACATAGACAAAAACCTAGCAAGGGGGTTCATCAAACCAGCCAAGCCACGGGTCGCAGCGCCACTCTTATTCAAAGAAAAAAAGATGGAACTATGAGATTATGTGTTGATTTCAGGGGGATAAACTGTATGTGTGTACACAACCTATACCCTCTCCCCCTCATGAAGGACATGCTATCTCACCTGGCCAAGAGAAAGGTCTTTACCAAATTGGACCTCAGAGTAGCATACTACCAAGTCCGCATCAGGGAGGGGGACGAATGGAAAACAGCATTCAACTGCCCCCTAGGGAGCTTCCAATTCAAAGTAATTGTCAGCTCCTGCATACTGGCCATCCGGGAGCTGCCATTCGGTGGGGAGAGGCTGCACGGAATCAACGGTCTTTGAGCAGCTTGGAGACTAATGCAAGGAGCGATTCTCCTTTAAGGACAGCAAGGCAGCTGAAGACGGAGGCTGGCTTATGGAGTAGCACGGCTCATTTCCAGACCACGGGGGAGGGACGTGCGCGCGTGAGTGGGTGGTGATTAATGAATATAAGGTGAGGGGGAGCACGGGGGAGCAGCCCTAACAAGAATTTCTCTTTGAGATTGTCAGTGAGTGCCAGGAAAGAAGTAAAGCAGACATTAGCAAACCAGGTTTGCGTTTGGTTGTGTTCCTTTCTTTTTCTTTTCGTTTTGGAAACTGACAGAATTGTTAGGGCTCACACATTTAATTATGGCTGAAGGCACGGTGCCAGAGTTGGAGGTAGTTGACCTTGAGAAGTCGGCAGACCCCACGGAAACTACTGTGCTGGAGGCCTTATCGGAACCAGCTGAGGAACCCCATGTGGACATCAGGCCAAAGGAATGTCCCAGGGCCCAGAAGCCTCTGGAGGGACAGCTGCAGGTAGCAGAGACTAAGCCTGGTGAGACCAATGACTGGTGGTTGGGCAATCCTGAGACTGTGGGCTATCAAGGCATTCCACCCAAGGGGCCCCTGCTCACCCCTTCGGGGACGCATTTCACACGCTGGAGGCAGAGGCGTATATCTGATGATGATGAATGGAGTTACTCCACAGCAGTGGGTATTCAAACAATTGAAGTCTTGAAGGAGATGTTTGGAGTGGCAGAATTCAGAGAGCAGGGGCGTGGCAATGTCTGGCAGAGGCCAGGGGTGGGCCCAACCCCCTCTCCTGGGGCCCTGGCGCCGGAGGGGCCTCCTTGCCATTTCCGGCTGCAGGGCACGGGACATCAGCATGAAGCCCAGGGGCTCCCAGGTAGGGGGACCCAGAGGAAATCCCCAAAGACAACAAGGGCTTCAGCCGGGTTCTCCTACGAGCAGCGAGCTGGAACAGAGAGGCCCCAATTGTATGAGGACCAGACTAACCTTCCGGTCAGCCCAGCGACAGGCCACTTCCTTGGCCCAATAGGATGATGGGATCTGCCGGCAGTGAGGGCCTCTTTCGACGGAAGACCTGAAAAAGTGGCCCTATTCCTGGGCCAAGTATTGCATCATTTTGATCATTATGGGAGGTTATATACGTCACAATGGGATATGGTCATGGCAGTGGTGGCAGTCATGGACAGGGAGGCTGGCGAGTGGGTGGATGATTTGTATGGGGACCATGCTACAGACCTAGGGGACATGGGTCTCTTCTTGTCCACCCTCCAAGAATGATTCGAGGACAACACTAAGGCGCAGCAGGCTGAGGGGGGATTGCTGAAAGTGAAGCAAAGAGGGAGGCCTGTGACGGAATATATTAAGGAGTTCAGGAGGTTAGTAGGGAAAGTACGTGGGTGACCTGAGAAGTTGGTGGTACACCAATTCAAGGCCGGGCTTGACCGGACACTGCGACAAGCCTGTGTGTGTCGGGGACTAGCCCCTAGAATGGCAGCATGGTTCCAAGCTGCGACTGAATTAGATGTCGAGTTTCGGGAAGACCGGCAGAAGAAAGATTGGATTCCTCGAGGCCAAAGACCACAACCCTGTCCGGTCAGCCAAGTCCCTGCCTCCAGGCCACCATCCTGTCAGGCACCTCCTACGTCATTTGCAGAGAGGGCTCCACCGGCAAGGCCGGTTATGACGTGCTTCCATTGTGGACGGCCGGGACATAGACGGTGAACTTGGCGGTGAACTGTACACCTTGATCGGAGATTACCCTTTTTGGGACTCCATGTAAGCAGTAGATGTGCTTGAGGAACAATTTTTCTAGTTGTCTGGCTGACAGGCAACAAAGTGGGCTTGCTTGGAAAACAAATCGATGACAGTCCAGATCACGGTATTCCCTTTGCTATCTCAGCGTTCAACTATGAAGTCCATGGCGATTTCTTCCCAGGGTTTGCTGGGATTGGCCACCTGCTGCAACAGTCCAGGCGGTTTCCCTGGCTGGTGTTTTCTGGTGGTGCAGGTGGCGCAGCTTTTCACGTAGTCCTCCACCTCGGTCTTCATCTTTGGCCACCAAAATTGACTTCGTGTTAGGTGGAGGGTTTTTAGGAACCCAAAGTGTCCTCCCAGTTTAGAGTCGTGACTTCGCTGGAGCACTTCCAATCTGAGGCTGGGAGGCATGTATAGTTTGGACCCCTTCCAAGCCAAGCCTTCTCTCATGGTCAGGATTTCCTTGTTGTTGTTGAGCCAGGGGTCGCTAGGCAGGGCTGCTTTCAATTTGGCGGTCCACTCCTCCTGGCTCCGTGTGCTCGGCTGTCTGGTTTGGCCTCTACTGAGGACAGAGGCTGCTAGTTCCCCCTCTGAAGGGGGAGTGCCTGCTGCTTCTTTTGGTGGGAAGGGGATGACCGAGTGGAACTCCTCTTCTCTTTGGCTGTCATATTGTGGCTTCCTGGATAAAGCATCAGCCAGTAGGTTTTTCCCCGCTGGAATGTGTTTCAGTTCGAATTTGAATCGCCTAAAGTATTGTGCCAGCATACTTGTTTGGGTGAGAGTTTCCTGGGGGTTTTCAGGGCCTCTAGGTTTTTATGGTCTGTCCATACCTCAAAAAGTACCTTGCCCCCTTCTAGGAATTGCCTCCAGGTAAGCAGCGCCCAACAAACGGCATAGGCTTCTTTTTCCCAGATGGCCCATCTCCTCTCAGTTGCTGTGAATTTTTTCGAAACGTAAGCACATTGCAGGAGTTGGCATTTCTCATCTTTCTGTAACAGCACCGCTGCCACCGCTACATCACTGGCGTCCGACTGCATTATGAACTGTTGTTCTGGGTCGGGGTGCTGTAAGATTGGTTCTTGGGCAAAGAGCTGCTTCAGCCTTTTGAATGCTTTTTGGCATTCCATCGTCCAGCCAATTGGCTGGTTGGGCTTTGGCTTGGTGGGTGATGGGCCAGTTTTTAGCAGTTCTGTCAGTGGCAGCACCACCTCAGCGAATGATAGGATGAATTGCCGGTAGAAGTTGGCGAAGCCCAAAAAACTTTGAAGTTGTTTGCGAGTGCGTGGGGGCTGCCAATCAAGCACTGCTTTCACTTTTCCTGGCTCCATCTCTATTCCCTCCTTGGAGATATGGTACCCTAAGTAGTCTAGTGAGATTTTGTGGAATTCTCACTTGGAGAGCTTTGCGTATAGCTTGGCAGCTAGAAGTTTTTCCAAGACTTGTCACACTAACTTCACGTGCTCCTCTAGCGTCTCGCTAAAGATGAGAATGTCATCCAAATAAACAAACACCCCCTTGTACAAATGGGGGTGGAGCACCTCGTTGATGTATTGAATGAAGTCCAAGGGGCTCCCTGCAGTCCAAAGGGCATCACCTTGAATTGGAAGCTTCCCAGTGGGCAGTTGAAGGCAGTTTTCCATTCATCCCCCTCCCTGATTCGTATGCAGTAGTAAGCTTCTCTCAAGTCTAGCTTGGTAAATATCTTGCCTTTGGACAAGTGGTTCAGCAAGTCTTTCATGAGAGGGAGGGGGTAGGTGCTTTGCACGCATACGGCATTGATCCCACGAAAATCAACGCATAATCTGACCCCCCCCCATCTTTTTTCTCTTTGAAGAGCACGGGGACAGCAACCCTCGATTTTGCCGGTTGGATGAAGCCCCGCTCCAAGTTGGCATCGATGTATCTTCTCAACTCTCCCAGTTCCTTCGGGGTCATGGAGTATATTTTGGGTTTTGGGAGCATGGCTCCCAGTTCAAATTCTATCGCACAGTCCATAGGCCGGTGAGGTGGGAGGTAGTTGCAGTCTTCCTCAGTAAACACCCCCTCTAGGTCTCAGTATTCTGCGGGCACCTGCTGGGAGCCTGGGGGAGTGGTCTCCCTCATGGGGGCTGCCAGCAGGGGATGGTTTGCGCCCAGGGGCGTTAGCTGTCAAGGTTCCAAATAGTAGTCGAGCAGAAATCAGAGTCCAAGGCAAAAAGTTCACCAAAGTTCCAATTTAATGCAGACACCATGTTGGCAACGCATGGGGAAAACTTTTCTCCCAAGTTCCCACTTGATAGGAAGCAGGCACTACTTTTTCCCCCACCCCCATCGGGGTCACGTTGCCCACTCATCTTCTGCCAGCGTGGCAATGTCTCCTCCCAGCTTCTTGCAGGTGCTGGACAAAAGATGACCTTGGAGAAGTAACGAAGAATGTGATATCTCTAACTTCTCACTCTCACTGTATTCCCCCTCCCCACTCCATAGTCTTCTATGTAGAATGGTGACAAACAATGCTTTGTCAGGCTGCCTCTCCTCAAGTGAAAAGCAATTCCTACCAATACACAAGAGAGAGTGAGAGTACAAGGGATTAAGTTAATGATCTTAAACACCCCTCCCTCCCTCCCTCCCTCCCTCAGGGGGCTCTGGGTATTTGTTATGGAAATCCCTAATTAGCCTGTCTGCCTTAACTTTCCAAGTATTGATCCATGTTGATTCAGCCAACGAATATCCTTTCCAAAGAATAAGGTACTGAAGGTGGCCCCTAAATAACCTGGAATCTAGGATCGTTTTCACTTCATAATGTCTTTCCCCATGTATTACTATGGGGGGTGGCGGAGGAAGGGTTGGTGGCCTAATGTTGGATTGTGTCATTGGCCTAAGTAAGCTACTATGAAACACTGGGTGTATCTTTCCCAATATTCTTGGCAGAGCCAACTGTACTGTGACAGGATTAATTATCTTTACTATTGGGAAAGGTCCTAAGAATTTTGGACCCAGCTTTTTACTGGGTATTCTCAAGCGGATATATTTTGTTGATAAGTAGACCTTATCTCCCAGTTTGAAAGGGGGCTGAATGGCTCTATGCTTGTCCGCTTGCTTTTTATATGTCTCTGCAGTTTCAATCAATGCCTTTTTAGTATTTTCCCATCCTTTCTTTAGTTCTTCCATCCATTCCGTTAGGGACATAGCTGTGGGTGCTTCTGTGGGCAGTTCTGGCATTGGGACGAATTCTTGTCCGCTGGTAACCTGGAAAGGTATCAATCCGGTACTGCTGTGTACTGCGTTGTTGTACGCTACTTCTGCAAATGGCAGCAGCTCCACCCAGTCGGCTTGTTGGTAGTTCACATAACAGCAAAGATACTGTTCCACCATGGAGTTAGCTTTTTCAACTGTGCCATTAGTCTGGGGATGGAACCCTGAGCTAAGGCCTTGAGTGGATCCAATGGTGTGCAGGAATTCCCTCCAGAACTTAGCGGTGAATTGCACACCTCTGTCAGAGATGATCCACTTTCGCACTCTGTGCAAGCAGTAGATGTGTTTGAGGAAGAGTTTTGCTAAGTGTCTGGGCGTCGGTAACCCAGAGCAGGCAACGAAGTGGGCCTGTTTGGAGAATAAGTTGATGACCATCCAGATCACTGTATTTCCCTTGCTCTCTGGGAGTTCTACGATGAAATCCATTCCTATTTCTTCCCAGGGCTTACTGGGGTTGGCCACCTGCTGCAGAAGTCCAGGTGGTTTTCCTGGCCGGTGCTTCCTTGTGGGGCAGGTGGCACAGCTCTTTACATAATCCTCTACCTCGGATTTCATCTTTGGCCACCAAAATTGCCGTCTCGTAAGGTGGAGGGTCTTCAAGAATCCGAAGTGTCCTCCCAGCTTAGAATCGTGGCTTCGTTGGAGCACTTGCAGCTTGAGGTCCGCAGGCATGTACAGTTTGGATCCCTTCCAAGCCAGTCCATCCCTCATGGTCAATATCTCCTTGTTATTATTTAGCCAGGAGTCGTTGGGCAAGGCTGCCTTAAATTTGTCTGTCCACTCCTCATGGCTCCGGGCGCTTGGTCGTCTGGATTGGCCTCTGATGAGGACCAGAGCTGCGAGTCCCCCCTCTGCGATGGAAGGGTTTTCTGTCCCCATCAGCAATGAAGGGATGACCGAGTGGAATTCCTCCTCTCTCTGGCTGTCATATTGTGGCTTCCTAGACAGGGCATCTGCCAGCAAGTTCTTCCCCCCTGGGATGTGCTTTAGTTCAAATTTGAATCGCCTAAAGTATTGTGCCCACCTCACTTGTTTGGGTGACAGTTTCCTGGGGGTTTTTAGTGCCTCAAGGTTCTTGTGGTCAGTCCATACCTCGAAAGGCACTTTTCCTCCTTCGAGGAATTGCCTCCAAGCCAGTAGCACCCAACGAACTGCATAGGCTTCTTTTTCCTAGATGGCCCATCTTCTCTCCATAGCGGTGAGTTTTTTCAAAACATAAGCGCACGGCAGGAGCTGGCCTTTTTCATCTTTTTGCAGCTTTTGCAGTTTTCTTAAGACTTGCCTCACCAATTTCACGTGTTCCTCCATTGTCTCACTGAAGATGAGGATGTCATCTAAGTAAACGAGCACCCCCTTATACGGGTGGGGGTGGAGTACCTCGTTAATGTACTGCATGAACACCGCTGGAGCACCTTGCAGCCCGAAAGGCATCACCTTGAATTGGAAACTTCCCAGGGGGCTGTTGAAGGCGGTTTTCCATTCATCCCCCTCTCGGATTCAGATGTGATAGTACGCTTCTCTTAAATCTAACTTAGTGAATATCTTGCCTTTTGACAAGTGGTTCAGTAAGTCTTTCATGAGGGGGAGGGGATAGGTGTTCTGCACGCACTCCCCGTTGATCCCCCGGAAGTCCACGCATAATCTGACCCCCCCCATCTTTCTTCTCTTTGAACAGTATGGGCGCGGCCACTCTTGACTTCGCTGGCTGGATGAACCCCCTCTCCAAGTTGGAGTCGATGTATGTTCTCAACTCTCCCAATTCCTTGGGGGACATTGAGTACATTTTTGGTTTTGGGAGCGTAGCACCTGGCTCGAATTCTATTGCGCAGTCTGTTGGCCTGGTGTCTGTTGGCATTCTTCCTCACTAAACACCCTCTCTAGGTCGAGGTACTCTCTCGGCACCCTTTGGGCTCCTGGGGGAGTGATCTCCCTCGCAGGTGCGGCCAGTTGAGGTTCCAGTCTCCCCCCCTGCATGAACTTCTCCCTCTGCTGTTGGCTTTCTAAAGGAGGAGTCGGGCCAATGTGTATGTTGAGCTTCCGATATCCATCCTCCCATCGGATGGTGGGGGTCCGCTTATCTAACCATGCCAGACCCAGGATAATTGCTTCAGACATCTTGGGGGCTACTATGAATCGAATTCGTTTGTGTTTTTTAGTCCATAGATTTTTAGTGTTCATTTTTATTTCAACCATAAGAATCCTTCCCTCTTTATTGTTGTATATACACCTTGAGGTTATTTTCTTCTGTATATATAATGCTATTCCTTTTTTACTTTGATCTACTAATGTCGTATATAATTCTCCAAATCTCTCACATTCCAAAAAATTCTTATGTTGATGCTTGATATGTACTTCTTGTAGACAAATAATATCCATCTTCAAATTTTTTTAATCTATTAAATATCCTTTTTCTTTTAATAGCCGAATTTAGTCCATTTATATTCATTGAAATCATCTTTATTTCATCCTCCATGGTATCCTTTTTTACTTTAATGTCTTAGTCAATCTTGTCACTCTCAATTCTCTTTGGTCCCTTATCTCCATTGTTGTTGCTCCTTCCAATTCTTTCTCTTGAATCTCTTCCTCTTGCAAAGTAGCCAATTGTTTGGTCTTTCCGTTTGTTCCCTCTTTTTGTGAACTTGTCCCTCTAATCTCTTTTTCTCTTCTTTCTTCTTCCTCATATACAAAATGTTGTCTATAAAAATATTCCGCTTTGTCAGTTGTGTCCAATCTTACTTGTTGACTTTGCCACCGCACCGTTATCCCTTCCAGTGTAAGCCATCTAAAATTGATTTTCCTTTCAATCAAAATTTTTGTCAGGAACTGATAATCCTTTCTTAAGTCTCTAACGCTTCTTGGAACTTGTTTCAGAGTTATAATTTCTTTTTCTTTGTATTTAAGGGTCACAGTTCTCAGTTTTTGTAAAAACTCCGTTCTCTGTGCCTTCTTGGTAAATCTTATGTGGACCTCTCTTGGTAGTTTATTTCTGATCCCGTAACGAGTATTAACTCTGTAAATTTCATCAATATCATTCAACAATCTATCTTTATCTTCTTCTATTGCTTCTGCCAACATGTTCACCATTATTTCTGCTAAGTTTTCATCTTTCTCTTCTATTACATTCTGAAATCTCAGATAATATTCAGAGCGATCCATATCTGAGATTATGTTTATGTTCTCTTGCCTTTTTTCAGATTCAGTTTGGTGGGTTTTAACTTCATGTATCTCTTTCTTATTTTCTTGAATCTCTTCTTCTGCTTTTTGTAACCGTTGTTCATTTTTTGTATTGCTTATCTGTCTTTTAAAATAGATTAAAAATAAATACACTCAGGAAAGGAGAAGAAGGAGGAAGAGGAAGTAGTAGTGGTGAGGAGAGAAGGAAAAATGTAGGTAGAGAAGAAGGAAGGTATAAGAGTGGGAGATAGAGGAAGAGGGGGAAGTAGAGAGGGGAGAGAAAGAAGAAGGAAGTAGGAAGAGAGGAGGACTGAGGGAAGGGAGTGATGCACTTGAGATAGTAGGACAGATGGGCAATTTAGTAATGATAGATATTAAAATGTTACATTTGAATTTTGAATACTAGATGTATAATACAAAATTTATGAAATTTTTTGATAAGATATTATGGTATATGTATTGATGTTTATATGAAGAATGTTAAAAAATAAAAAAAAAATTTTCAAAAAAAAGAAGAAGTTACTGGCTGCCAACCTGTACGTAAAGTTAACGAAGTGCGACTTCCATCAAACACGATTGGATTACCTGGGGTATCGTGTATCCGGAACCAGGGTGGAGATGGACCCTGCTAAAGTCCAGGCGGTGTTGGAATGGCAGGCACCAACAATGCGCAAGCAGTTGCAGAGTTTCCTGGGGTTTGCCAATTTCTATCGGCAGTTCATCCCCTCGTTTGCTGCAGTTGCCCTGCCGTTAACGGACCTTTTGAAAACAAAGCACACCCAGATGAAGCCCCTGCCGGGTCAACCGCTCTCCTGGACAATGGACTGCCAGCAGGCATTTGAAACCCTCAAAGCCCTGTTCGTTAAGGAGCCAGTGCTGAAACATCCGAACCTCGAACAGGCCTTTGTAGTTCAAGCCGATGCCAGTGATGTAGCGGTAGCCGCTGTTCTTCTCCTGGAGGGTGATCGGGGAGCGTTACAGCCATGTGCGTACACCTCCCGCAAACTAACCAAAACCGAACAGTGGTGGGCTATCTGGGAAAAAGAAGCTTTCGCCATCCGGTGGGCCCTCATGACATGGCGCCATCTCCTGGAGGGTAGTACTGTGCCATATGAGGTCTGGACAGATCATAAAAACCTCGAGGCCCTCCAGGACCCATGGCGGTTGTTGCCCAAACAGGTGCGGTAGGCGCAGTATTTTCAACGTTTTCGGTTCACATTGAAATACATCCCCATGGAAAGAATTTCCTGGCGGACGCATTGTTCCGAATGACGCAGTACAATAGTCACAGGGAGGAGGTGGTACATGCTATCATTCCCCCTGCACAGCAACAAGCTGCGCAACTTTCAGCCCGACTGCCTGTCGAAAGTTACGAAGACTTGACCAGTCGGTTGCAAACTGAACTTGTAACGGACCCTTGGTTCTTAGAGCACTGAACCCTGCTCACCCACCGGGATGGGGTTGCATGGAAAGGTAACAAGCTGTATGTACCCCAATCCCTGAGACAGCAAGTACTACAGAGGTGTCATGATGTAAAACAGGCTGGACATTTTGGATTCCTCAAAACCTTGCATTTAGCCAAATGACAGTTCTGGTGGCCTAGGATGCCACATGACATGGAAGACTACATAAAAACCTGCCTGGTCTGCGCAACCACAAAACCCCACAATAGGAAACCCCCTGGTCTCTTACAGTCCGTGGCCGACCCCACCCGGCCATGGGAGGAGATAGCCATGGACTTCATTGTGGAGTTAACAGAGAGCAATGGCCAAACCATCATATGGACAGTCGTCGATCTGTTCTCAAAACAGGCTCATTTCATACCCTGCCATGGCTTGCCATCAGCAAGGAAACTGGCCAAACTGTTCCTTGTACATATATATTGCCTCCATGGTGTACCGCGGAGGATCATTTCGGATCGAGGGGTCCAGTTTACGGCCAGATTTTGGCGGGATTTCTTCAAGTTACTAGGGTCGTCTCAGGGGCTAAGTTCGGCATT
This sequence comes from Diadophis punctatus similis, assembly GCA_023053685.1. Lineage (NCBI taxonomy): Eukaryota > Metazoa > Chordata > Lepidosauria > Squamata > Dipsadidae > Diadophis > Diadophis punctatus. The sequence goes on along the minus strand of JALIGW010000019.1, from coordinate 4,182,571 downwards.
CCACCCAAGTACCAATGGGGCTGCGGAGAGAGCCAATGCCATAGTGGAACACTACCTAAGGTGCTATGTCACCTACCAGCAGTCTAACTGGGCGGATCTTCTACCCTTTGCGGAGGTGGCATATAATAATGCAGTTGATAGCAAGCAAGACTCGGACTTGACACAATAAGGCAGGAAGAAGCCTGGGTGATGGGGGGGAGAGGCACCGGTGATGCAGGGGTGTCGAAACGACTGCAGCAGGACGCAGGAGCCCCGGCTCGACTTGGCAGCCCTGCGATGGCGGCAGCAGTGCCAAAGATCAGCTGCAAGGCGCGGAGGCATGGCCAAGGGGAAGCAGAGCTGATCAGCTGTGAGGGGAAGCCGTGCCTATTGACCTCAATGTGTACCTGAGTCCGGCTGAATAAACCCAGTTTGTATTCCAGTGTGTGGCGTTGTTTCCTACTGGTGTTGGTCCAGAGCTTGGACCTTTGAGAGGAAGTCAGCGCTCACAAATTCCTTTTGCCTGCATCCTTCACCTGGAAGGTAGGAAACCAGTAGGGAGGATGGCGGAGGGGACGGCTCCAGCAGCTGATGTGGGCACAGTGGAGATGCAGGTGGCAGAGGTGGTCCTTCCACTAGAGCAAGAAGGGGCACCAGCACAGCCAGCTGTACGTACAAAGGAACGTGCTGCATCCTTGCCACCAGAACAGACAACTGTTGTGTCCCAGCACCGCAACCCACAGAAAAACACACACACAACTGTTTGTTACTAAAGCAAAAAGGGTCATTTTACTAATGAAGGTTCTTAGTAAAAGCGCAGGGGTTTAAAAGTCCATAAACAAACATAAGGAGAGTCTCGGGGAATAAAGTTCCTTTGGTTCTTTGTGAGTTAATAACCAAACGTTCAAATGTTCAAAAACAAATACCAATTAAGTCTCTTCTTATCTCACAAGTTGGCTGGCTTCCCGGAATAAGCCTTCCAGAAGCTGCTCTTTCCAAACACAATATTCAAAGCAGGACTCCGATGCAAACAGAACTCTGAAGTGCTCGCAGATCACAGGTGTTGTTCTCAGCACTGATCGCTGACTGCGCCGGACTTAAATAGGCACTGAAGGGCGTGGCCCAATTAGCCCTCAGTGCTACCTCCGAGGAGACCTCCGCTTGCTAAGCCAGTCCTGTCTTCTGGCTGCTCTACAAGCCCTAGCATCCAGCAGCGGCTCCTTGTCCCCTGATGACTCACTCTGCTGAGCAGGTGCAGAAGGTCCTGGCTGATCGTCTTCCTCTGGCACCGAGTCTTCATCACTGGCCGACTCAGGTGCCAGGCACATGGGCTGGTACTGCTGCACCATGAGCGGCTCCACGTCCTCCGGGTCCTCCATCATCTGCGCGGGATGCGGGCAAGTCACAACAACAACTAAGGATGTGGCTCTGGAGCAAAGGCCCAGGGGGGAGTCATGGCATAGCTCATTAGTCACTGGGACTGGACCTCAGCCACCACTTCCCAGCTTTTCCAGGGTATATATGTATATGTGGCGGGAACGAAAGTTGACTGGGGATGATGACGAGGTCAGTTACTCAACCTCTCCAGGCAACCTAACTATGGACATACTGCGGGAGTGCTTTGGGGAGGCCAGCTTCCCGGAGGGCTCCACCGGGTGGCCGTGGCATCTGGGCCTGGGGCCTGGCCGGCATGGGGCCTGGCCGGCATGGCAGCAGGAGATGAGATCGAGTTTTGCACCACCTACAAGGTTCCGCTTGGCCAGCCCGAAGCTCCGAGTGGACACCACCCAGCACTGGGCATGGGAGGCCCCATTGCAGAGTGGTCAGGAGTGGGACTCGTCTGTGAGGGCCAGGTCGGGGAGGCAGGGGTTGCCAACTGGTGTAGCTAACCAAGCAGGGGAAGGGATGCAATACCAGGTCCAGCAACAGGTAGCCCCACCCTCAGGCAGCCAGGGCATTCGGCGACACCCAGGGCTTCAGGGCAGAGCCAAGCCGACCACTGTATGCGGGGACCAGGGTGGCCTATGGACTACTGGCCTTATCCACCGGAACTGCCCACCCTGAAGGCCGCATATGATGGGGATCCAGATCATTTGGTCCTTTTCCTCAGTCAGGTGATCAGCCACCTGGACCGCTACGGCCATGCCCACCAGTCTCAGTGGGCAATGGTGGTGGCAGTGACGGTGGTCTTGGCTGGAGAAGCGGCCGACTGGGTAGCGACCCTACATAATGAGCATGCCATTGAACTGGCAGACATTGGCCCATTCCTGGATGCTCTCCGAGGTCAGTTCGAGGATGTGACCAGAGTAAACCGGGCAGAAGGGGAGCTCCTTGCACTACGACAACGAGGCCGGTCAGCAGGAGACTACGTATGATACTTTTGCAGGGCCGCCGGTAATGTTAAGCGAGACTCGGACTTGACACAATAAGGCAGGAAGAAGCCTGGGTGATGGGGGGAGAGGCACCGGTGATGCGGGGGTGTCAAAACGACTGCAGCAGGACACAGGAGCCCCAGCTCAACTTGGCAGCCCTGTGATGGCAGCAGCAGTGCCAAAGATCAGCTGCAAGGCACGGAGGCATGGCCAAGGGGAAGCCGTGCCGATCAGCTGTGAGGGGAAGCTGCGCCGATCAGCTGTGAGGCACGGAGGCGTGGCTGAGCAGGAGCCACGCCTATCAGCAGTTTCAGTTGTTTCATCTGCAAGGAGTGGAGGCGTGGCCCACGCCGGATTTGCTGTGCTGGGTGTCAAGCCGATGTCACAGTTTGGAGAAGGCATCAGTTTGCCACACATATTCTAAGAAGGCCTGCTTACTATGGGAACTTGGGAGGGGGGATTGGATGAGGGACATAGAGATAGCCATAACACATTCTTTCTAGATTCTCAAGGTCATCCTTTGTCCAACACCTGCCGGAAGCTGGGAGGAGGAACGGCCACGTTGGCAGAAGATGAGTGGGCAACGTGACGGATTTGGGGGTGTGGGACAAGGGTGTGAACTTTAAACTGGGTGGGAAACTTCGGTAGCTTCAGATTCGGGTTTCCCACAGAGGCGCCAGCATGGCTCCATTAATAAATTGGAACTTTGAGGAATACCTTGCCTCGGACTCTGATTTCGTTTTGGATGTTATCTGGAACCCTGACACTAACCCGAATCTCTCTTAAAACCTATCCAGCTGCCTCGAGCCTCGGGGCACTGTTCAGGGTCCTGAGCCCCAGCGCTGACCCGATCCCAGGCGGTGCAAAGACTCAGGGAAGATGGAAGAAAAGAAACCGACTGCCGGGGGGCAAGTAGAGGATGAGTCGGTTGGACGCGCCAGAAGCCTCTACTCTCCCTCCCCCAGATTCGTGGCTGCAATGGAGGCCGCAGAGAGAGAGCGTCAGTCGGGGGCTAGATGCAAGCAGCCGGCCCCTGAGCCCCTCTCTCACCCGGAGCTGGACTCCCAAGGCGCAGTTGGGGGTCTGAGTCCTCCCCCCAAGAAAGCGTGGGAGCCCCACCTGGGAGCGGGGTTGTCCTCGGCCCATGAGTGGAGGCAGAAGCGGATCACACTAACTGGGCACTCCGAAGGCAAGGGACCCCAGCCGCTTTCTCATTGCCAATCGCGTACGGACCTCCATGATCAGTTCGGACGCCTAAGCGTAAGTTGGACAAATTTATTTATTTATTTATTTTGGAGTTCTTCTATGCCGCCCTACTCCCTAAGGACTCAGGGTGGCATACAGCATTTTAAAGAACACCAGAGAATAAAAAAACAATTAAAAACAATTTTTAAAAAATTAAAAAGAAAAACATACACCATACTTACATGGGGGAGACCTCAGATGTTAAACTGTCTCAGAACCCTGTCTGCAGGAAGAGCCATGTCTTAATGGTTTTTGGAAGGCCAGCAAGGTGGGGATGATTCGGATCTCTGGGGGAAGTTGGTTCCAGAGAGCAGGGGCCGCTACAGAGAAGGCCCTCCCCCTAGGCCCCACCAGTCGGCATTGTTTGGCTGATGGGACCTGAAGGAGACCCACTCTGTGGGACCTGACCGGTCAAAGGGAAGTATGAGGTAGAATGCAGTCCTGGAGGTAACCTGGTCCTAAGCCATGTAGGGCTTTAAAGATGATGATCAACACCTTCAATTGTACCCGGAGACCAATGGGCAACCAATGCAACTGGAGGAGTATAGGTGTTACATGGGTGTATCTTGAAACACCCACCACAGAACGCACAGCCGCATTTTGCACCAGTTGAAGTCTCCGAATACTCTTCAAGGGTAGCCCCATGTAGAGCGCATTACAGTAGTCCAGTCGAGAGGTGACAAGGGCATGAGTGACCGTGAGTAGCGCCTCCTTCTCCAAGTATGGTCGCAATTGGTGCACCAGGTGAACCTGTGCAAAAGCCCCCCTAGCCACAGCTGTAAGATGTTGGTCTAATTTTAGCTGTGGATCTAGGAGGACTCCCAAATTGCGAACCCGTTCCGAGGGAGTTAATTTTTCTCCCTCAAGAACCAAGGAGGGACAGTCGACATGGTCCTTAGGAGGCAATATCCAGAGCCGCTCAGTCTTGTTGGGGTTGAGTTTGAGTCTGTTTCTCCCCATCCAGGTCCTAACATCGTCCAGGCATCAGCACATTACATCAGCTGCCTCACTGAATTGAGACGGGGTGGTGATGTACAGCTGGGTGTCATCAGCGTACTGTTGAAAACTCACCCCGTGTCTACGGATGATCTCCCCCAGCGGTTTCATGTAAATGTTAAACAGGATGGGCGAGAGGACCGAACCCTGAGGCACCCCACAGGTCAGGGGCCTAGGAGACGACCTCTGCCCTCCTGCTAACACCGACTGCATCCTGTTGGCGAGATAAGTGGAGAACCACCGTAAAACGGTGCCTCCCACTCCCAACTCGCCAAGACGATGCAGAAGGATACCATGGTCGATGGTATTGAAAGCCGCTGAGAGGTCAAGTAGCAACAGGATGGAGGAATTACCCCCATCCCGGGCTCGCCAGAGATCATCCATCAGGGCGACCAAGGCAGTTTCTGTACTGTAGCCGTGCCTGAAACCCGACTGATAGGAATCTAGATGATCAGTTTCCTCCAATAGCCGAAGAAGCTGAGAAGCTACCACCTTCTCCACAACTTTACCTATAAAAGGTAAGTTGGAGACCGGATGAAAGTTCTTCAAATCCGCTGGATCCAGGGAAGGCTTCTTAAGGAGGGGTCTCACCACCGCAACCTTTAAAGGCTGTGGTACAGATCCCTCCCTAAAAGAAGCGTTGACCACCGCCTGGATCCAGCCGCGTGCCACCTCTCTGCTGGCCGAAACCAGCCAGGAGGGGCACGGGTCCAATAAACAGGTGGAAGAGCTCATCACCCCCACGGCCTTGTCCACATCATCAGGAGAGATAGGCTCAAACTCCTCCCACAACGCTGGATTAAGACTTGCCCCTGTCAACTCAATGGACTCTGTCCAGCCGGAGTCCAGATTCGACCGGATCTGAGCGACTTTATCCGTCAGAAACTGCGATTATTCCTCAGCTCTACCTTGCAAGTGTTCCTCGCTCCCCCCTTTGGCAAGGAGGGTGCGAGTCACCCTAAACAAGGCGGCTGGGCAAGAATCTGCGGATGCAATGAGAGCGGAAAAATGAGATCGTTTTGCCGCCCCTATCGCCACTAGATAAGACTTAATGAAAGTTCTTAGAAGTGTTCGGTCAGATTCGGTTTTACTGGCTCTCCAGCGTCGCTCCAGACGTCTCTTGTGGCGTTTCATCTCCCGGAGCTCCTCGGTAAACTAGGGAGCTTTCCGGGATCCACTGCCACAGAGAGGTCGCAAAGGTGCAATCCGATCTAATGCCCCTGATGCTGAGGTGTTCCAGGCAGCCACCAGGGACTCAGACGAATTGTGTACCAGGGTTTCAGGTATTTCCCCAAGTTCCCTCTGGAATCCTTCCGGCTCCATTAGGCGCCTGGGGCGGAACCACCTAGTCGGTCCCACCTCCCTGCGGGGGAGGAGTGGGGCTGTGAAATCCAACCTCAGTAGGAAATGATCTGACCACGAAAACAGGGTGGTGACTATATCCCCTACATTCAGATCCTCTCTCCACTGCCCCGAGAGGAACACTAGGTCAAGCGTGTGGCCTCCCTCATGAGTCGGGCCCTGGATTACTTGGGTCAGGTCCATGGTTGTCATGGAATCCATGAACTCCTGAGCTGCACCAGAGGTTTTGCCGCCAAAGGCAGGTAAAAGTCCCCCAGCACCATAAGCCTGGGGAACTCCACCGCCAGGCTAGCTATCACCTCAAGCAGCTCAGGCAGGGCCTTAGTAACGTAGCTGGGAGGCAGGTACGCTAACAGAAGGCCCACCTGAACCCCTAAGCCCAACTTCAGAAGGAGTGTCTCACACCTGACAATCTCCGGGGCAGGGATCCTACGAGGATGCAGATTCCAGCACGTTATAATAGCTACTCCTCCTCCCCTTCCCTGGGGTCGTGAATGATGTTGCACTGAGAACCCGTCTGGGCATATCTTGGAGAGGGCTACTCCCCCCTCGTGGCCCAGCCAGGTCTCAGTTATACATACCAGGTCCGCCCCCTCATCAGTGATTAAATCACGTATCAAGGGGGCTTTGTTGACAATTGACCTGGCATTCAACAGCATCATTCTGAGCCCAGGGCCCTGAGAACCCTGGTTTCCAGGTACTCAGGTTGAGCAAGATGGAACCACATCAGAGGGGCCGGAACAAGGGATTGCTTGTAAACAGCGAGGTCTTATTCCCCGAGAGCGGCCCGCCCCTCTGCTCCCGCTATACCTACCTCTCCCCATCATGACTGGAATATTCCAGCTCTCCACCCCCCTCCCAGAGGTATCCCTCCCCTCCCCGCTGGTCCACCTCCCTTCCTGCAGGTCATCCATACCATTCACACTGAGCCAGGTGAAAGAGCCAGACCCTACTCCGCTTCTGTTTGCACACTCAGCGAAGGGGGTCTGGGAATCGGTTCCCGACTCACTCATTCTAACAAGCCATTCTTCTACAATCTAAACCATTGTTCATTCAATCATAACAGGCAAAGTCCACATCAACCACACCGCTTCCGGGGTAAAAATTTGCAATAGTTAATACTCAATATTAGCATTTAAAAAGTCAATAAAAATAGTTCAGTCAACTCCATCAGTCAATTTCATTCCAATTTCAATCCTTAAAAACATCCAACCTCCACTCATACCAACATACACACTACCACGGGGAAGAATTTAAAAACAGCAATAATACAGGGAGATAAATAAGAGCCAATAAGAAACCCTTACAAGCCCACAACCAGAGCCAATAGATTGTAAAGTTAATTTTCATAGGTGTAATAGTCCAACTAAGAGTGTCAGTTAGCCAAAGAGTCTTCTTAGTGGTGGAGAATATCCAGATAATCCTAGGACCCCCAACTAGTCCATAGGCGTTATGCTTTATAAGCCTCAGGTGTTCAGCAGCAAAGTCATCAAGAAGAATAAAAGTCACAATTTGCCCCCAGTTTGTTAAACCATCCTTAATAGTCTGTGTTATAATTTCCAGGGTAAGCCCCACGATGCCTGTTTTTTCAGTATTGCCTTTCTTCAATAATCTCTGGGAGACCAGCTGGGCTGCTATACTGTCGTCACAAGCCCTCCACATCATCTCCTCTGCCCGTGTGACCATCTCAGACCTGATGGAAAAGGAGACCGAGAGAAAGAAGAAGAAAAAACGTTCCTAGGTTGAGAATGGAAAGCCAGAGAGATGAAAGTTCTGGCCACGTTGTAAGAAGCCAGGAAGGCAGGGAAAAAAGAAAACAGGAGGCTCCATTTCGTTCTGATCCCCTCTTCCCAGTCGTCCCGTTTCTCTTCAGGGGCCACACCCCCTCGGTCGTTTCTCCGCTCGGCCAATAGCAGGGCCTTCACGAAAGGATAGATTAATTCAGGGGGGTTGTCGCAAACGATCTCTCCACAGTCCAAGGACTCCCAGAAAAGTGGGGGGGGGGGAACGTACGGGCTATAGTCTGAATCTTCGTGTTGCACCGGGGACAGGTTAGGGGTTCTCCATTCCAGAGAATCCCCCCTCAGGATCAGAAGCCCCTAGATGGAACTTGGCCCAGCCAGCGTTCTCCTTCCCAGAGAAGCCCCGGGGCTCCCAGTTGAGTGGGGACATGGCCTTTTTCCATACTGTGGCAAGCGGAACCCCAGGGGGTCTTTTCACCGAAGCAAGGACCACTTGGACCACCCTTCGTCCCGAGCCGAGGCCAACCTACAAAGCCAGCCGAGGGAGCACTCAAGCCTGGCAGCTGGGAACAGGGGGAATGCCAGCCTCGGTTTCATGCAGCCATGGCAAGCCCCACCGGGGTAGGCTTTGTTCCCCGGGACTGGCTGGGCGCAATGCCAGTGGATGCCAGGATTCCGCCTGCAGCCAAATTTTGCGCCAGTGATGGGAGCGGCGCAGCAGGCCCCTGTGATGTCAGGCCTGGCCGCACCAGCACCTCCACCCTTCAGGGGGGGACCCCTCCCCGCGGACGGAGCCACGCCGGGACCAGGCCCACAAGTGCAGCCGGGAGGGGGCCAGTTTGACAGGGCCCCGCAGCAAGCGGTCGCTCCACCGGTCGCGCCGAGGCCAGCCACTGCCCCAAGAGCCCAAAAGGCTGCCCCTCGGTTTCGAGCCACGTTTCATGGGAACCCCAAGAAACTAGCCTATTTCCTCCACCGTGTGTGGGTATTCATTGAAGAATACGGGGAGCAGTTCCAGACAGACAGGCAACTGATTGACAGGATCACCGAGGGGATGAACGAAGGAGAAGCAGTGGAGTAGGTGGCAGAGATACACAAGGAATGGGCCCCAGAGCTAGACAACGCTGACGAGTTCATCCAGCTAATGAGGGTCAGGTTCCACGATGCGGCCCAACAGGTGGACGCCGAGGAAGAGATCCAGCAGCAGAAGCAAGTGGGACGCCCAGTGAAAGAACTGGTGTGGGAGTTTAGAAGAGCGGCTGGGAAGGTTTGGGACTGGCCCGAATGGCTCTTGGTGCACACGTTCAGAGACGCCCTAGATCCTGAGTTGAAGGAGGCATGTGAAATCTGGGGAGTCCCATGTAGAATCCAAGAGTGGTATGCCACCACCAGCGCTCTGGACCGTGTGGTCTGGGCCCGAAAGAAACCTCCCACGGACCAGTCGGCTAGGAGGCAGTTGGGGCATCAGATCCCACCGAGACCAATCATGACCCCGCGCTTTGAGCCAACGAGGGGCGTGAAATGCAACCAAATTCCTGGCGCCGGCTCCGATTCCTCTGCCACTGATGAGGCCACCCCCGACTCCCAGAAGAAAGCTGAACAAGCCACCAGAACTGGGATGCTTGGCCCTGCAAGCCGAGTATCCTCCTCCCTTTCCTGACGACGCCAAGGCACCGCCAGCAGAGGGATCAGCCCCACGATAGGATGAAGGGGGCAGTGACAAAGATGACCCGATGGTGAGTCAAGCCATTCGCCCCTTTCTCATAAAGACCAAAATTACGGTGCCAGAGACAGGGAAGGAGGGGGAGGTAATTGACACAGGCTGCTCCAGGTGCCTAATCAGCAAGATAGTGGTAGAGAAGCTTGGGATTCACACCAGGCCCCTCGCGAGCCCCATCCGATTCCAACAACTGGATGGATCACTCATTGGGGGGGGCGCCACTCTCCTCACCGAACCAGTAGAATTAAAAATGGGCCGGCACCATGAACTTGTCTGGTTCATAGTGGCCCCAAAAATGTCCGAAGCCATCATCCTAGGACTGACATGGCTAGACAAATGGATGCCCACCATAAGGTTGGAAGATGGGTACCGAGGAGAGGAGCCCCAGGAGAAGTTAACACCTGGGGGGACAGCCGATCCCCAGCTGGCAGCCCCTGCACGGGAGATCACCTCAGGCTCCCAGCGGGTGCCAACAGAATATCGAGACCTAGAGAGTGTGTTTAGCGAGGAAGAATGTAATGACCTCCCCCCTCACCAGCCTACAGACTCCGCGATAGAATTCGAACCGGGGGCTACACTTCTGAAGCCAAAAATGTACTCCATGTTCCCCAAGGAGCTGGGAGAGTTGAGGAGATACATAGATGCCAACTTGGAGAGGGGTTTCATCCAGCCGGCAAAGTCAAAGGTCACCGCCCCCGTGCTATTCAAGGAGAAGAAAGATGGGGGAGTGTCAGATTATGCGTGGATTTCCAGGGGATAAATGCGGTGTGCGTGCAAAACACCTACGCCCTCCCCCTCATGAAAGACTTGCTGAACCACTTGTCCAAAGGCAAAGTTTTTACCAAGCTGGACTTGAGAGAAGCTTACTACCGCATTCGAATCAGGGAGGGGGACAAGTGGAAGACCGCTTTCAACTGCCCGTTCGGAAGTTTCCAGTTTAAAGTAATGCCCTTTGGACTGCAAGGAGCCCCCACAGTCTTTATGCAATACATCAATGAGGTGCTTCACCCCCACTTGTACAAGGGGGTGCTCGTTTAGCTAGATGATATTCTCATCTTTGGTGAAACACTAGAAGAGCACGTGAAGTTAGTGAGACAGGTCTTGGAGAAACTCTTAGCAGCCAAACTGTATGCAAAGCTCTCCAAGTGCGAGTTCCATAAGACTTCGCTAGACTACTTAGGATACCACATCTCCAGAGACGGAATAGAGATGGACCCGGGAAAAGTGAAAGCGTTGTTGGATTGGCAGCCCCCACGCACTTGAAAGCAACTTCAAATCTTTCTGGGCTTCGCCAACTTCTATAGGCAATTCATCCCGTCATTTGCTGAAGTAGCGCTACCGCTGACAGAGTTGCTAAAAACGGGGCCGACACCCAACAAACCAAGACCTAACCAGCCGATTGGCTGGACAATGGACTGCCAAAAAGCATTTGAAAGGCTGAAGCGGCTCTTTGCCCAAGAGCACATCCTACAGCACCCCGACCCAGAACAACAATTCATCATTCAGTTGGATGCCAGTGACATTGCGGTGGCAGCGGTGCTGTTACAAAGGGATGAGGAGGGCCAACTCCGGCCATGTGCGTACGTTTCGAAAAAACTTACAGCCACCGAGAGGAGATGGGCCATCTGGGAAAAAGAAGCCTATGCCGTTTTTTTGGGCGCTGCTTACTTGGAGGCAATTCCTAGAAGGAAGCAAGGTACCGTTCGAGGTATGGACAGACCATAAGAACCTCGAGGCCCTGAAAACCCCAAGGAAACTCTCACCCAAACAAGTGCGATGGGCGCAATACTTTAGGTGATTCAAATTTGAACTAAAACACATCCCAGCAGGGAAAAACCTACTAGCTCACGTGTTATCCAGAAAGCCGCAGTATGACAGCCAAAGAGAAGAAGAATTCCACTCAGTCATTCCCCCCTCACCAGAAGGAGAAACAGGCACTTCCCCCTTAAGAGGGGAGCTAGCAGCCCCTGTCCTCACCAGAGGTCAAACCAGACAGTCGAGCGCTCGGAGTCAAGAAGAGTGGACTGGAAAATTGAAGGCAGCCCTGCCTAGCGATCCCTGGCTCAACAACAACAAGGAGATCTTGACAATGAGAGAAGGTCTGACCTGGAAGGGGTCCAAATTGTACATGCCTGCCAGCCTCAGGCTGCAAGTGCTCCACCGAAGTCACGACTCCAAGCTAGGTAGACACTTTGGGTTGCTAAAAACCCTCCACCTAACACGAAGGCAATTCTGGTGGCCGAAAATGAAAACCGGGGTGGATGACTATGTGAAGAGCTGCGCCACCTGCGCCACCCGGAAGCACCGGCCAGGAAAGCCGCCTGGACTGTTGCAGCAGGTGGCCAATCCAAGCAAACCCTGGGAAGAGATAGCTATGGATTTCATAGTGGAACTCCCAGACAGCAAAGGGAATACCGTGATCTGGACAGTCATTGATTTGTTCTCCAAGCAAGCCCACTTTGTTGCGTGTTCCGGATTACCATCCACCAGACACTTAGTAAAATTGTTCCTCAAGCACATCTACCGCTTACATGGAGTCCCAAAGAGGATCATCTCAGATAGAGGAGTACAATTCACTGCCAAGTTCTGGAGAGAGTTCCTACGCACAATTGGATCCACACAAGGACTCAACTCGGCCTTCCATCCAAGTACAAATGGCGCAGCAGATTGTACGAACGCAATGGTGGAACAATACCTTCGTTGTTATGTAGATGACCAACAAGACAACTGGGCAGAGCTGCTACCGTTTGCAGAAGTAGCATATAACAATGCGATCCACAGCAGCACAGGATTGACACCTTTCCAGATCACCAGCGGCCAAGTTTTCGTTCCCATGCCAGAACTACCTACAGAAACCCCCACTTCCATGTCCCTGACTGAATGGATGGAAGCATTAAAAAAAGGATGGAAGAACACTAAGAGAGTGCTGGCTGACGCAGCTGAAGCATATAAGAAGCAAGCAGACAAACACCGAGCACTCCAACCCCCATTCCGAGTGGGGGATAAAGTTTTCCTATCCACTAAATATATTAGATTGAGATTGCCCAGCAAAAAGCTAGGGCCAAAATTCTTGGGACCTTTCCCAATAGTCAAAATTATTAACCCCGTCACCTTACAGCTAGCATTGCCAAGAATATTGGGGAAGATCCACCCAGTATTTCATTGCAGCTTACTAAAACCGGTGATCAGGTCCAATTTAAGACCACAAACCCAACCACCGCCTCCCCCGGTAGTAATACAGGGGGAGACGCATTATGAAGTGAAAAAAATATTAGACTCCCGAGTATTCCGAGGTCAATTACAATACCTAATCCACTGGATGGGGTACCCTTTGTCCAAATCCACATGGGTTAAAAGTTGGAAAGTGAAAGCCGACAGATTAGTTAAACAATTCCATGACAAATACCCAGATAAGCCAAAGGGTCCCCCGGGGGGGGGGGAGAGGTGGTTAAGAAGGAGAAATTATCCCCCTATGATCTCTTTCTCTACCCTGCAGGATACATTCTTTTCTTGAGGGGGAGGCCGCCTGTCAAGCCGATGTCACAGTTTGGAGAAGGCATCAGTTTGCCACACATATTCTTAGAAGGCCTGCTGACTATGGGAACTTGGGAGGGGGGATTGCATGAGGGACGTAGAGATAGCCATAACACATTCTTTCTAGATTCTCAAGGTCATCCTTTGTCCTACACCTGCCGGAAGCTGGGAGGAGGAATGGCCACGTTGGCAGAAGATGAGTGGGCAACGTGATGGATTTGGGGGGGTGGGACAAGGGTGTGAACTTTAAACTGGGTGGGAAACTTCGGTAGCTTCAGATTCGGGTTTCCCACAGAGGCACCAGCATGGCTCCATTAATAAATTGGAACTTTGAGGAATACCTTGCCTCGGATTCTGATTTCGTTTTGGATGTTATCTGGAACCCTGACACCAGGTTGATTATCAGTTGGGCATGACAGTTATCAGCCTGTTCATCAGCAGCGCTTGATCAACATCAGGCAAGCCCTGCGCCCAGGGAGGCATGGCTCACCTACTTAAGAGCGCTGGGAGGCGGATGCTCCCAGTGCTGACTTTGCATCACACAGACTTGGCTAACTCAGACTTTGCTGACTGCTGTTTTGCTGCTGATTGACCTCAATGTGTGCCTGAATCCGGCTGAATAAACCCAGTTTGTATTCCAGCATGTGGCGTTGTTTCCTACTGGTGTTGGTCCAGAGCTTGGACCTTTGAGAGCCAGTTCACCTTGTCAAATGCTTTCTGTGCATCTAGAAAAATCAACGCCATTTGCTTCCCTGGATGTGCTTCGTAATACTCCAGTGTTTTTAAAATTATTCTCATATTGTCTTTAATTTGTCTCTTAGGTAAAAATCCATTTTGATCTGGATGTATAAATTGATTTAAAAATCATTTCAGTCTTTCTGCAATTATTGAAGCATGTGAGAAAAATAATTAAGCAGGAATCCAGATTATGAACAATATATACAGATTTTTATTTCTCTTTGATCAAAGGGCCTCTACATGGTCAGAATCCATGACACAAAATAGAGACAAAGGCCATTATCCTGAAACTTGGATTTATACAGAATATGACTCCACCTTACTCCTCCCATTCTCCTCACATCATATCGTCCAACCTCCCATTATGTAACATCCTAACACAATATTCACAACATAGGAAAAATACCCAGAACATATCCATCATCCTGACAGCTCCACACTTCCTCTCCTTCTGTGTGAACCTGTGCATTCTCATGATCTCATTCCCTGCATAACAAAAGAGAAAAACATTTCCTCTCTCTCTGTTCCCACAAAATTGGTACAAACATATCCTGTTATCTGCGAACTGTGAAAATGAGCTGACATCCATAAAATACATTTTGTCACACATCATTATTTGTCCATTACAAATATCTTTCAAAATGGTTGCACTATGGTTCTTTTTACATGTCATTTTTAACAAAAATAAATTCATTTCTCACAAAGCATATACTGTATTTTATAGTCAGTATTCAACAAGGATATCGGTCTGTAATTTTTTATCTGTTGCAGGTCTGAATCTTCTTTCGGTATGAGAGTAATATATGCTTCTGTCCATGAATTTGGTACTTTCGCTTCTAGTAATACTTCATTGAACACTTCCAACATTGATATACTTAAAATATTTCGTAAGTCTTTATAGAGATCTGCTGGTAAACCGTCTGGGCCCGGTGTTTGCCATTCTTTTGTCTCTTAATTGCTTCTGTTAATTCCATCATTGTTATGTGTTCATCTAACATAACTTTAACTGTTTCAGGTATTTTAGGTAATTCCGCTTTTTCTAAATATTGTTTTATTTTATCTTCTGAAACTGCCTCTTGATCATATAATTTTTCATAACAGTTTTGGATCACTTTCTTTTTATTATCATTGTGGTGATGAAGGTTTCCTTCCTTGTCCCTTAATTGGTGTATCAGGGTTTTTTTTCTCCTTTTTCAATTTATATGCCAGCCACCAAGAGCTGAAGTGGTGCAGTGGTTAAATGCAGGCCATTGCAGGCTGACTGCTAGTTCAACAGTTCAGCTGTTCAAATCTCACTAGGCTCAAGGTTGACTCAGCCTTCCATCCTTCCGAGGTCGGTAAAATGAGGACCCAGATTGTTGGGGGCAATATGCTGAACTCTGTAAACCGCTTAGAGAGGGCTGTAAAGCACTATGAAGCGGTATATAAGAAAAGTGCTATTGCTATATCTTCCTGGTTTATTTGCATTTAAAAAAAATATTGTTTAGCACTTTTAATTTTTTTGTGCTAATTCTCCTTTATCTATTAAGTTCAACTTATGTTTTATTAATTCCATTTGGTTTTTTAGATTCTTTTTTGTGGTTCCTTTTGTAGTTCCATCTCTAGCCTCTTATACCCTTCTTCTAATATCTTTTGGTTCTGTTTCTTATTATTTTTCTTTCCCATGTAAGTTATAGCTAAACCTCTAATGTATGCCTTTGATGTGTCCCATACATTTTGTAATGAGGTCTTGTTTTTTTTATTCTGTTTAAAGAAAAAGTCAAATTCTTTTTCCATGAATTGAATAAATTCCTTGTCTTTTAGTATTGATTGATTCAACATCCATCTAAATTTCCTTTTTTGTCCTTTCCATTTAACTTTTATGGGATTGTGGTCTGCCCAATTACTTGCTTCTATGTCTATTTCTTGTACATTAGATCTTAATTCAGCTGACATCCATAGCATATCTATTTTTGACCAAGGCATATGCCTATTTGAATAAAATGAATATTGCTTTTCCTTAGGATGTATCTCGCGCCATAAATCTTGGATACCTAATTCTTCCGCCATTTTGAAAAAAGCTTTTGGAAGTGTCTTCCTGGCTAGAGTGCAGCACTGCAGGCTACTTCAGCTGACTGCTAGCTGCAGTTCAGCTGTTCAAATCTCACCGGCTCAAGGTTGACTCAGCCTTCCATCCTTCTGAGGTCGGTAAAATGAGGACCCAGATTGTTGGGGGCAATATGCTGACTCTGTAAACCGCTTAGAGAGGGCTATAAAGCACTATGAAGCGGTATATAAGTCTAAGTGCTAAGTGCTATTGCTATTTATTTACTTTCCTAGTTTTATAATCCAGTTCCACGTCCACAATTGCATTAAAATCTCCTACTATACCAGGGGTGGGTTCCAATTTTTTACTACCACTCTGTGGGTGTGGCTTAATTTTGTGGGTGTGGCTTAATTTTGTGGGAGTGGCTTGATGGTCATGTGACTGGGTGGGAGTGGTTTGGCAGTCATGTGACTGGGTGGGAGTGGTTTTGCGGTCATGTTACTGGGTGGGGGTGGCTTGATGATCATGTGACTGGGTGGTCATGTGACTGGGTGGGCGTGGCCAACTTGACATCACTCACATCAAGGGTTAGGGTTAGGGTGCCTGGCCTCTCCTCGCCTCAAAGGCCTCAACGAGATACAATTTCTCTATCTATTTACTACTACTGAACATCCAAAATATACAATTTAATCCTATGTATATATGTCATATGTGTACATACATATTACACACAGGCACACAAAAATATACATTATCTACTATATATACTGTATGTGTATGTACACACACACACACAGAGCTCTTCTAAAACTATACACATTCAACCTCACTTACTGCATTTGGAAAAAACACACCCAGAGTCCACTTTCTGCCACACATTTAACCATAACTTCTGTACATTAGAACATTACACATGCCTTCAGATGTACTTCCCTAGTTTGCACATGACTGTTAGAGCCAGGAGATGTCATGGATTGAGTAAAATGAGGTATATAGAGTCCAGACCAACTATGCCAGAAAACATAGACTGCCAAGGGAAGTACATGTCAAATTTATAAAAAAACATATAACGGATGAGATCTACAAAATTACAAGGACCGGACAAATACATTATAAAGGAAAAGATATCATAGTACTAAAACAAATTCCGAAAAGGATAAGAGAAAAAAGAAGAGACTTCCAATGCCTCACAACGAAGTTAATAAGAAGAGAAATACCTTTCAGATGGTTAATGCCAGAGGGACTTCTGATTACATGGAAAGAGAAAAAAATAAGAATAGATACAATAGAGAAAGCCGATCAATTCATCGAACAATATTTAGAACCAGAAGGAGAAAGTAGTATCGAGCTGGAAACACAAAGCCAAGAAGAACAAATCATAGAAGAGAGAGAGCGATCAGGAAAAGAAAAAGAGCAAAACAAGACCCAAATAGAAACTTGGAGCATAAGAACAACAAGAGCGACAGCCAGACAATAATATTGAAAATCTAGTTAAAATCATTTCAGTTAATATAAATGGAATAAACTCACCAATCAAAAGAAGACAAACATTTAATAAATTGCAAAAACAAAATTTAGATGTAGTATGCTTACAGGAGGTACACGTTAAAAAGGAAGATATTAAAATATTAGAAACACCAAAGCTGGGAAAACTACATGCATCACTGGCCAACTCAAAAAAAAGGGGAATTGCAGTATACGTTAAAAATTGGCTAAAACCTAAACAAATTTATCAGGACAAGGAAGGTAGAATACTTATAATAGAAATTTCAATAAATCAGAAGGAAATAATACTTATAATTATATATGCCCCCAATTGTAGACAGAAGGAATATTATAAGGAATTGTATGATCAAGTAATCAAACTGGAAAAAGAAAATATTTGTATAATTGGGGATTTTAATGCAGTGCCAGATATAAAATTAGACTATAAATCAGTGAATAAAAAACATCATGAAAGAAAGACCTTACCCCAAAAAATGTTTGAGATGGCCAGAGAATTTAATTTAAGAGATGCCTGGAGAGAAAGCCATCCTTATAAAAATCAATACACATACCATTCAACTCCACAGAATTCATGGTCAAGAATAGATATGGTCTGGACAGATATAATGACATTGAATAATATACAAGAAATTGAAATTAAACCAAACATATGGGGCGATCATAATCCCATAATATTTACAATAAAAGGAAGAAAAAGGGAAAATAAGAGATGGACCATGAATCAGAGAATAACAAAGGAAAAAAATTATGTTCAATATATGGAAAAAGAATTATCCTTCTTTATGAAAGAGAATTGGAATGATGAAACTACTATCCAAAATTTATGGGACACCATGAAAGCCTACATTCGAGGTCTAACCACAGCATATACTATAAGGAGAAATAAAAAAAACAAATTAACGAATTACAAAATAAGATAGGAGAATTAGAATATAAACAACAAATGGAACCTTTAAATGATGAAATTAGGGAGAAAAAGGAATTACTTAAACATTGAATAAATTTAATAACACAGGAGGAAGTGGCACAGAAAATCAAAATAGCTAGGCAAAACCATTTTGAACATGCCAACAAACCAGGGAGGTGGTTAGCCTATAAATTAAGGAAGGAAAAGGAAGAAAAATATATACAACAGCTAGAGGATGAGAATGGTAATATAAAAACAGGAATTGAAGAAAAAAAGGATATAATACTTAAATACTTTGGTGAACTATATAAGAAAGATGAAATAAAGGAAGATGACCTACAAAACTACTTACAGCAAACAAATATCGCACAGATTACTGAATTGGATAAAAACATATTGGATGAAGAAATAACAATGCCAGATTTAGAGAGAGCAATACAGAAACAAAATAATAATAAAAGCCCAGGCCCAGACGGTATCCCAGTAGAGTGCTATAAGGAGCTACAAAATTCACTGAAACAATTATTATTAGTAACTTACAATGAGGTCTTAAATAAAGGGGAAATTCCTAAAACTTGGGCAGTCAATAATAACATTAATCCCCAAAGATATATCAGGGAAACAAAAGTTACAAAACTACAGGCCAATCTCACTGCTGAACGCCAACTATAAGATTTTTACAACAATAATGGCTGAAAGACTAAAAAACATACTTAATAGAATCATACACCCAGATCAAAATGGCTTCCTCCCAAATAGGCATATTAAAAACAATACAAGAACGATTTTGGATATATTGGAATACTACGAAGTAAACCCAGGGAAACCTGTGGCACTCATGTTCCTTGAAGCACAAAAGGCCTTTGATAACTTAAATTGGGACTTTCTTACAAAAAAAACTGGAGATGATGAATTTCGGCCACAAATATATCAGGATGATTAAAACAATATATTCGAGCCAAACAGCAAGAATAAATATAAATGGAGATATAACAGATAACTTTAATATATGAAAAGGAGTCTGACAAGGATGTCCACTGTCCCCCTTATTATTTATATTTACTTTGGAAACATTATTACAACAGATTAGGCAAAACCCAGATATTAAAGGATTAAAATCAGAGAACAAGAATATAAATTACAGGCATCGCTGATGACTTGATTTTTAATATAGAAAATCCAATAGAGGTAGGACCAAAATTAATAGATGAAATTAATCAATTTGGGAAGGTTGCGGGCCTGAAAATTAACAAAAAGAAAACCAAAATAATAACCAAAAATTTACCAAACAAAAAAATTCAGGAATTGGAAGAAAAAGTGGAAATTCAAGTTGTGAAGAAAATTAAATATTTAGGAATAACATTAACAGCCAAATGTACCACAATTAAGGAAGACAATTATATAGAACTAAGTAAACAAATAGAAAAAGATTTGGAAAAATGGAATAAACTGCCGATTTCGTTGATAGGAAGAAGCGCCACTATTAAGATGTCAATATTACCAAAACTGTTATATTTATTCCAAACTATACCAATCAAATTAGATAAAAAATATTTTGAATGTTTAAATAAAATGGTATTGAAATTTATCTGGGCAGGGAAAAAAGCGACAATTAGACTGAAATATTTACAGGACAATAGGAAACAAGGGGGCTTTGGACTTCTGGATTGGGAAATTTATTATCAGGCAGCAGCGTTACAATGGATTACAGATTGGATACAAATTAGAAATAAAAGAATACTGACACTCGAGGGACATGATTTACAGGTTGGATGGCATGGGTTTCTCTGGGACGAAAAACATAAATCACATTCTTATTTCCAAAATCACAAAATTAGAGAATCATTACATAATATATGGATTAAAATTAAACAACAACAACAGGGAAATCCCGATTTGGTTTTCTAGCATGGAAGCAATTACATACCCTACTACAACAGACTTACATAAAATGGTTAAATATTTGGAAATCCTAGATGAACGAGGAGAATTAAAAGATATTCAAATTTTGATACAACAAGGGATTAGAATTGACTGGTGACACTGTTTGGCCTGTTTGGCTGGGGCGCCCACCTCAACGGGCAGATAGCGCAGGGCTGGTCGAAACCCCAGGAATCCCAGATGCCCATCAACTTCCTGGAATTGAGGGTCATACGGCTAGCGCTTCGACATTTTCTACCACTGATCAGAGACAAACATGTACTGGTTCTGACAGACAATATTACAGCAAAGGCACATGTAAATTGGGAGGGCGGAACTCGATCTTGCCTCCTAATGTCAGAAATGCAGATCCTGGACAGGTGGGCAGAGGCCAATGTCCTCTCCCTGAAAGCAGAACGCATCTTCTGAATGAGCAACCTGCATCCCATTTTTGCACAAAACTGGGCATTTTTTGCAAAAATGGGGGCATTTTTGCCTTCCCCCACCCCCTAGGAGTGCTCTGCAGGCTTCCCAAACCCTCTGCATGCCTCGTTTTTTTGGGGGGGGAAATGACCAAACATGGGCCATTTTTTTGCAAAAAAAGGGGGTGTTTTTGCCAAGACCCCTGGGTTAGGGGTTAGGGGTGCAAGGGTCTTCAAACTTGGCAAGTTTAAGACTTGTGGACTTCAACTCCCATTCCTGAGCTAGCATGACTGGAGGAGGAATTCTGGGAGTTGAAGTCCACAAGTCTTAAAGCTGTCAAGTTTGAAGTTTGTAAAAAGTGTACATGGTTGTAAAAAGTGTACATGGTTGTAAAAAGTATTCTACTACACTGGTATTTTATTAAATAATATATTACTACACCAATTGGTTCAGAATACTTTTTTCCTTGTTTTCCTCCTCTAAAATCTAGATGCGTCTTATACTCTGAAAAATACAGTAATACTAAATGCATACTTCTCTTATCACGTTTTTCTGATATCATCAGAAAATTTACATTATTGTAATTTTTAATTCTTTTAATCATTTGTATCGTTTTTATACACTGTTTTTGTACTATGTTGTACACCGCCTGGAGTCCTACGGGAGTTGGGCGGCATATAAAAACGACCAAATAAATAAATAAATAAATAAATAAATAAATAAATAAATAAATAAATAAATAAATAAATAAATAAATAAATAAATAAATAAATAAATCCCTAATAAAACAGTTCAGGTTTAAAATCTACATGTTTTCCTATTATCTTTTCTAGCCATCTATGTATTTTTGCCCAAATTTTTTTTGTTTTAGCACAAGTCCACCACATATGATAAAATGTGCCCATCTTTTGGTTACATTTCCAACATTAGCTAGACCTATTTTTAAACATTTTAGCTAACCTCGCAGGTGGTAAATGCCATCTATAAAACATTTTATATAGATTTGCTTTGTAAGGAGTTGCCATTGTTAATCTATAGTTCCTTTCCCATAAATTTTGCCATTTTTCTAATTCTATGTTATAGCCAAAGTTTTTTCCCCCATTGTACTATTGTGTCTTTTATTTGTTCATTCTCCATTTTTAAATTTAACAAAAATGTATATACTTTCTTAATTAATTTTTCATCAGAGTTCAACACTATCTTATCAAACAGTGTTTGGCCTTTATAAAAACCATACTTTTTCATATCTATATCATATCTAGACTGTATTTGCAATTGAGGTCACCATGATAATATAATGTCCTGTTCTTCAAGTTCTTGCTTCAATTTTAATTTCCCTTCAGTGTCTAAAATGTCTTTATATGTCACAATTTTTTCAAACTTCACCAGATTTTGGTATGTAAAGGCTTCCATCGCTGAGAGCCATTCTGGAATTTTCAAGTATATTTTAGGTTTTATTTTTTCCCATACAGATATTAGTGAGTTTCTTATGTAGTGATTTTGAAAATATCTATGAATTTTATTTTATTTATTTTTCTCATACCATAGGAAGGGGTGCTAATTGTAAATCATGTCCTTCTAAATAGCAGTGTTCCAATATCTCAGGGGTTGTCACAAAGAGGGAGTCAAACTATTCTCCAAGGCACCTGGGGGTAGAACAAGAAGCAATGGGTGGAAACTAAACAAGGAGAGAAGCAACTTAGAACTAAGGAGAAATTTCCTGACAGTTAGAACAATTAATCAGTGGAACAGCTTGCCTCCAGAAGTTGTGAATGCTCCAACACTAGATGTTTTTAAGAAGATGTTGGATAACCATCTGTCTGAAGTAGCGTAGGGTTTCCTGCATAAGCAGGGGGTTGGACTAGAAGACCTCCAAGGTCCCTTCCAACTCTGTTGTTGTTGTTGTTGTTGTTGTTGTTGTTGTTGTTGTTGTTATTATTATTATTATTATTATTATTATTTATAACAGTCTCTTGTGTCTGAGAGTTATCCATTCTTTTAACCACGTTATCACACATGCTTGGTAATATAAAAGCCAATCTGGTAGTCCAAACCCTCCATTTTCTTTAGCTTCTTGTAACATTTTAAATTGTATTCTCCCTTTTTTCCCTTGCCAAATAAATTTCAGCATTAATTTGTTCAAATCATCAAAGAATTTCTTTTCAATTTTTATAGGTACTGTTTGAAACAGGAAAAGCAGCTTTGGTAGGATATTCATTTTTATCGTGGCAATCCTTCCTAACACTGACAAATGAATTTTTTTTCAATTTTTCCAAATCTAATTTTATTTGCTTAAGTAGTTTTATATAGTTGTCTTCTTTTATCGTTGCACATCTTGCTGTTAAATATATTCCCAAATATTTAACTTTACTAACTATTTGAAAGTCCACTTTTTCTGCCAGATTTTCTTTTTGTTTTTGTGTGAGATTTTTAACTATAACTTCAGTTATTTCTCTGTTTATTTTCAGTCCTGCTACCTCTCCAAACTCCTCTATCTCTTTTAACAGCTTCGAGATTGTCTCTAGCAGTTCTTCTACAATATATATCAAGTCATCTGCAAATGCTTGTAGTTTATGTCTTTCCTCTCTTATTTCCAGTCCCTTAATTTCTATGTTTTGTCTGATATTCCTATTCAAGTTTTCCAAGGTTAATATAAATAGTAGAGGCGATAGCGGACATCCTTGTCTTGTCCCTTTTGTTATCTTAAAACTGTGTGTATAGTCCCCATTTACAATTACCTTAGCTATTTGTTTATGATATATCACTCAGATTCTGCAGCGTCTGGATGAAACAGATAATCTAGATCCTTATCAGTCGGGCTTCAGGCGCGGCTACAGTACAGAAACTGCCTTGGTCGCCCTGATGGATGATCTCTGGCGGGCCCGGGATGGGGGAAATTCCTCCATCCTGGTGCTACTTGACCTCTCAGCGGCTTTCGATACCATCGACCATGGTATTCTTCTGCATTGTCTCGGTGAGTTGGGGGTGGGAGGCACCGTTCTGCGGTGGTTCTCCTCTTATCTCGCCGATAGGATGCAGTCGGTGTTAGCAGGAGGACAGAGATCGTCCCCTAGGCCCCTATCATGTGGGGTGCCTCAGGGGTCGGTTCTCTCGCCCATCCTGTTTAACATTTACATGAAACCGCTGGGGGAGATCATCCGCAGACACGGGGTGTGTTTCCACCAGTACGCTGATGACACCCAGCTGTACATCACCACCCCGTCTGACTTCAGGGAGGCAGTTGATGTAATGTGCCGGTGCCTGGACGACATTAGGATCTGGATGGGGAGGAACAGACTCAGACTTAATCCCGACAAGACTGAGTGGCTTTGGATACTGCCTCCTAAGGACCATGGCAACTGTCCCTCCTTGGTGTTCGAGGGAGCGAAACTGACCCCCTTGGATCAGGTCCGCAACTTGGGGGTCCTCCTAGATCCACAGCTAAAATTGGATCATCATCTTTCTGCTGTGGCTAGGGGGGCCTTTGCACAGGTTCGCCTGGTGCACCAGTTGCGGCCATACTTGGAGAAGGAGGCTTTACTCACGGTCACTCATGCCCTTGTCACCTTGCGTTTGGACTACTGCAACGCGCTCTACATGGGGCTACCCTTGAAGAGTATCCGGAGACTCCAGCTGGTGCAAAATGCGGCTGCGCGTGCTGTGGTGGGTGTGCCAAGGTACACCCACGTGACACCTATACTCCGCCAGCTGCATTGGCTGCCCATCGGTCTCCGGGTCCAATTCAAGGTGTTGATCACCATCTTTAAAGCCCTTCATGGCTTAGGACCAGGTTATCTCCGGGACCGCATTCTGCCTCACACTTCCCTTCGACCAGTTAGGGCCCACAGAGTTGGCCTCCTCCAGGTCCCATCGGCCAAGCAATGCCGCCTGGCGGGCCCTAGGGGGAGAGCCTTCTCTGTGGCAGGCCCCGTGCTCTGGAACCAACTTCCCCCAGAGACCCGAACTATCCTCACTCTGCTGGCCTTCCGAAAAGCTGTCAAGACATGGCTTTTCCTGCAGGCTGGGGGTAGAGCTTAATCCACTCGAGCTCACCCCAAGTATGTATGGTTGTTGAATGGGTATTGGAGGTTTTTAAATATTGTGTTTTTAATTTTTATATCTCTTTTTAATGTGATTTTTATGAATTGGTGTCTTGTATTTTTTCTGTTGTACGCCGCCCTGAGTCCTTCGGGAGTTGGGCGGCATATAAGAACACCATAACAAATAAATAAATAAATAAATAAATATCGTCTTAATTACATTTATACATTCTTCTCCAAAGTCCATATAACTTAGTTGGTGTGTCGTAAATTGCCAACTCATGTTGTCAAAGGCCTTCCGGGCATCTAAGAAGATTAGTACCATTTGTTTTCCTGGGTGTGCTTCCTAATATTCTAATGTATCTAAGATAATCCTTAAATTGTGCTTTATTTGTTTTTTTGGTAAAAAGCCGTTTTGATCTGGGTGAATAAATTAAGTCAGAAATTTTTTCAGTCTCTCTGCTATTATTGAAGCAAAGATTTTATAGTCCACGTTTAGTAAGGATATTGGTCAGTACTTTTTTATCTGTGTCAAATATTTGCTTCTGTCCATGTGTTTGGTAATTTAGCTTCTGATAATAGTTCATTATAAATGTCTTTCAGTGGCAAGCTTAGCGTGTCTGCAAAACATTTATAAAATTATGCTGGAAGTCCATCTGGGCCTGGAGTTTTACCATTTTTCTGTCTTTTTATCGCTTCTGTTAGCTCCCCCAATGTTACTTTTCCATTTAATATTGTTTTAAAGTTTTTTGGGACATTGGATAAGTTGGCTTCTTCCATATATTATGTTATTTTTTCCATAGGTTTATTTTCTGTATCATATCATTCAGTTTTGGTCGCCACGATGTAGAAAGGATGTTGAGACTCTGGAAAGAATGCAGAGAAGAGCAACAAAGATGATTAGGGGACTGGAGGCTAAAACATATGAAGAACGGTTGCAGCAACTGGGTACGTCTAGCTTAATGAAAAAAAGGACTAGGGGAGATATGATAGCAGTGTTCCAATATATCAGGGGTTGCCACAAAGAAGAGGGAGTCAAACTATTCTTCAAAGCACCTGAGGGTAGAACAAGAAGCAATGGGTGGAAACTAAACAAGGAGAGAAGCAACTTAGAACTAAGGAGAAATTTCCTGACAGTTAGAACAATTAATCAGTGGAACAGCTTGCCTCCAGAAGTTGTGAATGCTCCAACACTGGACGTTTTTAAGAAGATGTTGGATAACTATTTGTCTGAAGTAGTGTAGGGTTTCCTGCCTAAGCAGGGGGTTGGACTAGAAGACCTCCAAGGTCCCTTCCAACTCTGTTGTTGTTGTTGTTGTTGTTGTTGTTATTATTATATAATTTTTCATAATAGTCTTTAACTATTCTTTTTATTGACTCACTTTGAAAATGTATGTCTCCCTGATCATCTTGCAATTTATTTATCACCTTTTTCTCTTTTTCCTTTTTCAGTTTATACGCCAACCATCTCCCTGGTTTATTTGCATTCTCGAAAAAGTTTTGTTTTGCCCTTTTGGTTTGTTGCGCTATTTCTTCTGAAACTATTAAGTTCAATTTATGTTTAACGCCGCCCTGAGTCCTTCGGGAGTTGGGCGGCATATAAGAATAACAAAATAAATAAATAAATAAATAAATTATCTCCATTTGTCTTTTAAGCATTTTCTTTTGGGAGGTGGGAGGAGCTGCTGGCTCTGAGTGGGGGAGACTGAGAGGAGAAAGGTAGATTCAAACTGCCTCCATTTCATTTTAACTTCCCAGAGGCTGGTGGGAGGAGCTGCTGGCTCTGAGTGGGGGAGACTGAGAGGGAGTATAGAGGGTAAAGGTAGCGGCCTAAATAAAGGAATCATATAAAGTAACTATAAACAAAAAATAGCAATAATACATTCAGGGTTAGTGCGCTTGAGTTTGTGATTTTATTTTACTTCAAAATGACCGGCTTAGTTCAGTGTAATACTTGTTTTGCAGCTGTCTTTCACAGTACTCTTTTCAAATTTGGATACTATCCTCTTTGTAAACGAATTACTAGTCTACATGGACAGATTACCTACCTAGAATCTCTAATTTGTGCTCTCCAAGCAGAAATTAGGTGCCCAATTCAGCCATTCCACTCTATTGAGCTGCCGCGCTATCAGCCCCCTCTACCACAAAGATCCTGCAGGAGAAGGGCAGTATGGACAACCATGGGATCTGGCAGGGTGAGAGCTGTGAACCATAAACACAAAGCTTTTGCTGTGTCCCAGCATAACAGATATAGTGCCCTTGCTGACCTTAATAGGAACACTAAAGCGACAGGTCAAGATAGTTGTGATAATGAAAACTCAAATAAGGTCATGTGTCTGCCAGGTGTTACTGCCAGCAGAGACAAGAGGCGTATTCTTAAGATAGTCAAGAATGCCAATAAGGACTGTGATGTTGATGCTATTATACATATTGGCACAAATGATCTGTCCCAAAAAGATGTAGTTTCTGTGCAAAATGATTTCCAGAGCTTGGGCTATGAACTTAGTAGTACAGGTTGTAGGCTTATCTTTTCAGAGGTTTTACCAGTATATAAGGAACAAAAAGGGAAAGGCCAGTGTATAGCGGAGTTTAATGTGTGGCTAAAGGAGTGGTGTAAAAGGGAAACCTTTGGTTTTATTAGTCACGATGTCTGCATCTGGTCCAATGAAAAACTGTACAAAAGAGATGGTTTGTATCCATCAAAGAAAGGGACTGAGTTACTTGGCATTAAATTCACAGATTTTCTGGATAAACATTTAAACTGAACAGCGGGGACAGAGAATTAATTGATACAGAACATTTCTGTCCCCAGCAATCTAAAATTAATAGGGTTATCAGTGCATGTAACATAGATGTTTGTGCGAGTAAGATTATCAACCTTGCTGTCAAGCAAAACCAAGAATTTAATAGTGAGTGCCATACCAAGTGCACTAATCAAACAGGTGGCAAGAAGTAGGGGCAGTCAGGCACAACACAGGTTATGTAGACAGTAAACACAGGGTCAATCAAAATGGACTCAAATGTCTATACACCAATGCACAGAGTATGAGAAATAAACAGGGTGAATTAGAAATTCAAGTAAATGAGGGCAGATATGATATAGTTGTCATTATGGAAACTTGGTGGGATGAAACCCACAAATGGAACACACAGCTAGAGGGATTTAAATTATTTAAAAGAAATAGACCAAATAAAAGAGGAGGTGGAGCTGCACTATATATAAGAAATAACTACATCTCTACAGAAATAGAGCACAACAATGATGAAAATGATGAAAAAGAGAAGATGATGATGACCAGGTAGGAAGGTGAGGCTCTCGCTCTAAAGCGGCTACAGTACAGAAACTGCCTTGGTCGCCCTGATGGATGATCTCTGGTGAGCCCGGGATGGGGGCTATTCTTCCATCCTGGTGCTACTTGACCTCTCAGCGGCTTTCGATACCATCGACCATGGTATCCTTCTGCATCGTCTCGGCGAGGTGGGAGTGGGAGGCACCGTTTTATGGTGGTTCTCCTCTTACCTCGCCGATAGGATGCAGTCAGTGTTAACGGGAGGACAGAGGTCGTCTCCTAGGCCCCTGACTTGTGGGGTGCCGCAGGGTTCGGTCCTCTCGCCCATCCTGTTTAACATTTACATGAAACCGCTGGGGGAGATCATCCGTCAACACGGGGTGAGTTTTCAACAGTACGCTGATGACACCCAGCTGTACATTTCCACCCCGTCTCAATTCAGGGAGGCAGTGGATGTAATGTGCCGATGCCTGGACGATGTCAGGATCTGGATGGGGACTATTTTGACTGTCTCTCCTTGGTTCTTGGGGGAGAAAAACTAACTCCCTCGGAAAGGGTCCACAATTTGGGAGTCCTCCTAGATCCACAGCTAAAATTAGACCAACATCTTACAGCTGTGGCTAGGGGAGCCTTTGCACAGGTTCGCCTGGTGCACCAATTGCGACCATACTTGGAGAAGGAGGCTCTACTCACGGTCACTCAGGCCCTTGTCACCTCTAGATTGGACTACTGTAATGCGCTCTACATGGGACTACCCTTGAAGAGTACCCGGAGACTTCAACTGGTGCAAAATGCGGCTGCGCGTGCTGTGGTGGGTGTCTCAAGATACACCCACGTAACACCCATACTCCGCCAGCTGCATTGGTTGCCCATTGGTCTCCGGGTGCAATTCAAGGTGTTGATTATCATCTTTAAAGCCCTACATGGCTTAGGACCAGGTTACCTCCAGGACCGCATCCTACCTCATACTTCCCTTCGACCAGTTATGTCCCACAGAGTGGGTCTCCTCCGGGTCCTGTCAGCAAAACAATGCCGGCTGGTGGGGTCTAGGGGGAGGGCCTTCTCTGTAGGGGCCCCTGTTCTCTGGAACCAACTACCCCCAGAGATCCGAATTATCCCAACCTTGCTGGCCTTTCGAAAAGCCATTAAGACATGGCTCTTCCTGCAGGTGGGGTGATTTTGAGACAACTTTACATCTGAGGTCTCCCCCATGTATGCACGGTTTTGTATGTCTTTTTTTAACTCTTTTAAATAGTTTTTAATAATTTTATTGTTTAGTTGTTCTTTAAAATGCTGTACGCTGCCCTGAGTCCTCAGGAAGTAGGGCGGCATAGAAGAATTCATAAATAAATAAATAAATAAATAAATAAATAAATAAATAAATAAATAAATAAATAAATAAATAAATAAATAAATAAATAAATAAATAAATAAATAAATAAATAAATAAATAAATAAATAAATAAATAAATAAATAAATAAATAAATAAATAAATAAATAAAGTGCCCACCTCATCCCTACAATGGATAGGATTGCCGCGAAGCACTGTGAAACTCGGAAAAGTTCACCCACCACATCCCTACCTCAAGAGAGGCACCACGGAGCTCAGAAAAGATCATTGGGAAATTCTGGAGCGCTCTATCACCTGGTGACCGGCGTGAGGTGAGATGGCGGCGCCCAGCTAGGAAGGCAAAGCTGTATCCCAGCGAAGATGAGGCCGTATCCCCGGACCACCGAGGACCGCTGAGGCAAGGCTACTGCCAATCCCCACTGCCTAATCTATCAAGGTACCCACAGCTCCGTAGCTCGAATTAGTAAAACAACGCTACCGGTGCAAAGCTACCGCTATAATCCTCCACAACTGAATCCCCCACCGAAGCAATAATCCTCCACAACCGAATCTCCCGCCAAAGCAAGGCTACCCTCACTACTACCAATCCCCACTGCCAAATCTATCAAGCTCCCAGCTGCTCTGTAGCTCGAATCACTAAAACAATGCTACCGGTGCAAAGCTACCACTAGAAATCCCAGCAAAGGTGAGAGGCAGTTGATCACCATACCCAGAGCAAGGCTACCCTCGTCTAGATCATTCCTGATCTAAATTTCTCAATTACCTCAAAAACTCCACTAATATCCCCTACCTCACTAAGAAACTAATATCCTCTACGTCACTATTAGCAATAGCACTTTACTTATATACCGCTTCATAGTGCTTTACAGCACTCTCTAAGCGGTTTACAGAATTCAGCATATTGCCCCCAACAATCTGGGTCCTCATTTTACCCACCTCGGAAGGATGGAAGGCTGAGTCAACCTTGAGCCTAGTGAGATTTGAACAGCTGAACTACTGAACTAGCAATCAGCTGAAGGTCGCAATGCTGCTTTTAACCACTGCGCTATCTCAGCTCCTAAGAACCAATCTGGCTAGAAATCAAACAAATAAAGTAATCACATACAAAATTAAAACTCCAAAAGCCAAAACAAAAACAAACAAACAAACAAACAAAGGATTAGTCCTTTCATTACTGACTCAGCCACCATCAAAACAAAAAACAAACCATGTGGCTCTAAGGAAATACCAAGGAGAAAACCTTTCATTACTAACCCTATATACCTCATTACCCTCAAGACTTACATCATTGATTAAATGGATCAAATTTTTAATGGATCAATTTTTGAATTATCAACTGACTGATTAGTATAATAATTAATTATTTAATTGTTTGGTTAATTAACACCGATTATTAATTGTTTGATTAATTGATTACTGATCTATTGTTTACTGATCTATTCATTAGTGTAACAGATTGATGGTATTTGATTAACTGTCTAGTAAATCAATAGATTAATAGTATTGATAGTATCAATAGATTAATAGTCTAGTAAATCAATAGATTACTGATTAGAGAAACTTTAATTGCTGATTTATTATATAACTGTAATTACTGTGATTATTGCATCATTGATTAATTGATTGACTAACATATTGACTATTATATTGACTATCATATTGTATAGTTATTGCTATTGATCAAACTATCATATTGAAAAGTTAGTGTTATTGATTAGTGTGGCACTGATCCAAAAAATCTACCATGCCAAGCAAAAACTCCAAACAAAAAAAAAGATATCTGCCAAGGACGACCTAAATTACTCTTACACATGCTATAAATGTAATGAAAATATCAATGAAGATGAGGAACACAAGAAATGCCACCTATGTAACAAGCATGCCCATCACTCCTGCTTGGGAATAACAAACCCGATAGCCAATTTCCTATTAACAGTATCTGCATTTCCTTATTTCTGTCCATCATGTCTACCAAACCTGGACTACTTAACTGCCCTGTCTGGAAAAGTCAAAACCTTAGAAACAACCATAAAAACACAACAAACAACCATAGACTCTGTTATCTATTAAGGTTAAACCTGAAGTTAAACTGTTTACACCAACATCCGCTTTGCAGAGCGGGAAAATGAAGATCGCTGATTGGTTGAACCAGCCGGCAGCCCTCTATATAAGAGAGAGCTGTCAGGCTGGTTCCTTTGCTGGATCTGACTGTATTCAATAAAGAGCTGTTAGTCACTATACTGCCTCCAGCCTCTTCAGTACCAGAACTTAACATTGGCGACGAGGGTGGGATACTGAAGAGGAATTCAGAGCGACGCCGAAGATCCAGCCCGGCGGGAAACGCAAATGATGGCCATTTTGCACGGCAAATTCAAACCATCTAGAAAGCCATGACAGCGTTCCACCCGCCGACTCCTTTTGACCCGGCCAAGGAGAACTGGGGGTCCTACATGACAAGATTCCGGTGTTTCCTAGAGGCCAACGACCTGCAAGGTCTCACCGATAATAGGAAGCGAGCCCTGTTTCTTAGCCATTGCCGGCATGAGGTCTTCAACACGGCTGAGTCACTCACCGAGCCAACGCCAGTAGAAACGGTTCCCTGGCAAATGCTACAACTCATGCTACAGACACACTATGTGCCAGTACCATCCAAGGTTGTCCGAAGACATGAATTCCGCCAGCGACTGCAATGAGATGGGGAGTTGATAAACCAATACCTCGCGGCCCTGAGAAAAGCTGCCATGCATTTTGATTTCCGCGACCTGGATGACGTCCTGTTGGACCAGCTAATTTGCGGGGTCCAAGACATCCAACTACAGCGAGGCTCTTGGCCAAATCTAATGTCACACTCCAAACAGCATTAGATGAAGCCAGAGCCACTGAGTCATCTAACAAGGCTGCAGAGTCGCTGCACCGCTGGAGCACACCCGCTCAAAAGAAGCAGACTTCTGAAGTCCATGAGATACAGTGCCACGACGACCCCAACAACAGCAAAGACGAGGAGGTCTACCGCACGGATCGGCGCCAAGGGTTCGAGGCGCAAAAGCTTAGGCCATGCCTCAGTTGTGGGGGACCACACCTAAGAAGCTCCTGCCAATTCAGAGATGCAATCTGCCGCCGCTGCAATAAATTGGGACACATTGCCAGGGACTGTAGAGCGGTTTTGCAAAACCAAAAATCCACCACTAGAGAGCCAGGGCGAGAAGACCATCGGAGAGGCCCCAAATGCGAGCAACCAAGACCGCCACAGCGGCCCGAATACCGGCGACCCACTGAGGCAAATCAAACTCGAATAGGCCAGGGTAGCACTCATAGTAACAAGAAACTGATTGTCACGGTGCTCCTGGAAGGATCTCCTTGCGAGATGGAGATAGACTCTGGCTCGTCTATCTCCATAATGTCCTGGACTGCTGTAAAAAGGGCAATTCCAAGCCTAAGACAGACAACTACAAGTACAACCACTTCGCATCAATGACTACCAAGGGAACCAGATTCCTGTGATGGGCTGCGGAAAATTCCGTGTTAGATTCGGCCCCCATGAAGCAAGCCTGCCCTTGACTGTTGTACGCGACCGCCTCCCAAGTCTGCTCAGCCTAGACTGGTTCGGTGCCCTAGGGATGGGGGTGACCAGAATCAATGCTATCTCCAGCAGCTACGATGACCTCCTTCACGAGTTCCGAGACGTATTCGACCAGAGACTCGGCAAGTATGTGGGCATTCCAATTTCCTTTAGTCTAGACCCTAAGATACCCCCGATCAGGCTAAAGTCTTGCCGAGTTCCCTTTGCGCTTAAACCCAAGATCGACCAGGAACTAGATAAGTTTATTAGTCAGGGAATACTTGAACCTGTCAATCATGCAAAATGGGAAACACCTATCGTAATACCAGTAAAAAGTGACGGGTCCATTCGTATCTGTGCGGACTACAAATGCACACTTAACAAGGCTCTTCAACAGAGCGCGTACCCAGTACCAGTAGTCCAGCATTTATTGCACACTTTGGGCCCGGGCACCATTTTTGCAAAATTTGATCTTGCGCAGGCATACCAACAACTACCGGTCGACCGCGAGACTGCAGAGGCGCAAACCAGTTACGCACCGCGGGGCATTCAAATGCAATAGACTTCAATTCGGTGTCAGTGTAGCCCCTGGTATATTTCAAGGCATTATGGAAAGAGTATTAAACAAGGTGCTGGGTGTCGTCCCCTATTTTGACGATGTTTTAATTACTGCAAATAACGAGAGCCAGTTAAGAGAGCGATTAAGGGAGTTTTTATTGAGATTTAGAGCTGCTGGATTGAGGGCTAAAGCCAGCAAATGCCAAATCGGGGTGCCGGAGGTAGAGTTCTTAGGTTATAGAATCATTGGGTCCGGCATACACACCACAAGGGATAAGGTTAGGGCAATAAGTGAGGCCCCTGCCCCTACCAACAGGACTGAACTCCAAGCTTTCCTGGGCCTGTTGAATTTCTACAGCATCTTCTTAGCCAACAAAGCCACTGTTGCTGAACCTTTACACAAACTGTTATCCAAAAAGACTCCGTGGGTTTGGGGACCAGCTCAAGCAACCACTTTTAGGGCCGTAAAGGACCTCCTTTCCAAGGACAGTTTTCTGATTCAATTCAGTGAGACCCTTCCCGTGGTTCTTGTCTGCGACGCCTCGCCTTTTGGCATGGGGGCTGTGCTGAGCCATTGACTGCCTAATGGCCGTGAAGCCCCTATAGCATACTTTTCCAGGACACTTTCTAGTGCAGAATGCAACTATAGCCAGCTCGACCATGAAGCCTTAGTTGCCGTCCCAGGAGTTAAGAGGTTTCACGAGTATCTATATGGGAGAGACTTTGAGCTGGTCACCGACCACAAGCCCTTATTAGGGCTTATTGCAGGTGACAGGCCCACTCTGGCCTCTCTCCACGTCTAACACGCTGGACTATTTTTTTAGCTGCATACTCGTACAAACTGATCCATCAACCAGGCAAGGCTATGGGGCATGCCGATGCCCTGAGCCAGTGTCCCCTGCCCGAACTCGTGGATGACCCCACTCCGGGCATCCCTGTCCTCCTAATTGACTGTGCCGGGCCAGGCCTGATCACTTCGGCCGACATCGCTGCCCAGACTTCCAAAGACTCTGTATTTCGAACTATTTTGAACTGGGTATGGAGGGGGTGGCTGCAAGGCCCTGTTAAACCTGAGTTCAGACCATATTTTCAAAGGCAACATGAAATATCGGCGCAAGGGGGGTGCCTATTGTGGGGTGAATGCATCATTGTTCCTCTGTTGCTATGAGAGGATATTCTAAGGGCTTTACACGAGGGGCACCCGGGGGTGGTCAGGATGAAAGTGTTGGCCCCGAGCTATGTGTGGTGGCCCAACATGGACAAACAGGTGGAAGAGTGGGTCGCTGGGTGCACTCCGTGCCAGGAGTCTAGGCCTGCTCCTCCAAAATCCCCGGTGTACGAGTGGGAACAACCCAGGGCCCCATGGTCACGAATCCATATCGATTTGGCCAACCCATTTCATGGTCCATGGTCATTATTGATGCATACTCAAAATGGCTTGAGATAATTCTAATGTCTTCCACTACCACCGATGCTATTATTCGGGCACTCCAGAAATTATTTGCCACCCATGGGCTGCCAGATACCTTAGTCTCTGATAATGGCCCACAACTAACCGCAACTCCTTTTGAAAGGTTCTTGGCCAAATTAGGGATCAGGCATACGCTGGTCGCTCCCTTTCACCCGAGTAGTAATGGCCAAGCTGAACGCATGGTGCGGGCAGCTAAGGAAGCTTTAGGGTGGTTAGGGCCAGGAGACTGGCAAGCCCGAATCGATACGTTCCTCCTGGTGCAGCTATATTACCCCTAGCACAGTCACTGGGAAAAGCCCAGTCGAGTTATTGATGGGCCGAAGACTCCGGTCCATACTAGACAGGTTACATCCAAATTACTCAAATCAAAAAGAGCAAAGCAGTCCCATTCGAACCAGAACATTCCAAAGAGACGACCCAGTGTTCGCCAGGAACTTTGCAGAGGGACCCTTATGGCTACCTGGGGAAATCCTAGAGGTTACAGGCCCAAAATCATACATAGTATTATTAACTGATGGTAGAAAATGGTGGCGCCACATTGACCAACTGTGCAGCTGCCATCCACTAAACGCTGATTGCCAGAAAAACCCTAATGATGATTTCCCTACAGCTAACACTAATCCGAGGGAACCGGAACACTTAACTGAAGAGCCAGAGTCACCACCCATCAATGGCCAGGAACCGGTCCCCATAGAATCTTCAGCCCTGCCCAGGCCATTCCAGGAGGTTCCACAGGTGGAGCCAGAAACGGGAAGCCCGTCCTCTCTGTCCAAAGCCAATGCCCAAACTGAACTGTGCAGGTCAACTAGGGTACCACAACGCCCTGCCTATCTAAATGATTATGTATGCAAATGTGTTGGACTAGACCAAATGGGGAGGGGTGTTATGTATTAAGGTTAAACCTGAAGTTAAACTGTTTACACCAAGGTCCGCTTTGCAGAGCAGGAAAATGAAGATCGCTGATTGGTTGAACCAGCTGGCAGCCCTCTATATAAGAGAGAGCTGTCAGGCTGGTTCCTTTGCTGGATCTGACTGTATTCAATAAAGAGCTGTTAGTCACTATACTGCCTCCAGCCTCTTCAGTACCAGAACTTAACAGACTCCTTAGAAGCACGTTTAGAAGCACGAATAGAAGCAAATTTAGAAACACGTTTCACATCTTTTGGAAAAAATAATAATACAGCACAGAAAAGTGAATACTCATCAGCTCATAACCCTAGGGGAGTGGTCAATTAGCCCCAAGACTTACTCCCGAGGAGACCTCCTCCTCAGGAACCATTCCTGCCTTTTGGCAGCTCTGCGCGCCCTTGCATTGAGAACAGGCTCCTCCTCTTCTTCCTCTTCGCTCATTACAGTCTCTGGAGGTTCTGAAGGCCCTGGGTGAATCCCTGCCTCTCGCACCAAGTCTTCTCCAGCCTCCTCACTGTCCAAATCTGGTGCCAGCTGCGCAGGCCGCTGGCAAATCACCACACCAGCCTCCTTGCTGTCGGAATCAGCTACCAGCTGCACAGTGTTCGATCTCTCCACCTTTATTGAGGCCATGGCAGAAGGTACTGACCCTGGGTTGGATGTGGCTGACTTGGAGGAATCACTGGCTACAGCAGAGACAGTACTAGAAGCCTTGCCTAGTCCCACAGAGGATGGGGATTTGGTGGTTAGACCAAAGCAGTGTTTAGCTGAGCAGGTCCAGACGGACCAGCAGCAGAGACTGGTGGATGAATGGGGATTGGGTGCCTCTGAGGCATGTAAACCTTCCACCCTCCAGGGGCCCCAACTGACCCTGTCTGGAGCCCATTTCGCTCAGTGGAGGGAACGCCGAATATCAGACGATAACACTGTTCTACAAATTTTCATTTTTTTTTAGTTTCAGAAATGAAATGTGCCATTTCTTAATGAATTTCACATGCTGAATTCAAATATAATAATGAAATTTGTTAGTTGGCTCTAGTTTTCATGCAACTGACATTTTACATTTTCCAACTACAGGTAATAGGCAAATAATGCGCCAAAACTTAATATGTATATATAAACCCGTATATTTTTATTAAAATTAAGTGAATTATATTCGCAACAGTGAATACATGAAATAATCTATTGTATATGTTTATCAAGAAAAACTAAATTAGTAAACAAGTGTAAAATGTTCAAAAGTTTACATTTCTCATTAATCTTGCCTTCAGTTTGTGTCCCTTTTGCTTCTCTTGACTTTTCTTTTGTATTCAAGGAAAGGATTGTTTCTTACAATTGTCCAACAGTAGTCTGCAAGCATTGATGGGCTCCATTTACCTTGATATCTTTTTTCCATAGCTGCAACGTCTTGATGGAAGCGCTCCCCATGCTCGTCACTCACTGCTCCATAATTTGATGGAAAGAAATTCAGATGAGTGTAGAAAATGAATTTTTAAGGACATGTTACAACCAAGATTTTTGTAGGCCTGGATGAGTTTTTCAACCACTTCCTTGTAGTTTGCTGCTTTATTGTTTCCAAGAAAATTTGATGTCACTGACATGAATGCTATCCACGCAGTCTTTTCCTTGCCATGCAACAGAGAAAGAAACTCATAATCGTTAATAAGTTTACGGATCTGTGGGCCAACAAAAATTCCTTCATTTATTTTTGCAGCACTAAGTGATGGAAATTTACTTATCAGATACATGAAAGCTGCTTTATTCCTGTCCATTGCCTTCACGAAGTTTTTCATTAATCCCAACTTGATGTGTAATGGAGGTAGTAAAATCTTGTTGCTGTCTACAAGTGCTGGATACTTTACATTTTTATTCCCTGGTTGCAGTGTCTGCCGTAGCGGCCAGTCTCTTTTGATATAGTGCAATTCTTTCGCATGACTGTCCCATTCACACAGGAAGCAGCAATACTTAGTATATCCACCTTGAAGACCAAGTAAGATAGCAACCACTTTCAGGTCACCACAGATTGACCATTGATGTTGACCGTAGTTAATGTATCTTAAGAGCTCTTTCAAGTTTTCATATGTTTCTTTCATTGCAACTGCATAAGCAACTGGAACAGATGGTAGCTGATTGCCATTATGCAGCAATACAGCTTTAAGACTCGTCTTGGAAGCATCAACAAATGTTTGGATACTGCACAAACAACTTTTTTTAACTGGAGGCAGCATACAAAAATAACAATTACTGACATGATCTGTTGGTTCTCTCCAAATCATTGGCACTGCGAAAGGCATAGAAGACTTATTCCCATTCAACCATTTGACAAGTCTTGATTATGGAAACTAGAGCCAATATACACTTTTAATGTTATTTTTGTTTTTAGCACCCCAAAATTATGTAAGAACAGCTGTTTTCATGCTCACAACTTTTTACCTGTAGAACAGTGTAAAAGTCCCCCCTTACGTTATGGGCCACAAGACAGTGGGTCACGAATCACAGAAGGAACTCATAGGCATCAACCAATGGCAGCAGCTGGCTATGGACTTGCCCCTATGGCCCGTTGGGATCCACCAATGCTGAAAGTGTCATTTGACGGGAGTCCTGAAAAGGTAGCTCTTTTCCTAGGTCAAGTCCTCAATCACATGGACCGTTATGGTCATATGTATACATCCCAATGGGATAGGGTTATGGCAGTGGCAGCTGCTATGGAAGGAGAAGCATCGGATTGGGTAACGGACCTGTATGGGGACCATGCCATGGAACTGGGGAACCTGGGGTTGTTTCTGGCGGCTGTATGGGAACACTTTGAGGACATCACCAGGGCACAACAGGTGGAAGGAGAATTACTGACTACAAAACAGAGGGGACGGCCAGTGGCGGAGTATATCTGAGAGTACTGGCGCTTGGCGGGTAAAGTGAGGGGCTGGCCAGAGAGGTTGCTTGTTTACCATTTTAAGGCTGGGCTGGATGGGTCGTTACACCGAGCGTGCATGTGCCATGGCCTGCCCCCTAGGTTGGTGGAGTGGTTCCAGGCAGCCAGCGAATTAGATCTGGAGTTTCGGGAAGACCGTTCCAAACGAGATTGGACCCTGAGGCCGCCCAAACCCCTGGTTCATCCTTATAGGAGTATGTTACGACCGGGTGCAAATTTAACAACCAAACCAACGGCCGCTGTGACAGGGGCCCCATTGATAAGACCTCCATCATGCAGCAGACTGCTCAGAGGTACGTCCACAAACACCTGCGGACAAGTCCAGTATGCAGAAAAGTACGGCAAGGAAGAGCACGAAATCGAGCTCTGAAAAATCCTGGCTGGTCCACCAAGCCCTTCTGCCGACCCAACGGAACGAGGACCCTGAGATATCTGTGATCCAAACCTCTAGTGGCAGCGATGAGGTTGTGGAGGCGGACACTATGGTAAGTGCGCCAGTTAAGCCATTCATTATACCTGTGGTGGTGGGGGTCTTGGGCCAGCGTAGACCCTAATAGTCCTAATAGATTCAGGCTGTACCCGTTGCCTGATGAAGGATGTTGTTGCTAAGGAGTTAGGAGTGAGGACAAGGGAACTGAAACGGCCAGTTCGGTTCGAACAAATGGATGGCTACTTGTTGGGGGGACAGCCGGCGACGCATGTCACAGAAAGTGTAACTTTAGAGATTGGTGAACACAAAGAAAATATACATTTCGTAGTGGTCCCTAACATAACCGAGGAAATCGTATTGGGGTTGGCTTGGCTGGATAAGTGGGGGCCCATGATATGGTGGGCTGGGGGATGCCGGAATATCCGAATAGGTTTAGGTCCCCTTCCTCCTCCCCATGAAGAGTCATCACGTAACCTAATGCAGACTGTGGTAGATCCAGGCTACCCTGCGGTATACACTGATTTGAAGGAGGTCTTTAGTGAGAAAGAGACGGACATCCTGCCTCCTCATCGGAAGACTGATTGTGGGATAGAAATCCTCCCTGGGAGGACTTCTGGTGGTGATGCCAAGGCGAAGCAGAGGGAAAAGGACGACCTCTGTCCTTTAACTCTGAATTTTTCATGTCAGGGGGCCCTTTGAGGGCACAATAAGTTTGAAGGACTGTGTCAAATGGAGGGGAAGCCCAGAGGACAGCGAGGTGGAAAGCAACTGCCCGCTGGAATGAGGGTAGCCTTCTTTAACACGACACGAATGCAGTCTGTCATGTCACTTTGACATGGCAGACCTGAAGCCTCGATAACCACATCAGTTTGGGAAGAGAAAAAGTGAGTAACTAACTGTGCTCATTTTTGTTGGTGAGGACTTCCATATGACTGGAACTATTAAAGTGACTAATTTCAAAGATATTGGGCAAAAAGAACGAAGCTCAGGCAAGAAAAAGAGCGGCGATTGAAAGGGAAGACCTGTGATCCATTTAAAAATAACTTTGCTGAGAAGGTAACAAGGCTAAAAGACACTAACATGAGAGTGAAAGTGCTAGAAAGTAGGAACATAGGAGGAAGATAAAATCCCCATTGCAGCAAAAGAAGCAGGAAAAAAAAATAAGCCTCAGACAACCTCAATCGGGAGAAGAACAGGAGACCGAGAGGAACATGAAAGTGAAAAGCAAAAGGTTTTGAAAGGACCAGGAGATCGAAACTTCACAGTACGTGCGCTGGAAAAAGGTGTGAGGAGATTTGTGCCAGAAAAAGACTGTGCTTGGGCAACTCAGAGAATAAGAGTGATCGTAAATCACTAGAAGAAGACGGTGGTAATTGGGAAGGAGAGAGAGGATTAAGTAAACAGAACCCGAGTGACTAAGCAGAAAACCAGATAGAAGTGAAGGGGATCGTAAAGACGACAGCACGGAGAATATTGGGAGTTTTGGAGAGTAAGAGACTGAAATAACGGAGTTGCCAAACTTTAAATGTTAAATGCTAAATGTTAAACTGACTGTCCTATTGTTTATTGAGACTATCGGATTGCCTTACCTATTGTAGTTCAAGACTGCTCTCGGACTAAGATCATATGTATATAATTTTGCTTTACTAATCTTCTTATAATAATGTATTAAGATATAACTACTTAGAACAATAGGATTAAGTTTGAAATTTATCTATTAGACTTAATTTAGTTTAATTAATTTACTGAACTTTAATCAAGGAAATATAACTTGGGTTCATTAGTTAGATTATAATATACTGTATATTCATAGATTAACTCATAGATATAGAATATTGGGAAAGTAAATAAATATATTTAGAGTAATACTTTGCTGGGAAACAAGGTTGAAAGCAAAAAAGAAAGTAATAGTGGAATGAAAAGTGGTCAATGGTAATTTGGGAAAGAATTTATAAAATTTTAGGAGAACAAAACAAAATTCTAAAAGAAATGACAAGCACTACCACCACAACAGTGAGAACAGGAAAAAAAGTGATACCTATCCAGACGGGGGCAGTAGCTTCACCAGGATCCCAAAAAACGATAGATGAGATGCTACCTATGGAAAAAACGAGTGCGAATCTGACCCTTCAAATGATGCAATCAACTCTCCAGATGATTCAGGAAACTACAGTGAAACTCCAGGAGACGATGACAAAAGGACATGGAGATTTGAGGACTGATATAAAGAATCTGGATAACAAAGTAGGCTCGATCCAAGAGGTAATGCAACGAAATGAACAAAAAATACAAGCAGTGGAATTGAAAGCTGATCAAACTGATAAGAAATTAGACCGATTAGATCAAAAAATGATGGAAGTAAACAAAGAATTAGAGAATTCGTTCATCCATCTCGAATTGGATCGAGCCTACTTCTACTTGAGGTTCCAAAATATAATAGAGGTGAAAGATGAAGATTTAGGGGAAATAATGGCGGGATTGATTGCAGGCATGCCTCAAAAAGAAAAGGCAGAGATTATTAATGAGATGGACGAAATCTACAGAGTCCATACAAATTATGCAAAGCGGCATCAACTCCCCCGAGAAGTGCATATAAGATTTGCACGGAAAAACTTTCGAGGTGTTATCTATAAAATGACAAGAGACGAACCCATGATATACAAGGACAGAGAAATTATAACATTGAAACAGGTCCCCAGGAGAATTAGAGAACAAAGGAAGGATTATAGATTTCTTGCAACAATACTAAATAGGAAAAATATACCGTATTTTTCGGAGTATAAGACGCACCGGAGTATAAGACGCACTTTAGTTTTGGGGGAGGAAAACAAGGAAAAAAGGCCTCTGCCACCAAGCAATTTGCCAAACAGCAAACAGCAAACAGCACAGATGATATACACTGTTTGCTGTGTATTTCTGTGCATGTGTGCTTGACCCATAGAAATAGCAAAGAATTGGAGAAATGTACATTATGCCAGAAAGTTTTCTTAAATGTAGTCACACTAACTCCTCCCAATTATTTAAATAGATCTACTCCAAGGTAAATCAGGATTTAACTCTAATACTAAACAGGACACACTTACATTTCAGACTATACTTGTACAGAGCTGTTAAAATTAATTAAAATTTCTGGAAGTATACATTATTCTCTATTATTTAAAAGAAGATACAATAGCACTGGGCCTCTTCAGAGCAAGCATTTATTTTAAAAAGCTTCTTTATTTTGTTAAGTTGTCTAGATTTACAGGGGTCTCCAACCTTGGTAACTTTAAGACTTGTGGACTTCAACTCCCAGAATTCCACAGCCAGCAAAGCTAACAAAGCTGGCTGTGGAATTCTGGGAGTTGAAGTCCACAAGTCTTAAAATTGTCAAGGTTGGAGACCCCTGGCTCTAGAACAGTGCTCCCCAACCTTTTGTCACCCTCGGCACACCATAGCCTCTCCCAAAATTCCATGGCACACCACATACAAAAATTGGATAAAAAACAAATATAATCTTCAAAATATCGTTTTGAAGAGTATAATAGTATAGGAATGTCAAACTGGGCATAACAGAATTACTTGATTTATTATTTTATTTGATAATTAGGTAGGTCAGTGGTTGCCAACCTTAATGATACCATGCGCCAATTGGCACAGGCGTCCCGCCTGGATGCCGCCATTTGAGTTTTGTCCTCTGTGCATGCGCAGAATGCTGTGCGCATGCGCAGAGGGCAAAAGACCGCAAATGGCGGCATCCAGGTGGGCTGCGTCCCCACCTGCTTCTTCGGCTTGAGTTTTAAAAGAAAGCAAAACGTGGACGGGAGAGGCAGGTCTTGCTCATTGGCCAGCTTGCAGTGGCCAGCAAGGCTTAATGAGCAAGACCTGCCTCTCCCGCCCGCGTTTTGCTGTCTTTTATAACTCAAGCCACCCAAGGCAGCCCAGAGCAGGCGAGTCAATCCAGCAAGTGAGGAGGCGTCGGCAAGAGGCGGAGCTTGGCAACAAGGAAGTTTGCTGGCTTAAGAAGCAGACATCCCTGTCACCCTACCTTTCGGCTCCACCTCTTGCCGACGCCGTCCTCACTCACGCCCTGCCAAGCCCCAAATCAAGCCAGACCTAGCGCGAGACGCGTGAGACTGCTTTCCAGGCTGTATGTGGAAGCTGAAGAGCCTTACCGGTAGTTTGGGAGAAAGAAAGTTTTTTGCTGCTTCTGCTTTTGAGTGCACTGAAGGAAAACAGCAAAAAACTTTCTTTCTTTCTCCCAAACTACCGGTAAGGCTCTTCGGCTTCCACAAACAGAAGCGGCAGGGAGGAGGACTCGCCCCCACCCCACCACGCCCCCCTGCCAAGCCTCAAATCAAGCCAGCCCGCGACTGGAGCTACCGGGAAAAGTCCCAGGTAGGACGCGCGGCCCGTCCTGCCCACCAGTCCTGCCCCGCCCGCCCTGCCAACCCCCAGCGCAAGACGCGTGTCCTACCTGGGACTTTTCCCGGTAGCCTCAGTCGCGTTCCTTGCTACCATAATAGCGTCCAGAGCAGAGCAGCCCCTTCCAAAAGATAACGTCTCGCAAGACGTTATCTTTTGGAAGGGGCTGCTCTGCTCTGGACGCTATTAGCAAGGAATGCGACTGGAGCTACCGGGAAAAGTCCCAGGTAGGACGCACGACCCGTCCCGCCCGCCAGTCCTGCCCCACCCATCCTGCCAACCCCCAGCGCGAGACGCGTGTCCTACCTGGGACATGCCCCGGTACCTCCTCCTCGCGTTCCTCGCTGTTGTGTCCAGGGCAGCAGGTCTGCTCATTAAGCCTCGCTGCAGTGGCCAGCAGGCTTAATGACCAGACTTGCCTCTCCTGCCCGTGTCTTGCTGTCTTTTAAAACTCAAGCCGAGGCGGCTTGAGTTTTAAAAGACAGCAAGTCACGTGGGCGGGAGAGGCATCAGCCATTGGATGATTGCAATGTGCCACTTGCAATCATCCAATGTGCCACATTTGGCGCATGCGCCATGGTTTGGCCACCCCTGAACTACGCGAACTTAAAAATTAGAACACAGTGCAGAAAATGACAGATAGGTAATACCTAATAATGAACACTGCTCTGTCCAGGCCCTGTAGACTTGTGATCAGGACAATCGTGAGCGGGGGAAGGGGGTGGGATAGAACTTCTCAGACTCAGAGCTGTAGGGCCGCAGCCGCACATCGAATGGAACAAAGTAAAGTGCTGGAGTTGGGTGAGTGACTGGCCAATTTAAAGGGAAAAAAAGATTTAAAAGGAGATAGCAAAAGATATCCCAGAACGGAAACTAGCAGCTATCTAGCAACTGGGAATACCATAGAGAGAGTTCAATAAATGAAGATTAAAGCCCAAGAAGATTGTTGAGATATTTGCAATTGGACTTGGTGAAAATTAGAGAAATTTGAAAAAGAATAATGGATTTGGAAAAATATTTTATGTGGATTTAAAGCATTTTGGTGATTTTTGTAAAATAGCTGGCGTGTTATATTGGGAAACCGGCAATGCCATCTGCTGGCTAAAAGAAAACATTGCAACAGTTTG
The DNA here is from genome assembly GCA_023053685.1 of Diadophis punctatus similis. Lineage (NCBI taxonomy): Eukaryota > Metazoa > Chordata > Lepidosauria > Squamata > Dipsadidae > Diadophis > Diadophis punctatus. The sequence continues at coordinate 4,138,029 of JALIGW010000019.1, read as the reverse complement.
TGGAAAGAGAGAACTTGCTGACAGCTGGAGATTGACCTTGAGCATAAAAAGATAACTTGGAACTTGAAAGAATTGAGAAAGAGTGTGTGTTGTTCTATGGTGTTTGATTTTGACTTGTTTTGGTGATAGAAGATAACAGGATTCTGAACTGGAACGGAATAGACTAAAATTGGAGATCAGAACATTGAAATACAAAGAGACTATATGGATTTAAGCTTCAACTAAAAATAAAGCTTCTAATAACTCTACATTCGATAATATGGAGGTGTGTATGTATGAAGAACTAACTGGGATGTTAAAATACCTTCAGGAAGACATAAAAACTTATCTTTTGTAAATTAGATGTGATAAGAAAATAGAAACGAAGTTGGAACATAAAGAACACTCAGAATGTACAATGTTGGGATATGAAAATGAGGAACAAGGAGACTACACCGAAGAAAAAGGGACTGAAAATAAAAAGCAGATTGATGATTACACTGGGATTTACAGTGATAAGAAAAGAGTTGATAGAGGGGAGTATAGGGTCCAGAAGAATCAATCAAAAAATAAGGGGGGGGGGTTTAATAGGGAAAAGAGATTAGGAGGAATTGAGAGCAGATTTAAGCAAATAATACACTCAAAAGGAAGAAAAGGAATTTGGAAAAAATAAGTTATTTGTATAAAAATAAAAGAAAGAAAAAGAAGTTAGGAGAAGGGGAGGAAAGGGGAAAACCCACAAGAAGTGGAATTTCTGAGAGACCAAAAGAGAATGGATGAAAAGGGGAAGGTTAATGGAAAGGAAGAGGGGTAATAAAACATATGGGAATAGATTTACTTGTATTAAGGTTATTTACTGTGTATAATTAATTATGGTAAAATGTTTTTATATTAGATTGGAATATGATGATATATTAAAAAAAAGAGAAGAAGGGAAATAAGTTACATTATAGAGGTGCAATTGATGGATTGTTATAAAATTTGTGTACCGTATTTTTTGGAGTATAAGACGCACCGCAGTATAAGACGCACCTTAGTTTTGGGGGAGGAAAACAAGGAAAAAAGGCCTCTGCCTCCCAGCAATTTGCCAAACAGCAAACAGCAAACAGTACAGATGATATACACTGTTTGCTGTGTATTCTGTGCATGTGTGCCTGACCCATAGAAATGGCAAAGAATTGGAGAAATGTACATTATGGCAGTATATTAATCCCAAAAAGTTTTCTTAAATGTAATCACACTAACTCCTCCCAATTATTTAAATAGATCTACTCCAAACATGACTAAGTCAGGGTTTAACTCAGCTGCCTTATTTTAATACTAATACTTAATACTAAAACAGGACATTTCAGATTATACTTTTACAGATCTTTAAAATTGATGTGGCTTTCTGGAAGTATTCTCTGCTATTTAAAAGAAGATACAATAGCACTGGGCCTCTTCAGAGCAAGCATTTATTTTAAAAAGCTTCTTCATTTTGTTAAGTTGTCTAGAACAATAATAAAGCAGTCTTTAAAAAATAAGTCTAATAATTTGAACACTCTACAAACATTTAACAAAATAACATATTAACAGAATCTGCCTCTACCTAGGATAGAACTCACAACCTCCTGATTGTGAGGCAAGAGCTCTACCTCTAGGCCACAGCAGCTATAGCTTACCTCCTTGCAATTTCAGCAGTCTAACATTACCAGCAGTTTATCTCCCAGCAATTTGTCTCATTACAGCTACCGTAGTTAGTTTCATTTTACCACATGGCTTGCAAGCCTCAGTCAGCTGTAGGTCGGGAGGCAGATAATCTCTTCTTGTGCTAATCAGGCTTTGCCCTGTTTGCTGTAAAGAGGTAAATTGCTGGCAGGCAGAGGCCAAAGGGTGGGGGTGGCTGGGTGGGGCTACATTCGGTGTATAAGACACACCCAAGTTTTCACTCTCTTTTTGAGGGTAAAAAGGTGCGTCTTATACGCTGAAAAATATGGTAATGGAAAGGAAGAGGGATAATAAGACATATATTAATAGATTTAATTGCACCAATATTATTAATTGTGTATAATTAATTATGTTAAAAGGTTTTTATATAAGATCGGCATATGATGATATATATTATGGAATGTGAATTAAATTTTGATGATTTAAAAGAGAAGAATGTAGGAAAAAAGAAGGGAAATAAGTTATACTATAGTAGGTGCAATTGATGGAATGTTATAAAATTTGTGTAACCATTATTTTATTTTATTTTTTTATTTTTATTTTTAAATTTTTATTAAACTTTTTACATTAAAACAAATTGTTACATTCTGGTTTATGGACAATTGTTCCACTTTTGTTCTTTTCTTGTTCGTTCGTCCCTCTTTGGTATTTGCAATAGACAAGCATATTATATTTACATATATTACATACATATATACATTGTTCCACATTACCATTTTTTTCCTCTATTCCTGTCATTTAGTAACATTTTGGAACATATAACCCGGTTCTATTGTTATGTGGTACCTTTTTTTACCCACTTCTTAATTTGTCTTCCAAGAGTAAAATCCTATCCTGTACATCTATTTTCTATTTTCTATTATCTAACCATTTATACCACTCGTCCCATATCTTGTAATAATCTGAGTTCTCTTCGTCGTTTAATGCTTTGGTGAGTCTGTCCATCTCTACGCACTCTAATACTTTGTTGATCACTCGTTCTTCTGATGGTATATTATGATTTTTCCACATTTGGGCAAATGTTATCCTAGCTGCTATTATGATGTGTAAAATTAAGTATTGGTTTTTTTTTCTTGATTTCCTGTAAATATGCCTAATAAAAACAATTCCGGTTTCATTTCTATATGTTGTTTTGTAATTTCTTCAATCCATCTTCGTATCATCTGCCAATACTGTTTCGCTCTGGGGCAAGACCACCACATATGGTAGTAGGTTCCGATATTATGATTGCACTTCCAGCATTCTGGTGATGCATTGGGGTATATTTTTGAAATTCTGACTGGTGGAAGATGCCATCTATGAACCATTTTATATATATTTTCTTTGTATGCTACGGATTTCATCATTTTGTAACTGTTATTCCATATACTCTCCCATTTTTCTAGTTCTATATTATACCCAAAGTTTTGGGCCCATTTTATCATTACCTCCTTAACAATCTCTTCTTCCATTTTATATTTCAATATAAAATTATAGAATTTTGTTATCATTTTATCTTCCTGTCCTAATATAATTTTATCTAATTTGTTATCTTCCTTCTGAAATTCGTATTGTTCTTTATCTTGTTTATATCTGGATTTTATCTGGAGATATGGCCACCAATCAATTTCCATACCTTGCTCTCTTAGTTCCTCTCTTGTTTTTAATTCTCCCTGTTCGTTTAGAATTTCTTTGTATGTCTTCATTTTGTCCCTGTCCATGGCATTTGGATATATTAAAGCTTCCATCGTTGAGAGCCAGGTGGGTATTTTATTATAATGGTTTATTTTTAATTTTTGCCATATTTGAATCAGTGAGTTTCTAATTAGATGGTTTTGAAAGTATTTATGGGTCTTGCTTTTGCCATCCCACAGAAAGGCATGCCAGCCTCTCTGGAGATCATGCCCTTCCAGTGTCAAAATTCTTTTATTTTCAAGTGATACCCAATCTTTGATCCAAGTAAGCGCTGCGGCTTGGTAATATATTTCCCAATCGGGCAAGCCAAATCCCCCCCTTTCTCTCTTGTCTTGTAACACTTTTAATTTAATTTGAGATTTTTCCCCTTGCCAAATAAAGTCTGATGTTATTTTGTTTAATTCATTAAAAAACCCTTTCCCCAATTTTACAGGTATCGTCTGGAATAAAAATAAGAATCTGGGCAATATACTCATTTTTGTAGAGGCTAACCTACCTATAAAGGACAATTGAAGTTTCTTCCATATTTCTATCTCTTTTTTGATTTGTTGAACCAGTTTATCATAGTTATCTTTTTTCAAAGTTGAACAATTGGATGTTAACCAAATTCCCCAAGTATTTTTTTTTGTAACCTGTATGGCCGTTTCCTCTTCCTATTCCCTTTCTTGCTTTTTTGTTAGGTTTTTCATTATTGTTTTCGTTTTGTTCCTATTTATTTTAAGGCCTGCAACCTTACGGAATTCCTCTATATACTGTAATAATTTAGGTCCTGATGTTAAAGTTTGTTCTAATATGAAGTCTAAGTCATCCGCAAATGCCTGGAGTTTGTAAGTTTCTTTTTGAATTTGTAGTCCTTTTATTTCTTGTTCCTTTTTAATCCTATTTAATAAGACTTCTAAGGTAAATATATATAGTAAGGGGGCTAGGGGACAACCTTGTCTCACTCCCTTCGTGATATTAATTTTGTCAGTGTTCTCTCCATTTATCATAATCCGTGCTGTTTGTGTTGTGTATATTTTTTTTCGATCATTCTTGTAAATTTATCTCCAAAATTCATCTTTTTCAAATGTATAGTTATAAATTTCCAATTTAAATTATCAAAAGCCTTTTTGGCATCTAAAAACATTAAAGCTAATTGTTTTTGTGGATGAGATTGATAATATTCAAGGACATTTATGATATTTCGAATATTGTTTTTTATATTTCTTTTCGGGAGAAAGCCGTTTTGATCTGTGTATATGATTTTGTTTAGAACTTTTTAAAATCTTTCAGCGATGATGGCTGTGAAGATCTTGTAATCTACACTGAGGAGAGAAATAGGTCTATAGTTCCTAATTTGCGTGGGATCAGTATCCTCCTTGGGAATTAGTGAAATTAGGGCTTCGGTCCAAGATTGGGGTATATTGGCATTCATTAAAGTGTCATTAAAGATCTCTAACATTAATATATCTAATGGTGTAACCATTATTTTAAAAGGCTTTTTATATAAGATTTGTAATGAAAAGGAAGAGGGATAATAGGACAAATATTAATAGACTTAATTGAATCAATATTATTAATTGTGTATAATTAATCATGATTAATTTTTCATATATTATAAAAAGAGAAAATTAAATTTTGATGATGAAATTAGAAAGGAAGAAGGGAATTAAATTATATAATAGTAGGTGAAATTATTGGAATATTATAAAATTTGTATAATTATTGTTTTAAAAGGTTTTTATACAAGACTTGTATAATTTACAATTTTGATTTAATGTTGAAGAAAATGTTGATAATTAGTGGGTTTCTGTATACCAGGAAGTTGGTAATATCATTAGCCAATGGATGGATTAGTAGCGGTAAGGTTAAATTCTGTTTAACTATTGAGGAGGATTTAAAATAAGAAAAATTGCGTAATAAAGGTGAGAGGAGGATTTGAAAAGGTAAAAGAGATTAGAAATTTAGGGCATTTAGAGATGAATGAATAAAAATAAAGTAGGTAAAGATAAAAATTAAGGAAAGGGAGAAGTATGGCCCAAAACTAAAAATACAAAAAGGATGGATTCGAAGGATAAGTATGAAATGAAGTGCAAAAGAAAATGAATATGTTTGGAAGATAAACAATAGCGATTAAACCAGAAGAAAATGGAAAATTAAACATAGTAGACCCAGGCAACAAAAATAGGTAGTAAAGGAGGCAGCATTATAACAGTAGTAATATACCTAGGAAAAAAATACAATATATGCATAAATATGGAAAAAAATATAAGTCTAAGAGTAGCACCTATGATTAAATGAAGTTAGGGATTTGTGTTACCTGCCTGTTAATCATAAAATGAATTATGATTAGATTTACTCAGGGAAGGGACAAGAGGGAGGAAGAGGAAGTAGAAAAGGAAGGGGAGAGGAGGAGAGGAGGGAAGTAAGAAAGAGGGAGAGAAGGGAAAAGAAGGTAGAGGGAAGAGAGGGAGATAGAGGGAGGGGAGTAATAAGAAATACTGGGGGAAAACAGACGGGTGATAAAAGTACAAAAGGTGCAAAATTAGGATATTTGTTTATGATATATTGGATAGAAATATATAATTATATATATTTTAATATGATTTGTGGTATGTGTATGGAAATGTATGTGGAGATGGAGAAAAAATTCAAAAAAAAAAGAAAAGAAAAGAAAATCTAAAGTCTTATTTGCGATGGAACCAGAGGCGGGTTCCTAATTTTTTTACTACCACTCTGTGGGTGTGGCTTATTTTGTGGGTGTGGCTTGCCAGCCATGTGACCGGGTGGGCGTGGCTTCTCAGACTGCTGAAGGGAGAGGAACTGAGATAGGTCCTGCCGCCCATTCCCCCTCCCCTCAGCAGCTCGAGAAGCCTCGAATGTGCGAAAATGCCTGGGATCATCACGGCGCGTTCATGGCTTCCCAGACTGCTGAAGGGAGGGGAATGGAGATAGCTCCTGCCACCCGTTCTTTCAGCGTCTCATGTGCTCCCTCAGCCATCCTTCCCTGCTTGGACTCACTGTGGGATAGGAAGGCAGAGCATGAGCAGTGCCGGAAACTCGGCTTCTGGGCTTGCGCAGAAGACAATTTTTAAAAAATATTAATTTTTTTAAAATGGCGGCACCCAGGCACCGGCAACCGACCGCACCGGTACTGTGACGTCACCAGCAGGCCGCTACCGGTGCTATAGAGTGGACCGCACTGGTAGGAACCCACCACTGGATGGAACCCATATTTAAACACCCAGATCAGTCCAAACCGTTTGTGGTACAAGCGATGCCAGTGATGTGGCAGTAGCAGCTATGTTGCTACAAAATAATGACGGAGTATTACAGCCTTGCGCATTCACCTCACGAAAACTAACTGAGACTGAACGTAACTGGGCAGTGTGGGAGAAGGAAGCCTTTGCAGTCAAGTGGGCCCTCATGACCTGGCGACACCTACTTGAAGGGAGTGGTCTCCCTTTTGAGGTCTGGACAGACCATAAAAATTTGGCTGTGTTGCAGACGTCGAGACGGCTGTCCCCAAAACAAATCAGATGGGCTATATATTTCAAGAGATTTAAATTTGTACTTAAATACATCCCAGGTGGTAAGAATTATTTGGCTGTCCAGAAAGCCCCAATTTGATAGCTAACATGAGGTGGTGGTGCAAGCAGTAATACCAGCTCCCTCCCATCAGGTGGCCCAACAAACCAAATCAATGTCGCCGAATATAAAGGAACATATAATAACTTGAGAAATACAGCAAGCTCTCACCAATGATGAATGGTATCAAGAAAACCATTCGGTACTAACTCATAGGGATGGACTTGCTTGGAAGGGGTCAAAAGTATACATACCCAAAACCATACAGATAGCAGTATTACAACGATGCCATGATGTAAAGGCAGCTGGCCATTTTGGTTTTCTTAAAACCTTACATCTAACAAATAGGCAATTCTGGTGGCCACACCTGAAAAAAGATGTGGAAGGATATATAAAAAGTTGTGTAGTGTGTGCGAGCACCAAACATAGAACTGGGAAGCCGTCAGGGTTGTTACAGTCAGTAGCGATTCCCGTGAGACCATGGGACCAAATTGGGATGGACTTCATTGTGGATCTGCCAAACAGCCAAGGTAATACCATCATCTGGACGGTGGTGGATCTATTCTCCAAACAAGCACATTTTGTGGCATGTCCAGGGCTTCCATCAGCAAGAAGGTTAGCTAAAATGTTCATTAACCATATTTACCGTTTACATGGTATTCCACAGAGGATAATTTCGGATCGCGGCGTGCAGTTCACAGCTAAATTTTGGAAGGAGTTCCTAGTTCGAGTGGGGTCATCCCAAGGGCTCAGTACAGCATTTCATCCAGCTACAAATGGCGCAGTAGAAAGAACCAATGCTACATTAACCACTAACAAACTAATTGGGCTGAACTACTACCGTACACTGAAGTAACGTATAATAACGTGGTCCATTCCGGTACGGGCAGCACACCGTTTCAGGTAGTTACAGGACGGGGCTTCATGTTTATCCCGGAATGCCCACGCATAGAACCAACCAATGGGGGGGGTGTACATGATTGGATGGCACAGATACAAAAAGTGTGGAGACAGGCAAATGAAGTATTACAACAATCAATGCAGAAGTATAAGCTATACGCTGATAAGAAAAGAATGCACCAACCCGATTTCCACGTCGGGCAGTTATTTTATCTATCCACGAAATATATAAAACTCAAGTCACCATGTAATAAATTAGGCCCGAAGTATCTAGGCCCGTTTCCCATAGTACGGGTTATCAACCCCGTAACAGTGAAATTAAGGTTACCTAAACTATTAGGAAGAATACACCCCGTGTTCCATTGCAGCCTACTACGTCCTGTTCATATGTCTTCTATGCGGGGTACACCTGCACAACCAACTATTATAGTAGATGGAGAACAGCATTATGAAATACGATGGCTATTAGATACCCGGTGGCACCGGGGCCGATTTGCAGTATCTTGTGTTGTGGAAAGGGTATCCGCTGGCAGATGCCACATGGACCCGGAGGGAGGACATCTGTTGTGGCTTGCCTGCATCCCGCACAGCTGGTCATGGATCCAGAGGACCAAGAGTGGCACTATCATCCCGTGCACCTGGCACCTGAGTCCAATAGCGAGGAGGACTTGGTGCCAGAGGCTGAAAGCCAACCAGGGCCTTCTGCACCTCCTCAGTTGGAGCTGAGTGACTCAGGAGAAGAGGAGGAGCCTCTGCTTGATGCTAGGGCACGCAGGGCAGCTAGCAGGCAAGACTGGCTCTGCAGGAGGAGGTCTCCTCGCATGTAGAGCTGCAGGCTAATTGGCCACGCCCTGAGGCTATTTAAGGCTTAAGCACACCGAACACCAACGCTGGAAACAACTCGTTGGATTTCTCTTACCTCGTTTTGCTGTTCTTTGAATCTCCTGCTTTGACTTCTGGATTTTCAGTTCATGAAATAATTAATTCCGGGCTTTCTGCCAATTTCTGTGAGTTACTGATAACTGAGGAACTAATTACCTGTTTTCTTTGGGGGTTTGAACTCTGGCCAGTTCTTAAGAAGCGAAAGTATCTGACTTTCTGAAAAAGAACCTTTTCTGTTCTTCATGGACTTTAAAACATATAGCTACTAAGAAGATTTATTAGTAGTAAAATAGTATTGTTTGCAAACAGTTGTGTGTGCGTCATTTCTGAGGGGACTCCGTGCTGGGAGACAACAACATCCGGGTTCCCCGACTCATCGCTCACTTCCACCAACACCATCCAAACCAAGCAGGGGTGGGGGTGAGAACGTAATCTAGATGTCACCTTATTGTCTTTTCTATCTTGCAGGTGGCGTCTCCGTGGTACGGGGGCCGCATGTAAGCTCCAGCGAGCCATCCAGCCCGGAGCTGTCATTCAGGCAGGACATTGCGAAGCCCGACATGAAGCACGTTCAGAGCCATGAATCATTGGGCGCTGATGGATGACATCAGCCGCTGGCGCGGCCACCTATCAGCTGGGCATCAGATACAGAAACAGGCTTCTAGTGCGGATTGGAGGGCAGCTAATCACATGGGTGTTGCACGTGAGAAATAAAGGTGGTGGGAGGCACTCAGCACACAGATCTGACACAAGCTTCACTTTGTGTGTTTATCAGTTCATGCCGGAGAAGCAGAGTAAAGATGTATACAAACCAGCATTGGCTTTGTGATTCTTTCTACGGACACTTATTCCGGAACCTGACAATGGTGAAAAAAGTAAGGTTCTACATTTAGGCAAGAAAAACAAAATGCACAGGTACAGTATATGTGGTACCCTGCTCAATAGTAGTAACTGTGAGAGGGATCTTGGAGTCCTAGTGGACAACCAATTAAATATGAGCCAGCAGTGTGCAGCAGCTGCCAAAAAAGCCAACACAGTTCTAGGCTGCATAAACAGAGGGACAGAATCAAGATCATGTGAAGTGTTAATACCACTTTATAATGCCTTGGTAAGGCCACACTTTGAATACTGCATACAGTTTTGGTCGCCATGATGTAAAAAACATGTTGAGACTCTAGAAAGAGTGCAGAGAAGAGCAACAAAGATGATTAGGGGACTGGAAGCTAAAACATATGAAGAACGGTTGCAGGAACTGGGTATGTCTACTTTAATGAAAAGAAGGACTAGGGGAGACATGATAGCAGTGTTCCAATATCTCAGGAGCCGCCACAAACAAGAAGGGAGTGAAGCTATTCTCCAAAGCACCTGACGGTAGAACAAGAAGCAATGGGTGGAAACTAATCAAGGAGAGAAGCAACTTAGAACTAAGGAGAAATTTCCTGGCAGTTAGAACAATTAATCAATGGAACAACTTGCCTCCAGAAGTTGTGGGTGCTCCAACACTGGATGTTTTAAAGAAGATGTTGGATAACCATTTGTCTGAAGTAATGTAGTGTTTCCTGCCTAGGCAGGGGGTTGGACTAAAAGACCTCCAAGGTCCCTTCCAACTCTGTTATTCTATTTCTATTTCTTTTGTGGATCTTCTTGAAGCTCTAACTCCAATTTCTTAAACTCCTCTTTCAACATCGTAGTCCGTCGCTTTTTCTCTTTGTTTTTTTTTTAGCTATGTAGGTTATAGCTAACCTTCTAAAGTATGCTTTGGCTGTGTCCCATACGTTCTGGAGCGATGTATCTTCTCTTTTATTTTCTTTAAAGAAAAATTCCATTTCCTTTGCTGTCGGTTCTGTACATTCTTTATCTCTTAATATAGCTTGGTTCAATGTCCACCTAAGGTTCTTCTTCACTCCTCTCCAAATCAATTTTACTGGATTGTGGTCTGCCCACACACTAGGTTCTATTTCCACCTCCAATATGTCAGTTCTTAGTTCCGGGGACATCCATATCATCAATTCTAGACCATGATTTATGTCTATTTGAATAAAATGTATATTGAGTCTTTTTCAAATTTATTTCTCTCCAGACATCTTGTATACAAATTTCTTCTATCATTTTAAAGAACATCTTAGGTAGTCTCTTTCTTCCTTTCCCCCCTAATTTAGTGCTTTTATACTCTAGTGTTTCAGCCACAATTGCATTAAAATATCCCAACAGGCAAATGTTTTGATATTCCATTTCCAATATTTTCTTATGTAATGCTTGGTAAAAATTTTCTTGTTTGTTGTTTGGTGCATATATTCTATTATCAAAACCTTTTTTTGATTAGTTATTATTTCCACCATCAAAATTCTTCCTTCTTCATCTGAGTATATCTGTTTAGAATCCAATGATTCTTTAATATATAAGGCTACTCCTCTTTTTGTTGTGCTGCTGTAAAATATAATTTCCCAATCTTTGGGTATTCTAAAAATTTATAGTGTTGTTTCTTTATGTGCATTTTTTGCAAACAGATTATTTCTGTATCCACTTTTCATAATTGCGTAAAAAAAATTCTTTGTTTTGCAGGGGAGTTTAATCCATTTATATTCATTGAAAGGATCCCATTTCTTTTCTCCATCTTACTTAATTATATTTGGGGTTTGGTTTCCTAGTGATTCTTCTCTGTCTTTGTTCTCTCACTAGTCCCTCTTCTTCTTGGTTTTCTTTCTCTTTGTCTTCTTCTTCATTTTCTATCCCTGTATCTTCTGCTGGTTTTTCTCCCTGTACCTTGTGTTTTCCCTTCAAAAATACTTCCATGTCTCTCATAGAAATCCACTGCCTTAAAGGTAGAGTCCAGTCTATATCTTCTAGAATTCCAGTTGATTAGGATCCCCTCCAGAACAAGCCATCTAAAATGTATTCCTTTTTCATTCAGCTTTGTTGTCAAAAATTGATATTGTCTTCTTAGATCTCTTATCTTCCAGGGGATCTGTTTCAACACCCTATTTTCCTTTTGTCTATATTGTAATGGTTCTTCCCTCACTCTCTTCAATATTTCATCTCTTATTGTTCTCTTGACAAATCTGACATGAACCTCTCTGGGCACTTTGTGTCTTCTTGCTTTAATTTGAGTTTAGCCTATACATTTGATCTATCTTCTCCATTATTAAAGCCTTGTCAATTTGCAAGGCATCTGCCAGCAAATTCGTAATCACTTCCATTACATCTTCCTCCTTATCTTCAGGTATATTCTGAAATCTTAACATGTATGACACTTTTTCCATTTCCAATGTTACTACTGTATCTTCCAGAATTTTATTTGCCTGTGCTAATCTTTGGTTTTCTTCTTTTATTTCTTCCATCTTTTTTTCCATTTCTTCTGTTTTATCTTCCATTTTCTGAATTCTTTGTTCATTCTTTATAAGTCTATCGATCTCCTTTGTATAGGACTAGGAGCCCCAGAGGAAGGTGCTGAGGAGGGTTTCTTTTTTTAAAACCAATTTTAGTGAGATTCGGGGCACTCATTTTTATTCCCCCCAACAAAAGTTCAGTTCTTTAACTAATACCTAATAATATATTAGCGTTGTAATATAGCCCACTAATCCGCTTATCAAAACAGCTTATAAATTACCTCTTAAATCTTACAGCTTTTAACTATACAATTTATATTCTTTCCTTTATCTACAGGCTATATATTCTGACAGTTTCCAATAATCCAATATTTGTGTCCAAAGCAAAATAAGGTTTTTAATCCACTTCTCTCAGTCAACGTCACAGTTCAACCAATATTTGTAATCCAAGCTCCGAAATTTATATAGCCAGTTTGTCTTGTTCCATCAATAAATCCAAATCAATCGATGTTTGTAATCCACAATAGCCCACAATGGCCCATTGGTTTTAATTAATCCAAGCGATAAATCCCACCAAATAGTACACAATGCACTGCCTTTTTCTCTTTACTTGCCAGCTGTGTCTTTTCCGCTGATAAACTCTTGTTTCAAGGTCATCAGCCCTTATTTATGTCCAGGCTTTAGAGTCACATCTGCTGTTTACATATAAGACATTTCAACAACTTTCTCCTCTTCACCACAAGGTGTCACTATCCTCAAGTAATTCCACGGGAGTTTGTAACATAAATAGCATTTAGAGTTCTTTGATTAGTTATTTTAAATCATCTTTGTGTCAGGGTTCTGACCAATGCCCTAATTAAATCATGAGCCTCGAGCCAATCTTCAAAAGAAATCCAGTTATTTATTAGGAGCTTCATGTCGGCACATTCCAAGTGAAGCCAACTCTGGCCTCACTTAATTCACGCCCCAGCTCTGACCCTGTTCCCCCCTCCCCCCAAGGTGTGTCATCAGTCACAGTCCCCAATGAAGCAATTTTGTGGGTTGTAGAAGTCCCTCCCTCCGGCCACTGTGGGTCACCGTGGAGATGGCCTTGACATAGAGATGGCTGGAATGTGCTTTTGTTTTGACTGAAGTGCAATTCCCTCACTGCAGCTGCGACTCTCGGTTCTCCATCCCCCTGCCTATGGCAACTCGAGAGCAGGTCAGGAATGCTTCACGAGTTGACACATTGCTCTCCAAGATTTTAATAAAACTTTGAAAGTTCTCAATATTTGCCAAATAAAGTTTTTTCTTTATAAGTTCACTCTTGTTTTCTATTTTGTGTTCCATTTTGGGCAGGGGTGAAATGCTCCCGGTTCGGGCAGGCTGGTCTGTCATCGTAGAGCCGATAGAGCCAATAGCGATTGCAGTGCGAGCCTTCCCCCACCCGCTTCCCCTGGCCGCCTGGATGCCACCATTTGGGTTCTTTTACCCTCTGCGCCTGCGCAAAGCATTCTGCGCATGCACAGAGGGTAAAAGAACCCAAATGGTGGCATCCAGGCGGCCGGGGGAAGCGGGTGGAGGAAGGCTCATGCTGCGATCGCTATCGGCTCTATCGGCTCTACAACGACCGAATGGCCCACCCGAACTGGGAGCATTTCACCACTGGTTTCAGGCCCCTCATTGGTTTGACTGCTGCTTCTTTTCCTCTGGTGAAGGGGGGTGTATTTTCCCCTTCCTCCAGTCGTGTCTGAGGGGCTTCTCTCTCTTTCCTTTGGGATTTATCCGTTCCAGGAGGTATTCTTCAAAGGGATAGAGAAAAAATAGTCTTACCCAGCTTCAGGGCATGATGTTAATCATCTTTCTTTCAGAGCTTTTCTCGCTGGTTTTCAATAATTTCAGGCAAGTTGGACGAGTGCAACTAGCCCTTTCTCTTGACAGTTTGGCAGTTTCCCTGGATCGAACGAGCAAATTGCCATCTGCTCGTGATCTACAGAATTTCCACCTCTTGAGGGCCTCTGGTAGGATGAAATCAATCACAGAAAGCCGAGCTCAGCTTTCCATGACTGTTTCGCCATGACACCAAACCGGACGTCTGGCAGTTTCTTCATTGGGGTATCATTTACTTGATTGTTGATCTGATGTTAACCTTGGAGTTAATCTATGCTGGTCTGGGTGCTGATTGCTGGTGGAGAGGTGCTTGGGTCTTTTTGTTCCTTTTTGGGCTGGGTGATCATCCCTTTTGCATAGTCTATAGAAATAGTCAATGTCTGTGTGTCTATTGATGGCTGATTTGTCAGAGTGCCAGGCTTCTAGAAATTCCCTGGCATTTTTGGACTTGGCCTGGTCTAGGATGGTCACATTTTCCCAATTGAAACTATGATTAAATCTGTCTATATGTTGTGAAATTAAAGAATTTTCATCATGTCTTCTGACTGATGGTTGGTGTTCGTGGATGCGTTCTGCCAGTCTTCTGCCTGTTTGTCCTACATAGTGGTTGTTGCAGTCCTTACATTGAATGTTGTCAAAGACTCCTGTTTTTTCTTCTGGGTTTTTTGGGTTTTTTGGTCTGCTTAGGATGTTTTGAACGGGTTTAGTTGGCTTGTGTGCTGTGCTGATTCCACGTGGTTGTAGTAGTCTGTTGGTGGTTTCTGAGATATTCTTGATGTATGGCAGTGTAATTCTTTTTAGGGTTTGTTTTGGTTGTGCTGTATTGGGTTGAGTGGTCCGGGACTTTTTGATAAAGTTTTTGGATATCCATTTTGTTGGAATATGTTGTATATATGCTCTATTTCCTTTTTCTGCTGTTCTGGGTTGCTTCAGTGTTTTTGTGCTTGTCTAAATAAAGTCCTTATGTTGCATGACAACCTCCACTATATGTCCTGAAAGTGGTGATCCCATAGGTGTCCCTTTAATTTGTTGGTTAATTTGTCCATCAAATTGGAAGTATGTAGTTAAGCAGAGGTTTATGAGATCCATACTCCTGGGTGTTGTTACATATTATATGCTGTGAATATATTACAAATATACATAATGTATAATATATTAGAATAAGTCATATGAGTATAGTGGGCCTATAGTGCAACCATATCTAGCCTTTTCCTGAACCCACTGGGAAACTCACGTTGCTGGAATGTGTGTATCACTGATAACAGAAGATCCCGGATGTCTGTATGAGTGAATTATTGCTGATGATAGCAGGTGGAACATTAGTGGGCATAAGGAATGCAAGTGGATTGCATTTTTCATGGAGTCATGGAACAGGCAGTAAGAATGTGAAGTTCCTGACAAGACCAGGGCAAGGTGTACCATACACATGAATTCAGAGTAAACAAGCTGGGTATAAAGAGAAGACTGGAATGAACCCAGACCCCTGAAGTTCGAGATGACTCTTGTTGGAGCAGGGGACGCCCTGAGTCTGTTTCCCAGCCCACTCTAATGCAGCCTGACCACCTGTGAGTATTGTGTGAATATGTAGCCTAGTTGGGCAACAATACTTACAGCAACTTGAGTAGCCTTGTTGGGCATAGTAACTGGCATAGCTTATTGTAGTAAGGTAACTTTGAAATTAGACAAGTATATGTACAAGTATAAATAAACTAATTAGGCTTAGTTGCACACTTGCTTTGCTTTTTGTCTGAATAACACAAGAATAAAAACTATTGGAAAACTCTATTTTGAGTGGCTTGAACTCAATTTGATGGCAGTGTTTCGAACTTCATGTATTCGGTTAAGTCAGGTGTACTGTGGAGCAATGCGGTCATGGATTCTTTGGCTAATTCTGGCTCTATGGACGTGAACAGGGCTGTGACATCAAATGAGACCATGATTTCATTCTCATCTATAAGCACATCCCTGATTGTTTGAAGACACTGTAGTGGAGAGTTAATGGAGCGTTTGCTTCCTCTTGTGAGGTGCCCAAGGTTTTTTGTTAATTCTTTTGCAATGTTGTCTGTAGGGGTCCATGGTAGTGATACGATTGGATGGAGGGGTATGCCAGGTTTGTGTATTTTGAGGCATCTGTAGAAGTGTGGGATGATGGGTCTGCTGATTCTCATCCACCACTGTTCCTCTTTGGTAATTTGGCTTTTCTTAGCGTGGTCAAACAACTCTGCTGTCATTGGTTTGATGAAATTTGCTCTATCAGCTGCTTTTCTTAATTGCATTGTTAGAATCTCTCCCCCCCCCCCCAGCACTGTTTACCACTCTTTAATAAGAGCCATGGTGGTGCAGTGGTTAGAATGTAGTACTGCAGGCTAACTCACTGCTCGCTCCAGGAGTTCGATTCTGAGCGGCTCAAGGTTGACTCAGCCTTCCATCCTTCCAAGGTCAGTAAAATGAGGACCCAGATTGTTGGGGGCAATATGCTGACTCTGTAAACCACTTAGAGAGGGTTGTAAAGCACTGTGAAGCCATATATAAGTCTAAGTGCTATTGCTATTTAATCACTGAAATGTTGATTACATTATCTTCTTTGCTGATTGTCAGCTGTTTTCAATATAGGAGTTCATAGATCAGCTAATGGTCAAATATACTTCATAATGTGGTCTGTGATAAGCTCATGCTAGAGTAAAGCCTTTAAAATAGTCATAATGCTGATTATTTTAAACATTGTTTATTATAAGAGCCGAGGTGGCGCAGTGGTTAAAATGCAGCACTGCAGTTCAGCAGTTCAGCTGTTCAAATCTCACCGGCTCAAGGTTGACTCAGCCTTCCATCCTTCCGAGGTGGGTAAAATGAGGACCCAGATTGTTGGGGGCAATATGCTGAACTCTGTAAACCGCTTAGAGAGGGCTGTAAAGCACTATGAAGCGGTATATAAGTCTAAGTGCTATTGCTATTGCTATTGCTATTGCTATACTAAGTCTACAATATTAACAAAAATCTGCAGTAAATGCTAGAGATTACAGTTGAATGCAAGTTGTGGGTTCTCCAACACTGGAGGTAATAAGAAGAGATTGGACAACTATTTGTCTGAAATGTTATAGGGTTTCCTGCTTGAGCAGGGGGTTGTACTAGAGGACCTCCAAGGTCCCTTTCAATTCTGTTATTCTGTAAGTGGATGTTATTAATGAACTGTGGCATTTTATTTATCTGTTGTACAATTGGAAACAATGTTTTCAACCTATTTTCCAATTAAATATCACTCAGGTAGGAGGGTATAATTGTTCCTCCTCTTATTTCTATTCAGCTAGAGAAATGCAATGAACTCTTATCTTGGTATGTTGTGGGATTACTTTGGGAACAAAGTACTTTACTTCAGCCGGTGTAATGGTTACCTCATTAACTATTAGGACAATGGCACTAAGCAGGACAGGAAAGCAGGATGTGACTCATCTCATCTGAAATCTCCTGACCCCAGTGCCTACGTGACCTGAATGCATAGATACGTGACCCGAATGTATAAGTTACCTAAAGCATGTGTACTCAGGAGTAGATTAACAATATGACCATATATGGTATATACCCAACCCCTTACTAACTTTGTCATGAGAATGTAACTGGATATGAACTGAAATGTAATAAAAGAGGGTTACACAGAAGATTCTGTGCTCCCGTCCGGAGATACCTGCCTGCGTGTCTCATTTCTCATGGGAGACCACCACATTTGGTGACCCCCAGGCGTGATTCCACATGGGAATACGTCCCTGCTAACCCTCTACTTATCGCCTGGAATAGGCACGGTGCACCCGACGAACGTCGCTGGCGACTGACTCCTTCTCGTAAGTATGGGGGGTGGAACGTCTACAGCTCAGAACTCTCACGTGGAAGAGCTGAGACAATTGGGCAGGAAAAAATACCTTTCCCCTCAAGAACAAAAATTTACCCAATCCTTTTCTAAAAGTGAGGCTGTTAAATTACTTGCCTATGTGTGGGCTCAATGTCCGTCCTATCCAGAGGGTGGATCTCTAAAAACAGAGACGTGGAAGAAAATTGGTGACCTCTTCCACCAATCTCCTCAGGCACCGCCTGACATTCTGTGCCTTTGGCAAAAGGCTTATATCATGATTCAGACTCATGCTGACACGCCTCACCAGCTTTTATTAGATCCCCCACCTTATCAGACTCCCTCGGTCATGTTGACTACCCCATTACCTTCAATCGTGCGTTCTTTTTCACCCACGGCTCCCGAAGCCCCTGTTTTTTCTGCTTCAAACCCTGCTCCTGTTTTGCAATCTGGCCTTATTCGCGGGACATACCAAAAGGCTTTAAAATCCGGCACTTTGGATGCTGCTGCTTCCTTATCTATTGTTCCTCCACAGGAGGCATTCAGCGTAGACAGGGCAGAATGTAAGGAAGAAGAGGAAAAAGGAATAAAACTTGCAAAAGGTCTCCAAGTTTCATCTCATGAGTCTTTTCCAGTAGTAAAAAATACTGGTCTGATTCAAAAAATGCAAGAAGAAAGATTAGAAAAGAATCATGAAATTGTTCAAATGCTTGCTCATTGTCCAGTTAAAGTAGATGTTAAAACTGTCCTTCCTGCACCAACGTTGCAAGTTTCTTCTGAATGTGCCTTTGAGGATTTTCAGAAAGCTGATAAGCCGGCATACACCTTTTCCAGCATTCAACCGGAACCTAATCAAGCATACACTGATTGCGTTAACGAAAAAACTGCTTCTGAATGCAGGAAAATCTTAGCATTAGGAAAAAATCCTGAAATGGCTGAAATGGTTAAAATTTGGCAAGATATACGTTCATCTAGCCATCAAAATAATTTGTTAATTGCAGCCATGAGACAGAGTAACAAAGCCCAAGGAAATTGTTGCAATTGTGGTAACCAGAAATGTTTTAAGGAAAAGTGCAGAGCGCCTGGCAGAGGTGTTGATTCTCATAGAGCTTTCGTACTTGGAGTAACTTAAATTGGATGTTTTATCTGTATAGTCTTCTCTCCTATGGATTATATGTTGCACCAGAGAGAAAAAATTTAGCTACAAGAAAATGTTTGTATCTAGGACATAGGATGTCTTGATCTTATGCTGCATCAGTTATTCCACAATTATTATTTTGATTCAGTTACAATTGTTGGGAACTATTAATTGGCTAGTCCTTTTTTTAAATTATCCACTTTTTTGTTAAGTTCATTATTTACATTATTAACTAAAGTTAAACATTCTATGATCTAATCTCATCCCTCAGAAAGCTAGTCAAAGTTTAAAGTTAATACTGCAGCTGATGGGATTACATTTCAAATTACCTATTAACTTTGCTTTCCTTTTGCAACAGTAAGTTTATTTCTGTTTGCAGATTTTAATTTTTGTGATTTTTTCCATGAAATTATGTTCCTTTATTTTTTCCTCATAAATATTTTCATAGATATTTTCCAAAATGCAAGGTTTTACACAACATTGTGTGGTGTTGTAGGTGCTGTGTTTGCCAGCACCTACTGGAAGCATTGGCTGTGTTGTCTTTGCAACAAATTTATTTTGTAAGATGGCTATATTTATCCCATGTTTTTCATAAAAATATTTATCCTTAGATTTTAGCTGAGCTCTTTGCAACTTGCTAGAGTTTGTTAGGATATTTTTAAAAATCATTTTTTCCTATTTCTAAATTTAAATTTGAATTTCAGAGAGTTTTTGTTTTTTCAAATAACCATAGAGTGGAATAGAATAACAGAGTTGGAAGGAACCTTAAAGGTCTTCTAGTCCAACCCCCTGCTTAGACAGGCAAGCCTAAATCACTTCAGGCAAATGAAAATCCATTCAGACAAATTGTTGTCTTCTTAAAAAGTTTTCAGTGTTGGAGCATTCACACCTTCTGAAGACAAACTTTTTCACTGATTGATTGTTTTAACTGTGAGGAAATTTCTTTTAGTTTTAAGTTGCTTTTTTCCTTGATTAGTTTCCACCCATTGCTTTTGTTCTCAGATGCTTTGGGGAATAGTTTGTTTGTTTTTTTTATAGCAACTCCAGAGATATTGGAAAACTGCTATCATGTGTCCCCTAGTCCTTATTTTTCATTGAACTGGAGATGCCCAGTTCCTGCAACCATTCTTCATATGTTTTAGCCTCCAGTTCACTAATTATCTTTGTTGCTCTTCTCTGCATTCTTTCTAGTCTCTCAATATTTTTTTTTGCATCGTAGCAACTGAAACTGACTGCAGTTTCAGGTGTGGCTTACTAAGGCATTATTAAAGTGGTATGATATTTCACATGATCTTGATTCTCTCCTTCTGTTGATGCAGCCTAGAACTGTTTTAATTTTTTGGCAGCTGCTGCACACGGCTGGCTTGTGTTTAAATGGTTGTCCACTAAAATTCCAACATCCATCTCACAGTTACTACTGTTGAGCAAGATACCACATATACTGTACCTGTGCATTTTGTTTTTTTTCTTGCCTAAATATACAACTTTGTTTTTTTCACTATTGAATTTTATTTTGATCAAAAAACTTCAGATTTTGTAGGGAAATTTATTTTTAATCTTCCTAAAGATCTTTGTCTTACTTTAACTGTTTCTGCACCTTTGCAATTATTTCTGATTTTCATAATGTCTGTTAATTAGTTCATGATTCTCCCTGGAAGTTTATTTAGCATCTGGGATTAATGCTAATCTTATAGATGTTTACCAGGTTCTTCCATTCCTTTTGGACTCAAGTTTCCCCATCCCTTGATGGTAATCTTCTCAGCTTATTTTTTAACCTTACAAATCTCTCCTTCATGCTAGGACTTTGCTCTTTTTTCCGGCCCATATCAGAAGTCACCAACCATTTCCTGGTATTATCCAGGAGGGGAATTTTCGGGCAGACACTGCTGCTGCTGCTGTCCTTCTTCCCCCCCCCCCATCTTTCTATTTTTTCCTTGTTACCCATTACTCCGTGGACTAGCCACTCTTATTTTCATCAAAATCGAAAGGCCTTGCTAAAACAATTTTCTCTTTCTGCAGCAGAGGCTTCTGCTATTATTCAGCAATGTCCCACTTGCAGTTTGCAAGCTTACTCTGTCCCCCTTGGGGTTAACCCCCAGGGTACAGAGAGTTGTCAATTATGGCATCCCCCCAGAGGGGCGAAGCCACCAACCATGTTATTAATCATTGTATTCGGACTTTCTGTATTCTAGGCAATCAAAAACAATAAAAACATAAAGGGGAAAATCACCCCGGCTTGCCTGGGATACAAAATACCTTGAACCTTGTCTTGTTTACCCTCAATTTTCTCAATGTTTCTGGAACCCCTGATTCAACCGCCGCAAGTCGGCAAAATTTTCTGCTTCTCCTATAGACTCCCTGCGACCGCAAGTCTATTATCGCCGTCTTCCTGATCCTACGTGGAAAGGCCCGGCCTCCCTTGTCACTTGGGGTCGAGGCTACGCTGTCGTCAATGACAATGGCGATATCATCTGGACTCCTGCTCGCTGCGTTCGCCCTTATTTTGTCACCCCATCAACACGTTAAGACCAGTGATCCAGGGGCCTGGAAAACCAATGCGTTCGTAAGAGAACTGAATAAGGCGGCTCAGCTGTTGAATAAAACTGATTGTTGGATTTCTATGCACATTCCATCAGACAGCAAGTCAGGACTGGCACTTCATGCTTCATGGTACCCCACTCCAGTCATGCTGGACTTTACATATGCAGTTTCTACCAGAATTTTAGAACCTGCTTGCTTTTGTTTTCAAAGCACAGGCTTGTTAGCCAATGCCTTGGAAATGGGCAATTACACTACTTGCCAACAAACCATTGTATGGGATTCAGCAAAATGGTGTGCACATATAAAAAGCAATCTTACAACTGTAAATGGTATCAGCATGTCTAATCAGTGGACAAACGTTTCCACGTATGTAGCATGTTCAGAAATAGAGACTATGATTATGTTTGCTAATTCTTCTGATTCAGGACATTATAAGCTAACACAATTTTGGCTTCTTTGTGTCCGGCGAGCCTATCGGCTGGTCCCAAGGGATTGGAAGGGTATTTGTACCCTGGGTCTCTTGGTGCCTGCTACTTACCCTGTTTCAACATTACCAACAGGTCGTTTGCGGAACAAAAGAGCTGGCATTGAAGATCAACCCTTAACCTTGGGGGGGGGGTTCCCTGACTACTCAAATATCTCGGGGAATTCTCCCTAATCTTGGGGTTGCGATGAATTATAGAGACTTACATTTACTTAATAACTGGACTGTGGTTATGTTTAATGACACTATTAAAGCAATGAAATTTATTAACAAAGAATTAGGAGAAATTCGAAAAGTGGTCTTACAGAATAGATATGCTTTAGATATTGTATTGGCTGCTAAAGGATGTGTTTGTGTTTTAATTCATTCACATTGTTATGTTCATGTATCTGACTATAAATATAACATCACACACACAATTGAGCATATGGAGAACAAGGTCAACCCCCTGGTCGGAGACGGAAGTGGCATCATTGACATTTGGGGTGCCCTGTGGTCCTGGCTACCTGATGGGAGTTGGCTGAGGTCACTCATACCAACAGTTTTAATTATTGTGGTATTATTAATATTGTTGTGTTGTTGTATTCAATGTCTCCCCTCCCTCCTGCAGATGTGCAAAAACTTGCTTTTCTCCAACAGGAAGGACGTTCTAATCAGCGAAACCAAAGCCCTTCTGGAATTGGAGGATGGACCTTTGATAAAACAAAAAAGGAGGAGATGTGGGATTACTTTGGGAACAAAGTACTTTACTTCAGCCGGTGTAATGGTTACCTCATTAACTATTAGGACAATGGCACTAAGCAGGACAGGAAAGCAGGATGTGACTCATCTCATCTGAAATCTCCTGACCGCAGTGCCTACGTGACCTGAATGCATAGATACGTGACCCGAATGTATAAGTTACCTAAAGCATGTGTACTCAGGAGTAGATTAACAATATGACCATATATGGTATATACCCAACCCCTTACTAACTTTGTCATGAGAATGTAACTGGATATGAACTGAAATGTAATAAAAGAGGGTTACACAGAAGATTCTGTGCTCCCGTCCCGAGATACCTGCCTGCGTGTCTCATTTCTCATGGGAGACCACCACAGTATGTCTTTTTAGGTATACCTTGAAAGACTGCTAACTTATGCAGAGATAGATACAGTATTTGTCCAGCAAACTGGAAAAGAATTGTGCTTGGTGCAATCCTACTTGCGTCCAAAGTTTGGGATGACCAGGCTGTGTGGAATGTGGACTACTGTCAGATCCTGAAAGATATCACAGTTGAAGACATGTGAGTTTATTGTTCAGTTCCATGTTTGTTTGTTTTTTAACTGACTCAATGGAAAGGTTTCAGAGGAGGCTGAGAAAGAATTCTCTAGACATACAGAGCAGTATAACTAATAAATACTGTGTTCCCCTGAAAATAAGACCCGGTGTTATTTTCTTTTGACCTCAAAAGTAAGCACTCAGGCTTATTTTCAGGGGTGTCTTATTTTTTTCAATACAGGAGGCGGCGAGCGCAGGGGCCAACGGGAGTGGGAGCGCTGCTACAGCCGGCCCCACCCTCTCCATCCTACCGTCTGCTTGCCCACAGCTGAAATGGGCCAAGCTCTTGGCGCATCCTGGCCTCCGCCCTGCCCTGCCTGCTGCTGCTGCTGCTGCTGGGACACTTCTCGGCCACGGCAGGCACCGTACTGGCCGTGGAGCAGCTTCCCGTGCTGCTGCTGGCCTAGCGGGGGCTCTTTGCCCTCCTGGCCAGGCTGCTCTCAGCTGCCCTGGTGGGTGGCTCCTGCCTGGTGTGGGGCGAGTCGGCCCAGATCTATGACCTTAGGAGAATAAGGCTAGACTGTACCACCCGACCGTGTGTGCCGGGGTGCATGTGTGTGACTGGCATCAGAAAAGAAGCTCCAAGTGTCCGCCTCATTTCATCCCGAGTTGGAAGAGCCACACGGTGAGGGACTGCCGGTCAGGTTCCTGCATAAACAACACCTTCGCCGGCTTCTCCCCTTCAGTCGCGCCACCCCCGTTCTGGGAGAGAGTGTGGGAGCTGGCCAAAACGCCCCGCCTTTGGCTCACTTACACCGACATGCCCTGGCCACCTTCGGCATCTACCTCACCTGCGGCTGCTCTGCCACTGCCTCACCATCTGCCCAGCCCGCAAGGGAGTCTCAAGCCCTGGTGGATGGTTGTCTGCAAAAACTGAGACGGAGCAGCCAGAGGAGGCGGTGGGGAAAGAAGGGAAGGCAAAAGTGCGGACCTTCCTTGGCACAAAGCTTCACAATAGACCAGGGGTCACCAACCTTTCAGGCCTCAGGGACCACTAAATTCATAATTTTAAATCCTGCGGACCACTAATATGAATCCAGCACGCCACTCGCTGAAGCCCCTGGACTCCCAGTGACGGGATGGCATCCTTCAGGCACTTAGCTTGGCCGCCTGTTTCTGCAACCTTAAATACTCAAAGAACCATTTGGACGCGTTTCTCACAGAAAACAAAACACCGGGATCTCTCTCTCTCTCTCTCTCTCTCTCTCTCTCTCTCTCTCTCTCTCTCTCTCTCTCTCTCTCTCTCTCTCTCTCTCTCTCTCTCTCTCTCTCTCTCATCTCTCTCTGTATCTCTCTCTCTTTTTCTCTCTCTCCCCCTCATCTCTTTCTCATCTCTCTGTCTCATCTCTCTCTCTCTTTCTCTTTCTCTCATCTCTCTTTATATATATCTCTCTCTCACCTCTCTCTCTGTATCTCTCTCTCATCTCTCTCTCCCCCCTCTTTGTCTGTCTTTCTCTCTGTCTCTCTGTCTCTCTCTGTCTCTGTCTTTCTCTGTCTGTCTCTCTATCACTCTGTTTCATTCTCTCTCTCTGTCTCTCTCTATCGTTCTGTTTCTCTCTCTCTCTTTTTCTCTGTCTGTCTCTGTCTCTCCCTCTGTATCTCTTTCTCTCTCTGTGTATCTCTCTCTTTCTGTCTCTCATGTCTCTCTGTGTGTGTCTCTGTCTCTGTCTCTCTCATCTCTGTCTCTCTCATCCGTCTCTCTCATCTGTCTCTCTCATCTGTCTCTCTCTCTTTCTCTCTCTCTCTCATCTGTCTCTCTTGTCTCTCTCCTCTCTCCTCTCTCTCTCTCCCCCCTCTCTCTGTGTGTGTGTGTATGTGTGTGTGTATGTATGTATGTATGTATGTATATATGTATATGTATGTGTAAGTGTATGTGTAAGTGTATGTGTATGTGTATGTGTATGTGTGTATCTATTTCTATCTCTATCTCTATCTCTATCTCTATCTCTATCTCTATCTCTATCTCTATCTCTATCTCTATCTCTATCTCTATCTATCTATCTATCTATCTATCTATCTATCTATCTATCTATCTATCTATCTATCTATCTATCTATCTATCTATCTATCTATCTATCTCCCTGCAAGGCAGCCGGCCCGGGTTCAAATCCCAGTAAGGGGTATGGCTATCTGACGAGAGCAAAATAAGCTCGAAATAGATCTATAATAGTTTCCCTTTATTTTCATTTATCAGCAAAAAATCCTACATATATATATATATATATATATATATATATATATATATATATATATATATATATATATATATATATATATATATATATATATATATATATACACACACACACACACACACACACACACACACACACACACACACACACACACACCGTATTTTTCAGAGTATAAGACGCACTGGAGTATAAGACGCACCTCAGTTTTGGGGGAGGAAAACAAGGAAAAAAGGCCTCTGCCTCTAAGCAATTTGCCAAACAGCAAACAGCAAATAGTACATATGATATACACTGTTTGCTGTGTATTTCTGTGCATGTGTGCCTGACCCATAGAAATAGCAAAGAATTGGAGAAATGTACATAATGCCAGAAAGTTTTCTTAAATGTAATCACACTAACTCCTCCCAATTATTTAAATAGATCTACTCCAAACATGACTAAGTGAGGGTTTAACTCAGCTGCCTTATCTTAATACTAAACAGGACACTGTTACATTTCAGATTATACTTTTACAGATCTTTAAATTTGATGTGGCTTTCTGGAAGTATACATTCTCTGCTATTTAAAAGAAGATAAAAAAGCACTGGGCCTTTTCAGAGCAAGCATTTATTTTAAAAAGCTTCTTCATTTTGTTAAGTTGTCTAGAACAATAATAAAGCAGTCTTTAAAAAATAAGTCTAATAATTTGAACACTCTACAAACATTTATAGTTATTAACTTACCTCCTTTCAGTTTCAGCAGTCCAACATTGCCAGCAGTTCATCTCCCAGCAATTTGTCTCCTTGCAGCCACCGTAGTTAGTTTCATTTTAGCACGTGGCTTGCAAGCCTGTCATCTGTGGGTCGGGAGGCAGATAATCACTTCCTTGTGCTATTCAGGCTCTGTCCTGTTTGCTGCAAAGAGGTAAATTGTTGGGAGGTAGAGGACAAAGGGTAGGGGTGACTGGGTAGGGCTACATTCGGTGTATAAGACGCAACCAAGTTTTCACCCTCTTTTGGGGGGTAAAAAGGTGTGTCTTATACTCCGAAAAATACAATATATATATACACACAGTATATGTACACTGAGAGCATATGCACCAAAGACAAATTCCTTGTGTGTCCAATCACACTTGGTCAATAAATAATTATTCTATTCTATTCTATTCTATTCTATTCTATTCTATTCTATTCTATTCTATTCTATTCTATTCTATTCTATTCTATTCTATTCTATTCTATTCTATTCTATTCTATTCATGTCTGTGTATATATCTTTTTAAAGTCGATTTCATGTCCTGTGGCTTTAAGATGTTGGACCAGGGAAGAAGTTGGTTCCTCTTTTTTGACTGTGTTCTTGTGTTCTTCAATGCGTGCATATATATCTCCCTTTATTTTCATTTATCAGCAAAAAATCCTACACACACACACACACACACACACACACACACACACACACACATATATATATATGTATGTATGTATGTATGTATGTATGTATGTATGTATATATGTATATATGTATATATATTTGATTGGCTGGGGGGTTGGCTGTGCTCTGATTGGCTGGGGGTGTGCTCAGGTTAGTCTGACTTGCAGGGGGATTTGAGATGGTGAGTTGCATTGCTGTTGTTTGGCTTCGAGTTCGTGGTCGTGCCACATCTTAATGGAGGGTGTCAGTTTGCTTCATGTATGGATTGGAGGGGTTTAAAGTGGCTAATGATGCAGCTGTAGTATGGCTTCTGGTTTGTGGTCGTGCCTCATTGGTGTGGGTTTGGGTTTGCTTATTGTGTGGATGTGTGGTGGTGACATCCTGTGTGGTTTTCGTCAGTGTGGGTCTGGTGTCCCGCCCTTATTGAAACCCGCCCTTATTGACAAACGAGTCCCTAACACAAAGAATGACACCAGACCCATATATATACTGTGTTTCCCTGAAAATAAGACAGGGGCTTATATTTTTGACCCCCCCAAAATGCCCCTGGCCTTATTTTCTGGGGGTGGCTTATTATTTTCGGGGTGCAGGCGGGGCGGGGCACGAGACGCACCACTTACTGGAGTTTGCCAGCTCCGTGGTCTCTCGGCTAGTCTCTTTAGGGAAAAAAACTTGAAAACAGACAAGCCGAGAGACCACGGAGCTGCAAAACTCCAGTAAGTGGTGCATCTCTCTTGGCAGGGCGAGGCAGGGTGGGCGTCCTACCAGACACTTGTCCCGGTACCATGGTCGCATTCTTACGGTGTTCTCTCCAGGGCAGCCCGTTCTAAAAGAATGCCGCGCGAATTCGAGAAGTTTGAACTCACGAGACGTTCTCTTTCAGAACGGGCTGCCGTGGAGAGAACACCGTAAGAACGCGACCGAGGTACCGGGACAAGTCCCAGGTAGGAGGTGCGTCTCGCCCTGGGGTTTGGCAGGGAGGGCGTGGCGTGGCAGGCGTCCTCCTCCCCGCCGCTTCTGGATTTGGAAGCCGAAGAGCTGAAGAAGTTTGGAGGAAAGAAAAAGACTTCTGCTGCTTTCCTTCCATGCAATCAAAAGCAGAAGCAGCAGAAGTCTTTCTTTCTTTCCCCCAAACGTCGGCTCTTCGGCTTCCAAATCCAGCCTGGACGGCAGCCGCTCTGGACGAGCGTCTAGGACGCATGTCTCACGGTGGGGAGAGCTGCGAGATGCATGTCCTACCTGGGGGTGGCAGGTGAGGCAGGTGAGGGGAGGGCCGGGCTGTGAGATGCTCATCTTACCAGCGTCTCGCAGAGAGTGCACGGCTATCTCTCTCTCCCCCCGCCACCATGAGATGTGCGAAAAAGTCTTCCTGGCGGCGCTTGGCTGTTTAAATAGGTTGGGAAGAGAGTGCACAGCTATCTCTCTCCCATGCACCACCACCCGGCTCTTGAGCGAAGCGGGAGGGGCAGGAAACAGTGGCAGAAGCAGCTGGGCACATACTTCCTTGTCCCCCCCTCTCTTTCTATCGCATCCCCCTCTCTCTCGGCAGTGAGGAGGGGGGAAGAGTGCACCAGAAGGAACCTATTGGCTGAATGCAAGAAATCTTTCCCCTTTCACTCCAAGAGTCTCACGAACACTCATTTCTGGCGGAGTTTTGAAGAGAGAAAGATTTCTTGCATTCAGCATGTTTGGAAAAGACAAGGAAGCGCAGCTCAGCCCGGCTAGAAGTTTGGCTGTCAGCTCCGCTTTCTTACGCAGCCCGCGAGATTGTCTTCATAGGCAGGAGGCGTTTCAAACTGACGTAGGCAGAGCTCTCTTGCTCTCCCAGCTGCTCTTTGTGCGGCGGGCGAGCGAGGGAGGGAGGCAGCGGCAGCAGGAGGCAGAGGGAGGTGGCATTGGGAGGCAGAGCCAAAGGGACTTGCTCTTGCTCTCCCAGCAGGGAGCTGCTCTTTGCTCTCGTCATCCCAGAGCAGCTCCTCCAGCCAGGTGCACTGCGGACCACCAAAATTTTCTCACGGACCACCAGTGGTCCGCGGACCACTGGTTGGTAGCTTCTGCAACAGACACAGTGCAAAAGAGCGGTGCATGCATGTCAGTACGAGTGTGCCGAAGGTGGGAATTTTTGGCAGGTGCAATCGAACTTCCAACACCAACAGCAGACTGGGCGGGATGAAAGGCAAGGCAGTGGCAGAGAAGCCGCAGGTGAGGTAGACACCGAAGGCGGGCAGGGCATGTTCGTGCGAGTGTGCTGAAGGTGGGGCTTTTTGGCCAGCTCCCACACTCTCTCCTGGAATGGGGGTGGCCAGCAGGAGCATGGGCAGCCGCTCTGCGGCCGAGAAGTGTCCCAGCAGCAGAAGGGCCAGCAGGCAGGGCAGGCGGAGGCCAGGGTGTGCCGAGAGCTTGGCCTGTGGGCACCGCAATAGCAGCAGCAGGGCGGCAGCCAGAGCCAAGGTCAGGCAGGGCAGCAGCAGGTTGCTCAGCAGCAGCATGGACAGCGTGGGGAGCTTCTCCCACCACCGCGTATTGGCCTGGCTGAAGAGCAGCCCGGCCCGGGTGCCACCAGCCTGCAGGTGCAGCAGTCCCAGCAGCTGGGCCTCAGGGCTGGCGACGGCTTCTGAAATCGATCTGGGGATGAACGGAGGGCTTCTTCCCTTTCAGTCCCTTCTGCATTCGCTGAAAGAGCCAAGCAGCAATTGCTCAGGGAGAAAAGGTATGGGGGGCATGGAGAAATCTTCCTCCCCCCACAGGCACTGCCCAATGTGAGCAACATCAGCTGGCCATGCCCACCACCCCACCACCCACTGATGACCCTCTTAACTAGGGCTGATTTTTGGGGTAGGGTTTATATTGCGAGCAGCATGAAAAATCAGACTAGGGCTTATTTTCGGGGTAGGTTGTATTTTTGGGGAAACACGGTAGCAGCTCAGTCTAGTAAGATAGGAAGCTGGGGAAGATGAGATTCAAACTTTCAGGGAAATTCCACTTTCATGAATTCAGTAGTAAAAGAGGGCTGGAGAGTCCTATCACAGTTTTTGTAAAAGTATTCACATGAATCTCATTGTATAGATTCTTTAAGTACAATTTTTTCCATTGCTATAATGAGCTATAAATTGAATTGATCATTGTTTGGTAGGCATTTTTGGCATGTTGCATTATTTAAAAAAGAATTAAAATGGAAATGGGCTGGTCACATAGCAAGAAGAACTGATGGCAGGTGGACAAAGTCAGTTATACTGTAGAATGGATTCTACTTGATAAAAAGTGTCCACAAAAGAAACCTAAAACAAGATGGATTGATGACATCAGCAAGTATTGCTGGTCCAATTGGCAAAAGAAAGTTCAAGTCCATATTGGTTGGAAATGTGCGGAAGAGGCCTTCATCCTGCAGTGGATAGACAATGGCTAGAATGATGATGATGCATTATTTTTTAAGGAATTTCTTGAAAAAGTAGCAGTCCTTGACTTATGACCACAATTGGCACCAGAATTTCCATTAATCAGCAAGGCAGTTGTTAAGTGAATCACATCCAATTTTATGACCTTTTTGCCACAGTTGTTAAGCAAATCACTGCAATTGTTAAGTGAATCACATGGTTGTTAAGTGAATCAAGTTTCCCCCATTGATTTTACTTGTCAGAAGTCACCTGGGAAGGTCCTAAATGGCGCTCACATGACTCCGGGACACGGCAGCTATTGGTTGCCATGCGAATGAATTTTCATCACATGACCATAGGGATGATGCAATGGTAGTAAGTGTGAGGACTGGTCATAAGTCACTTTTCAGTTTTGTAATTTCAAACTGTGACTAAATGAATGGTTGTAAGTCGAGGACTGCCTGTAAATAAGAATATAAAAGATAAACAGTATTAGGTCCAACCAACTTAACTGAACTTAGATTCTGTGGGATAAATGAATGATGGTTTATGTCATAATGAGATGAATTTAACTGACTTAGTCTATGTCTAACCTTTCTGATAAGTAAACAAACAAAAACTTGTCAATTCCAGTAAACCATAAGTAAGAAAAGGATAGGTACAGTAGGTATGTCTCTAGTAAAGAGTGCAATATTCCATAATGTTATATGATTAGTGATTACGAAAGACATCTTATCCATCTAAATATGTAAGGAAGATAGACACAAAGTGAAGAAAGACCAACTTTCCAGGAGATTGCTATAAGAAGCCTGCTACATTTTATTCCTTTGAAGTTCACTCAGCTTAGTCTCTTGTGAATTGAGGTTAATAACAATTTTGTATTTGTTCTGTTCTGTATTTCTCAGGAATGAATTGGAACGCCAGTTCCTTGAGTTGCTGCAGTTCAACATCAATGTTCCCTCGAGTGTTTATGCTAAGTATTATTTCGATTTGCGCTCCTTAGCAGAAGCAAACAATCTGAGTTTTCCTCTAGATCCCCTCAGCAAGGAAAGGGCATGTAAACTTGAGGTGAGACTTACTGTATTACACGTGTGCTCCCAGGTTCAGCTTATGGTCACTTACTCACACACTCACAGCCCTGGAAAATAGCTACACTCAAATCAAGTGTTTTTTTAATCAGGGTAACCTGGTCTATCCAAATATGGGACCGAACATACTGCTTCCGCTTTCGCCTTTCAGCCCCAATCCAGGAGCCTTCGCAGGCAGTTGCTTTCACAACAAACTTTTTTTGTTTTTGTAAATTTGTCGGTAAACATAAATTTAACACACTCAAATCACTTTCAGCCAAACACTGAGGCACAAGCGGTTCTTTAGAATACATGGAGACACAGTGAATTTAAAATAACAGCAAAATTTTACTGGTTACTATGTATATATATTTGCTCTTTCACACATACACACACTCATCCACGCTTACCCACGTCCTCAACTAGGCTGGCAGGCACTGCCAGAGGGACAGAAGCCACCAGCTCTGGGTCCAAAGACCACTCAAAGAGTGGGCAGGCTTCAGGACCCCTTTTATCTCCCAAAGTCCTTGCTTTGTTGATTCACAAGAGTGACAGCTACTCTTGCCTTGTTTGCATGTCTGATAGCTTTTGATGGGACTTGGGGAGGGTTTCCCATGTGCTCAGGCCCAACTTCTTGTCTGGTTCAGGTGACATTTTTTTCCTTTGTTTTCTTAATGACTTGGTTCCTTCTTAACTACTTCCCCTAAGGGAGATTTCCTGGCTTTTGTCCACCCTGCTTACATGCTTGCTTCATCTTTAGGTATAGCAGCTTAGTCTTAGTCTCACAGACTCTTGATCATCTCACCTTTTGAACATTACAGTAAGGCCTTGTTTTATTTTACACCAACTCACAAATGTATTGAATGAATTATAATTTCATTTGTTACCACCAGCAAGCATTGATCTTTGTTATATGCTACTGTCCCATTATTCTCTACTCGAACCTCATTCCCCAAACTGTGTAGCGATTTCTACTCTCCTGGGATCATGCAGAAAAGGTCAAGAACTTAGTTGAACATAGTCAGATATTTACTCAGACCTATTTATCCCATCAGGCATTTATATAACATCCCAAATGGTTTGACTATCAGAAAAGTTGATGAGGTCCCTGGGCTGCATCCTGCAGTTATCAGGAATGCAGAGTAGGTAGGGTTGAGCTTCTCATTGATTCCATGCTATGCCCTTCAGATTATCAGAAATGGACAAGTTTGAATGGCATGCTTAGCTATAACATGATAAAGCCATGCAGACAGGGTGCCTGAGAAGAACAGAGTAAAAAAAGAAAAAAGTAAGAGTGTACCATTATTAAAACAAGTTTAACATGAGAAAAGTGTTTGATATTTTTATCCTTTCTCTTAATATTTCTGGCAACAGTTTATTCATTCATGTCACAGATTATTAAACAAACAGTCTGAAAGCATTTTTACAAAGTTTAGACCAAGTAACTGTGATGCATTAAGGCAGGGCTGTCAAACTCATGGCCCGCGAGCCACATGCGTCATGTGCTGGCCACACCCACGCCCGGTTTAGCGAAGGGGAAAAAAGTTGTGATACGTCATGTGACACCGCCGTGACGACGCGAGTTTGACACCTCTGCATTAAGGGGAAGAGGTTGGGGATCTTCTCATGACACTGAGAAAAGGAACATGGATTTCTTTGATAGATTTGTATCCCACCATTTCTATGGGAGTTCAAGGCAGTATCCATAGCATTTCATCCTCTGCTTCTTCCTGATCCTGTAGAGCAGTGTTTCCCAACCTTGGCAACTTGAAGATGTCTGGACTTCAACTCCCAGAATTCCCCAGCCAGCGAATGCTGGCTGGGGAATTCTGGGAGTTGAAGTCCAGACATCTTCAAGTTGCCAAGGTTGGGAAACACTGCTGTAGAGTAAGTTGAGTAAGAGGGAAAGTGGCCCAAAGCAGCTGTGAGTTGCTCCCGGTTCAGCCTGGTTCAGCGAACCGGTAGCGGCGGCGGGACGCTCCGCCCACCCGCCCGGGATGCTCCGCCCACCCACCCGGGACGCTTCTGCGCATGTGCAGAAGTGTCATGCATGCACTCATGCGCGTGCGCAAACCGGTAGCAATGGGATTTACAACCCACTACTGGCCCAAAGTCATCCAATCAGCTGCCATGGCTGGAGGATGGATTTGAATCTGAATGTCCCAGATCCTGGTCCAATACCTTAACCATATACTACACTAGTTTTAATGGATTTGCTTCAGGTACCACAGTCTGGCATACATTCAGATGTGCACTTACTTTGGATGTGCCGCCCTGAGTCCTGAGGGAGTAGGGCGGCATAGAAAAACTGCCAAATAAATAAATAAATGTGGAGGTTTCAGGCATAATATCTAGTAACCATTATCACTAAATCAGGCAATTGTATGTGTTTGACCTTCTTCACTCTCCATTCTCCTACAGGCCATTTCTCGCTTGTGTGAAGAGAAGTATAAGCACTTTAGGAAATCTGCAAAGAAGGTCAGTCAGTTCAGACAATTTGACTGTAATTAGATGGTCTCCTGCTGTTATCTCCTAACAGTGAAGTCTGGGATACAAGACTCTAGAAGTACTGTTTCTGTCATCAACTTTGGGTGGGTCAGTTTTGGTGATTTTTTTTTGTTATTTTTAGATCTGCCTTTACAGTGCCTCCCCTTTTGTGTAGCACACAAAAATAAATATTGGGACTAGTGAAAAATAACTTTTGAAGAAGATTTGTTTGGTTGTTCATTGCAGCTCCTCTCCTTTTTGGTGGGGAGAAGGCAAATGCATACTTGTGCTTAGAGGAGGAAACATAAGAAACCAATATGAGCATCATTAAAGAGGAGGAGAAGGAAAGGTCCTTAACAGAAATAGCCGCATGAAAACCAACATCACAAAAGAAGGTTGGAAGAAGTGTGATAAAAAAAGAAGTTGGACATGTTTGACATCCTCTTCAATATCTTCTAGTGGTTTTCCTTGGTTTCACATACTTCTTTGCTCTTTGATTGATGCTGCTTTTTCTTCTGTAGCATCTGTGGAGAAGGCAGTACCTGTGGTAGCCACTGTTCCCTCTAAGCTGCGCTGGTGCTCAGGCGCGCAGGCAACAACAAACTTCAGCGCAGCACTTTTCAAGTGCAGCGCACCACCCTGCGAGCAAGCCCGTCACCCAGCCTGCTTATGATCGCTCTATCTATTGAATGAATGTCAGCCTCTGAATGCTGTCTGGCTTTAAATCGAATGGGGTCTTAGTTCTGCGGTGGGCGGTCTCCTAATGTGTATGTGTGTGTGTGTGTAGGGGGGGAGTATAAGAGAAGGAGGGAGGAGGAGGGTGTGTGTATGCGCGCATGCGTGCTCGGGTGGTGGGGGGAGATTTTAAAAACTTCCGGTGTGAAGCTTCTAATCCAGCACGGAGCCGTCCCCTGTGCCTCCTTTGCCCCCGGGCGCCCTGCGAACGGGCTGCTCCCCTCCCCTCAGCTAGCCTTCACACCCCCGCTCCCCGCCCAAATG
This sequence comes from Diadophis punctatus similis, assembly GCA_023053685.1. Taxonomy (NCBI): domain Eukaryota; kingdom Metazoa; phylum Chordata; class Lepidosauria; order Squamata; family Dipsadidae; genus Diadophis; species Diadophis punctatus. The sequence continues at coordinate 4,103,272 of JALIGW010000019.1, read as the reverse complement.
TTGTGGCTACTCCTCGTAAATCTCCAACCTTCACACCTCCAAAAAGTAGTTAAGTGTCTGGAGCGCCTGCATCTCCCTCTCTGGGACTAGTCAAAAATAGAAGGGGAGGGGGAGGAGGAGAAGAGGAGGAGGAAGAAGGCAAGGAAGAAGACGTTACCAACAGGCAACAGACTGCAAATTATGCAGACAGAAATTCTTGCCTATTGCCAGGTCACGACTCACGGTGCTTTCTTTCTCCTGGAGTCCGGGTGACCACCCCCCTCCTTCCCCTTCCCATTCAACCCGGTCTGGCCCCACCCCTGCTTTCCTTACTCCGGTCTCCCCAGTCTCTCTCCTCACCCCCCCCTCAAACACCCAGCCTTGCAACTGCAAATAACTCAGTGATGAAAGATTTTTTTCCACCAACTGCAGGAGACAGTGTTAATCTTTTAATAAAAGATCCCATTACAATAGGATCTGTCTGATCTAGATCTAGAAATACAGCCGTGCTAATATTAGAAGACACTAATCATGCTGAATGTAGCTGTTGGGAATCGTTCAGCATTCATGGAGGAACATTGTTTCCCATCCCTGATACAGAATTTTAACAAATGAACTTCTGTCTGCTGGAATGCAACTTTTAAAATAGTAATGTCAATCTTGCAAAGTAGAGTTATCATTTAGGAATGGAATTGGAATTGGAATTGGAATAATAAATAGGAGCTGCTTCATGGCTTTACTTGATTCTTTTGTTCATTTTTTAATTTCGCTATGGCAGTCTGTCACAAACAATATTAAAACTAAAACTAAGGAGAAATTTCCTGACAGTTAGAACAATTAATCAGTGGAACAGCTTACCTCCAGAAGTTGTGAATGCTCCAACACTAGACATTTTTAAGAAGATGTTGGATAACCATTTGTCTGAAGTAGTGTAGGGTTTCCTGCGTAAGCAGGGGGTTGGACTAGAAGACCTCCAAGGTCTCTTCCAACTCTGTTATTATTATTATTATTATTATTATTATTATTATTATTATTATTATTATTATTATTATTATTATTATTATTATTATTATTATTATTATTATTATTATTATTATTAAAACTTGAAAGCCTGTTTAACATTTCATTCATTAACTTAGGCAAGGCAAATTTGTAAATTCCAGCAGGTGAAATTGGAGTTTGTGCTCTGAAAAAGGCCCTAAATCTGCCTTTTCCCACATCCCTTATACCCTGCTTATACCACTGTTGGTCAGCTTTTGATCCAGTTCTACAAGGACCCTTTACCTTCTTATGTTCATATGGACAAACGGAAAAACAATAAAGAGCCATCATGGCCCACAGAAAATAAGCCCTCTTTGCACATTCCAGTTTTTAGCCTGGTGCTTTAAACCTCTACACCAAACTGATTTTATTGTTATAGGGGAAGGGAAGGGAAGGAAGAAAGGGAGGGAGGGAGGAAAGGGGAAGGGAAGAAGCAAGAAGGGAGGAGGGAGGGAGGAGTAAAGGGAAGGGAAGGGAAGGAAAGGAAAGGGAAGAGAGGAAGAAGGGAGGAGGGAGGGAGGGAAGAGGAAAGGGAAAGGAAAGGGAAGGCAGCAAGAAGGGAGGAGGAAAGGGAAATGAAACGAAAGGGAAGGGAGGGAGGAGGGAGGGAGGAGGAAAGGGAAAGGGAAGGGAAGGCAGCAAGAAGGGAGGAGGAAAGGGAAAGGAAAGGAAAGGGAAGGAAGGGGGGAGGGAGGGAGGGAGGGAGGAGGAAAGGGAAAGGGAAAGGGAAGGGAAGGGAGGAGGGAGGGAGGAGGAAAGGGGAAGGAAAGGAAGGAAGGAGAAAGGAAGGAAGGGGAAGGGAAGGAAGAAAGGGAGGGAGGGAGGAAAGGGAAAGGAAAGGAAAGAAGCTTTTTCTCTAACATATTGAACATCACAATAGTGCGGGGTCCTTGGTGCTCTCTGAACTTGGTTGTTTTCTTACAGACTTTTCATTATCCAAACTAGGTAACATCATCAGTGCCAGTGGGAGTGATGATATCATATTATCTAGTTTGGGTAATGAAACGTCTGCAAGAAAACAACGGAGCTCAGAGAGCACCAAGGACCCCTCATTTCAACTCTGAGCTACAAATATTCTCCTTTATTGTGTTATAAGGAAATATCCTTTTAGGTTCAGTTCCAAGTGGGGAAAAAGACACTGGATTCATGAAGGTTGCTTGGAAGGAAGGTTTAATGGTGGACAGGAGCACATGGCAGGAGCCCCTGTACAGAAAAGGTAACTTACATGGTTCCAGGTGTGGTGAAGAGAAAAAAAGAGAAAGAGGAATGCTGAGTTCCTGGTTTTTATAGTCTAAGTTGGGTCCCACCTCTTAGATTTCCTTTTCCTGTATAGAAATGTATCCCATTGGCTCTCAGACCCCCCAGGGGCATGCTGGGGTGGCTCTTGGCTTTTGTCTAATCCAGCTTTGGCTGAAATGAAAGGGCCTTGGGCAAATCCTATTATGGTTTTGTTATGCAGAAGACTTTCAGCCAGGTGAGAGGAATGTGTGTGCTGGGCCCAGTCCTTAATGACCCATTTGCAAGGCGTGGGGGTTTTCCAAGAGGAGTCTTTTGTCTGTTTAAAAAGCATGTTTCCAGATGTTTCCACAGAATATTTTCTACCTTTTAATATCTCCTAGGATATCTCATTTCCTAGGAGAGGGGTGGGTGCTAACTTCCTACAATCCCTCATTTTTTTTTCAAAACATGTGAGTGCAACACATGTTTTGACACAAGCTTCAAATTGATCAGGTCAGGGAGATTTTATGGGTGCTTTCAATTTTCTCTGATGCAGAGGGGAAGACATTGAAAGAGGCAGTTGAAAGAGGCAGCAGCAGGATTCCTTCAGTGGCTCCCAAAAGGAGAGCTTTCAACCATGATGGTCAATGGCCAGGGCAAAAGTTTACAGTATCCAATTTTCCATGCCAATTATGTTCAGATGTTTGATAACACTTTCGATGAGCTCCCAGACAGGTTTCAAGCAAGCACAGGCCCCACAATATTCCCACAGCCATGGTTTACCTTGAAATCACAGGCTGCCCATTTCCAAGGGATGGTTCTTGAATCTGCCCTAGCTCTTACTTTAGTGCATCTAGGATTTGTGAGTCCAAATTGAAGTTAGCCAGTGTGCAATCTAGGCTTTTTTTTTTTTTTTTTTTTTTTAGAATGAGCCCTGGGACTCTTACTCCTGAGACTACCAGTGCAAAATACCCTGCTTTACTGGGCAGCAGTCAGGCCTTGGGTTTTCGAAGATCCTTTCTGCTAGCTCTTCAAGTGGGGAAATTGCCTGAGGGGACCTGTCCCCTTCCCCCATGGAATTAGCAGGGAGATATGACTGCCTGGGCTTTAATGCCACAAAGCAGGAGTCAAAACAACAATAACAAAAAAAAAAAAACAGCAAGCTAAAAGCAGCTTTGGGTGGAGGTAGGTGAAAAAGGGATAACCTCAGTCTAATTCTGAATGGCGTGTCTCTGTGTGTTTGTGTATGCAGCTACAAATTTACCTCCCACTAGACAGAAATCTAAAGTGTACAGAACTCACTGTGGCAACCACTCCCAATACAATTCTTACATGAGTACATTAAACTGATTACAATATAGATGAGACAAGAAAGAGAAACGTTACAATGAATTTCAGTGAATGAAGCAAGGAAAGAAAGAAAACAAAGAAAAAAACTTTACAATGAATTTCTGTGACTGAAGCAAAGAAAGAAAGAAAAACTTTACAATGAATTTCTGTGACTGAAGCAAAGAAAGAAAGAAAAACTTTACAATGAATTTCTGTGACTGAAGCAAAGAAGGAAAGAAAAACTTTACAATGAAGTTCCCCCCTCCCCCCTAGTCTTTTCAGCTGTCTGCTGGGGATTGAAAATAGATGTTTGGTCTTTATTTGTCCATCTCAGGGTCCTTTCATTCATGTCTGCTGGGTGGCCTTAGGTGTTGGTGGTAAGGCTGGTCAGTCAGGCTTGGAAAGATCTGCTCCACTCTGGTTGCTGTGATGACTAGAGGACTAGATTCAAACCCACTTCTGGCTCAAATGGATGGAATGTCTTTACTGGAGGCAGTGTCTGAGCCCATTTGCTCTGCTTCCATAGGCTTCAGGATCATGTGTGCAGGGCTGAAAGACATAAGAACAGGGTCCCTTCCCCCTTTTGCTGGTAATTCTACCACGAGAGGCATTGTAAAAGGATTAGAGATTTGGGGGGGGGTAGATAGCTTGCAGGCAGGGTTTGAGGAAAACAATCAACACATCAGTATCGCAGTTAAATCAATTATAACAAAATGGAGACATCACCAGGGGAAAAAAATGAACAGACATTTCCATCTTAGAAGAGAATTGGCATCCATTAAACATCACAGAAGGGCAATATTAAAACTGTTTGAATGTACATACAGTAAATGTGAGAATGGAATTTTCCTGTAAATTAACTTAAAACATTGTCCCTTAAATTTTGGCTTTTCTTAAAAACACCGAGAAGAATAGGAAAATTGAACTCTGTTCCTTGTCCCAGATCAGGTTGGCCAGTCCTAACTGGGCAAAGACATTTTCCTTTCTTTTCAGTGCTTTTAATTTTCTAACAATTTGAAATTCATATCTCTAGGAAACAGAGATATTTTACAGTTGCAATTACCTCGAGTGCGCACAAGACAAGACAAAGACGTACACAGACACAAAACATGGACAAAGAGGATGACAGGACACACACACAAGTCCTTCCTGCCATAAATCTCAGTTAAAATTAGGGAAGGCACAAGTCTTAACAAACAAACCACGTGGTTACATATAAGAGAGAGAGAAGAAGAGAGAGAGAAGAAACAACAAACACCTCAACATTTTTCCTTTTCTGTTTTCTTAAGTACCTTTATTTAGCCAAATTGGCTGTTTTGTTTTGTTTTGTTTCTCTGTGTCATCCCTCAGCATAGCCCATTTTCTACACAAGTTTCCTGCTTTTACTTTTGCACATTCCTGTCATACAGATATATTCCTGGCGTCCCAGGTTCCAAGCCCTCACAAGGGTCTCCGCCACCCTCAAACTAGAGCTTCCCATGATCCTTTAAATGTAAGGTTCACTTTGGCTTAGCTAGTGACGCGCTCAACAGTTTCAGAGACTAAAAAAACTCTGGGAAGGACTTCCGATTCCCTCGTAGAAGTAAGGCCCCCTTCCTGTAGGGAATCTCTCTAGGTTTATCAGATCCAAAAAGGGGATCTGCGAGGACTAGCCGCCCCTGTACAGCTAGTACTAGGACCTCCACACTCACGGGCTTCACATTTAGAACTGAAAAATTCTGGGGTTTGCTTTTGGGATGTGCACATAAAAACGACAACAACAACAACAAAATTTGCTTTCCCACCCTTCAGTCACACACACACACACACACACACAGACATTCTCCCTCCTTCCCTAACAGAAGGTCCTGTGCTCTGTAAACGCTAAACAGAACTTACACAAATCAAAACAGAGAAAGAGAAGACATTGACACATAGGCTGGTAGATGAGAAAGAAACTCTATACTACCAAATGAGGATAAACAAAAATAATTCAATATTATGAAAAGCTGTATGAGCAAGGAGTTTCAGAAAATAAAATTAAAGAATATTTGAAAAAAAAATGGAATTGCCTAAAGTACCAGAAAAGGACAAAAACTATTAAATGAATGAATAGCAATGATGGAATTATCAGAAGCAGATCAAGAGACAAAAGAACAACCAAACACCAGGACCAGGTGGGCCAGTGGCAGAATTTTACAAAGATTTTACATAATGAGGTATTGATTGATGTAAAAGGTACCACATTCCTGAATGGGAGCAAATATTACTTTGATTCCAAAATAAGATTCAGATTTAATGCAGATAAAACTATAGGCCCATCTCTTCACTGAATGCTGACTATAAAATATATACTTCAATAATGGCAGCAAACTAAAAGGTTCCTAAATGAATTTATACATTCAGCTCTCTTAAGCTTTTTTCTAAGAGACAGATTAAAAACAAAATGAGAATGATTTTAAATACATTTTAAAAAAAGGACACAAGAAAAGGATGCTATTCATTTTGATACTGGAAGTGCTAAATATAAATATTATGGCAGACACAGAAATTAAAGGCATGGAAACTTTGAAAACTAATTTTGCACCAAGAGAGAAATAAAATATGTTAATAACCAACCTTACTGACAATTTTGTTGTCCAAAACTAGAGGAGATAATTAAGTCCATACTTGACTTAATACTTACAAACAAAGAAGAAGTTGTAGAAGGATTTGAAACTGCATCATTAACATAACAAAAACGATTGAACACAATTGAACACACTAAAGTCTTAGATTTTAAAATAAAGCTGACCTTAATAAACTCAAGAGAAACTTGAGAAAGATTCCTTGGATGAAAGTCCTAAAGGAAAGAAGCAACTCAAGAAGCTGCTTGGTAAACTCTGAAAAAACTTGATTATAAAAGCCAATTGCACAAAAGCAATCAGGAAAAAAAAACCAGAAATCCAAGAAACCAGCATGGCTGCACAAAGACCTCACTGACAAATTGAATGAATGAAGGACAGATACAAAAATGGAAACAGGGACACATAACTAAAGCAGAATATCAGCAGATAGCAAGAATCTGTAAAGAAAAATCAGGAAACAAAAGCCTTGAATGAACAACGACTTGCAACAAAGTGAAAGATAATATAAAAGATTCTTCCAATACATAAAAAAAAACAAGAAGAAAAATCAAGGAAACAGTTGGACCACTAAGGAGAGAAGGCAACACAGAGAAAGCCATGAGTTGCTTAACTCATTCTTTGCATGTCTTCTTGCAAAAAAGAAATGCAACCCAACTAACCAGAAATATAACTGGAAAGGAAAAATAAAACAGACTGTAAACTAAAGTTAAAATAAGCAAAAACAGTAAGAGAACACCAGGTCCCAGAGTCCTAAAGGAGCTGGTAAATGAAATCTCAGAACCACTGCACATCTTTTAAAAAAAATCTTGGGACACGGGGACCACCTGAGAAACTGGGAAAAAGCTAATGTGGTTCCCATCTTCAAAAAGAAAGAAAAAAAAACAACTAGACTGAGCCCTATCTAATGCAAAGAAAAGTAAAATCCTACCCCTAGGTAAGGAAAACCAAAAATATAGATAACTATTATAAATTGGTGCAACAAATTAAAACAGATTTGGAGAAGTGGAAAAGAACCACCATAAAATGAGTATCCTGCAATGGCTAGCAGACAAAACAGGGCTGGGGGGGGAGAAGGGGGGGAGAAGGGGGGGAAGGAAATATCAAAGGATTTAGGAAGATACATTAACTTGGTTAAACAAAAAGCATGATTATTTTTTCCCTAAAATGATTTGTACCCAGACAACACACTATTCAATTGAAATTGGAATTTATATATGCCATAAAGTAAAATTAAAAAGCAAAAATTACCCCCACACACACATACACACATGCAAACACACATTTCCCAGTTTTCTATGGTTTAAAGTAAAATTTAGAGGTAGGTACTCACCTTCTTTCCAAGCAGCCCTTGAATCAAAACCCCTTTAAAACCTACTTCCCAATGGCCAAGGCCTAATAAATTTATTTAGGCCAGGATCATTGAAGAGGTTACTTGGAATCCATCTGGCTCGCCAATTGTTATAAGGAAATATCCTTTTAGGTTCAGTTCCAAGTGGGGAAAAAGACACTGGATTCATGAAGGTTGCTTGGAAGGAAGGTTTAATGGTGGACAGGAGCACATGGCAGGAGCCCCTGTACAGAAAAGGTAACTTACATGGTTCCAGGTGTGGTGAAGAGAAAAAAAGAGAAAGAGGAATGCTGAGTTCCTGGTTTTTATAGTCTAAGTTGGGTCCCACCTCTTAGATTTCCTTTTCCTGTATAGAAATGTATCCCATTGGCTCTCAGACCCCCCAGGGGCATGCTGGGGTGGCTCTTGGCTTTTGTCTAATCCAGCTTTGGCTGAAATGAAAGGGCCTTGGGCAAATCCTATTATGGTTTTGTTATGCAGAAGACTTTCAGCCAGGTGAGAGGAATGTGTGTGCTGGGCCCAGTCCTTAATGACCCATTTGCAAGGCGTGGGGGTTTTCCAAGAGGAGTCTTTTGTCTGTTTAAAAAGCATGTTTCCAGATGTTTCCACAGAATATTTTCTACCTTTTAATATCTCCTAGGATATCTCATTTCCTAGGAGAGGGGTGGGTGCTAACTTCCTACAATTGTTACAGTAATATATTCTAAGAAACCAGAAAGATGAAGATCTGGATGTCTGTTTTAGACCAGAGTGAAAGTTTGCATAACTGAATATTCCTTCACGTATAATATTCCCTTAAGACAGAAAACACTGATTTCGTTGTCCTCTTGGGTGACATCTGTGAAAAAAATTCAGGTGCTCAGGCATGAAAAATGTGCCTCTCAGACCATATACTTTTCCACTCACACTGAAAAAAAATTAGAGGGAACATTGGTGGTAGCACAACATGAGCTTCTGATTAGAGAGTCTGTTTCTTCTCCATAGTGGGTGGAGCTAGCCTCCAAGATTGGGAAAAGACCACCTCTAGCCAATCGGAACTGAGTCTGAACAAAAGTATAAATAGCATTTCTTAAGGTTCCAACCCCCTCTTCAAGACTCAGTTCAATAGCCAGAAGGACATGTGATCATAGAACTCCTTGAAGGTTTCTCCATCAATCCGATTCATGGCACAGTGAGTTTTTGATTTATCTCGGCCCCAAGAGCACCCCAGGTGGTTCTAAGTGTCCCTGGGTAGAAGGCACGCTAGAGCGAAAACTCTACTGCTGCTCTTAAACTGGTTGGTACGTCAGACCAGCCGCTGAAATAAGGCAGAAGTGGGTGATAATCCTCCTGCTTTACACCCTAGACTTGGAATTCAATAGATTGTCTGGACAGAAATCAGAGCCAAATTCCCTTTATTGCCTTCTGTGGAACTGGAGGATTGAGCTGGGGACATTCTTATCCCACATCTACCCCTCATTGACTGAAAATCATTTAAAGGAACTGAATAGACTTCTTAACAGATCAAATTGGGGCTCCGGAGGGAATATAACAAAAATCCACAGAGAGAAGGCAAAGGGTTAACTCAGAAGGGGCAAGCCGAAGGCGAAGATTACATCTAAGCGATTTCAAAACAAAGAGCTTGCAGAGGAGCGTGCTACAGCTGATTCTGACCGAATCAGAGCTGCAACTAAAAGGGAAACTTTTAAAATCCCCTTGCAGAGCTCTCTCTAGAAGCTGATTCGCTTGCTTGCCTGGCTTTTAAGTTTCGCGCTGCAGAAAGAGCTTCAGATTGCCGCGCCAGCCATTTCCTCTAAAGCCACGAGGTCGGAGAGCTAACAAGGCTCATTTGCATAGACACGCCTCTGACCAGAATCTGACATAAAAGTTGTTTTTTAATGGCAGAAAAGAGGCAGAGACAGGGCAAAAATCAAAATATATCTAAGATATCATGCCCTGAAGTGAATAGAGGGGATTATCTCTCCCCTCACCATGCCTGCTAAGGAACTCACAAAAGGGGTCAAGCCTCCATTTCTGATGGGAATTCTAGTAACCTCCGACTGGGAAACAAAAGGAGGTGGTATCAAATCAGACCTGGGAGGGTCAGGAGGGGGAGGGGTTGGGGGAGGAGTGCCCAGTGCCCAGTGCCCAGTGCCCAGTGCCCATCAGCTTCCTTTTCCAGCAGAAGTTTGGGAGTGAACATAGGCACAGCACTGAGCCATAGAGCGTCATCAGGTTGATCCACAGGGTCAATTTCTCTGGATCATGCTCACCTGCAGGTTATCAGCTAGTTGTCTCTAAGTCTGTTGAATGAGATTCCAACAAAGGAAGGTAAGTTGAACCTCTTCCTAAATTCCAAGGCAGGTGGTTTCCCTCATCATGCACTGCTTGAACATGTGGGGCATGTTGAACATATAGAACACAAGGTCTGGCAATCAAATCCCACCAGAAAATATACTAATGGACAAAATATATAGATGTGCCGAAATGGACATGCTGACTATTCAACTCAAAGGACAATGCGACTCAGAATACTACAAAACATGGACTAGATGGTACAACTGGACTAAAAAAAAAGAGGAAAGACTGTGTGACAACGTGAGAAGAAAACAAAGACAGAAGAGACTGTAAATTTATGATTTAATGTGCATAATTGAGATATAACAATGTTGTAAAAACGGGTGTAGATCTGTATCAAAATATTCAGATGTTTAATGAAGAAAAATAATAAAAATCTAATTTTAAAAAAAAAGAACACAAGGTCTGGCTTAAACGATCAACATGGTAGCCGTGATGATGTCATAAAACTCCTCCCCTTTCCTTAAAAAAATGTATTTCACATTGGGAGTTGAGAATTGAAATAGAAGTATTCTGAGCACCACTGTTCTGATTCTTATGAAATTTATCAGGAGTTATGCCCTGATAAGGATTTGCCATGCCTGAAGAATTTATTGGTCTGATCTACTAGCATTTTTCACATGATTCTCAATGAGCAAATGAAACTCCCATTTCCAGATCTTGCCCTGAATCAGAGCAAAAGCTAGGTGAACACTGTTTCTTTCATTATCCTCAGTTCTGGTTTTATACCTCTGGCCTGCACATACTGTTTTTTTTTAATTGGAACAACAGTGTAACACTTCCATACTAATTGATGAAAGTGGATTGCCACAATGCCTAGGATCACCTACCTATTTTAACAGGAAGGTGCAAACAGAAGTGCAACAAGCATTTTTGCACTTAATTTTATACACTTTTTCGCGTAATGATTTGGTAAGTTTAAATTCTGCCCGTACCACCCGTGGACAGCCCAGTCAGGGCCCTGTACACCGACGCACAGATGCCCGCAGACGCTGAGGAGCTACTCCGACTGGAGGACCGCCACATCGAGACAACGCTCCAGCGAGCGCACCAGACGGTGGCATGGCCAAGTAAGGCGTCAACCATAGTGTCTCTCTCCTGCTGTACATCCCTCAAGTGGCCCCACATTCTGCAGGACCACATGACCGCGTCAGACACCAGGGCACATCAGGATCTAACCAAGTTCCTGGCAGCGGCACAGTTCACATCCAACACAATTCTTCAGGCCACTATTTCTGTGGCAAGGGCAATGGGGTCCGCGATGGTGGTACACAGAAGGACCTGGCTGCGTAACTGGTCCACGGACCTCCGCCTCAAATGGCGGTTAGCGGCCACTCATCACCAATCAGTCCCTCTTTGGGGAAGTCCTGAATCCCATAGCGGTGGGAACCAGGGGCAAACGTAAAACTCTCCCCTCGGGCAGCCGGAAATCCACTTACCGAGCTGCCCCTTTTCCAAGAAGGGGACTCAGAGGGCTAGAACAACCTTATGGGGAGTTCCAGGGGCAGTACCAAGGGCAAACGGGTGGCCGCCAGAGAGGCGCCTATGACAGGACCTTTAGGGGTAATCAACCTAAACGGCCTTTTCGAGGGGCCGGTGGCCGCCCCTTCCGCCGGAATAAGTAAATTACCGGAGGGCCCTCCCATAGGGGGTCGCTTGGCACTAGTTGCCAAGCGATGGGAGGAGACCACTACGACGCTTGGGTTTTAGAAACCCTGTCATCCGGGATTAGACTCGAATTTATTTCCACCCCCCGAGGTTTTTTCTACGCTGTCCCTTGCCTGCAAATTTCAATAAAAGGGCCCTGATGAACGAGGCCATCAAGCACCTGCTGGACATTAGAGCCATCCAACAGGTGCCACTAGACCAGGGGTCGGCAAACTTAAACACTCAAAGAGCCAATTGGACCCGTTTCCCACAGAAAAAAAAACCACCGGGAGCCACAAAACCTGGGTGGGCATGGCCAACTCGACATCACTCACTCCCACCCAGTCACATGGCCCCCTAGCCACGCCTACCCAGCTGGTCATTAGGGCAGAGAACTGGGAACCACAAAACCTTTCTCTCTCACCCCCCCTCTGCCTCTGTATCTCTCTCTCCCCCTCTCCCTCTCTCTGCATCTCTCTCCTCCTCTCTCCCCCTGTCTCTGCAACTCTCTATGGCACTCTCCCCCTTTCCCTCTCTATATCCTCCCTCTCTGTATCTCTCTCCCCTTCTCCCTCTCTCCCTCTCTGTGTCTCTCCCCCCTCTCTCTCCCCTCTCTCTGTATCTCTATCTCTATTTCTATCTCCCTCTCTCCCCCTCTCTCTCTATCTCTCTGTATCTCTGTCTCTCTCTCCCCCTCTGACAGATAACATTACAAACACTGATCTTTCTTGGGCATGCAGTTCATATATGAAGTGCGTCACAAAGCAGTTTTGATGTGTGTTTTGCTTATTCAGTAATATTGTAATATACTGAAACCGGTGTTTCAATTTGGAAAGTCCACTGCAGTTAATGAAACAAATATCCAAAAAATAAGTTTTAAACCATTGTTTTAAATGGTGTTTAAAATAAATAGTGATTAAGATGCATCTTTCTCTCTTCTCTGAGCGGTCCTTGGTGCTCTCTAAAGTTTGTTTTCTTGCAGACGTTTAATTATCCAACTAGGTAACAGCATCAGTGCGATCTCATTTTAATCAGGCCAGCTGTGATTTGGCCTTGCAGGCTATTTGATCTCAGTCACATCAGGACAATTCAATTTGCAAGCCAAATTGTGGGCATTTCATTATGCTCCTCACTGTTACAAAACACCCATGTCCCTTAGCAGCCCAGTTCTAGACAGGTTGCCCTCACCCTGTGAGCCCCCTCCCAGTATAGATTTAAAATCAAGCCTTGCCTTGTTTCTGACAAACATTGATGGATTGGGCTCAGATGTAGCATAAAGCTATCAGGGCGAGAGCTAATCAGAGAAACATCAGAATGAAGCAAAATCCTCCACTATTTCCTGGCAGTAGACCTCCTGATCTCTAGCAAGTGCCACTTTTGAACAAGCAGAAAATCTTCCAAATGAATTGGAAGATATCTGGCTGCAGACGGATCCAAAGGATCAAAACCGCCAGCAATTCCCAAAGTTCCTTCCTTCCTTCACTCCTTCCCTCCCTCCCTCCCTCCTCTTTTCAACTGAAGAAGCTTCTTGGATGAAAGTGAAACGTTTTTAAAACGTTTTCAAAGAAAATCCAAGAAAGTCCTGTTGCCTTTTGGAAAAGCACTTTTGGGACAACCATAACCTGGATGACTGAAAATCTCCATAGACATTAGAGATTCCCTTTTCAACGCAATGCAGCTAGCCCCGAAACTAAAACTCTTCCCCGTTGCTCTTCCCACGGTTCTCCCCAGAGCCCCCTGCTGCCTTTCTGCCCCTCATCACGCACCCACGGAGGTGTCATTCCTAAACAGCAGGAGCGAACCTGAGTTTTAAGTCCTCTGTTTTTTCTCCAATCTGGGTTCTGTTGCTAACATTTCCTCCCCCCACTCGTAACGCCCACAGGAGCAAAAAGCAGAGGCACGCCGCTTTGCATGCTGGGAAACGTAGTCCGAGCTTAGTTCGGGACTGGGAGGCTTGCTCCGTGCTCAGCATTTGATCTGCTTGGTGACAAAGGCACCACTCGCAAAGAAAAGATGAGATAAAGCAAGGGACTGTGGCATGGGGAGCATGCATGAAGTTTGCATCGAAGTGATTCCCATTTCCTGAGTCCAAACCTCCTCTTTTAAAAGCAGATCGAATGCTGAGCATGGAGCAAGCCTCCCAGTCCCGAACTAAGCTCGGACTACGTTTCCCAGCATGCAAAGTGGCGTGCCTGTGCTTTTTGCTCCTGTGGGCGTTACGAGCGGGGGGGGAGGGAATGTTAGCAACAGAACCCAGATTGGAGGAAAAATGGTGGACTTAAAACCCAGGTTCGCTCCTGCTGTTTAGGAATGACACCTCCGTGGGTGCGTGACAAGGGGCAGAAAGGCAGCAGGGGGCTCTGGGGAGAACCGTGGGCAGAGCAACGGGGCTGGGAATGTGGGATGCGTGCACAGAGAGGAAGAGAGCCTCGGCAGCTTGCAGGTGTGGCGAAAAGATTTAGGGGTAAGAGTTAGTGAGTTGGGGGTTGTTGAGAAGAGCCACATTCAAGGGGCCAAAGAGCCACTTGTGGCTCGCGAGCCGCGATTTCCGACCCCTGTGCTAGACCAACAGGGACTGGGGTTGATAGATAGATACATTTATTGAATAGCCCGAAGGCCTTTTCAAAAAAAGAAAAACAGAACAAACAACTACAGAAACAACCGTACAAAAATATATATGGTATATGACATCAAAATTCAACGATATCAAAATTCAATAACTAAATTTCTAAAACTAGATAACCCAAATAAAATATCTCGTCTCTAACTCAGCTCATCTTTCTTACAATCAATGAAATTCTTTTCAATGTAGCTGGCTCGTATTGCTGTCATCCTATTAAGATAGCGAGTGATAGCCCTTACCAGGGGAGGAGAGTCTGCCTTCAATAGAAATGTTAATTTATGCCTTACATTCCAGTGGGAAAATTTATTTATAATTGGGGACAGATATTGTTTTCTTACTTCCTCATACATCCTACATTCAAATATTATATGCGCCGTATCCTCGACAACGTTTGCCCCACATATACATGTTCTTTCGTCATACGGGATTTTCCGATACCGGCCGAATTTAACGGTATCTAAAAGTTCAAATCTAAACTTGACAAATAATTCTCTCTCCACTGATGGCATTTCTAGGAGTAAATATTTTTCCAGGGTGAAAGTTGTTTTAACTGCTATCAGAAGCTTAAGGGAATGATTAGTTGAAAAAGTTGCCATGTCCATTTGCCCATATATATCTTTAATCCGTTGTTTAACTTGCTTCAATGTGTTGCACAACGGAAACCCTGTGCCATATCGATTCAATATATCTTGACAACCGAGTTAACCAAAAATACCTTTGAGGGTTTAAGATCTGCTGTTCCTCTAGGCAGATTTTAGCAAGTCTACTGGCTTCCATCTGAGTCATTTTTAGCCAGTAGGCTACCGCCCTAGTGATTGTATAGGTATACAGTGAAAAATGTCCCAATTCAGCTCTGACAGCTGCCACGGAAGTGGAATTATTTACCCCCAGCATCCTCCTTAACAAATTATTTTGAGTTCTCTCCAATATGGGGGCCTCTGAAAGACCCCAGATTTCGGCACCATAGAGTATAATCGGAACAAGTTTAGCCTGAAAGACTTTACAAATTGGTAAAATCGAGGTTGGTTGGATACGTTTACTTAATTTAGATACAAGGCTTGCCCCAGCTCTGACCTTTTGAGAGAGGTATTGATGGTGTAGAGTCCAACCACCTGCACTGGAAAAAACAATTCCAAGATAGGTATATTGAGTAACTTGTTCAATCTATGGGCAAATGCCAGAATGATGCCCTTGAAGTGATGTCCCGGTGCCTGGAAGCTGTGCGGATCTGGATGGGGAGAAACCGACTCAGGCTCAACCCTTCCAAGACGGAGTGACTGTGGTTCCCAGATTCTCGATATAGTCAGATGATTCCATCTCTGACTATCGGGGGCGAGTCTCTAGCCCCTGCCGAAAGGGCTCGCAATCTGGGTGTCCTCCTGGATCCACAGCTGTCCTTAGAGGACCATCTGACAGCTGTGACCAGGGCGGCCTTTTATGAGGTCCGCCTGATACGCCAGTTGCGGCCCTTTCTGGATCGGGATTCCCTGTGCACAGTCACCCATGCCCTGGTCACGTCGCGTCTGGACTACTGTAATGCTCTCTACATGGGGCTCCCCATGAAGAGCACCCGGAGGCTCCAACTGATCCAGAATGCAGCCGCGCGGGTGGTTTTGGGGGCTAATTGGTGCTCCCATATAACACCCCTCCTGCGCGAGTTGCACTGGCTTCCGGTGGTCTACCGGGTGCGCTTCAAGGTGCTTGTTACTACCTTTAAAGCGCTCCATGGCATTGGACCTAGGTATCTCCGAGACCGCCTGCTGCCACAAACTGCCTCCCATCGACCAGTGCGCTCCCACAGAGAGGGCCTCCTCGGGGTGCCATCAGCCAAGCAGTGTAGGCTGGTGACGCCCAGGGGGAGGGCCTTCTCTGTGGGAGCACCCACCCTCTGGAATCAGCTCCCTCCAGACTTAAGAACCATCCACGACCTGTCCACCTTCCGCCGTGCCCTCAAGACATATTATTTTTATCAAGCCGGGCTGGCGTGAAAAAGTTTTTGGGGTTTTTAAAATTTTAAGATTTTACTAAATTTTAATTGTATTAAATTAGGGCCACATTGAATATTTTATTTTAATATGTATTTTAATGTTTTTTACTTGGCTTAAATGTATTTTAATGTTTTTTACTTGGCTGTTCACCGCCCTGAGTCCCCTGGAGAGGGGCGGTATATAAATTTAATTTTAAAAAAAAATCTTTGAATCATTAATATGTCAGTTATGCTTTTTATTCTTATTGCCAAAGACTAAAACTTTTGATTTAGCTACATTTATAGTCAAATGATTTGTAGTACAATAACATGAGAGCTTGGCGAGAAGTCTCCTCATCCCTATTTGGGTTCTAGAAAACAACACTAAATCATCAGCATACATTAATACATTAATAAATCTAGCTCCTATTTGGGGGCTGTGCGATAAAAGATCTTCCAGGAAGACTGGAATATCATTTATATAAAGGTTAAAAAGAGTAGGGCCCAGTAGGCAGCCCTGCCTCACTCCCCTAGTTGTCAGTATGCTATTTGTTGAAGCCCCATTTGCTGCATATCTAACTCTAATTGCCATATTAGTATAGAGAATCCTGATCAACAAAATAAGTCTGGGATCCATCCCCATGACTTGTAATTTCCTCCACAGATGGTTCCTATCAATGGAGTCGAATGCAGCAGTAAAATCAATAAAGGTGGTATACAACTTTTTCCCCTGGCTCTTGTATTTATTAATTAAATGGGAAAGGACGAAACAATTGTCAATGGTAGACCTCTAAAACCTGCCTGCTCATTTGCCAGAATTCCCTTATCCAAGCACCAGTCTTCAATTTTATTTAGCAGATGCTTCGTGAACATTTTTGAAATTATATTGAGAAGGCTGATGGGTCGATAGTTAGATGGGGCGGCTCTGTCACCTTTCTTGAAAATTGGAAATACTATTGCTAATCTCCACCCTTCCGGGATTATCCCTACTTTATCGATATAAGTAAACAGTGCTACCAGCACCGGTACCCAGAAATCAATGTTGGACCTAAAGAGTTCGGGAGGCAGCAAGTCCTCTCCAGGGGCCTTCCCGGTCTTTAAAGATTGAATAGGGGAGGAGCCACAGTGGACAGGGTGAGGGAGACAGAACTCCGGTCTCCCGAACTCGAATCTAACTGAATTTCAGAGGTTTCGGCTCAAACTTTTTCCATCTAAGAGGAGCGGAGGAAAGAGGAAGCTCCCCCAGGGAACAACGTGGTAAATTGATAACCACCTGATGCGAGATTGGGGGACTTCTGTAACTCGGAAGCTCCGAATGCTGAAACCGAAGCAGGAAGCGCCATCTTTACTGCGATATGGGTCGTGCCGCTGTGGGAATTCTTCTTCTTCTTACTAACTATTAAGGTAGCAGAGCACTGCAGCTTGACCAGAGGAGTTCTTTGTTTCCAGGCTTGTGTAACAACAACAACGAAGGGAATTGCAACATCGGCAAACTTACTGGAACAACGGCACATTGATTTGTTGCTTATACTAAGGACTTGCTGACTTGTTGCTTGTATTCCGTTCCCTTCCCTTCGCCCGCTGTTTGTGGATTCCTATGGGCTCGACCCGAGATATTTACATCGATTGAGGTTCGGGGGTGTGATAAAGACCTCAGGATCATCCCAGAACCATCGGGGGTGAAGGAATCTGCCCATGCGAAGTTTGGGAGTCCCCAGACGCTCCAGGCTCGAGAAACGCTGGCAAGACCAAGATGGCGATCTTGCGGCTGTAGAGCTTATAGCGCAAAAAGAACGAACACACCAACCAGAAAATGCTTGCTGAGAACCTGACAACCCGGGAATGAGGGGATTTGGGTTAATGCCAGGTATCTGTTACATATGGATAGGCATTCTCCATGGCATTGAGTGGAATTCAGACGTCCAGCCGGTAAAGAGCTTGGGCTGGGTCTTTTTACTAACGAGACTGACGAGATTGACACCTTTGCCAGTAATTTCTACGTCGCTGTCTGCTATCTCGGTGACGAGAAACCCCGTGGAACCCCCCCCCCCCCCCCGGAGATTAGATCGGCTCGGTTCCCAAGTAGGTTTCCAAGACCTCAGGCCAGCAACAAACGTGGTCCGGACTATACACCCCCAAGCCCACCATTATAGCCTGCAATATTGGCAGCAACTAGCCCCGGGGCAACAACCCTTTAGGCGTGGGAAGGGGCTCAGCTTTCAAACGACCCCCCTTAGTGCCAGACGAGACTTAGTTCTCTGTTATCATTACGGGGGCTGCTGTTGGACATTACTACCATTGCAGCAGAGGCAACGTGACCGCCCTGCCCCCCCCCCCGGGATTTTCCTTCCTTTCTGGGGACAGCGATATCTTAGGTGGATGATTGCCTTTAACATTGCAGCCGTTACTGATGTGAGGTCTATTCTAGCTGACGTAGTTCCAGTTTTCCGTTCGGTTTGCCATGGGAGGCTTCAACCAGAGCAGCAATTCAGCTCCAATATGAGGACATCTAATGGAGTAATGAGAACTGAGAGACAGAGTGCAATAAGATCAGAGCCTTTGGCACGATTGGGAAAACTTTTGGGGGGGCTGAGAAAAACGGTCTTGGGGGATCCTCCCAGCACTACGAAGGAGGACTGGAATCAATTACAGGATTATCCGGAACATCTCAAGGATTACTGGAGACCTTGGTATAGAGGTCCTGGAAATAAACTACGGATTTTGGGAAATACAAAACCAAAGACTTTGATTAAGTCAAAGATTAAGAACTAAGATATACTGGATTGGAGGTTGCCTGTACATGCTCCTTTTGATCTTATTGATTTTTAACCTTGTAATTTTACCCCGGAAGTATTGTGGTTGTCAGGTTTGGGTTATGAATGTGCTATGATTGTGGTTTGAGATTTTGTGGATGATTGTGGTAGAATGAGTGAGCTGGGGGCTGGGTCTCTGCCCCCCTCTGCTGAGTGTGGAAACAGAAGCGGAGGGGGGTTTCGGTCCATCCCCAGGCTCAGTATGAATGGTATGCATGGCCTGTCGGGGGAGGGGAGGACCAGTGGGGGGGGGAGGGGGGATCTCTGGTAGGATGGGGGACGGGAGTATTACGGTCATAACAGGGAGAGGTAGGTATGGCGGGAGCAGAGGGGTAGGCCGCTCTCGGGGAACGAGAACTCGCTGTCTCCAAGCGATTTCTTGTTCTGGCCCCTCCAGTTTGGTTCCATCTAGCTCAGCCCGAGGACCTGGTAACCAGGGATGTCAGGGCCCTGTGCTCAAGCTGCTGCTGTTGAATGCCAGGTCAATTACTAACAAGGCCCCCTTGTACGGGATCTAATCCTGGAAGATGGGGCGGACCTGGCATGCATCACTGAGACCTGGCTAGGCCAGGAGGGGGGGGTGCCCCTTTCGGAAATATGCCTGGACGGGTTCTCAGTGCAGCATCAGCCGCGACCCCAGGGAAGGGGTGGAGGAGTGGCGATTATAGCTCGCCAGAACCTAAATCCTCGAAGGATCCCTGCCCCGGAGATTGTTGGGTGTGAGACGCTCCTTCTGAAGTTGGACTTAGGGGTTCAGGTGGGCCTTTTGCTGACGTACTTGCCTCCTAGCTGCGTGGCAAAGGCCCTGCCTGTTCTGCTCGAGGCAGTAGCGGGGCTGGCGATTGAGTTCCCCAGGTTGATGGTGCTGGGGGACTTCAACCTGCCATCGCCCGGCGAAAACTCGGAGGCAGTCCAGGAGTTCATGGCTTCCATGACAACCATGGACCTGACCAAAGTAGTTCAGGGTCCGACTCATGAGGGAGGCCACACGCTTGACCTTGTGTTTCTCTCGGGGCAGTGGAGAGATGATCTGAGGCTGAGGGGTTTAGTCACAGTACCCTTGTCGTGGTCAGATCATTTCCTTCTGAGGTTGGATTTCATGGCACCACTCCTCCACCGCAAGGAGGCGGGACCGATTAAGTGGTTCCGCCCCAGGCGCCTAATGGAATCTGAAGGATTTCAGAGGGAACTTTGGGAAATACCTGAATCCCTGGTACACGATTCATCTGAGGCTCTAGTAGCTGCCTGGAATCGGGCGGCAACGGGGGCTTTAGATCGGATTGCGCCTTTGCGGCCTCTCCGTGGCAGCGGATCCAGGAAGGCTCCTTGGTTTACCGAGGAGCTCCAGGAGATGAAGCGCCTAAAGAGACGCCTAGAGCGACGGTGGAGAGCCAGTAAAGCTGAGTCTGACCGGACACTTTTAAGAACTTGCATTAAGTCTTACTTAGTGGCTATACGGGTGGAAAAATGTTCGCATTTTTCTGCCCTTATTGCGTCCGCTGACTCCCGCCCAGCCACCCTGTTTAGGGTGACTCGCTCCCTTCTAGCCAAGGAGGGAGCTGAAGACCCCTTGCAGGGCAGAGCTGAGGAATTTTCTCAGTTTCTGGCGGACAAAGTCGTTCAGATTCGGACAGACCTGGACTCCATTTGGACAGGGCAAGCCGAGGTGCCGGGGGCGAGTCTTAGTCCTGTTATATGGGAGGAGTTTGAGCCTGTCACTCCTGATGATGTGGACAAGGCCATAGGAGCGATGAGCGCCTCCACTTGTTTATTGGACCTGTGCCCCTCCTGGCTGGTTTCGGCCAGCAGGGAGGTGACACGCGGCTGGCTCCAGGCGGTTGTGACCGCATCTTTGAGAGAGGGGTCCATCCCACAGCCCCTAAAAGCTGCGGTGGTGAGGCCCCTTCTCAAGAAGCCTTCCCTGGACCCAGCGGATTTAAAGAACTTCCGTCCAGTCTCCAACTTACCCTTCGTGGGTAAAGTTGTTGAGAAAGTGGTGTCGCTCCAACTCCTACGGTTATCGGAGGAAACTGATTATCTGGATCCCTTTCAGTCGGGTTTCAGGCGCGGCTACAGCATGGAAACTTCTTTGGTCGCGCTGATGGATGATCTCTGGCGAGCCCGGGATGGGGGTTATTCCTCCATCCTGGTGTTACTTGACCTCTCAGCGGCTTTCGATACCATTGACCATGGTATCCTTCTGCGTTGTCTTGGGGAGGTGGGAGTGGGAAGCACTGTTTTATGGTGGTTCTCCTCCTACCTCTCTGACAGGACGCAGTCGGTGTTGACAGGAGGACAGAGGTCAGCCCCTAGGCCCCTGACTTGCGGGGTGCCACAGGGTTCGGTCCTCTCGCCCATCCTGTTTAAAATTTACATTAAACTGCTGGGTGAGATCATCCGACGACACGGGGTGAGGTATCAGCAGTATGCTGACGATACCCAGTTGTACATCTCCACCCTGTGTCAGTTCAGTGAAGCAGTTGATGTAATGTGCCGCTGCCTGGACAATGTGAGGGTCTGGATGGGAGTGAATAGACTCAAACTCAACCCTGACAAGACTGAGTGGCTGTGGATGTTGCCCCCCAGGGATTATGTCAACTGCCCCTCCTTGGTTTTTGGGGGAGAAAAATTGACTCCCTCAGAACGGGTTCGCAATTTGGGTGTCCTCCTAGATCCACAGCTAAAATTGGATCACCACCTGTCAGCTGTGGCTAGGGGGACCTTTGCACAGATTTGACTTGTGCACCAATTGCGACCCTACTCGGAGAGGGAGGCTTTGCTCACAGTCACTCATGCCCTTGTCACCTCACGGCTAGACTACTGTAATGCGCTCTACATGGGGCTACCCTTGAAGAGCATCCGGAGACTGCAATTGGTGCAGAATGCAGCTGCGCGAGCTGTGGTGGGTGTACAGAGATACACCCACATAACACCCATCCTCCGCCAGCTGCACTGGTTGCCCATTAGTCTCCGGTTTCAATTTAAGGTGTTGGTTTTGACCTTTAAAGCCCTACATGGCTCAGGGCCAGGTTACCTTCGGGACCGCATCCTACCACATACCTCCCTACGACCAGTTGGGTCCCACAGAGAGGGCCTCCTCTGGGTCCCGTCAGCCAAACAATGTCGGTTGGCGGGGCCGCGTGGGAGGGCCTTCTCTGTGGGAGCCCCGTCCCTCTGGAACCAACTCCCACCAGAGATCCAGACCATCCCCACTCTATTGGCCTTCCGTAAAGCCGTGAAAACATGGCTCTTCCGACAGGCGGGGTGAACAAGGAGATCAGATTCCCCCATGAATGGTGTTTTGTTAATGTTTTAATATTGTTTTATTTTTAAATTGTTATTGCTTTTAATGTACGTTTCTTATCCATGTTGTACGCCGCCCTGAGTCCTACGGGATTGGGCGGCCTATAAGAGCGTAGAAATAAATACATAAATAAATAAATTATATGTTTAACTTCAGTAAAGGTAACTGGTGTCCATTCTGGACATTTCCTTAGTTCCTGTTGGAGAATATCCAGATACAGGACATTCGTTGTATTGTTACCATCAAACAAAGCAAGATAGTGCTTCTCCCATTTTACAGCTGATATATCAGTGTCCATGAATGGGGAACGTTGTTTTAATATACCAGCTATCTTATGCCAAAAGATCGAAGGGAATTGGGATTTTGCTGCCATTTCTACCTCTTTCCATATCCTGGTGTTATAGCATCTTTTCTTATTTTCCAGGAGTGATTTGTATGCTCTCCTAAGTTGAACCATGTTTGAATAATCACCATCCTGTCTGGACCAATTAACTTTCCTAACTGCGGCTCTTAGATTTGTCCTTAGCCTATGACAGTCAACGTCGAACCAGTTTCTAGAGATCCCATCTACTTTGCTATCATTCTGTGTCATTAAGTTCTTAAGAATAGAAGTTAGCTCTATATAAGCTGGTATTGGGGTGTTATCTCCGGGCTTAGATTGGGAAATTTCCCTTGCTAGCTGTCTGGCTTCTACTGAGCCCAGATAAGTGGTCACAGATTCGACATCAAGTCTATGCCAATATAGCCTTTTATAGTTATAAACCCGGGCATTTACTAAGGTGTCAATTTCCTCTCTTGAATGAGGCCTAACTTCTGAGGAGAGTGAAACCATACCCATGATGGGAAAGTGGTCACTTTCCTCTCTAAATATAGGTCTTACGTCTGAAAAATGGTGTACTAAACTAGAGGAAGTGCAAAAATAATCAATAGAGGTTGATGTTTTGTTGGACGAGAAAGTATAGGGATATATGTACCCATCACTCAAGCCACTAAGTACTTGCATATCATTCATAAATAGCAGAGAAATTAACCTCTGAGCATATTTATTGGCTCTCTTGTCCATTGAGGACCAGGTGAACTCATTATAAAGGTATCCGGTTGGTACCAGGCCTCGCTTAACATAGCTCTTCATTGAGGGGCCTAGTCTTGCGTTAATATCTCCGGCTAATATAACTTTTGCTTGGGGAAAGCATCCCTTTAAGGTAGCTAATACTGTATCTAATTCATCCCACAAATCCCTTCCCAAAAGGTGGAATGAAAAAGGAGCTATATATACATTAATTAAGATTAAGTCCATCTCCCTGAAGGAAAATCTAATAGGCAGAATATATTGGAATTGAGGGTCTAAAGAAATTTCTTCACCCTTCCATCCCATGTCCCTTTCGACCATTGTGGTTAGGCCCTCAATTGCCCTCCCTCTTAAATTGACTTTGCCTGCCGGTTTATGCCATGAGGCAAAGCCCGGTAAGCTGATCTGTGGATCATTTGTAGTGAGCCAGGTTTCTTGAAGGAGGATGAGATGATGTTTTGAGATCAGTTTTATAAAATCCATCCGATTTGCAATGCCTTTCCAGCCAGCTATATTCCAGGACAGTAGGGAAAGGCTAGGGGTATAAGAGACCCTGGTTATAGGCCATTTGTTGTCTAGTCAGTCACCCCGAGGCACTACTCCTTGTGCCTCTCCCTCCACCATTCTGGTGGAGGGATCCGGAGATACTACCGTCGCCTCCTCTGGAGTGCCAAAGGAGTCAAAAGTGACCTCTGATTGTTGCGGAAATGTCTCACCCATTCTTAAGGAAGACGAGACAGGTGAAGGCAGTTGCATGCCTGGGGGAGGGTGAACTTCTGCCACTACATTCATGGTTTTTACTTCCTTGAGAGGTCTTTTGCCTTCCCTTCTATCCCGCTGGACGGATTTCACAGCTTTAGGTCTTGTCTGAGCATGCTTTTCCCGTTCTTCCAGTTTGGACAGCCTTCCCGTTGAACTGCATGCTTCTGCTAGCAGAGATCTTAACAAGTCAAATTCAGTTAACTTCAACCTTTTCTTCTTTGGAGACAAGGAAACAAGTTCACTGATTATAACATCCTCAGGCTTATCAGTACTTGCCTTCGTAGATGGGATCTCCCTGGTCTGGTCTGCCTCCATAGTTTCTCCAGATTGTAAAGGAGAGACTCTGAAGGTAGTAGAGTGATTCCTGGATACCATTTTTGATGTTTGGATGAGTCCTTGTAAAAGCGGTTTAATAGGCCCACTCGAGAAGACTCTTGTAGGAATGACTTCAAATCTGAGCAGGGATCCTTTTCTTTTCATTACCGCATTCGGAATAGTATTGCTGTCAAAATGCAGTATTAATCGAACACAATTGCTATGCTGAGGAAGTTTTTCGTATCTGCGTAGATCTATTAATAAAGGATCAGATTTCAATAGTTGTGCAATTGACAGAATTATCCTTTCCTTTGAAGTCCATCGTCCTCTGTTGCATGGGATTTTCCTTATCCTTAAAGCAATTTGTTGCTTTAACAACCTTCTCCCTTGATGAGGGTTAACATCGCTACTTGCAATGCTTTGTTGTTTGGATTGAGATCTAGAACCCTTCCTCTCTCTCCGCACATCAGGAAGATATACAGTCTCACTTTCCTTAGCTGCAGGGTGAGGGTTATTTAAAAATTGAAAAATCCTCTCAATGTCTCTTTTGATCGATGTCAGTAAGTCATATATTGAATCTACTGTCTGCACAGTTAACATGCTCTGAACACAGACCATCTCTTTGAGGTCTGAATATGTCGGAACTTCTCTTAAACAGCCAGAAGCAGGAGAGGGGATAGAGCTCGATAAATCACCCATTCTAGCAGGCGAGTCCAAATCTAAAATCGGGGAAAAAGACTCCCTTTCTGTTTCTCCCTCTCCCAATGATACAGACGACGAGGACAAAGTTCGAAGTTCGAATTGGGGTTCTGAATTGCGCCTCTCCATAAAGTTGTCCAATTTAAGCTGTTTAAGAGGCTTAGAGCAATTACACTCTGTCATAGATTTTGGGGAGAGAGAGCAAGATCTCTGCCTCTTACTTTTCCCCACCATTGTAGTAAATAATTAATCCAATATCTCTCAGCAAAGTCAAATATCACTACAATTTATCCTCCCTCGGCAATCGCAACTAAAGTAGGCCTCAATGATGGTCTCAGCCAAGGCACCACGGAAGTAAAAACCAATCTCCTTTCCAAACAACGGCTTATCTTCTACTCCCACTCCTTTGCTATCTTCTGTTTTCAGAGTTGTTTAATTTGTTTAAATTATTTCACTGGGGAAATATGTCTGAGAAAGAAACTGAAAAGCTGATAGAGTTTCATTAAAAGCAGGCCTACCGGGAGCGTCTGCCTCCTGCCGTTCCACGAGTCCTGTCTGACAAATATATCGACTGGGGTTCTACTCCATCTTATTCTTAGTACCAAAATCTTCGGGCGGATGGAGAGCTATTCTGGATCTTAAGCGTCTCAACAAATATATAAAACACAAAAAAAATTAAAATGCACACCTTGCAATCAATTTTAGCAAGTATCAGGAAGGGAGATCTGGTTACATCCATTGATCTCTCAGAGACCTATCTCCATATACCGATTCAGGAATCCTATCGCAAATATCTGTGGTTTGGCTATGCAGGGAGACACTACGAATATCGGGCCTTTTCCTTCGGGCCATCTTCAGCGCCGGGGGTATTCACTAAGGTCAGGGCGGCCTTGACGGCCTACCTAAGAACCACACCGGTACACGTACAATGCTACCTGGACGACATACTCATTCAATCCTGTCCTCTTCCACAAACAGAGCAGGATGTACAGGTAGTCGTTAACACACTAGAGCACCAGGGATTCCTGGTAAGTTCAGGCAAGAGCCAACTGGCCCCATCCACTAGACTGAACCATTTGGGGGCCATTATTGATTCTCTGGAGTGCAAGGTGTACTTGCCCAGGAAAGGAGGAAGGACTTGGTTAGATTAGCCCAGCGGGTTCTGAGCCAAACTTCGGTTCCGCTCAGTACATTATCCTCTCTCCTGGGCAAGATGATTTCATCTATTCATATCACTCCACGGGCCCACCTGCACTCCAGGGGTCTTCAACTGTTTCCTTTCCCCGTTTCAGCGATCAGGAGGCAGCGTCTCTCCGGCAAAGGTCAGACTTCCAAACCCGGTTCGGAAGCCGCTCCAGGGGTGGATATCAGCCGCTATCCACAAGGGCACCTTCTTCCTGGAACCCCACAGGATCACGGTGACCACCGATGCCAGAACCCTGGGGTGGGGAGCCCATGCAGGTTCAGAGATTGCTCAGGGAACCTGGTCACAGGCAGAAACGGGGCTCAGCATAAACTTACTGGAGCTCCGTGCTGTGTTTCTGGCACTGCGACATTTCACGGCCCTCCTGTCGAACCAGCATGTACTGGTACTAACAGACAATGTGACCACCAAGGCTCACATAAACCGACGGGGGGACCATATCCAAATCACTGATGGTGGAAGCCATGAGGTTGGTGATCTGGGTGGAACAGAACCTACTGTCCATAACAGCAGAACACATTCCGGGGTGAGCAACACGACGACAGACTGGCTCAGCCGTAATCACATCGACCCAGCGGAATGGAGTCTCCATCCAGATATTTTCCAACAACTGGTAAGCCGGTTCGGTCTGGCCATCATAGACCTCTTCGCCACCACGGGGAATGCCAAGCTGCCCAGGTTCCAGACAAGGTACAAAACCCAGGGGGCACAGGGAACAGACGCTATTCGCGGCGCCTGGCCGCAAGGGCTAATGTATGCATTTTCCCCCTCTACCATTGATCCCCAAGGTGATCAGGAGGATCCTGGAAGAGAGGGCTGAGGTGATCCTGCTGGCCTCCCACTGACCCAGGAGAGCCTCGTACGCAGACCTAGTATCCCTCTCGGTGTAACCCCCTTGGAGAATGCTTGCGACAGAGTGGCCG
Organism: Diadophis punctatus similis; assembly: GCA_023053685.1. Taxonomy (NCBI): domain Eukaryota; kingdom Metazoa; phylum Chordata; class Lepidosauria; order Squamata; family Dipsadidae; genus Diadophis; species Diadophis punctatus. Next base: position 4,076,089 of record JALIGW010000019.1, on the reverse strand, counting down.
CTTGCCCAGGGGTCAATGCAGCATCCAGATCCACGATGGTTGCAACTGATCGCCTGGCACTTGAGCGGCTCACCTTAAGGGGCCATCAAGTTCCAGACGATATTATACAAATCATGCCGGCTTCCAGGAGACCATCCACAGAACGCATATATTCAGCAACCTGGAAGGTCTTCTGTAACTGGTGTTTCCCAAAAAAGGGATGGTTTCCCCCAAATCTGGCAATAGTGGACATCCTCCAGTGCTGTCCTGCGAGTCCTTGGACTCCCTTTGGTCACACCCCTTAATCCGTAGGTTCCTCAAAGGGGCAACCAATTTATGTCCCCCAGTCGTACTTAGGTACCCGACTTGGGAGTTGTCAAAGGTATTAGACACACTCACAAAGGGATCCTTCGAACCCTTACAGTCGGTCTTCCTTTGCGACATGACGTATAAGGTGGTGTTCCTCATAGCTGTCACATCAGCACGCAGGATTTCGGAATTAGCTGCTCTCTCGGTGAGACCTGACCTGTGTGTCTTCCACCTCGATAAAGTGGTACTGAGACTAGATCCTACCTTTCAAAGGTGAACTCTCCTTTTCATAGGGCTCAGGAAATAATCTTACCCAGTTTTTATCCTGGCCCCAATAATGACATCGAGCAACAGTGGCACCTTCTAGACGTGAGGCGCGCACTGGACATTTACCTGCAACGGACATCGACATTCCGCAGAACTGAAGCGCTGTTTGTTTCCTTCCAACCAACCTCCATGGGCCAAAAGGTATCTTCTCCCACGGTGGGATGTTGGATTTGGGTGGTTATTTCCAGAACCTATGATCAACTATCATTACCTCGGCCCAACAGAATAACCGCCCACTCCACGCGTAGCGCCGCTACCATGGCAGCTTGGAATACCAGGGTGTCCATCGAGGTCTGTAGGGCGGCCACTTGGTCATCTCCAACACCATTCATCCACCACTACAAGCTAGACGTTTTCGCCTCAGAAGAGGCTGCATTTGGGCACAGAGTTTTGCAACAGGTAGTGCAGAATACTGGGAGCGCCAGTCAGCCTGAGGTAGCCCACCCAAGGGACTGATTACTTTGGTATGTCCCAATCTTGGAGGCTAGCTCCACCCACTATGGAGAAGGGGCGTTGTACTTACCTGATACACCCTTTCTCATAGGGTGGAGCTAGCCTCCAAGTCCCTCCCATCAGGGACATGGACTGGCGCATAAGAACAATTTAATGTATGCCTCCAAATACGTGGTAGATTTACTAAGGGCATAGCAACTAAGTGGGGCATATAGCTAAATATGTAATCTAATAGGGCTGGTTTTTATGTTGTACACTAATAAAAACTTTATTCTTGTCAAGGAGTCGCACATAGAGTCTGACCTTACTCCCTCGTCTTGAAGAGGGGGCTGGAACCATAAGGAATGCTATTTATACTTTTGTTCAGACTCAGTTCCGATTGGCTAGAGGTGGTCTTTTCCCAATCTTGGAGGCTAGCTCCACCCTATGAGAAAGGGCGTATCAGGTAAGTACAACGCCCCTTCTGCTCTACACCTTTGATGTGTTTTTGTTCATAAGCTGTTTTATTAGCTTTCCTCCCTTAATTCTTATGGATATTATTGTTTCTTGTGTGCTTTTACTGTATTTTGGGGGAAACTGGTTGATTTACAGAGCTGAACCAGAAGTATACAGCATCAGGTGATTGATCATAATTTCATTCTCCCCCTCCCTTTTTTAATTTATAGAAACCAGTTCCATGACGCTGCCCATGAGGTGTCTTTACTGGTGCTTTCTAGTATATATGTGGTTGCACGTGTCTTCCTACCTTTTTGTAAATGGATTTATTTTTTCTTACTGTAAAGTTAGGCTTGTTGGAAGGATTCAGGTGAAGCTTGGGCCAATGTGCAGACATCTGCATTATATAGAATAGTCTTTTTGCAAGATTTTCTTAGCATTTAGAGATTAGGTAGAGTCAAGTGAGAGAGATGTAAAGAAAGAGAGAGAGTGAGAACCTACTTTTCTACAGCTGAAATAGCTGATTTCCTTCACTTCCTGGTTCAGTGTTCCAAGCAATAGCCTCAAGTATTTTTATATGTTTAAATGGAAACCAATCTGTTTATATAAACAAATTTTTAAAAGTTTTTATTTTAGTGAAAAAGGGGTCCATGGAGGAAGAATATACACATACACACACACACACAGTGTATCGGTGGTGGGTTGCTACCGGTTCGCCCCGGATCGGGCGAACTGGTACCGGTGGCGGCGGGAGGCTCCGCCCACCCGCCTGGATGTCTCTGCGCATGCGCAGAAGCACCACGCACGCACGTGCACATGCACGTGCACACGCTCCCAATAGCAAACCGGTAGCGAAGGTAATTGAAACCCACTACTGCAGTGTATGTATATGTGTGTATGTGTATATACATATGCACACACACATATATACATACACTATGTGTGTATGTATAATAAAAACAAGTTTTGGCACAGATAAGATTTTGGAATAAAAACTTTAAAAATGAGTTTTTCAGTGTAGGTGTTTATAGGAATGTAAACAAAATGTTTTGTTGCTTTGTTAATTATTTTGTACTTTCTTTTCTTACTACTGGTTCCCAACCTTCCTATCTTTCAATGAGAGAAGCAAGTCAAATATCGTGTGTGTGTGTACAGTACATATATAGTACTTGTGCTTTATACAGATAACTGAGTTTGCACATTTGAGAAAGGCACATGTTATCATAAATAAAACCAACCAACCAGCCAAAATCAGTTCCAGGACTGTGGAATTCAATTGTCATATTCCTCTCTAGGGAGAGAGAAAAAAACAACCCTGCAAAAAGGAATCTTTGGATGATGTTGATTTTGCTTTTTGTGGATTACTTCAACAAAACAGAGAAAGCATATTTCAGGAATTTCTCCTGCATCTTCTTACTGTTCCAAGGTCCTCTTGTGCTTCTTCCAGGCATTTAATAGGGAGATTGTATTGGATAAACATCTATCAGTGTATTCCATTGGTTTCAGTGGTCGGACAAGGGAGACAAGCATATTGATTCCTTTTTCGGATCCCATTAAGTGTTAAAACCATGGTTATAGATAGTTTACTTATAGAAAACAGGACACCCCTATTTTCATGAAGGAACACATTCATGTGGCTCCGGGGTGGGTTCCACTTACCTTCGCCACCGGTTCGCATCACGATGTTTCGCGCACACACGCTTGCTACACTGGCGCACGCACGCACGCATCCCCTCGTGCAATTCTGCTTCTGTGCATGCTCAGTAGCTATAATCAGCCCAAAACACAGCTGAGGAGCTGATCAGCTGTGCTTCGGGCTAAGGAATAAAGGTAAGTATAAACCTGGGGGCGGGCGGGCGGGCGGGCGGGCCCTTTTTCAAGCAGCAGAGGAAAAAACTTCCAAACAGTAAAAAATTCGGAAAAAAATCCAAAAAAAGATGGCGGCACCCACGGACTGGGACTGACCAAACCGGATCTGTGACGCCATCATGACATCACCAGCGGGTCGCTACCGGTTCGGGCAATCCGGTCCGAACCAGGAGGAACCCACCCCTGATGTGGATTAATTTTGGAAGGAAGTAACATGTTCCTGCCTTCAAAGGCCTGGGATCAACAAAGGAGATTAAAGGTAAAGGACTCTTTTGTCCTTTTCTTTAATTCAATATTGTAAAGTGTCTTTGAATTTCAAGAAAGCAGCAAACAGTGAGATAAAGAATTGCCACTTTTAAATTGAAGTGGACTAGATCTATGATTGTTCAAAAGAATTGCTTTATCAAGATTTTGCAGAACAGGTTTTTTTTCCCAGCAAAAAAATCATTAGGCAGGAGGACTTAGGGAAGGGGGACAGAAAGACAGAAAAGTTTGTGTTATGTAAAGTTTTCAATACATTTACTCTAATTTTGTGAAGTTTATTAAACAACTTTATAGATTGCATAGTCTTTTTATTCTATGTATGTACATACAGTCTGATACTTAAAATTTCAAGTGGATTCCATAAAGCCTTGCTCAGTCTTGTTTGGACTGTTGGATATTGTTTTTGCTTTGTGCACTGAATTCTACCTCTGTATAGAATTTTCCACATACTTCAATTAGTACTGATTCTGTGATTTAACTTGGTTATGTTTCTTGAACTAAAATTAAAAAAAAAGAAATCTGTTACGTGTGGGGTTTTCTTATTAATATTATTTTCTTGCAAGCTACATTACTTTTAACAATTCTTTAGAAACAGAATTATTATGAGATTAGTTCTGTAAATCAGCTGTGGTATTTCTTTTTTGCATTGCCAAAAATTGCAGAACACCATATTTTTGCTGTTCCCATGTGTTGAGTCCCGATACTGAAGAGTCAGGAGGCAGACGTAGTGACAACAGCTCTTTATTAGGTTAAGTGAAACTCCAGCAAAAGCCCAGCCGTTGGCTCCTGTTTAAATAGGGAGCCTAGGCTGGAAGGAACCAATCAGCGTTGTTTCTGCTACCGCTCAGAAGAGCGGACCTGGTTGGAAACATTCTGCTAGTATGCAAATCCTAAGATATAACATCCCTCCCCCCTTGGTTTGAATTAACACATTTACACACAAAGTCTTTTAGGTACACAGGATGCTGGGTAACTCTAGTGGACCTGCGCAGTTCAGTTGGGGCGTTAGCTTTGGGCGGAGAGGACGTGTTTGCTCTCTCTGGCTCCATCTGTGGAACCTCCTGGAATGGCTCGGGTGTGGCTGCTGACTCGACTGGAACCGACTCAAAACTATCGCTGGGCGGGGACTCTGGCTCTTCAGATAAGTTCTCCGGCTCCCTCGGATCAGCGTTAGCTGTAGGGACATCATCATTAGAGCCAAGTCTGCAGTCAGCATTTAAAGGGTGGTGGCTGCGTAATTGGTCTATGTGATGCCGCCATTTTCTACCATCTTCTAACACTACCCAGTAGGATTTAGGGCCTGTTACTTCAAGAATTTCCCCAGGCAGCCATAGTGGACCCTCGGCAAAATTCCTAGCAAACACAGGGTCCCGGATTTCGAACGTTCTTGTTTGATCTAAGTTGTTTTGTTCCTTTTGGTTGGAATAGTTAGGGTGCAGTCTGTATAAGACGGACCGAAGCTTTTTGCCCATTAGAAGTTCGGCAGGGCTCTTACCGGTGGCCGTACTAGGGGTTATGTGCTGCACCATTAAAAATTTATCGACCCGGGCTTGCCAATCGCCCGGTCCCAGGTGCCCTAAAGCCTCCTTAGCAGCTCTAACCACTCGTTCCGCCAGCCCATTGCTGCTAGGGTGGAACGGAGCAACCAAAGTATGTTTAATGCCAAACTCTGCTAAAAATCCCTCAAATGGCGTCGCAGTAAGTTGCGGCCCATTGTCTGATACTACTGTATCTGGCAACCCATGTGTAGCAAACAGTTTTCTTAGCACTCTAATTACGGCATCGGTGGTTGTGGAGGACATTAATACAATTTCAAGCCATTTTGAATACACGTCTGATAACCATGAACGTTTGCCCATGGAACGGCCCCGCGAAATCTATGTGAATGTGAGACCATGGGGCCCTGGGTTGTTCCCACTCGTACACTGGGGATTTTTGGGGAGATGCCCGGGATTCCTGGCACAGAGTACACCCTGCAACCCATTCCTCTATGTGTGAGTCCATGTTGGGCCACCACACGTAGCTCTGTGCCAGCGCCTTCCTCGAAGTCAGTGTGCTTCTTCGGTGCAGTGACTCAGCAGCTTGATTCGATGCCTCATCTAACGCGATTTGGAGATTCACGTTAGCTTTGGCCAGGAGTCTCCGCTGTAATCGGATGTCCTGGACTCCACAAATTAACTGATCGAGCAGAACATCGTCCAAATCACGGAAATCGCAGTGCATGGCGGCTTTTCTCAGGGCTGTGATGTATTGGTTTACTGATTCACCGTCCTTCTGCAAACATTGGCGGAATTCATGTCTTCTCATGACTTTAGATGGGGCTGGAGTGTAGTGCGTTTGCAGTAGAGTCTGTAGCAATTGCCATGGTAGCGTTTCTACCGGAGTTGGCTCTGCGAGCGACACTGCCGTATCGAAGACCTCGTGTCCACAATGGCTCAGGAACAGAGCGCTCTTTCTGTTATCCGAGAGGCCTTGCAAATCGTTGGCTTCGAGAAAGCAGTGAAATCTCATCATGTAGGACCCCCAGTTCTCCTTGGATGGGTCAAATGGAGTCGGCGGGTGGAAAGACAACATGGCGGCCATTTGAATTTGGCGTCTATTCTGTCCAACACTTCCGATCTCGGCCGGGCTGGATCGTTTCGAAGTTGCTCTTCAGTATCCCACCTTCGTCGCCAATGTTGAGTCCCGATACTGAAGAGTCAGGAGGCAGACGTAGTGACAACAGCTCTTTATTAGGTTAAGTGAAACACTAGCAACAGCCCAGCCATTGGCTCCTGTTTAAATAGGGAGCCTAGGCTGGAAGGAACCAATCAGCGTTGTTTCTGCTCCCGCTCAGAAGAGCGGACCTGGTTGGAAACATTCTGCTAGTATGCAAATCCTAAGACATAACACCATGTGTTTCCGAAAAGGCTTTTTGCTCAGTTGCCAAGTAATGCCTAACTCTTCATGACCCCATAGACCACTGATGGCTAACCTTTTCCGGACTGAGTGCCCAAAGTGTGCTTGCGCGAATGTGCATGCATGCACCCGCAAAATGCAATGCGTGTGCGGCCCCTGCACATATGCCCTGCCCGCCCCCCACATGCATGCGCCCCCCGCATGCACACACACCATGCACATGTACGCATGGCCCTCCGCATGCACCCACGCATGTGTGCGCAGCCTCCTGCATGCGCCCAGCCCCTGCACATGCACGCGCCAGCCCCCACATGGGCCATGCCCCCCACGCATGCGCGGCAGAGACCCGAAGATGAGCTGGCCAGCGGGAGACGCATGCACATGCATGGCGGAGCTGAGCTGGGGCGACGGCTTGCATGCCCACAGAGATGGCTCTGCGTACCATTTCCGGCACGTGTGCCATAGGTTCACCATCACGGCCATAGACCATAGCACGCCAGGCCCCCCGTCCTCCACTGTCTCTTGGAGTCCACCCAGACTCATGTTTATTGCGTCGATGACACTATCCAACCATCTCATCCTGTGTTCTGCCGCAGCGTCGAGTCCACCAAGAAATACGCACACACAAACTGTTCTCAACACAAGTTGTTTACTACTAGTTAAACTACTAATACTTTCTTAGCAGTTGTGTCTGTTTAAAGTTCATGAAATCATAAATAAGTCCTTTCGGTGCACCAGCTGTTAATTAACAACTTAACAACTGGCCAGAGTCCAAGCACAAAACAAAGCAAGCAGTCCAACAAATTAGTCTATCAGATATCATTCACTGGAACTTACGAAGGTTGGCAGAAAGCCCGGAGGTCATTAGCAGAAGAAGAAATGCCGTTTGAAATCAAAAGCCGAACAAGAGTGTTAAGGAATTTATTGCAGAGTCCAGGGTTTACGTAGCGGAATGGGTGGTTGTGGTTTGATATAGTCAATAATTGATAACGTGTTGTAGAAAATAAGCTTTACTTAAAATAAACAGCACAATAACATAAACAGTCCGTTCTTTACTTATCTCTAGTAGAATACCTTGAACTTCTTTGTATGTTATAGATTCTTTAGTCCTTCACACACAGTGAGCAATAAACAATTAATCAAGCAAACCTCTCTTTCTCTCTGTCAAGCCAAGCTGCGTGCACTCCTCTGCATATGTGCTTTCTTTATATATATATATATATATATATATATATATATATATATATATATATATATATATATATATATATATATATATATATGCAAAATTGCATATTGATTGTTTCCTGATTACTTACTTGAACCCTATGACAACCACTCTTGACAAATGTATCTTTTCTTTTATGTACACTGAGAGCATATGCACCAAAGACAAATTCCTTGTGTGTCCAATCACACTTGGCCAATAAAGAATTCTATCTATCTATCTATCTATCTATCTATCTATCTATCTATCTATCTATCTATCTATCTATCTATCTATCTATCTATCTATCTATCTATCTATCTATTCCTCCTCCAATATTTCTTCCTCTTTAATAATATTCTTATCTATATATCTCCTAGTAGTATTATCACTGAATAGAGGAGTTTCAATTACAATACTATCTTCTCTTCCTGCTCTACATTGCTCCAACCTGTATTTTCCAGAAACTTAGCACTAGCACTTCTATAAGTATTCCTAGTGCCTTTATCCCAGAATCTGAACGATCTATGGTTTCTGTCATACCCTACAAAATATAATAACCGGGCTCTATGCTGACCTTTTCTTCTTAATTCTGATGGTATATGAACCCATGCAGGGGTTCCAAAAGTATGAAGATAACTAAGTTCAGGTTTTCTGTTGTACCATCTAGTGAATGGAATTTCACCTGTAGTAGCATTGACAGCATTGTTAATTATGTGAGTGGCACACATAACAGCTTCACCCCATAACATGTTTGGTAAACCAGAATCATTCAACATCGTACTCACCATTGCTTGTAACGTTTGGCCTCTGCATTCTCCAATAGAGTTGTGGGTAGGTCGGTAAGGTGCTGTCTTTCTATGGTCTATTCCAGCATTTCTTAATAAGTTAACAAATCTATGGTTTGTGTTAAGGAATGAGGTCTGCAGAGTCCAGGGCTTACGAAGCGGAATGGGTGGTTGCGGCTTGATAAAGTCAATAATTGATAACGTGTTGCAAAAATAAGTTTTACTCAAAATAAATTAATAAATTAACGAATCTATGGTTTGTAAATTCTGTACCATTATCAGTGATCACACTTATAACTTTCCTGTTCTGTTTCCTATCAACCATATTTAACCAGCTTGAAAAACAATCATAAGTTTATGTTTTCGTTTCCATTAAATAACAAAAACCAAATCTGGAATAATGATCTATGTTCAAAATAAAACGAGCTCCTCCCATACTAGGTGTCTTTGGCCCAATCAAATCAACAAATACAGCTTCTAGAGGTTTTGTAGTCTTGAAACCATTAATTCTATTAGCAGGAGTTACTTTGCTCTTCTCCTGATTACACGCTTTACATTCTACATACTTGGAACATGGCTGTAATCTTATTCCATTAGCCAACTCTGCTGTTCTTTCACCAATTTATAATTTAAATGTCCCATTCTTCTATGTAATAAATGAATACAATTATCATGTGGTTTCTTATTATCATATACAGTATTGGCTATATTGCCTTGCTTGTTATGTAGCACAAACAAACCACCTTCTGATTTCACTGTAATCACTTTGCCCTGTTTTTCTATGAAACAAGTATTACTTTTAAAAGTTACAGTGTAGCCAGCCTTCACTAACACATTAACAGAAAGTAAATTATAAGTTAGTTTTGGCATATATAACATAGGCAATATTTCATTGAGTCCCACACAATGAGCTTTCCCTTCTCCATTAGCTCTCATTCTCCAGCCATTAGCCAAAGCAACATATTGTCTGCTTTTAAACATTTTCACAAACAATTTCCTATCGTTAGTGATACATTGGGTAGCTCCACTATCTATTACCCAGTTATCATTCCTTGCTATACTTCTAACTGTATGTATAGTAACTCCTAAACGTTGTTTGTTACTCTTTCTACAATAGCGAGCTATATGCCCTTTAGCCCCACAATTATAACATTTCTTAACATAATATGCATCTGAAGATCTTCTTTCTTCATCTTTATTCTTCTGCACTCCTGATCTCATTACCCTTCTGTCCTCACGTCGTCTTGATTCTTCAAGCAATCACCCTGTTATCCCAGTTAATGTTAGTTCCTCTCTGGGCAACACTTCAAAAGAAGATACATAATCATCGAAACTGTCATCTAACGAGGACAAAATAATATAAACTTGATATAGCTCTGAAAATATCAGCTCCTTTTCATGTAGCTCCTGTAATGTTTTCTGCATATCTTCTATATGAGCTAACATATTTCCTCCCTTGGATAAACGAGCTCTAAACAATTTACGAGTAAGATGGATATGTGCTCCAACACTATCACGCACATAAATCTGCTGTAATTTATTCCAACACCTGGCAGCCGATTCCTCTTGCCTCACATGGACAAGTTGCTGGTCTTTCAGTGTTAGAATAATGATACTTAGAGCTCTTTCATTGTCACGATTGAAATCTTCAATCTTCTTTTCATCGTCATCATCAGCAGGATCCAAAATAGATATATCAGGAGGATTGTTAACTATGTTCCACAGTCCTTCATTCCTCAATAACATCTTTCACTTAGTTGACCAGGATACATAGTTTGTACCATCAAGCTGGCTTATCATTGATAAATATGATGCTCTTCCTTGCGCCATTATAACTGCTTCTTCCACGTTACTTCTTCAGAATAATTAGAATTCAATATCTTGCCAACAACACACCACCTATAGATAAGGTTCTGGCCCTGGCAACTGCTTTTGGCACTAGCTACTGCTCTGGCACTGGGCCCATAACCAATGTTAAGGAATGAGGTCTGCAGAGTCCAGGGCTTACGAAGCGGAATGGGTGGTTGCGGCTTGATAAAGTCAATAATTGATAACGTGTTGCAAAAATAAGTTTTACTCAAAATAAACAGCACAATAACATAAACAGTCCTTTTTTACTTATCTCTTTGTACGTTATATTCAGCAATCTTTAGTTCTTCACACACAGTGAGTAACTTCACACACAGTGAGTAACAAAAAATTAAGCAAACCTCTCTCTTTCTCTCTATCAAGCCAAGCTGCGAGCACACCTCCGCATATGCGCTTTCTTGCTCTCTTTTTATAGTCATCAGCAAACAAACCTGGATTCCCTTAAAGCAACAATGACATATTCTACAAACTTGCATTTCATTTTTACTTCTTTTTATTAGGAAACCCAATCTGGTTAGTTATAACCTTAACAGTTTGTAAATTCTGTACCATTATCAGTGATCACACTTATAACTTTCCTGTTCTGTTTCCTATCAACCATATTTAACCAGCTCGAAAAACAATCATAAGTTTCTGTTTTCGTTTTCATTAAATAACAAAAACCAAATCTGGAATAATGATCTACTATGTTCAAAATATAACGGGCTCCTCCCATACTAGGTGTCCTTGGTCCAATCAAATCAACAAATACAGCTTCTAGAGGTTTTGTAGTCTTAAAACCATTAATTCTATTCTCAGGAGTTACTTTGCTCTTCTCCTGATTACACACTTTACATTCTACATACTTGGAACATGGCTGTAATCTTATTCCATTAGCCAACTCTGCTGTTCTTTTCAATAATTTATAATTTAAATGTCCCATCCTTCTATGTAATAGATGAATACAATTATCATGTGGTTTCTTATTATCATATACAGTATTGGCTATATTGCCTTGCTTGTTATGTAGCACAAATAAACCACCTTCTGATTTCACTGTAATCACTTTGCCCTGTTTTTCTATTAAACAAGTATTACTTTTAAAAGTTACAGTGTAGCCAGCCTTCACTAACACATTAACAGAAAGTAAATTATAAGTTAGTTTTGGCATATATAACATAGGCAATATTTCATTGATTCCCACACAATGAGCTTTCCCTTCTCCATTAGCTCTCATCCTCCATCCATTAGCCAAAGCTACATATTGTCTGCTTTTAAACATTTTTACAAACAATTTCCTATCGTTAGTGATACATTGGGTAGCTCCACTATCTATTACCCAGTTATCATTCCTTGCTATACTTCTAACTGTATGTATAGTAACTCCTAAACGTTGTTTGTTACTCTTTCTACAATAGCGAGCTATATGCCCTTTAGCCCCACAATTATAACATTTCTTAACATAATATGCATCTGAAGATCTTCTTTCTTCATCTTTATTCTTCTGCACTCCTGATCTCATTACCCTTCTGTCCTCACGTCGTCTTGATTCTTCAAGCAATCACCCTGTTATCCCAGTTAATGTTAGTTCCTCTCTGGGCAACACTTCAAAAGAAGATACATAATCATCGAAACTGTCATCTAACGAGGACAAAATAATATAAACTTGATATAGCTCTGAAAATATCAGCTCCTTTTCATGTAGCTCCTGTAATGTTTTCTGCATATCTTCTATATGAGCTAACATATTTCCTCCCTTGGATAAACGAGCTCTAAACAATTTACGAGTAAGATGGATATGTGCTCCAACACTATCACGCACATAAATCTGCTGTAATTTATTCCAACACCTGGCAGCCGATTCCTCTTGCCTCACATGGACAAGTTGCTGGTCTTTCAGTGTTAGAATAATGATACTTAGAGCTCTTTCATTGTCACGATTGAAATCTTCAATCTTCTTTTCATCGTCATCATCAGCAGGATCCAAAATAGATATATCAGGAGGATTGTTAACTATGTTCCACAGTCCTTCATTCCTCAATAACATCTTTCACTTAGTTGACCAGGATACATAGTTTGTACCATCAAGCTGGCTTATCATTGATAAATATGATGCTCTTCCTTGCGCCATTATAACTGCTTCTTCCACGTTACTTCTTCAGAATAATTAGAATTCAATATCTTGCCAACAACACACCACCTATAGATAAGGTTCTGGCCCTGGCAACTGCTTTTGGCACTAGCTACTGCTCTGGCACTGGGCCCATAACCAATGTTAAGGAATGAGGTCTGCAGAGTCCAGGGCTTACGAAGCGGAATGGGTGGTTGCGGCTTGATAAAGTCAATAATTGATAACGTGTTGCAAAAATAAGTTTTACTCAAAATAAACAGCACAATAACATAAACAGTCCTTTTTTACTTATCTCTTTGTACGTTATATTCAGCAATCTTTAGTTCTTCACACACAGTGAGTAACTTCACACACAGTGAGTAACAAAAAATTAAGCAAACCTCTCTCTTTCTCTCTATCAAGCCAAGCTGCGAGCACACCTCCGCATATGCGCTTTCTTGCTCTCTTTTTATAGTCATCAGCAAACAAACCTGGATTCCCTTAAAGCAACAATGACATATTCTACAAACTTGCATTTCATTTTTACTTCTTTTTATTAGGAAACCCAATCTGGTTAGTTATAACCTTAACAGTTTGTAAATTCTGTACCATTATCAGTGATCACACTTATAACTTTCCTGTTCTGTTTCCTATCAACCATATTTAACCAGCTCGAAAAACAATCATAAGTTTCTGTTTTCGTTTTCATTAAATAACAAAAACCAAATCTGGAATAATGATCTACTATGTTCAAAATATAACGGGCTCCTCCCATACTAGGTGTCCTTGGTCCAATCAAATCAACAAATACAGCTTCTAGAGGTTTTGTAGTCTTAAAACCATTAATTCTATTCTCAGGAGTTACTTTGCTCTTCTCCTGATTACACACTTTACATTCTACATACTTGGAACATGGCTGTAATCTTATTCCATTAGCCAACTCTGCTGTTCTTTTCAATAATTTATAATTTAAATGTCCCATCCTTCTATGTAATAGATGAATACAATTATCATGTGGTTTCTTATTATCATATACAGTATTGGCTATATTGCCTTGCTTGTTATGTAGCACAAATAAACCACCTTCTGATTTCACTGTAATCACTTTGCCCTGTTTTTCTATTAAACAAGTATTACTTTTAAAAGTTACAGTGTAGCCAGCCTTCACTAACACATTAACAGAAAGTAAATTATAAGTTAGTTTTGGCATATATAACATAGGCAATATTTCATTGATTCCCACACAATGAGCTTTCCCTTCTCCATTAGCTCTCATCCTCCATCCATTAGCCAAAGCTACATATTGTCTGCTTTTAAACATTTTTACAAACAATTTCCTATCGTTAGTGATACATTGGGTAGCTCCACTATCTATTACCCATTTATCATTCCTTGCTGTACTTCTAACTGTATGCATAATAAATCCTAAACTTTGTTTGTTAATTTTTCTACAATAACGGGCTATATGCCCTTTAGCCCCGCAATTATAACGTTTCTTAACATAATATGCATCTGAAGATCTTCTTTCTTCATCTTTATGCTTCTGCACTCCTGATCTCATTACCCTTCTGTCCTCACGTCGTCTTGACTCTTCAAGCAAACTCCCTGTTATCCCAGTTAATGTTAGTTCCTCTCTGGGCAACACTTCAAAGGAAGATACGTAATCGTCGAAGCTTTCATCTAACGAGGACAAAATAATATATACTTGATGTAGCTCTGAAAATATCAGCTCCTTTTCATGTAGCTCCTGTAATGTTTTCTGCATATCTTCTATATGAGCTAACATATTTCCTCCCTTGGATAAACGAGCTCTAAACAATTTACGAGTAAGATGGATATGTGCTCCAACACTATCACGCACATAGATCTGTTGTAATTTATTCCAACACCTAGCAGCCGATTCTTCTTGCCTAACATGGACAAGTTGCTGATCTTTCAGTGTTAGAATGATTATACTCAAAGCTCTCTCATTGTCGCGATTGAAATCTTCAATCTTCTTTGCATCATCATCGTCAGCAGGATCCAAAGTAGATATATCAGGAGGATTATTAACTACATTCCACAGTCCTTCATTTCTCAATAGCATTTTGCATTTTGTTGACCAGGATGCATAGTTTGTACCATCAAGCTGTGTTATCATCGATAAATATATAGATCTTCCTTGTGCCATTATTAGTTCTTCTTACACGTCACTTCTCTGGAATAATTAGAACTCAATATCTTGCCAACAACACACCACGTATAGATAATGTTACTGTTCTGGCCCTGGCTACTGCTTTGGCACTGACTACTGCTCTGGCACTGGGCCCATAACCAATGTTAAGGAATTTATTGCAGAGTCCAGGGTTTACGTAGCGGAATGGGTGGTTGTGGTTTGATATAGTCAATAATTGATAACGTGTTGTAGAAAACAAGCTTTACTTAAAATAAACAGCACAATAACATAAACAGTCCGTTCTTTACTTATCTCTAGTAGAATACCTTGAACTTCTTTGTACGTTATAGATTCTTTAGTCCTTCACACACAGTGAGCAATAAACAATTAATCAAGCAAACCTCTCTCTTTCTCTCTGTCAAGCCAAGCTGCGTGCACTCCTCTGCATATGCACTCCTCTGCATATGCGCTTTCTTGCTCTCTCTTTATAGTCATTAGCAAACAAACCTGGATTCACTTAAAGCAACAATGACATATTCTACAAACTTGAATTTACAGTTTTACTTTTTTATATTAGGAAACCCAATCTGGTTAGTCACAACCTTGACAAAGAGTTTCAAAGAACAGGACAAGACATGGAACGAAAAGACGTCTCCTACACTGAAGCTTGGTGTGGCTAAGCCTTAAATAGTCTAAGGGCGTGGCCAATTAGCCTGCAGCTCTACTCACGAGGAGACCTCCTCTTGCGTAGCCACTCTTGCCCTCTAACAGTCCTGCGTGCCCTAGCATCAAGAAGAGTCTCCTCCTCTTCTTCTGAGTCACTCATGTGCACCTCGGGAGGTGCAGAAGGCCCTGGTTGCCTTTCAGCCTCTGACACCGAGTCCTCTCCGACCTCCTCGGTATCGGACTCGGGTGCCAGGTGCACGGGCCGATGGTACCATGCCACAATCGCCTCTCGGTCCTCGGGATCCGTGACCAGCTGCGCGGGATGCGGACGGGCCACAACATCCTGTGCTGTCCCCTTATCCTTTTGCCTTCAATCTTTCCCAACATCAGGATCTTTTCCAGTGAGTCCTCTCTTCTCTTTAGGTGGCCAAAGTATTTGAGCTTCAGCTTCAGCACCTGTCCTTCAAAGGAACAGTCATTGTTGATTTCCTTTAGGATTGACTGATTTGATCTTGCACTCCAAGGGATTCTCAAGAGTCTTCTCTAACACCACAATTCAAAAGCATCAATTCTTCTGCTCTCAGCTTTCCTTATGGTCCAACTCTCACAGCCATACATTACTATGGGGAAAACCATAGCTTTGACTATACAGACCTTTGTCAGCAAGGTGATGTCTGTTAGATAAGAATTACTCTCATCAGAGGCGAAATAGATCTTTCCCTGGAACTCTGACATTATAAAAAGAAACCGCAGTTTAAAATACTAAAGTAGAAAATATTTATTTCGGTACAAAAACAATAAATTCTCAATAATCACATCTTGGCTATAAAAAACAGGTCTTGCTCCTTACAGAAGCTGAAGAAGAAGGAAGGATCAAAAGAAAGGAATGTACACATGCGTACTAGGAACATATTAATCACGTGCTCAGGAATAAACCATTATATTTGATAGGGATGCATCTCCCTGCATATACATGTAACAGGCAATATAAAATCACTGCCTGACACCCCTTCTTTGTCTGTTGGATGGATATGCTTATATCACTCTACACACATTAGATATGTTAAAGATTAATGTCTTGCTGCTGGCAACGGCTTGTTCAGGATGTCAGCTATCTGATATTCTGTTGGCACATATTCTAACTTAATGAAACCTTGTCTTACTAAATCTCTAACATTTTTATAATGAATGTCAATGTGTCTGGACCTAGAACCTGTGAAACGTGTTTCTGAAATGTAAACAACTGATTGATTATCCTCCATCATGGTGATTGGCTTCTTCTGTTTGGTCCAGATATCTGTAACTGAAGAATAGAACCAAGTTAACTGATTACTAGCGTCAGAAATGCACGCATATTCCGCCTCGGTGGAAGAACAGGAAACAAAACTCTGTTTTCTCACGTTCCAATGAACGGGACATCCATTCAGGTACATTATGAAACCTGATGTGCTTTTTCTTGATTCCTTATCGCTTGCCCAGTCAGCATCTGCATAACAATACAAGTCAGCAAAATCAGAATGTGTAGGTTCTAGCTTTAATTTCATGTGTTGAGTGTATTTTAGGTATCTCAGTAACTTCTTAATACATGACCAGTGGAATTCTGTGGCTTTGCCTACATGTCGTGACAACAAATTGACACTAAGTGCTATGTCTGGTCTAGTCCAACCACTAATGTATAGTAGTGAACCAATTACTGAGCGATAAAGTGTTTGATCCTTGAACTCAGGACTTTGTTCATCTTTCAGATTACAAAAATCTGTTTGCATAGGAGTGTATGTCGGTGTAGCATCTTGCATGTTGCAATAGTGTAGGAGCTGTTCTATCTTGGCTTGTTGTGAGAGGCTAAACCCCTTCTGTGTCTTTTCAATCTGTACACCTAAATAATCATTGATGTGACCCAGTGACTTCAATGTGAAGAATCTCTTCAGACCTGAAACAAAAATTTCACTCATGTGTTTATTAGGACCAATGTAAACAATATCATCTACATAAACAAGAACAATTTCATATGCATTCCTAAACCTTTTTGTAAACACGCATTCATCAGTTTCGGACTTAATA
The DNA here is from genome assembly GCA_023053685.1 of Diadophis punctatus similis. Lineage (NCBI taxonomy): Eukaryota > Metazoa > Chordata > Lepidosauria > Squamata > Dipsadidae > Diadophis > Diadophis punctatus. Next base: position 4,058,720 of record JALIGW010000019.1, on the reverse strand, counting down.
AAGCCCATTGAATTTAGTTTGTCTTTGAGACAGTTATACCACATCAAACCTGATTGTTTCAGACCATAAAGACTTTTGTTGAGAATCCACGTGTCCCCTTCTCGGCCACGGAGGTCGTCACGAAATCCGGGGGCGCACTTCACGTAGATTTCTTCATCTAGGTCTGCATGTAGATAGGCAGTTTCAACATCAAATTGGAAAACTTCAAGTCCAAGAATGGAAGCTGTAGTTAAGGCTATTTTCACACTTTCAGTCCGCACTGTAGGTGAGTAAGTGTTTGTGTAATCATCAGGATAACTTTGTGCGAAACCTTGTGCTACTAGTCTTGCTTTGTATAATAGTTCACCATCTGGTTTTTGTTTGATTTTGTACACCCATCGTGTGCCAATGACTTTCTTGTTTTTAGGAGGTGCTGCAGGTGTAAATACGTTAAGAGTTTGGAGACTGTCCATCTCAACTTGCATGTTGGTGTGCCATTTATCTTGTTCATCTTGTGAAAGATATTTGATTTGAGCATAAGTCTCAGGTGGAAGTGTAACGTTACAGACCAATGGTGGTGGTCTGTTTGTGCAATGTAGTGTGTATTTCTTTGGAGGAATACCTTTTGTAGTTCTCTTGGAACGTCTTGGAGCGGTTGTCCAATCTTCTTCTTCTTCCTCATCTCCATCGTTGTCGCTAGCATGAGCATCCGCGGCAGGTGAAGATGGAATGTTAGATGAATCATCTCTGGGAAAATAAACTCCAGGATCATTAGAATGTATTTTGGACCAATTTGAATCTTCTTCAAAGTTAGCAGAATTAGAAATTGTAATCATATTGTTAGAGTCAATGAATTTTCCCCACTTCGAATTGTCATCAATGCCCATATATCTCAGTCTCTTGGCAATTTGGCCGCCTTTTCTTCTTAGCGCTAATGGAATGTTCACCATTGCATATGAACCAAAAATGTGTAGATTAGAAAGATCTGGCTGGTAGCCATGCAGCATGTAGAAAGGTGTTTGGTCAATCACACTACTCCAAGTGTGATTAACAAGGTAGTTTGCATACTTAACTGCTTCGCCCCAAAATGAATGTTTCAGATTAGCATCTTCTAGGAGGCAGCACATCATGGTTTGGAGGACCCCTTGCCTCCTTTCTACCACTCCATTGTGAGCTGGCGTTGAAGGGGCAGATGTTTGGTGAATAATACCGTTTCTGCGCATCCAATCCTGGAAACGTTGTGACATGAACTCGGAACCACGATCACTCTGGATTCTGCGGATCTTCACCCCATGTTGATTGTAAGCCTGTATTGCAAAATCTTTAAAGATCTGAAACGTTTCAGATTTTTCTCTCATAGGAAAGACATAACCATATCTAGAATGATTATCAACAATAGTTAAGAAATACTTTTTACCGCCAATAGTTGGGCCATAAGGACCCACAATATCAGTATGAACCAAATCAAAAATGCGTGTTGACTTACGTATAGCATGTTTTGGAATGGCTGCTGCCTTTGATTTTGCCTTTTTGCAAGCAGCACAATCCAAATGTACCTTACATCCTTTGAAATTCAAACCTTGGGCAAACAATGGCATACGTTTAAGGACGTCAAAACTGGCATGTCCCATTCTCCTGTGCCATTTATGTATGCAGTTGTAATGTAAGGGTTGGCCTGTGAGAGAATTAACAAAGTTAACATTCGAATTAGGAACCTTAGGTTTGTTTTTAGGAGTCTGTGAGGCAATCACAGGATCTCTCTCTTGGACAGCTCTCTCTGGGCCTGCATTGCCATTAATGGAAGGTATTATACTTGCTTGTTTTTGAGGCTCAGGTTTTGGCCTTAAGTAGAAGACTCCAGCAATCACAATTGTGTCTGCAACAATCATACTATTCTTAACAATGTAGCTTGCGTTCTTAAAATGATGAATCTGAAAATCTAAAATATTGATTAAATGGGTATAACTAAGCAAATTAAAAGCTGCAGCAGGAACATAATAAACATCTGGAACCAGTGTATCTAACTCTTCAATGTAAACAGTCCCTTTTCCTTCGACTTTGCAAGGACGTTCAGTGAATGTATAAAGTTCACGAAGTTCTGGTTCTGGTGCATGCATTTCTTTGAAAAGGTGCTTTTGGTAAGTAATGCTAATTGAGGCACCTGAGTCCAAAGTCCACAATAAATGTCTATCATATTGCTGACAGGGTTGGACAGCTTGTGTGATGGCAAGAGTGGCATATGGGCCAAATGGGTCGCACCTTGGACCTGGGCGACGTTGACTGCCACTTCTGCTTCTGCTGCCTCTGAAGACTGCTCCTCTGGGCAGGGATGCACTTCTCCTGTAGGCTGTGCCTCTGGGTTGGTACTGGTCCCTGAAATCTGTTCCTCTGGGCTGGACAGGAACTTGAGTGCGTTGCAATTGAATACAATCTCTGCTTGTGTGACCTACACGATCACAATATTGGCAACGTAGCAATCTTGGAGTGTATTCCCTCTCTGGGGGTCTTCTAGTTGGAAGACGTGTTGCAGCTAGGGGGCACTGCAAGTGAGGGGCTGCAAGTGCAGTATCTTCATATTCTGTTAAAATTCTACAAACATTGGGGCTTCCAGTTCCGGTTCGCTGCATCGCGGACGCTCCTCGTTGAGTGCCTTTCGATTTCCCCGTTAAAGCCGCCAGAACAGCTGTCTGGCGGCTTGAAAGTCTGCCCCGGGCAAAGGGGAGAGATGAGAGCCGGACAGGTGGGGTAGAGCCCCCCTAGTGCCCCAGGTGCCAGCCAGGGGCGCGAAAGGTGAGGGCTCCCCAGCCAGCCTGTCTCTTGCTCCGGGGACTTGGAAATCTCCGCTTTTGCGGAGCTAGATGCCGTGACCACCGCTGCTTCGTGAATGGGATTACAACTACTTATTGGATCAAAGAAGCAGACAGAGAGAGACAGGATTTTAAAAGGGCAAGTACTGAATTTTTTTTTCTTTCAACTCCACTGCTGACTTTCACTTCGGAAGAAACTAAGTAACAGTTAATAGGCTACAATATGGCGATCAGAGAAAGTGGGAGGAGAAGTGAAAGTAACTTTCGTTTCCCTAGCGGCTTTTTTTCTTATGGAAATTTTTGACTTTGAAAGTTGGCTTTACTCTCTCTGTCTCCCGATTCTGGATTAAATAATAACTGACAATTTTTAAAAAATAAAAGTCTATCTGGCTTTGGAATTTAAAAGAATTTTAAAAGAAACTTAAAAGAATTTTAACTAGAGGCTTGGCTTTTTCTTTGTTCTCCATTGGAAATACTAAAATGGCTTCAAAATTTGGAAAGACTGTTTTGAATAAAAGAATGGACTATTCATCTGGTTATATTTCTAAAATGCAACTTACCACTGAGTTAACACCCCCAAAGTCTTTAACACCTGAAAATTTAATAAGTACCTTAAAGATCATGAAAAATGAACTGACTGCTGAATTTAACCAAAAAATCAATGAAATAGATAATAAAATGCAGACTGCTTTAAAGAATATTGACCAACAAATTAGGAATGATGTGTTGGAGGTATGCAAAGGTCTAGCAACGAATATCGAAGTCTTGGCAAACCGCATTGAAGAAAATAAACAAGTTTTGACAACTTCGGTAGAATACATAGATAAAATACAAAATGACATTGCAAATTTTGAAACAGAGGTGTTAATGACGCAATTCAGATCTATGGAATTTGCCATAAGGGTCAGGGGGTTGAAAGAGGGATTATATGAAGATTTGAAAGGAAGGATGGTGGAAGCTCTGGAGCAGGTGTCTGGACTGTCTAAAGAAGAACTAGCCAGGCAAATTGATAAAATATATAGAATCAACTCCTGGTATGCAAAACAAAAACATCTACCAAGGGACATTGTAATATACTTTTCTACAGGAGCCTTACGGAATAGAATTACACAGGCGATGTTTAAGAATAACCTTCAGGTGAATGGCCAGGAACTAATGATATGGAAAGAAATTCCCTCTAAAATGCTCAAAGCCAGAAAAGATTATACCTTTCTGATTGAAGGCTAAACTTACAATATAAATGGGAAGCACCAACAGGAGTCGCAGTGAAATTTCTGGGAAAAAGATATTGGCTTAATACGACAAAGAAAGCTACTGAATTTTATGCCAACGTCTTAAAGGCTGATATATCCAAGATTCCAGAGGAAAGAATGAAAACAAAAGAGGAGGAGGAGGGAAAGCCATCCCTTCCTGTTCAAATCAAAACAGATTTACAGAATTCAAGTGATTGGCAGGGCCAGACAGATGTCTACAGTGTGGAAAAGGAGATGGAAGATCGGGGTCAGATGGGAGGTGAGCTGACAAATACAAAATTATCAAGTTATAAAAAGATGCAACCATCAAGATATAACAAGATGCAGCGTTGAAGTTTATTGGACAGATGGTTGCTAATATGACTGTATTTTTCTTTTTCCCTTCTTTCCTTAATTTTCTTTCTTTACTTCTTGTATTCTTTTTTCTTTTGTTTTCTTTTTCTATCCTATTATTATTACTAATACCTTTTAAAGATTTAGAATCTTTTTTGAAGCTAATAATCTGATATATAGTAATATTATGCTATTAATATAGTGGTTGATTTTATGATGAAGTTTAAGATTTTTGTATTTTATATTTAGTTATTATTGGTGTAATATTTATTTAAGTTTTATTTAATTTTGAGAAAGAGTTGGAATTTTTATTTAAAATTATTAAGTTATAAAATATCATAATTTGTTTGAAAAGGCTTATTCAAAGTTTGGAGTCAGTGCTGAATTTACAGGATAGATTGTATTCTTTTTTTTCTTCTTTTTTCTTCTTTTTTTCTTTTAGCTTTCTTTCTTTATATATATTTTTTTATTATTATTATTATCATTATTAATAATATTTTTTTGAGATTTAGAATTTTTCTGAAGTTAATAATCTGATATATAGTAATGTTATGCTATTTATATAGTGGTTGACTTTATGATGAAGTTTAAGGGTTTTGTATTTAACATTTGATTATTGTCTATGTAATATTCATTTAAGTTCTATTTAATAGTGAAGAAATGCTTTGTAGGATAGATGACGGAAAGGAGGAGAAAGGAATTTTTTTTTAATGTGTACAATTCGGAGTTGAAATTTTTAAACAATAAGGTGGAAATAAAAAAAAAACTTTTTTTTAAATTTAATTTAAATTTATCTTATTGATATTATGCCCTGTATTCTCTCTGGGAAGTCCGGGGGGGAGAAGGGGTGGGTGGGTTAGGGTTAGGGGGGTAGGGGGGAGAAAAATAAAAAAATGTTTGTATTTTGTACTAATAAAACTTTTTGAATAAAAAAAAATTCTACAAACATTGTCAACAGTTCTTTGAGCGAAAGGTACATGATTGATTTGTGTGATGGCCTCTCTCCATGTGTAATTTAAGGAATTGGTAATAATACTGACCATTTGATTATCGTCCATTGGATAGCCACGTTCTGCGAGGTCTTTCCTCATGTGTTTCATCTTTGTTAAATGTGCCCCCATGCTGTCTGTAGGTTTAATTCTAGTTCCATGAAATTGTGACAAAAGCAGGTTAGTAGATTCAGCTGAAACTGGCTGAAAACAACGTTCTAATTGAGCCCATATTTCTTGGGCAGTTGCATTTGGGACAAAGGTTTGTTGCATTTCGATCTCCATCAACATCAGTATACTGGTAGAAGCTTTTATATCTAATAATCTGACAGCATCTGCCCAGGGCCGCTCAGGTGGGTCGAATACCATGTCGTGCGTGCCCTCACGACGAAGCAAAATAGTCATTTCACTGACCCAGGCTTTATAATTCTGTCCTGATGGCTTTAATTTTGAGTGTCCAGTTAATGGGGCAACTGGTGCCTGGTAAGGTGGAGCAACAGCTTGAATTGGCTGTAAAGGCGGGGCGCCTAATGGGGCCTGCGCAGGTGCGGCCTGAGGAATTGCCTGTGGACCCACTTGGGGTTGAAGAGGAGGTGGCAAAGGAGCCTACACTGGAGCAGGTGGTGGTGCCTGGGCTTGCTGTTGTACAGCAGCTGGTGCAGCAGCAGGGGCCGGCTGCATAGGAGCAGGCAGTGGAGAAATTGGCACTTACTGGGCCACAGTTGGGGCTGGCATAGGAGCTTGCATTGGAATAAGCAATTGTCCCATTTGGGGTTGCTGTTGTGTAGTTGGAACAGCAGGGGCTGTAGCAATTCCAGCCTGCAAAGTAGCTTGAGTCTGCTGCATAATTTTTGCAGCCATAGGAACGGGTGGTGCACTTTGTGCCTGTATTGCTTGGGCAGGTTGAAGAAATTGTTGTTGGGCTATAGGTGAAGGAGGAACAAACTGTAATCCAGAACCTCCAGGTGGTATAGGTGACAAAGGTTGTCTTTTGCCAGACGTTAAAATTTCGAGCCTTTCTAATATGGTTTGGAACATAAGTTCTGTTTTATCTTGTCCACTAGATGGCACTGCAACATTACTTTTGGGAAAGTCTCTTTGTTCATAAAATCTCTGATCAGAACCAGCCCCTATTGACGTATAGTCATATGTCCCTTCCGGCAAATGAAAGGTAACACCCATTTTGGGGTGGGACTCTAATGTTGGAGAGACCGGAAAAGATGACCCAGGAAAAGTTTCTGGAATGTAAGAAGGCTGGCAGACATCTTGTTTTTCATATGGGCGTTGGCTTTCTAGTAACTGCCTCCTTAAGTATTTAATTTCTCTGTCTTTACTAGCAAGAAGGTCTTTGAGGCATGCATCAATAAATTTTTCTGTGGCTGATACGGTAGTTGAGGGGGCTCCCTCAGAAAAACTTTCAAGTAATTGGGGCGGAAGTGGCTCATAATGAGTAATCTTTGGAATGGCCCCCGTTTGAACAGCCCCCATTTGAGTTGAACTAGCACCGGGGAGTGTTTTGAGTGTTTTTGACTTTGACTGACCTTTGAAAATCTTTTTGCTGTTGCAAAGCCTCTGCCGCTGTGATGGATTGCGTGGGAGAAGTCGCCGGAGAAGTTTGCAGAGATGTGATGGGGGTCTGTCTCGGAGGAGTGATTAAAAGCGGAGAAGAGACAGGCAAATAAGTTGCTTCTGGTTTCTGTGTTTCTTCAATCGGCTGGTCAAGAAGGAGTAAGATTTCTTTCTCCGGAGAAGACATTTTAGTAGATTTATGGAGTTTTCACTTCAAAACAGCCAAAAACATTATTATCTATCTAGCTGAGCTAAATGCAATGAACCTGTCAGAATTAATTAAGATCCAGGAACCATCCTCTGCTACCATGTTAGATAAGAATTACTCTCATCAGAGGCGAAATAGATCTTTCCCTGGAACTCTGACATTATAAAAAGAAACCGCAGTTTAAAATACTAAAGTAGAAAATATTTATTTCGGTACAAAAACAATAAATTCTCAATAATCACATCTTAGCTATAAAAAACAGGTCTTGCTCCTTACAGAAGCTGAAGAAGAAGGAAGGATCAAAAGAAAGGAATGTACACATGCGTACTAGGAACATATTAATCACGTGCTCAGGAATAAACCATTATATTTGATAGGGATGCATCCCCCTGCATATACATGTAACAGGCAATATAAAATCACTGCCTGACAGTTTTTTAATATGCTGTCTAGGTTTGCCATAGCTTTCCTCCCAAGGAGCAAGCCTCTTTTAATTTCATGGCTGTAGTCGCCGTCTGCAGTGATCTTGAAGCCCATGAAAATAAAATTTGTCACTGCTTCCATTTCATCACCTTCTATTTGCCAGGAAGTAATGGGACCGGATGCCATGAACTTTGTTTTTTTAATGTTGGGTTTCAAGCCAACAGTTGCACTCTCCTCTTTCACCTTCATCAAAAGGCTGTTTAGTTCCTCTTCACTTTCTGCCATTAGAGTGGTATCATCTGCATATCTGAGGTTGTTGATATTTTTTCCTGGCAATCTTAATTTTGGCTTGTGATTCATTCAAAATGGCTTAGTATATTGTAAGTACAAATTGTGTTTCCAATAAAGGAGAATATTTGTAGCTCAGGGTTGAAATGAGGGGTCCTTGGTGCTCTCTGAGCTTGGTTGTTTTCTTGCAGATGTTTCATTACCCAAACTAGGTAGCATCTACCAAGTTTGGGAAATGAAATGTCTGCAAGAAAACAAGCTCAGAGAGCACCAAGGACCCCTCAAAATTGTGCATCCCATGTTCCCAAATTGAACCATTCTGAACTCAGATGTTTAATTAAAGATTAATGATTTGTAAGTATGCCTAATTAAATATTGCTGAGTCCCAGTTTATTTTTGGAAAAAGTTGCTGCAAATGGTCTTTGAAGAACAGATATTAATGTGGTAACCAATTCTTACATGTGTTGAGCTTTCTACGTATTAAGATACCTTGTAAAAAAAATCATGCCACAAGGTATTGCTCGACAATAACTTTGATGGCTATAAAAATCATGAAAGTATACATAAATGCTCTGGTAAAATGTCAGAAATCATTGGATAGCAGAATAAAATTCCCAGAGGTTGAAAAATGCGGGTTCATACCAGGTTGGCCTCTGATGCCCCTTTCATGGCAAGAAAAATTAGAATATGTTTGGGCAAACAATTTACAATGTAATATGAGGCTCAGAGAAGCACAGGATTTTCCCCATTTCTTTTCTAATTTAGATATTTCTTCCTCAGCAATCAAGTTGGAATAGAAATGAATGGATGAAAGGCTGAGGGGAAGGAGGTGGGGAGAAAGATATATAGACTTCCAGGCAGCTTCTCTCTGGATTTTGAAATTAAGAATTCATAGGAAAAGAATGTATAGGAACTGCACTTCCTTTGTGAGATGATGTCAGCCTTACCAGGTAGACCATACAGGAAACAAAGAGCCCAATGAGGTAATTCTACTTTATTGTAAAACTACATGACCAGAAGCTTGCAAGTCTGAAAGTACGATTTTCCCACTGTCACCTTTGCAGCCTGATAACTTAGAGTGAGTCCCTTCTGAGCCTCTTACTCTGCCCACTATGCAGCCGTTGGACCTTATCTGACCATTCCCTAGGCAGCAACTCTTTGCCCAGTCTCCCAAGGTCATTCGCCACATATCATTGCAGATGGTCATTCTAGAAAATTGTACAGTACACCTTGAATTGGTGAAGAGCCTAGTGCTGCTTCAATCATGCCACTTATTCCAAGAGTGTATCTATTTCATTAAAGAAATGAAAATGCTCTCATCAAAAAAGAAAATATGAAATAAGGGAAATTACTAAAATAATAGAAATACCATATTTTTCGGAGTATAAGACGCACCAGAGTATAAGACGCACCTTAGTTTTGAGGGAGGAAAACAAGGAAAAAAGGCCTCTGCCTCCCAGCAATTTGCCAAACAGCAAACAGCAAACAGTACAGATGATATACACTGTTTGCTGTGTATTTCTGTGCATGTGTGCCTGACCCATAGAAATAGCAAAGAATTGGAGAAATGTACATTATGCCAGAAAGTTTTCTTAAATGTAGTCACACTAACTCCTCCCAATTATTTAAATAGATCTACTCCAAGGTAAGTCAGGATTTAACTCTAATACTAAACAGGACACTGTTACATTTCAGACTATACTTGTACAGAGCTGTTAAAATTAAAATTTCTGGAAGTATACATTATTCTCTATTATTTAAAAGAAGATACAATAGCACTGGGCCTCTTCAGAGCAAGCATTTATTTTAAAAAGCTTCTTTATTTTGTTAAGTTGTCTAGATTTACAGGGGTCTCCAACCTTGGCAACTTTAAGACTTGTGGACTTCAACTCCCAGAATTCTATAGCCAGCAAAGCTAACAAAGCTGGCTGTGGAATTCTGGGAGTTGAAGTCCACAAGTCTTAAAATTGCCAAGATTGGAGACCCCTGGCTCTAGAACAATAATAAAGCAGTCTTTAAAAAATAAGTCTAATAATTTGAACATTCTACAGACATTTATAGTTATTCACTTACCCCCTTGCATGCAGTTCAGCAGAAAATAAAAATCTGCGTGTCTCTCCCAGCTATTTGCCTCTTTGCAAGGTAGTTTCACTTTCATTTTAGCACGTGGCAAATCAGCTGTAGGTCGGGAAGCTGCTACTGACTTGCTTGGCTTTACAGGCTCTTCCCTCTTTGCTGCAAACAGGTAAATTGCTGGAAAACAGAGGCCAAAGGGTGGAGGTGGCTGGGTGGGTGGGGCTACATTCGGTGTATAAGACACACCCAAGTTTTCACCCTCTTTTGGGGGGTAAAAAGATGCGTCTTTGTCAGGCAGTGATTTTTATATTGCCTGTTACATGTATATGCAGGGAGCTGCATCCCTATCTAATATAATGGTTTATTCCTGAGCACGTGATTGACATGTTCCTAGTACGCATGTGTACATTCCTTTCTCCGTTCAGTCCTTCTGTTCCTAGCTTCTGTCGAAGCAAGACGTGCCTTTTATATCAGAGATGTAATTAATGAGGATTTATTGTTTTTGTACCGAATAAATATTTTTACTTAGACTTTAAACTGCGGTTTCATTTCTAATGTCAGAATTCCGGGAAAAGATCTCTTTTCGCCTCTAATGAGAGTTATTCTCATCTTATCAGTCTTATACTCCGAGAAATACGGTAATAAGGGCAAGAAGCAGAGAAGGAAAAGGCACAAATAACACACAGAGGCACACACAGATATTTTTTTAAAGGCTTGTTAAATTTTTAAAAAGGTAGAATTCTACTGCCTTGTATATTTTTAGAAAGAAGGTGCAACCTGTTTTCTGGGGAAGGACAGCTGCTAGCCACCTTTCATTCTTGTTGATCATTACAAGACACAAATTTACTGGGAATTAAATACTCAGATTTGCTCCCAGCAAATGTGGAAGACAAAATACTCTTATATCTGGAACAAATTTATCTTTTTACATTGCATTCCCCATCTTTCCCAGAGTGCTTCTGAGCATGCGCTAGAATGGCAGCTCCCTGGTGAACGCTGTGGAAATGGTGAGGAAATGGGGGTCTCTGCAGGCGTTGGGTGCCAACTTTGTTTGTTTTGGCCCCACGCCCAGTAAGCCGAAGGCTGGACATGCCTAACGAGCCATCTCTTGCCTGAATAGGTATTAGGACAGCTCAGCAACGAGGGGGAAAAGGCGGAGCAATGTGGGATAGGCAGCCGCAGCGATGGCTTCTCTCAACGTTACTCACGCTTCAAGATATTCTAGCAGTTTTGTGGAGCTTTGTGGAGAACCTTGCTGGACTCTGACAACAGGCAGGTCTCTGAATGCTGGCCCCCATGGGACTGGAGATGGTCGGGGGGTCCAGCAGAGCTCTGGCAGAGCGGGGAGGAACGGAACATGGAGGAAGCCTGGTGCACCCCCCCCCTTGGTAGAGGGGGTTTGGTGCACCCTCCCAGATTTCTATCTGGGTTATGCCGGCAGCTGGAAAAACCTGGAGCTGCCGGAGTTGCTAAGCTGCTGTGAGGATGCCGCTGGTGTTGCTGCTGGCATTTGTTGACATCTATGCCATCTTTTGCAGCACGCCCTTCCACAGACCCAGATTGAATAGACCGAGGTTTATTGTCCAGCTGCCTCGGGGATCATTTTACAGGCCAACTATACATCTTATGGCCATTATATAACCTCTGGGCGTTTTATTACTATCATCATCATTTACCTTATAGGTAATGTTTTTGCTCCCTCCTTCGAACTTGGCAATATATCATCTATTTCCATCTGTTATCCAGTGACTTCTGGCTTGAGGGGAAAGAGATGGTAGGCGGGCTGGAGCTACTGAGGCTAGTCCGATGGAAACTTATTCTTATCAGCAGGCTGGAACGGAGTTTTGCTCACCAGAACTTCTTATCATCTACCATTGTGAGAGAATGGATGGGTCGGCTTTCCTGCCTGCAGACACGTAATCTGACTGCCCCTTCATTGTGGGAGAATGTAGGGGCCCAAACCTCAACCTCCTTGCTTTAGCCTCTTCAACATCTTTTTACATCTTCAACCCCTCGAAATATGACTTTTATGGATCTGGAGCCCCCTCTCCTCACCCCACCATTTATGTGATGGGCTACTCTCCAAGGGAACTGCTTGCACTGCGAGATGCCCCCCCTCGTGGAGATGGCCCCCTGTATTATCAAGGGCCTTCCTCGATGACGGGCTTTGGAGCCCTGAGAGATGGCATGCAACAAAAAGGGGTTTAAGAGGTTTTTTGTTTAAATTAATGTATAAATATGTTTTAAGGGGAATTGGGAATACAACCAAAGGGGATTGGGGGGGAAATCCTCCTAGGCTGGCGCATAGCCCGGCAGGGGGTAACGAGCAAGAGGATGTTGGGCGAGGGATTGGGGAGCAGTCTATGGAAAATGGACATTTGAATGAGGGTTGTGCCATCAGCACGGTGATGGAAAGGGGCAGATATGGAATCGGGAGCAAGAGACCATATCATGTATCGGGGATGCGCACTCGCTGCTTAAAAGCGATTGCGCGTCCTGGTCTCTACAGCTCACCCCGGATACTGGGTGGCTTAGATACTCAGGACCCGAGTCTTCGGCTGATGCTATGCAATGCCAGGTCCATGGTAAATAAAGGCCCCCTCATTCACAATCTTATTGTTGAGGGGGGAATGGACCTGGCGGGTATCACGGAGACCTGGTTGGGGCCGGAGGGAGGTGTCCCTCTGGTGGAGATTTGCCCACCAGGTTTCAGAGCATTCCATCAGCCGAGGGCTCAGGGGAGGGGCGGGGGGGGTGGCGGTTGTTATTAATGAGGGTCTTGGGCCAAGGGAGACCACTGTGCCACAGATAGCTGGTTGTGAGTCCCTCCTTGTGAAATGGGGCCATGGGGTTCAGAAGGGCTTGCTGCTTACGTACCTGGCTCCCTGCCGTGTAGCAGCTGCCCTGCCTGAGCTACTCGACACGATAGCCACGGTGGCGGTTGACACACCCAGACTTTTGGTCATGGGAGATTTCAACCTGCCATCCGTTGGTGAAACATCTGAGTTGGCTCGGGAGTTCTTGGCTTCCATGACGGCCATGGACCTAACCCAGTTAGTTCATGGCCCCACACATGAGGGAGGACACACTCTAGACTTGATTTTTGTCTCTGGCCAGTGGTTGAGTGGTCTTGATATAGGGGATGTAGTCATTAAACCCTTGTCATGGTCAGATCACTCACTCCTTCACCTAGACCTCCATACCGCTTCCCCACGCCGCAGGGAGGCGGAACCAGTTAGATGGGTCCGCCCCAAGTGCCTGATGGACCCGGACAGGTTCCAGACGGAGCTTGGGCCACTTCCTGATGATCTAGCCCTCAACTCGGCCGAGGACCTGGTTGCCGCCTGGGACAGGGCGGCCGGTGGGGCCTTGGACCGAGTTGTGCCTTTGCGGCCTCTGACTCGGCTCCGATCCCGCTCGGCTCCCTGGTTTACTGAGGAGCTGAGGGAGATGAAGCGCCGGAAAAGACGCCTAGAGAGCGGTTGGAGGGCCAGTCTCTCTGAATCTGATCGAACACTGGTAAGGTCGCATATTAAGACCTACCTAGTGGCGATAAAAGAGGAGAAATCGAAGTATTTTTCCGCTCTTATCGCATCATCAGAGAATCGTCCAACAGCCCTGTTCAGGGTGACCCGTTCCTTACTCCATCAAGAAGCGCGGGAGGATCCCCTGGAAGGCAGGGCTGAGGACTTTGGACGATATCTACATGACAAAATCGCTCAGATTCAGGGGGAACTGGACTCCAACTGGGTGGATACGGACGCGGTGACAGGGAATAGTCTTGAGAACGTTATCTGGGAAGAGTTTGACTCAGTGACCCCTGAGGATGTGGACAAGATTCTGGGGAGGCTCAGTGCAGCCACATGTTTATTGGACCCGTGTCCCTCCTGGTTAGTGCTGGCTACCCGGGAGGTTACACGAGGCTGGCTCCAGGGAATTATTAACGCCTCTTTGGGGGAGGGTTACTTCCCCACGGCTTTGAAAGAAGCGGTGGTGAGGCCTCTCCTCAAGAAGCCCTCCCTGGACCCAGCAATTTTAGCTAACTATCGCCCTGTCTCCAACCTTCGCTTCGTGGCGAAGGTTGTTGAGAGTGTGGTCGCACGACAGTTTCCCCAGTACTTGGAGGAATCATCATACCTAGATCCGTTCCAGTCAGGTTTCAGGGCCGGGCACAGCACGGAAACGGCATTGGTCGCATTGGTTGATGATCTCTGGAGGGCTCGGGACAGGGGTTGTTCCTCTGTCCTGGTCCTATTAGACCTCTCAGCGGCTTTTGATACCATCGACCATGGTATCATGCTGCACCGGCTGGAAGAGTTAGGGATAGGGGGCACCGTTTTTCGTTGGTTCTCCTCCTTTCTCTCCAACCGGTCGCAGTTTGTATTGGCAGGGGGGCAGAGGTCGTCCTCGAGGCCTCTTACATATGGAGTGCCCCAGGGGTCGATTCTCTCGCCCCTTCTGTTCAACATCTATGTGAAGCCGCTGGGTGAGATCATCCGTGGCTTTGGGGTGAAGTACCATCAGTACGCCGATGATACACAGCTGTACATTTCCACCCCAGGCCACCCCAATGATGCCCTTGAAGTGATGTCCCAGTGCCTGGAAGCTGTGCGGATCTGGATGGGGAGAAACCGACTCAGGCTCAACCCTTCCAAGACGGAGTGGCTGTGGTTCCCAGCATCTCGATATAGTCAGATGATTCCATCTCTGACTATCGGGGGCGAGTCTCTAGCCCCCGCCGAAAGGGCTCGCAATCTGGGTGTCCTCCTGGATCCACAGCTGTCCTTAGAGGACCATCTGACAGCTGTGACCAGGGCAGCCTTTTATCAGGTCCGCCTGATACGCCAGTTGCGGCCCTTTCTGGATCGGGATTCCCTGTGCACAGTCACCCATGCCCTGGTCACATCGCGTCTGGACTACTGTAATGCTCTCTACATGGGGCTCCCCATGAAGAGCACCCGGAGGCTCCAACTGATCCAGAATGCGGCCGCGCGGGTGGTTTCGGGGGCAAATTGGCGCTCCCATATAACACCCCTCCTGCGCGAGCTGCACTGGCTTCCGGTGGTCTACCGGGTGCGCTTCAAGGTGCTTGTTACTACCTTTAAAGCGCTCCATGGCATTGGACCTAGGTATCTCCGAGACCGCCTGCTGCCACAAACTGCCTCCCATCGACCAGTGCGCTCCCACAGAGAGGGCCTCCTCGGGGTGCCATCAGCCAAGCAGTGTAGGCTGGTGACGCCCAGGGGGAGGGCCTTCTCTGTGGGAGCACCCACCCTCTGGAATCAGCTCCCTCCAGACTTAAGAACAATTCACGACCTGTCCACCTTCCGCCGTGCCCTCAAGACGCATTATTTTTATCAAGCCGGGCTGACGTGAAAAAGTTTTTGGGGTTTTTAAATTTTTAAGATTTTACTAAATTTTAATGGTATTAAATTAGGGCCACATTGAATATTTTATTTTAAATGTATTTTAATGTTTTTTACTTGACTTAAATGTATTTTAATGTTTTTTACTTGGCTGTTCACCGCCCTGAGTCCCCTGGAGAAGGGCGGTATATAAATTTAATTAAACTAAACTAAACTAAACTTTCAATCTTCAATCTTTAGGAGCCGAGGTGGCGCAGTGGTTAAATGCAGCTACTGCAGGCTACTCCAGCTGACTGCTAGTTCAGCAGTTCAGCTGTTCAAATCTCACCAGGCTCAAGGTTGACTCAGCCTTCCATCCTTCTGAGGTCGGTAAAATGAGGACCCAGATTGTTGGGGGCAATATGCTGAACTCTGTAAACCGCTTAGAGAGGGCTGTAAAGCACTATGAAGCGGTATATAAGTCTAAGTGCTATTAACAAAAGTCAGAAAAGTAATGGATACTGCTTTGAATTCTTTGAGCAAAAAGGCACAGTTTCCATCTATAGAAAAGACCATTCAGGGAACAACATAATTTTATGGCAAAAACACCTGTTTTGGGGACATCCTGTTTGTTTACTTACATCTTTCAGTGTTTGACTTCTTGGGGATAACTGAGACTCTCAGTATATCTGTTAGGATTCCATGCATCTATGTTTTGACTCCAGGAGCTGCAAAACACACCAAACAGTTTCTTCACAAAGTAACTACTGTATGCATTAAACTTCTGTCTTTTAACAGTTCATATGGAGAAGGTTTCAAATGTATAAAACATTATTTTACTTTACCTAACTTTCAAACGGTGCATCAACAAATACTGCTTGCCAAAAGAATGATTTGTAAATGTTCAAATGCAATATGTTTGGGAGGCTTCCTCTACCTACTGACTAGTGAATCATTAAAAATAATTAAAAGTGAAACTAAATTGCAGCATAACCTCTATAGTTTATTGTACTGGAAATTGTGCCTGTTTGCACACAAGAAGGGTTTGTTTATTTTTATTTTTGTGTTCTTGTGATCACGTTTATCATGATATATGTATTCATTGTTAAATGTGCCAGACTGAAGATTTTTATATTGTCACCATTTATTGTTTCTTTCTGTTTCTGAATTTCCAAAATCTTTGCTGTATTCCCATAACCATTGAACACAGTAGAATTTAACTTCTAAATATGATTGTGCTCTTAGACTAGACTTTTTACTAATATAATTCTTTGTTGGGTTGCTGATGTTGATTGCAATTCTGTGAATTATAGACCCCTTACATCTGAAGGTCACTACATTGGAGAAGGCTTTAACTTCATCCTTGAAGTACTACTGGAACTATTGGGGTAACGCATCATGCTCCCATGTTTTCTCTGAATTGCGAATGCAACAGCAACTCAACCAGTCTTTCCTAGTTCATTTCTACATGTTTGATGAAATTGAATGAGCAACTAAGGCATAATGTATATATTGAGTTCTCTAATGAATTAGCACCTATTTCCACAAACAAAATAGTGCACATTACTGTTTAAGATCAACTCTGAATCAGGGGTGGGTTCCAACATTTTTTACTACCACTCTGTGGGCGTGGCTTAATTTTGTGGGAGTGGCTTGACGGTCATGTGACTGGGTGGGAGTGGCTTTGCGGTCATGTGACTGGGTGGGAGTGGCTTGGTGGTCATGTGACTGGGTGGGCGTGGCCAACTTGACATCACTCACGTCTAGGGTTAGGGTGCCCGGCCTCTCCTCGCCTCAAAGGCCTCAACAAGATACTATTTCCCTATCTATTTACTACTACTAAACATCAAAAATATACTATTTAATCCTATGTATATATGCCATATGTGTACATATATATTACACACAGGCACACAAAAATATACATTATCTACTGTATATACTGTATGTGTATGTACACACACACATACAGAGCTCTTCTAAAACTATACACATCCAACCTCACTTACTGCATTTGGAAAAACACACCCAGAGTCCACTTTCTGCCACACATTTAACCATAACTTCTGTACATTAGAACATTACACATGCCTTCAGATGTACTTCCCTAGTTTGCACATGACTATTAGAGCCAGGAGATGTCATGGATTGAGTAGAATGTGGTGAAACTGACTTAACAATGCTCTTGCTTAGCAACCAAAATTTTGGGCTCAATTGTGGTCATAAGTCAAGGACTATCTCTGCCTTCCTCTGCATGGCAGCCTTGTCCTAGTAAACTCCTCCTTTCTGGCAATTTTCCTCTCTGTTAGAGGCACCAATATAATGCAGACAATCTAAGGTTTCCTGCTGCAGTAGGGGGTTGGACTAGATCACCTCCGAGATGTCTTCCAGCCCTAAATTGCTGTGCTGTTTCAAAGTGTCTTCTGAAGCCACGTCTAGTGCCAGGGTTTGTGGTGCTTCCTTCCTCTTCTCTTTCTCTCTCTCTCTCTCTCTCTCTCTCTCTCTCTCTCTCTCTCTCTCTCTCTCTCTCTCTCTCTCTCTCTCTCTCTCTCTCTCTCTCTCTCTCCTCTCCCTTCCTTCCTTTTTCTTTTTCTTTTTCTTCTTTTTCTTCTTTTTCTTTTTCTTTCTTTCTCTCTCTCTCTCTCTCTTTCTTTCTTTCCTTTCTTTCTTTCTTTCTTTTTTGTCTCTTCCTTCCTTCCTTCCTTCCTTCCTTCCTCTTTCTTTCTCTCTTTCTCTTTCTTTCTCCCTTCCTCTTTCTTTCTTTCTCTCTCTCTCTCTCTCTCTCTCTCTCTCTCTCTCTCTCTCTCTCTCTCTCTCTCTCTCTCTCTCTCTCTCTCTCTCTCTCTCTCCACACACACACACACACACACACACAGACACACACACACACACACACACACACACACACACACACACACACACACACCTACCTGGTCTGGGCACAAAGTATCTGTTGTTTACAGAAGTTTTCATTTCTCTCTATAATACACCTGATACTAATCAATACCCTATCTCTCAATTACGTAAAGCCTATGCATATTTACTTGGCAGTAAGGCTATTCTCTCTCAGTGGGATTTACTCCTAATAGATACACATGATTGCAGGCATTGTTTAATAGGATCTAAGTAAAATTTCTACATTAACAAAATTTATACCTAAACAACAGAATATAGGAGCAAAAAATCATAGCAATAGTCTGAGCTATGCTTTTCTTCTTTAAATGGAAGTACTACCCATTTTAACCAGACATTAAGACTCATTAGTTTGGAATATTAGTATGGCTTGCACTGAACCTTGACAGTACTTGTTTTCCTTATAATCTAGCTCAACTTTGTTTCCTTTAAATCTTGCTTTCGTTTCACACCAATTGCTTCGGACCAAGAGCTCCATTTTTAGGGAAAGGGGGGGGGCTTTGGAAATAAAAGCACTGCAAGAGAGAAGGGGAAAGGTACGCTCTGGATTCTCCAAGACTTTCCTGAGCTGGGAGCCCTCCTCGTTCTCATTCTTCCCAATCCCTTCCCACTCCTGGATCCTTCTTCCCCCCTCCCCCCTCACTTCCTTTTGCTTTCAGGGTGGTAGGGAAAACCAAATAAAAACAGGAAGGAGGCAAGGACAGAAAATGGTGCATGGCTGCAAAACAGGAGAAGGGCATTTTTCAGCCGCTTTCTGGGACTGAAAAGTTGAGGGGACCCAAGCAGGAGTGGGTTCTAACTTACCTCGCTGCTGGTTCACTTCCTCAAGATGGTGACCACATGGACAGTGCCAGAAACTCGGCTTCTGCACATGCTCAGAAGAAAAATAATTTTTTTTTTAAAAAAAATAAATTTAAAAAATTTAAAAAAGAAAGAAAGCTGAAAACAAAATGGTGACCACATGCACAGTGCCGGAAACTCGGCTTCTGCACATGGTCAGAAGAAAAATTTTTTAAAAATTTTTTAAAAAAATTTAAAAATTTTTTTTAAAAAAGATGGCGGCGCCCATGGACTGGCACCGACCGATCCGGTTTGGTGACGTCATTGTGACATCAGCGGATTGCTACTGGTTTTGGCGAACCGGTCCAAACCTGGAGGAACCCACCCGTGCTCTGAATGTCCTCCAGCAAGTGAAAATCAGTCACTTGTGCATAAATTACAGCAATGCACCACACTAAGACCTGTTGCTAACATTAATTAATAAAAAGGAAGGTCTTGATCATTTCCCCTCAATTACAAGTTCATTTCCTAAAACAGGTGTACATGATGTAACGTAATGTAATGAAAAAATTAATTATGGCTTTTTGTGAATATTAGTAACAGAAATCCAGATCTAAAATACTGCAAATCACCTTTATCCCTAGCAGGGGAAACTGGAAGACATGGAAACAGTGCTTTTAGTTGTATATGACTTGTGATATTCCACAAATGGGATAAAGACACTGTTTTTACTTTTGTAAAACAGAGACTCAGAAACAATATTGGGTTTGAAACCAAAAATCTATATTATTGTTTTTGGTTTTATCTAAAGAGTAGCTCTATCTGTCACTTCTACCTCTTTTCTGTTATTATTTTATTTTGATAAAAGTATTTTAAATATTTTAAATTGCCTCAGAAGAGTTTGTTGAACATTTGTATTCTATAGATGTATAGAAGGAACTAGTAAAACAACTTTCATCTCTTGGTTTGCTTTAATAAGCATTGAGCACACCATAGGTTTTAATTCAATTCATATTTAATATGCCTATAGTTTTCCCTAGGAGAAATTCCCCTTGCTTCAATCTGCCCATTTGTGCTCAGTCCTAAGTACTGCCTCTCCCATCAACTAAGTTGCACCCCAGCATATATACAGCAACTAATTTTGCTGCAATTCCGAATTGCCAATTGTGATAAGAACATACCAGTCAGTGTGACTAGAAGAAATGTCTGGAAAAACTTGGTAATTACTAGGACTATGGATGAAGTAATAAATGCACTCAGAATTGATTATATGCCATCACGTTGTCGACACCTAGGAACCACGTAAATGTTATTTATTAAATTTGTTTGCCTATATATAAAAAATGTATAAAATCACAATAAAATTGCAGGTTATAATACGAAAACAGGTTATAACTCAAAGAAGGGGAGGAAGGGAGCAGAATGTACGGGGGGATGTAGGAGCTGCTATTAGTCAATCAACCACCTCCAACATGGAGAAGGCATGGCTAGCGTCGCGGCAAGACGATGCGACTCCCGGGAGCTCCATGAAGTCGCGCCGAATCCAACCGTCGGGATGGTCCGTTAGGACCGGGATCGCCCCATAGAGGTGAGAACCAGAAAGAGTGCGCTCTGCCAAATCCAGGGAGCCCACATACTCCTGGTTTGGTTCAGAGAAGAGTCTTAAAACCGGCGGAATGGGGAAGTCAGACATTGTGTGCAGGATCAAAGCTGGGGCAGCCACAGGAAGAGAGTGGTGAAGAAAGAGACCGTCAGTGTGATTGTGCTGGTGAGAAGTTTTCAATTCGGATTTACTTTTTTTTTTTTTTGAATGGTTTAAGAGCCCTCCTTGGGCTAGTTGGTTAAAAGTGAGACACCCCCCCCCCAAAAAAAAATAAGCAGCGAGGAGAGCTTTTTAGGACTGCATTTTGAAACAGGAAATGTGTCTGGAGAAGTTTTTTTTTTTTGAAAGGAGTGAAAATATTTTTTGACTGAAAAGCTGAACTGGATATTTTTGGTTTGTAGAAAGAATTGAAATTATTCTGGTTTTATTTTTCTTTTTTCTTGCTATTATTTTATCTTATTTACATTAGTATATTTCATAGCTGCATTCGGAATGGCTTACCACCAAAATCGCTGCAGAAAAGACCCGTGGTTGACACACCGGAGGGACACGCAGCTGTTCGCCAGTTCCAGGTCAGAATGCTATATGCCATGATCAATGACTGTCATAGGCAGATTAACGCGCAGACGGCAAGAATTGAACAGTGCCGGACACAATGCCATATTTATTTATTTATTTAATTATTTATTGGTTCTTCTATGCCGCCCTACTCCCGAGGGACTCAGGGCGGCGTACAGCAAATTATACAAGAACACTAATAATAAACAACAGTTAAAAACAACAATTAAAAATTACAAAAAGATTAAAAATGTTCACCATCAGCCATACCAGGCGAGAGCTCAGGTGGAACTAGGCTCACCCCCTGCCTGCAGGAAGAGCCATGTCTTGACGGCTTTTCGGAAGGCCAGCAGGGTGGGGATGGTTCGGGTCTCTGGGGGAAGTTGGTTCCAGAGCACGGGGGCCCTCACAGACAAGGCCCTCCCCCTAGGGCCCGCCAGCCGGCATTGTTTAGCTGACGGGACCTGGAGGAGGCCCACTCTGTGGGCCCTAACCGGTCGAAGGGAAGTATGAGGCAGAATGCGGTCCCGAAGGTAACCTGGTCCTAAGCCATGCAGGGCTTTAAAGATGATGATCAACACCTTGAATTGTACCCGGAGACCGATGGGCAACCAATGCAGCTGGCGGAGTATAGGTGTAACATGAGTGTACCTTGGCACACCCACCACAGCACGCGCAGCCGCATTTTGCACCAACTGAAGTCTCCGAATACTCTTCAAGGGTAGCCCCATGTAGAGCGCATTGCAGTAGTCCAGTCAGGAGGTGACAAGGGCATGAGTGATCGTGAGTAGAGCCTCCTTCTCCAAGTATGGCCGCAATTGGTGCACCAGGCGAACCTGTGCATAGGCCCCCCTAGCCACAGCTGTAAGGTGTTGATCTAATTTTAGCTGTGGATCTAGGAGGACCCCCAAATTGCAGACCTGCTCCGAGGGAGTTAATTTCCCTCCCTCAAGAACCAAGGAGGGACAGTTGTCGTAGTCCTTAGGAGGCAATATCCAAAGCCACTCAGTCTTGTCGGGGTTGAGTCTGAGTCTGTTCCTCCCCATCCAGGTCCTAACGTCGTCCAGGCATCGGCACATTACATCAGCTGCCTCACTGAATTGAGACGGGGTGGTGATGTACAGCTGGGTGTCATCAGCGTACTGATGAAAACTCACCCCGTGTCTACGGATGATCTCCCCCAGCGGTTTCATGTAAACGTTAAACAGGATGGGCGAGAGGACCGAACCCTGAGGCACCCCGCATGACAGGGGCCTAGGGAACGATCTCTGCCCTCCTGTTAACACCGACTGCATCCTATCGGCGAGATAAGAGGAGAACCACTGTAAAACGGTGCCTCCCACTCCCAACTTGCCGAGACGATGCAGAAGGATACCATGGTTGATGGTATCGAAAGCCGCTGAGAGGTCAAGTAGCACCAGGATGGAGGAATTTCCACCATCCCGGGCTCGCCAGAGATCATCCATCAGGGCGACCAAGGCAGTTTCTGTACTGAAGCCGCGCCTGAAACCCGACTGATAGGAGTCTAGATGATCCGTTTCCTCCAATAGTCGCAGAAGCTGAGCAGCCACCACCTTCTCAACAACTTTCCCTAAAAAAGGTAAGTTGGAGACCGGACGAAAGTTCTTCAAGTCCGCTGGGTCCAGGGAAGGCTTCTTCAGGAGAGGTCTCACCACGCAACTTTTAACGGCTGTGGTACGGATCTCTCCGTCAAAGAAGCGATGACCACCGCCTGGATCCAGCCTCGTGCCACCTCCCTGCTGGCCGAAACCAGCCAGGAGGGGCACGGGTCCAATAAACAGGTGGAAGCACTCATCGCACCCACGGCTATGTCCACATCTTCAGGAGAAACAGGCCCAAACTCCTCCCACAATGGTGGACTAAGACTTGCCCCTGTCACCTCAATGGACTCTGCCCAGGCGGAGTCCAGGTTCGACCGGATCTGAGCGACTTTATCCGACAGAAACTGCGCGAATTCCTCAGCTCTACCTTGCAAGTGTTCCTCGCTCCCCCCTAGCTCCAGACGTCTCTTTTGGCGTTTCATCTCCCGGAGCTCCTTGGTAAACCAGGGGGCTTTCCGGGATCCACTGCCGCGGAGAGGTCGCAAAGGCGCAATCCGATCTAATGCCGCTGATGCTGCGGTGTTCCAAGCAGCCACCAGGGAATCAGCCGAATTGTGTACCAGGGTTTCAGGTATTTCCCCAAGTTCCCTCTGGAATCCTTCCGGCTCCATTAGGCGCCTGGGGCGGAACCACCTAGTCGGTCCCGCCTCCCTGCGGGGGAGGAATGGGGCTGCGAAATCCAACCTCAGTAGGAAATGATCTGACCATGACAGCGGGGTGGTGACTATGCTCCCTATTTTCAGATCATCTCTCCACTGCCCCGAAAGAAACACTAGGTCGAGTGTGTGACCACCCTCATGAGTTGGACCCTGGATTACTTGGGTCAGGTCCATGGTTGTCATGGAATCCATGAACTCCTGGGCTACCCCAGAGGTTTCGCCAGCCGAAGGCAGGTTGAAGTCCCCCAGCACCATAAGCCTAGGGAACTCAACCGCCAAGCCGGCTACTGCCTCGAGCAGCTCAGGCAGGGCCTTACTAACGTAGCTGGGAGGCAGGTACGCTAAGAAAAGGCCCACCTGAACCCCTAAGTCCAACTTCAGAAGGAGCGTCTCACACCCAACAATCTCCGGGGCAGGGATCCTACGAGGATGCAGATTTTGGCGCGTTATCATTGCCACTTCTCCCCCACTTCCCTGGGGTCGTGACTGATGCTGCACTGAGAACCCGTCTGGGCATATCTCGGAGAGAGCTACTCCCCCCTCCTGGCCCATCCAGGTCTCAGTTATACACACCAGGTCTGCCCCCTCTTCTGTGATTAGATCACGTATCAGGGGGGCTTTGTTGGCAATTGACCTGGCGTTAAGCAACAGCATCTTGAGCCCAGGGCCCTGAAAACCCTGGTTGCCAGGTCCTCGGGTTGAGCAAGATGGAACCACATCGGAGGGGTTGTTAGTATATGATACTAACAGACACCTGCTTCAGCACCCTAAATCGCAGAATACTTCAAGCATCATGAGAGGCACGCAGGCAGAAAATTAACGCGGTTAGACAAAAGGCGGAGGCATTGCGTGCCTTGAGGACCCGTCAGACAGAGAGACCATTGGTGCACAACCTGTCCTCAAAAGTACTTACGTACACACAGACCTGGGTTTTGCAACGGGATGCTGGTTTCAACTTGACTGATGCCAAGGCTGTCGACTTTGCTGCAGCCCTGGAGTCAACTATCCATCAGCTCGAAACCACCGAGGAAGTAAAAAACTCCATCAGACAACGTCTGGTAGGGCTCCTCACCAGCCATAGGCAAAGTAAGATGCTATCAAAATCAGAAACATTGGCCCTCCAGGAATTGAGGAAGGACAATTCTATTGTAGTGCTATCAGCAGATAAGGGCAGGGCAATGGTAGTCATGGACAAGATGGATTACAATAGCAAAGTCCATGACCTCCTTAGAGACAGGAGTGCTTATCAACTCCTGGATAAAGACCCTATGGTGTCATTTAAAAATCAAATTAATAAGGTGGTTGATAAACTCAAGAGACAAGGGAAAATGGATGAGGAGGGGCTAAGAATGATCTGGCCAAGAGATTCAGCCATGGCATGATTCTATGGGTTGCCAAAGATCCATAAGGCGGAGGTACCCCTACGCCCCATTGTCTCCCTCCGCGGCACCCCCACATTTGGCCTAGCCAAGTGGCTATATGGCCAATTGCAATGCCTGGTTGAAGGGACCACCACCATCGTAAGATCCTCTATGGACTTTTTACAACAGCTGAAAGGAGTGGTGGTGGGGGAGGATGAGATAATGGTGTCATTCGATGTCATTTCGCTGTTCACATCTATCCCCCAGGGGCTAGCGATCCAGACCATCAAAGTTCTATTGTTGGAAACAGAACCAAGAAACCCCAAAACCTCTAGCACGGATGACCTCATCCACCTATTGAAATTTTGCCTCAAAATATACTTCACGTTCAACGGCCAGATATATGAACAAACGAAGGGCACGCCGATGGGATCACCAATCTCGGGGGTGATTGCAGAGGCGGTCCTCCAGCGGTTAGAGCAGGAAGCGATGAAAATCTACAAACCCAAGTTTTGGGCATGCTATGTCGATGACACATTCACCATTGTCAAACAACAGGATAAAACCAGGTTTATGGGAATCCTCAATTCCGTATACCCGGATATCCAATTTACGATGGAGGAGGAGGCCAATAACAAACTGGCCTTCCTGGATGTGCAAATCAGCCGCAACCCAGATGGGAGCATCGACACAGAAGTATACCAAAAGACCACAAGCACGGATCGCATATTGCACAACAAGACACTTTTAAGAACTTTCATTAAGTCTTACTTAGTGGCGATACGGGCGGCAAAATGCTCGCATTTTTCCGCCCTTATTGCGTCCGCCGACTCCCGCCCAGCCGCCCTGTTTAGGGTGACTCGCTCCCTTCTTGCCAAGGAGGGAGGCGAAGACCCCTTGCAGGGCAGAGCTGAGGAATTTTCTCAGTTTCTGGCGGACAAAGTCACTCAGATTCGGACAGACCTGGACTCTGATTGGGCAGTACAGGCCGAGATGACAGGGACTGGCCTTAGTCCTGTTATATGAGAGGAGTTTGAACCGGTGACTCCTGAGGATGTAGACAAGGCCATAGGAGCGATGAGCTCCGCCACTTGTTTATTGGACTCATGTCCCTCCTGGTTGGTTTCGGCCACCAGGGAGGTCTCACTGGGCTGGCTCCAGGCGTTGGTCAACGCTTCTTTGAGAGAGGGGTCCGTCCCACAGCCCTTAAAAGTTGCGGTGGTGAGGCCCCTCCTCAAGAAGCCTTCCCTGGACCCAGCGGATTTAAAGAACTTCCGGCCAGTCTCCAACCTTCCCTTTGCGGGGAAGGTTGTACAGAAAATGGTGGCGCTCCAGCTGCTGCGGCTCTTGGATGACACTGATTTTCTGGATCCCTTTCAATCGGGTTTTAGGCGCGGCTACAGTACGGAAACGGCTTTGGTCACCCTGATGGATGATCTCTGGCGAGCCCGGGA